>JAWDJE010000005.1:184190000-184832500 GCA_035047345.1 Bradypodion ventrale | reverse complement strand
GGAGAGGGCTGTGTGTATTGTACTCCCCTTTATACCTGAACTGAACAAAATAATCAGAAACTGAATACTCAATCCTCTGTTTTCCTTGTTTCTGTGTTTCATGTGAAGCCACATTAGCTCTACTAAGGTACAAGGAATCTGGCATTTCAAATACACTTTTGGCCTTCTCACTCTATCATCCAATTGTGTCCCATGTAGGAAGAGATGTTATTGGTCACATGTAGGCTATCTGCATGAGCAAGAATACAGATCCCCCCCCACACACACACACAATTCTTGTTAACATGGAGAATCTGCATAGAAACAGGGTCGCTCTCCTTTTCAGAGCATAGCTGTCAAGTATCCCTTATTGGCCAGGAAACCCCTTATTTTACCCTCTTTCCCGCCATCATCCCTTATTAATTAGACTTCAATGCCCTATTGGCACCATTGGAGGGCAGCACAGAATAAGCATCGCTGTCAAGTATCCCGTATTTGCCGGGAAATTTCCCTTATTTCCAAATCCAAAACTTGACAGGTATGTTTCAGAGTCAACACTGAAAACACAAAGAATGTGATGGCATAGTTGCTGGGGTTAAGTGCTACCTTCTAAATGTCTTCAGAATTCTTACATTTAGTAGTAGTGCTTCAATTGTTGCTGAATTTTGAATTTCTGGTAAAATTCTCTTGAGTTGAACAGTAGAAGTGCAGAGGTCAAGAGAGAAGAATAGCCACAAATATTCCAGAGTCCACCTCTTTCTCAATAACTGGCACTCAAAGTCTCAACTGTAGGAGAGAGTATAAAAACATTACTTTACTTACAATTACTTGGAATTACAGACATGTGCATATTGCTTTCTTTACTGCATTCATGCTACCAAACAAACAGATAAACAACAAACATATATATAACATAGCAGAAAAAAGCAAATAAACAGTTGATTAGTGCTGGATAGATAGACATTCACCGTAGCCCAGAAAAGTTTCTCTCAGTCATTCCAGCTACAGGCAGCATGCAAGGTTGTAATAAAAATCCAACATGAACAGTACTTCTGTTAAGAAAAAAAATCCTTCAGATTATAAAGAGACTTTCCAATGACCTCTCTGTGATATTTTTGAGTGGTTTTCTATCTTGTGAATGCCCTAACATATGTCAACATGAGACAGATAAAAAGCTGTTGTATTCTAAGTCAAACCACACAGATTCCTGATCTCTGGCTGAAATTGTGAAAAGTCCCTGATATCTGCATATTTTACTGAGATAGATGGACCACTGACCTGATTTGGAATATAAATATCTCCATGGAAAATGTTTGGGATCCATTCAATTTGTTCAACAGCAAACTTTTTCAAGAGCTTTGCTTTTATGACTATACCATTGCTGAGTGGTTAAGAAACTTGCCAAGTCAGCAATTTGAGACCTGGGTACTGCATGACAGATTGAGTGACCGTCTCTGTCCCAGCTCCTGCCAACCTAGCAGTTCAAAAGCAAGAAATTTCAAATCGATAAATAGAGACCACTTCGGTGGGAAAGGATCTTGAGGACATGTATGGAGCCTCATTTGGGCATCCCCTGAGCAGAGTTTCTCCAGCAAAAATCCTTTCAACCCAGAATAATTTCTGACAAGAAATTATTATTACAGCTGAAGATGCATACTCTTGACAACCAAGGGGGTAAAACTTGAAGAAAAGAAGATACATAACCAACCAATAACATGGTCACACCACACACCTGAACCAAAATGTTTATCAAGTCAATTTTTCTGCATATTATCAGGCATGCAGGATGTTACCAAGGATGTAACATGTATGGATGTTACCAAGCATAGATGGAGGCTAGCATAGGAAGGGGCTGCATTGGCTCATTGGTTAAGAAGCTCGCCTTGTTAGCTGGAAGGCTGGCAAGTTGGCAGTTCGAGTTCTGGGTACTACATGATGGATTGAGCGCCCGTCTCTGTCCCAGCTCTTGGGGACATGAAAGGAGCCTCATTCTGGCATCCCCTGAACGGAGTTTCTCCAGCAAAAATCCTTTCAACCCAGAATAATTTCAGACACAAAATTATTATTATTAGCATAGGAAGGAGTTTGACATCCTACAACCCTTCCTTTTATGAGCTCACCCGAAAGCAAATAGAACTCAATTCTCTCTGGCCACAAATGCACTAATTGGAGGAAGCTACATTAAATCTACAGAAACTCTCTTGTATGTCCAATTTGTTGTTCTTTTATATCAGATTTTTCCAGCTATTTCACAGTTTACAGCAGTTTAAAACTGTCCCCTTTCCCTGCCAGTTGTATGCCTGCCCTTTCCTCTGACCTCCCCCCTGTTTGGCAACTCCTCAGACACATCTGCTTTCTGGGCTATTTTTAACTTTAAACTTAACTTAAAAGGATGGTTCCTTTAGATTAAAAGGAGAAGGAGCCTCTTGCTGTGCAGATTTGTATGGCTGCCTTTCTTGTCTGAGCGACCCAAGATGACTCACAGCACTGGCCAAAAACCTATCCCCTTCACAGTTAAAACTGAATACTAAAATTATTTTAAACATTTAAAACATTTATTAAAACTTCTCAGATTCCTTTTAAAAGAGGGGTGCCTGGGCAGGAGAAAAGAAAACCCAGGATGCCTCCCCAACCTTACCCATTCATCTCCTCCTCACTCTTTCTTAACTGGCATCATATCATCATTTCCTACCCTCTCCTTTGCACATCTGTTCACATATGCAGGTGTCTGACTTCTTTTTTAAAACCAGTAATTACACTGCATCTCTGCATATGCACATAAACACCTCTATTACAATTTTTAAAAGGGGCAGGGTGGGGCATGACATTCCTGTCATGTGGCATCACACCCTCAACCCATAGCATTCAGGTCTCCAGTATTGGCAGGGAAACTCCCGTATTTTACCCTCTTTCCCGCCGTCCTCCCATAGACTGCAATGCCCTAATGCTGCCACTGGAGGGCTACACAGGATAAGCATAGCTGTCAAGTCTCCCATTTTGGCCGGGAAATTTCCCTCATTTTCAAACCCAAAACTTGACAGGTATGCTTCAACCCCGGAACCCCATGCCCACAGCAGCAGTGTGCACACCCAATCACAATGGATTCATTAAAACAAAGGGGGAAAACACTGCAAGTTTGTTGTGTGTTACAAGCGATCTCATGCCTCTTTACAGCTAGCCTGCAATAAATACTTATCCTTCAGCTTATTGGAAACATGCTTCCATCCTCTCTCTTTCTCTCAGCACCACCAAGACACAACAAGAGGACATGCTTCTTTTTCTTTTTTGCTGAAAAGTGCATGATTTGAAAGTTTGCCAGGATCTATCAACAGACTGCTTTAATTAATATCATAAAGTTTGCAAAGATTTGCTTTCTATTGCAGAATATTGTTATCATGCAACGGCTTTCCCATTCTAGCCCGCAGAATGTCGGCCACATGCTGTGAACATTTCACTGCAGTCTCTTAGTGGAGTTCTCTTTTGTGTCTTCTTAAAACAAAAAGGCACTGTCTTCTTTAATAGCAGACTTGGACTAATGTCAGCTAAATAAATACATTCCCTTAAATAAATTGGGATCATCTGGCATTATCTTGTAAAACTCCATGGAATTTAGCCGATTTGCAGAAGATGAGAATCTAACATAACATTCTTTATGAGTTACTTGCTTTTGAGAACATTAATTGCTAACAATAAGGTTATCCATATTGTCATGATATAACAGAAACATTTCAATAGCAAAATGCAAGCAAGTGCTTTCCTATTTAGGATATTCGTCATATGGTCCACAGGATACTATTCAACTAGAGTACAACTGAGCTTGTTATTTACAAGAAGCTTTCTTTGTAGCTCCAAGGAAGATCTTGTTTCCTTCAAGCTACCTTAGTGGTTAAGACGCTGATTGGAAAGTCAGAGTTTGATCCCCAAGTACAGCACGACGGTGTGAGTTACCATCTCTGCCCCAGTTCCTGCCAACCTAGCAGTTCGAAAGCAAGAAATTGCAAGTAGATAAACAGGGATCACTTCGGTGGGAAGGTAGACAGTGTTCCATGCACACCGGTGTCTAGGCATGCCTGCTACATGACCACAGAAATATCTGCAGACAATGCTGGCTCCTTGGGTGTAAACGGAGATGAACACCACCACCCCTAGAGTCTGACATGACTGGCTTTTGAACAAGGGCAACCTTTACCTGTTACCTTACCTTGACTTTAGAAGGTCCTTTAACTATGGGGAAATTAAAGTAATTTTATGGATGAAGGTTAGTTTCCAAAATAATAATAATAAAAACAATAATAATAAAAATTGCAAGTAGATAAATAGGGACCACTTCAGTGGGAAGGTAACAGCGTTCCGTGCACTCCAATGTCTAGCCATGCCTGCCACATGACCACGGAAACATCTGCAGAAGCAGACAGCGCTGGCCATTCGGCTTTGAAACAGAGATGAGCACTGCACCCTAGAGTTGAATATGACTGGCTTTGGAGCAAGGGAAACCTTTACCTTTTACCTTACATAGAAGAACAAACATTTAATGGAATACACCCAATCTTAATTCAAATTAGAATCAATCCACTGAAATCAACCAAAAACCTGATTCATTTCATTTAATTCTTTTCAATAAATCTTCTCTTTTGAGGCAATTTCCAGGATTTAGCTCAAGAAATGAAACAAGAATGACGGAAAATAGGACACCAAATTTATCAGCAAGTATGCTTGCAAGCAATTTTATGGAATCTCCATGACTTAGTGGCCTGCAAAGATAGACTACATGTTCTCCTAAATGATATGTTTACTTCTAATGCAGGTCACTGACCCTCATGCAGAAATAGCCATGGGGGAAGAAATTGGCCTCGGTTACAAAGGTCACAGTACATGAATACAGGGTTTCCTTCTGACCTTAACATCTGCTTATGAAGCCATTCTGAAGAAAAAGGTTTAAAATAAGGTGAAAGAATGGTGTAAAAATCTGAATACTTCTCCTCTACATCTGTACCCCCAAACAAAGATCTTTTCTTTTAATATGCCCAAACTTTTATTTTGTGGGCCGGTCCTGCCCCCAACCCACAGCTGTGGGTGCCGGAGGCGGGCTACACCAGCTGCTAACAGTTTGATGTCAGCAGTGGTGGTGGCAGCGGTGGCGATCGGGCTTTGTCCTGGCTGCTACGTGCAGCCTCTTGCTCGGTCCCATCCCCTCTGCAGCCTTTGCCAAAGCCGATCGCCGTGTTAGGAAAATCTTCGGAGCCTCCTCTGTTTCAAAATCTGCGGCACTGGAAGGGTAAACCTGGCTTTGGCAAAGGCTGCAGAGGGGATGGGACCGAGCAAGAGGCTGCTTGGAGCAGACAGGACAAAGAGTGATCGCCATCACCGCTGCTGACATCAGGCGGTGGGGGCGGGTGGAGAGGCGGTCCATGGTGAGCCTGGGTACTCATCGCAGGCTGCATTAATGATATGCAGGGGCCTAATTTGGCCCGCAAGCCATAGTTTGGACACCCCTGCTTTAATGTCTTTCAATATAACTTTCATGTTTTTAATCTAGTGAATATTTATGTACAGTATATCTATATGTTGTGTGAAATATATTTGACACTTTATAACAGGGGTGCCCAAACTATGGCCCATGGAACAGATCTGGCCCACAGAGCCTAATAATCTGGCCCACGCTGCCCTCACCGCTCCCAGAAGCGGAAACAAAATGCACCTGTGCAGGCACAAAAAGCTGTTGTGGGTGCATTTACAATAGCATTTTGCACATGTGCAGGCACTTTTTACTTCCGCTTCCAGTGGGAGGAACCATGTGACCTGCTTTACAGGTATAACAAATAGCTGAATCTGGAATAGATGTGTTCCTTTCCCTAACTCAAGAAAAATTGCATTCTCTATTCTTCACGTTAAAATAAGCTGCCCTTGCACTAAAATTGTAAAGCATTTTCATTCACAAAAACCTTTCCATGTGTTGACTATTCATTAGACCTCTGCCTTCCTCGACCATCCCTGCCACAAATTTGGTCTATGTGATTGAGGGCATATACATTGAGACCCCACCCATTTAAAGATGGGAAAGCTGAGGTTCACATTCCATTTTGTGAGACCTACAGAAATAAATCCCTGTCTCTGATGTCAGTTTTTCTGGAGAGGGATAACCCTTTTAGAAAATATCCTAGTCACATCCCAAAGAATTCTTGTGACTAGACATAACATGGCCAGGTTACCCTGCTATGGTAATAGAGTAGATCCTACTGCCAGTGACTCAATGCTGAGTGTCATGTGGCAGTTAACTAACCTGACAACTCTGAGGACTAACAGGTGCTGAAGTCCACAGGGAAGGCGGATGGTCCCCAAGTGCATAAAATCCCACTTGAATCCCTCTTGATGGAGGGCAGCAGCTTCATCAATACTGGCCTTAGGCTGGTGAGGACTTTGTGTGCCAAAGGGATCAGGACCAGAAAGTGACTCACGGAACTGGATCAGTGTACAGGAGTCATGCTGCGATGCAGAAGGCAGATGAAAGGTCACCACATTATATTCTCAGGACAGTCTTCATAGCTGATCGCCATGATGATCTCCTATATTCAGATTCAGATACAGTACAGAAGAAGAAGACATAACATAGGAACAATGACAATAGCAACATGCGTGAAACCAAAGATGTCAATTCTGTGCTCAGAACCTATATGCTTGTCCCTTGCCAACTGTGTTGAACCACAGGGCCCAAGCAGCAATGTGGGAAGAAGAGGTGCTTCTATAAGAATGGCCAATGTGATCACCACTTTTTGACAATATTACATCACCAAACATTTCACTATCCACATGGGAGTCTCCAGTGAAAGACGCAGCTTCAGCGTAGCATCCGTACTGCTTAAATTGAGACTTGGGAACATCTGGCAAATATATTGTAACATGATAATGTTACAATTCATGCAGAATTTGGAAAGATCCCCTTGGAAATTAGGGTAATTACCTAATCAGGTGATCATGTATTACAAGACAGTTATGAATAATGAGGAAACCATCTATTATTGTTTTAGACAGTAATGGAGCATAAGTTCCAGGTGAACATTGATGTTAGTTTGTTGCGGGGGGGAAAAGCAGTATGGAATTTATATTCTATTTCCTTTCTTCTTCTTCTGCTGTATCAAAATATAGAAAGAAACAGGAAAGACAGCTAGGGTGTAATCACAAGGGAGGGGGAGGAGAAACCACCCTAAGGAAGAGGAGTCAATAATGTAAAATCAAATGTAGTTTAATGTATAGAGTGGAGCAACCCGGTCGAACTGTAAGAGAAAAGTACGAGAAATAGGGATAGAACTCAGAATGTCATGCTGTATAAGCTGAATGTAAAATCAAACAATGATGTAGATAGCATTCATCCAAAAATCAATGAGTATCCCATATAGATACAAGAGGATCAATAGAACAGTTCTCTGGACCAAACAACCAAATGACTAACTCTGTGAGTAACACAGTATAATAGTGGAATATAAAAATACATCAAGTCCGTAAATGGGAGTCCAAAAAGGAATTCCAAGTGGGAGGGTCCAAGTAGAAAAGTCCTAGAAAGTCAAAACAGTCGTAAGTCCGGATGCTGCAGCAAAGGTATAACTTCAAGAGTAACAAGGAGGTAAGTCGTTGCAGAAAGGTAAGTGGTCAGTCGTCCATATCCTTCCGGTAAAATGGATATTTCATAGTCCTTTGTCAAGACTCAGAATCATCAACAGACGTGCTCAAAACGACCTTTTCTGACCTAATAGGAAAACACAGAGAAGGTCGTTTTGATCTAGTTCCATGAGTCAATCTTTAGTCCTGAGCGCTTTTGGCATGCAAAGTCCTCATCAACCCCAAGCCAGTACTGATGAAGCTTCTGCCCTCCATCAAGATGGATTCAAGTGGAATTTAATCCACTTGGGGACCTTCACCCTTTCCCGTAGACTTTGACACCCAAGGCTGTTTGGATACAGCAAAAGAAGATTAAGAAAGGAAAGAAGTTGCCAAATTCAGATTCCGCTCCAATTTTCATAACTTCCAACCAACATTAGATTAGGTACAGTCAAGAATGCAACAATCAAGACTTAATAGGGTAAACAGGCAGTTAAGATTGAAAAATGTTTCTGTGCAATTGTTTCTTCATATGTTCTTGTATATGAGGTGATCAATTTTCTCCAACAAGTTCAGATTGCTGCTATACTCGCTGCTTCTTGCCAGGAGACTTGTATATTTTATGAATGTCTATTGGGCAAACCTATGTGGTGCAACAACAGCAACAACAAAAGAAGAAGGTGGAAAAAATTAAGCCACAGGTTTCTCAACCTTGGGCTTCCAGGTATTCTTGGACTTAAGTTCCCAGAAGCCCGAGTCACTACACTTGCTCATCAAGTCCAAGAAGATATGGGGGCCAAAGTTTAAGAAACCATTACTTTATGAAGGCTGTATGCCTGCAGAGGGCCTGGGGGAAGCACCTATCCCATTTTCCTACAACCCCTGCTCTCTTATCTCTTATCTCTTTTTCAAAACAACTAGCAGCCAGGTGGTCCCTTCATTTTTGGGAAAAAAAGAGATGGGGGACAGTTGGAAAAGCAGATCTGCACCCTCCAGTGTCTTTCTAGAGTGCAAGTGTCATCTGTCTGTCTGTCTCTGTCTGTCTGTCTAGGTGACAGGAACTCAAACAATATTCTGTGCCCTTGAAATGTAGCTTCCTTCAATCATCTCAGTTTCTTCCTATGTCAATTCCAGGATTTCAAATCAAGAATTGGGTAAAATGTCATGTTCATACCATTGTGTTCCATCTTATTTCCTACCCTTGAAATTCTGAATGTCATTGCTATTTTAAATTAGAATCTCCATTTCACTCATTCCATGTAGAAGCCAATAATGGAACTTTTAACATGAATTGAACAAGCTCTGTAAGTCTTTGCTCAATCGTAAAATGCCACATTGGTTGTATACATTGAAGATACTCCAAGGACCTTGTTTCTGTGTGCACTTAAATGTTAGTAATCCCCACTGAATTCAGTATTGGTAGAGATGCACTGAATTGTACTGTAAATATCTTATTGTTAATTGGTGTGGATTAAAATATTTGTTTGTGTTCTGACAGCCCATCTATCCCCCCACCCACCCACCCAAACTAAGAGAAAAAGATAAGTTAGTTTGGTTTTAGAACCATAAAAAGAAACAGATTTTAGGAAGTTTATAGACAAATTCTCTTTTGACAATTCCTATGAAAATAAGGTGTATGTAAGGCTTTGTGTCTTTGGGTATGCAAAGTAAACTCAACGGAAAGGTGCAATGCATATAGAGGTTAGTTAATTTAAGACCTGAAAGATTGCAAGCGTGGCGCCAAAATGGCCACCGCGCTCTTTGCGGCCCCCCCCATCGGACGAAGGCATCCGGGTACTTAGGGGGCGTGACCAGCTCCCTTATAAAAGGGGTGGCCATGAGGCAGCCGAGCTGCCATTTTGCGAAGCGACGGAGCGGAGAAGTTTTTCCCCTCTTGCCTCCGTCGCTTTTACCTTTACTGGGAAGCCTCATTGGCTGCTGAATTTTCTCGTTTTCGGCTTCCCGTCGTTTGGCTGAGATGCCCTCGAAGAAGAAGGCAGCTGCGAGCGCGGCTCGTGCGATTCGGAGGCGCAATCCGGGTCGGAGGACCGCGGCTGCGCCTCCCCAGCAGCCGCCTTTGCCTGCACTCACCGGGACCGGTGGGATGGGGTTAATCCCCCCTTAGCCGGAGACCGGGGGCCCGCGCACGGGCCCAGTAGGGGCTGCGGCCCTCGGCCCACAAGCGGTGGACACCGCTCCTGGTGTTGCCCATTCCGCTGGGCCTTCCTCCATAGGGGCGCAGCTCGCTCAGGGGGCTTCTAGCCTTGGGGGTGGTGTGGTCCCCTTCCCTGGCAGGTTGCTCCATCGGCCCTACCGGGCCCGGGTTTGGGGTCGTGGCCCTTTTCGGGCCCCGGGGTACAGGGACCTGTACCCATGCCTGTAGTGGGTGGGCCGGCTGGCCCTTTGCCCCATGTCAGCGTGGAGGCTCTACTGGCCCGCGTTGCGGCCCTTGAGGCATCCCTGGCCCAGGCTAGCCAACCTGGGGCCCCTTTTGGGGTACAGTTCGATACGTCGTCTGCTGGGCAGTGGCAGGCGACGGGACGGGTCGAGCTGCTTGAGGCGCGTGGCACGACCTCGGCCACTGCCTCGCAGCTCCCCAACCAACAGGCCGGTGCGGGTCAGGTCCCGTCGACGAGCTCCACGGCGGTCGTGAGCTCCGACGCCCCCAGTGGGCCGGAACCCCCGGTGGGGGCGGCCCATGGGGGTGCAGCATGTGACTATGCGGTCCAAGCTAGTGCACCTACACACGTGGCCACGTTGGGGGGGGCTTTTCAATGGCCTTGGCCTCGCGCGGGTGGTGCGGTGGTCCAGCCGATGACACCCCACCCGGCGACGTCAACTACCACCCAGGGCCCCGTGTTGGGGGGTGTTTCTTACCCTGTGGGGAATGTTTTGGGGGTGGCCGGGTTAGTCCAGCCCCCTTTCCAGATGCCCTCAGTTTCTGCTGTACCTGTGTCGGCCTCGCCGACAGCGGGGTATTCCTTACCACTGGGAGACCATTTGGCCCAGACCACCAAAGAGAAGATCTGGCGGGGGGAGTATGTGGATATCTTCTCCCTCCTCAACAGAGAGCCCACCAAGGAAGAGAGGGGGTCAGGATGAGAAGGATAAGGAGCAGGCACGTCGTCGCAAGCCACCATGTACGTGGGCCAACTGGTTGCCGGCCTACCTCATATATATGGCGGTATACCTCAGGGCCCGGCCGGGTTTGGCAATTCCGATGGTCCAGTATTTGGACAACATCTATAGGGCGATGGTTGACTCCCCGGGCCCGTCGTGGTTGGCTTATGACGAGGAATTCCGTATGCGGATTCCCCTGCACCCCGAGATGAGGTGGGATGAGCCCTGCCAGAGGCTTTGGCTTCTGTACATGACTCCCACGTGCCCCACGCCTGGGGAGAGATACCATTGTGGACATGCGGTCCAGCGTGCGGCCCCAGCACAGGTCCGCCGCCAGGTGGCGGGGCAGGGGGTTCCAGCCCGCCTGCTGTGCTGGACTTTCTCGTACAATGGTTCCTGTGATAGGAAGAATTGCAAATACAGACATGAGTGTCCCGCCTGTGCTGGCCCCCATGTGGCCTCTGCATGTCCCAGGCCTGGAGGGATGCGGGGCAGAGGGAGGGGTGGACAGGGGGCTGGCAAGACTGCCTCAGGTGGAGCTGGTTCACCGAAAGGCTCCCTCCCCGATTAATGTGTACATTTTGGAGCGTTGCCTTGCATTGTACCCGAGGGGGGCAGATGCAGTTTACCTGCTTTGGGGTTTTCGACTGGGGTTCCGTATTCCTTTCATGGGTGGTAGGTTCCCCCAAGATGCCCCCAACCTTTTGTGCCTCAGGGGAAGGGAGGAGGTGGCTGCTGCCAGCATTGCTGAGGAGGTTAATGCGGGCAGGGTCGCTGGCCCTGTCCCTGCACCCCCATTCCGGGGAGCATATTATTTCGATGATGCCATGCCCTTTGGCTGTTCCATTTCGGGCTCGGCATTCGAGCGTTTCACCACCTTCCTAGAATGGGCTTTTGTCCGCAGGTCAGGGTCCCGGTCTGTAGCCCATTCCCTGGATGATTTTATTTGGGGCTGAACGGGGCTGGGACACGTGCACACGTCTCCTCAACACATTTCAGACGCTAATGGAGGAACTTGGTGTCCCTTTAGCGCCCGAAAAGACCGAGGGCTCGTCTACACAGCTAGTATTCCTGGGGGTGGAGATTGACACGGTAGCCCAGGCTTCTAGGTTGCAGCGGGATAAGGTGTTGAGGCTAGTGGCCCTTATCTCGGACTTGCTGGCCAAGCGCATGGCATCACTGAGGGAACTGCAGGTGCTACATGGTCACCTCAATTTCGCTTGCAGGGTCGTCGCACCGGGCAGGGCATTTGCTGGGCGCTTGTGCGACGCCATGGCAGGATTATCCAGGCCCCATCATAGGGTTAGACTTACCCGGGGTATCAGGGCAGACGTGCTTGTCTGGCTGCAGTTCCTGAGGGAGTTCAATGGGGTGTCATTTTGGAGGTCTGAGCCCCGGGCTTCCCCTCGCTTTCAGATATAGTCCGATGCCTCGGGATCCCTGGGTTATGGGATGTACTTCAATTGGAAGTGGGCCTATGGTGGGTGGCCACCAGCCTGGGCAGACACTGGTCGCCTGCGTGGTCTCACGTATCTGGAATTTTCCCTATCCTGGGGGCTTTGATGCTATGGGGCAAGGAGTGGGCCAACTTGGTCGTCCATTTCTGGTGTGACAATGCGGCCGTTGTACACATTGTCACCTCACAGACTTCCACATCGCCCAGGGTCATGGACCTAGTGCGCCAGTTTCTGTTGCGCAGCCTGCGCCTCAACGTCCTCTTCAGGGCCAGGCGTGTCCCGGGGGTCAATAATGATATTGCTGACGCTTTGTCCCGCCTGCAGATCTCCCGGTTCCGTGCCTTGGCCCTGGATGCGGAGGAATTTCCCTCGCCACTCCCGGACGAGATATGGACCATTGGCAAGGAGAGGTGAACCGGGTGATTGGCTTGTCACTAGCGCCACGCACGCGTAAGGCGTATCACCACGCATTCATTTCTTCAGAGCATTCTGTCCCCAATTCCGGCTGCCAGGAACCTGGCCGATCCCAGTGATCCATGTACTGCGGTTCATGGTTGACCTGCATGCCCAGGGCCTTGCACCTCGCACCATAGCATCTAGGCTGTCGGCGTTGGCTTTTATGGCCAAGGTGGGAGGTCGTGTGGACAGTACCACTGACTTCCGTGTGAGACATGTTTTGGAGGGGTGGGTGCGGGAGCGTGGGCGTAGCCCGGACGACCGCCACCCGATTTCCCCAGGGGTTTTTACCCGATTGGCCCGGGGCTGGCCTGACCTCTGTTTTGATAGATATGAGGCAGCCCATTTCATGCGGCTACAACGGTGGCCTTTTTTGGAGCGCTCTGCATCAGCGAGCTTGAGATGCTGTCTAAGGCGGATGCAAGTCGTAGGGCACTGGAACTCGAAGATGTCTGTCTGGACAATATTGGGCTCAGTTGGGGATACGCTCCTCTAAAACGAATCAGCACGGCGTAGGCAGTGGAGTAGACTGCTACGATGTTCTTTGGCAGACATCTGTCCGGTTGGTGCCCTACAGGATCTCCTTGCACTGTGTGGCACGCACCATGGCCCGTTTTTCTGTCACCAAGGTGGGTCTTCCCTTACTAAATTTCAATTTTGGAGGGTGCCGGGAAGGCACTAGACAGTGTTGGCCTCTCTGGGGCTCGCTGCGGCACCCATTCGTTCAGGATAGGGGTGGCTTCTACTGCAGCTGTTTTTGGGTACTCCGGGGCTGAAATACGCCGCATGGGAGGGTGGGGATCACAATGTTTTCAGTTTTGTGTTCGCCCTCTTCAACCGTGAGTACCAGTTTAGTCACTGCAATGTTTCTCACCCCCTTTTTTCCTTGACAGACCTTGGGTGTCGTTTTACACCGGTGACAGTATGGCTGGTGGGCCATAGCCACGTGCACAGGGCAGCGCGTTACGCTGCATGGGGCAGCGTGTTACGCTGCACAGGGCAGCGCTGCCCCGCTGCACAGGGCAGCGCGTTACGCTGCGGCGACAGAGTGGGGACCCCGACTGGGACTGGATGCATCCGCATGTCTCAGGTGGTATGGTAAGCACGGCATGTTATGGCGGGAACTGTTGCCATTCCTTTTCTACATCAGGGATGCTGACTCACCCGATGTCCTGGTTATGTACCTTGGGGGCGATGGCTTGGGACAGGTCACTGGCCTATCGCGGAAGCTTGCAGTTTGCAGTGACCTGCCCTACTCACATTATGTGTGGCCTGCCACGTCCCTCAATTGGTCGGACACGATACCGCGGTACGCTTACAGGGGGGCGTTCGGCCTCGGGGCTCTTGACTGAGCCGACGCTCCGTGAACGGGGCTATTGCCCGGTTCCTTTTCGACAAGGGCGGGGGACGCGTCATTAGCCTCCCCGCCATCAGTCTGCAAAATTACGAGCTTTACTCAGGGGAGGGGGCCCATCTGTCGCAGGGAGGTATGGACCTCTGGTTAGTGGACTGGCGAGCAGGCCTGTCGACTGAGCTGACGGTCTTGGGGGGGGGCGGTGAGCCTTTTGGGAAGCCTCCCCGTGTGGCGGGTATCACTGGTAAGGTAAACATTTATGACCCACAGGTATCCGGCAGGTTCGCAATTGACTGGACAACACTAGACAGGCATAAGTTGGTTAAACGTTGTCCGGTCAATGACGAACCAGGCGACGGGGTGATGGCTACAGCTAGACAGCATGCATCACCCCGTGATTTCACGGATACGCGTCAGAGGGTGGGGTCATTAGTTAGATATTGACTACGGTCAACAATTTGTTTGTTGTCAACAAACAAATTGATACAAATAGATACATTGTAACAATTGTCGTTGGCAATTTTGGGTGGTACCTTACCAGTGTTACTTCGGCCTGCTTGCCTTAAGAATTATGATTGGTCAATTACCAATAGAAATTTATAATTCGGACTAGGGCATGAATCAATAAATGTGGCCCAATGCGTTATCCACTTTTACCAGTGTCTGAGTCCTTTATTGGGGGGTGCGCCTGCAATGCAAGCGTGGCGCCAAAATGGCCGCCGCGCTCTTTGCGGGGCCCCCCATCGGACGAAGGCATCCGGGTAGTTAGGGGGCGTGGCCAGCTCCCTTATAAAAGGGGTGGCCATGAGGCAGCCGAGCTGCCATTTTGCGAAGCGACGGAGCGGAGAAGTTTTTCCCCTCCACCCCCTCCCTAGTTAACAGTGTGATATTTTGGTCGCTTTGGGGCCGGGTGGGAATTTTTGGCTGGGACCCACAATTGGCTCTCGGGTCCTGGTTTTTTCGCCCATCCCACACTGTTGCTATGGTTTGATATAGGGGTTTCTGTTGCTGCTGTTGACTTTGGTCACATGGGCGGGTATCACTGGTAAGGTAAACATTTATGACCCACAGGTATCCGGCAGGTTCGCAATTGACTGGACAACACTAGACAGGCATAAGTTGGTTAAACGTTGTCCGGTCAACGACGAACCAGGCGACGGGGTGATGGCTACAGCTAGACAGCATGCATCACCCCGTGATTTCACGGATACGCGTCAGAGGGTGGGGTCATTAGTTAGATATTGACTACGGTCAACAATTTGTTTGTTGTCAACAAACAAATTGATACAAATAGATACATTGTAACAATTGCCGTTGGCAATTTTGGGTGGTACCTTACCAGTGTTACTTCGGCCTGCTTGCCTTAAGAATTATGATTGGTCAATTACCAATAGAAATTTATAATTCGGACTAGGGCATGAATCAATAAATGTGGCCCAATGCCGTTATCCACTTTTACCAGTGTCTGAGTCCTTTATTGGGGGGTGCGCCTGCAATGCAAGCGCGGCGCCAAAATGGCCGCCACGCTCTTTGCGGGCCCCCCCCATCGGACGAAGGCATCCAGGTAGTTAGGGGGCGTGGCCAGCTCCCTTATAAAAGGGGTGGCCATGAGGCAGCCGAGCTGCCATTTTGCGAAGCGACGGAGCGGAGAAGTTTTTCCCCTCCACCCCCTCCCTAGTTAACAGTGTGATATTTTGGTCGCTTCGGGGCCGGGTGGGAATTTTTGGCTGGGACCCATAATTGGCTCTCGGGTCCTGGTTTTTTCGCCCATCCCACACTGTTGCTATGGTTTGATATAGGGGTTTCTGTTGCTGCTGTTGACTTTGGTCACATGGGCGGGTATCACTGGTAAGGTAAACATTTATGACCCACAGGTATCCGGCAGGTTCGCAATTAACTGGACAACACTAGACAGGCATAAGTTGGTTAAACGTTGTCCGGTCAACGACGAACCAGGCGACGGGGTGATGGCTACAGCTAGACAGCATGCATTACCCCGTGATTTCACGGATACGCATCAGAGGGTGGGGTCATTAGTTAGATATTGACTACGGTCAACAATTTGTTTGTAGTCAACAAACAAATTGATACAAATAGATACATTGTAACAATTGCCGTTGGCAATTTTGGGTGGTACCTTACCAGTGTTACTTCGGCCTGCTTGCCTTAAGAATTATGATTGGTCAATTACCAATAGAAATTTATAATTCGGACTAGGGCATGAATCAATAAATGTGGCCCAATGCCGTTATCCACTTTTACCAGTGTCTGAGTCCTTTATTGGGGGGTGCGCCTGCAATACAAGCACATCAGCTCACCTGCTATGATTCATTTTGGATCAGAAACAGTTTCTTCTAAGGTTTCTAGGGAAAGGGTTTGTTCTTTTCAAGAAAAATTGCATGTTTAACTGGTAATATCATATGTACATTGCAAAGCTTATGAAATGGATATAGAAAAGCTCAAAGGCCTAGGCTACCCTTTCCCTACATGGTGCCCTTTTGATGTGATCAACTGGGAATCACATCATCCCCAATCAGCAGTCTAATACATCTGGATAGCATCAGCAGATATTTAAAAACATTACACTGGTGTTATCATTTTCTTTGATGTTAAAACTTATTCCAGCAGCTAAGCTGTATATTATACTTTTTACCATTTGATTGTCCAGACATAATTTCCAATTTTGGTACGTATTGGTATCAATGCTCTTGTTGTAAAGATTAGTGTTAATGTTGTTGCTTTTAATGGTAAGAAGGGTAGCAAGGGAAAGGATAGATGGAACTACTACATATAGATTTAATTGTGGAAAGAGTAGAGTTGATATAAGGTTTAACATTTTCCTACCCTTTCCTTATCTTTCATTCAGACCATAGAGATACTGTCAGTGTTTTGTTACTATGTAAGAGGGTTATCACTGGTATCTCTCAGATTTTTTTTTACTGGTATATCCCTGAACAGATTTGTAAGGTAGGATCTTAGAATTATTCTTGGATTGCAACTCCCAGAATTATTTATCATCAAGTCATCTTGTTAGGGTCCATGGAGTCTGAAATCCAACAGCATTTGAAGGATCACTCATTCTCCATCTAGGGAGAATTCTGGAAGTTGCAATCCAAGTTTAGGAACTAGCAACACTCTACCATCTGAACTAAATCCCTAGTTGTAGCAGGAAAATAGTATTAAATAATGTCACGTCACTTTCTACAGGTACATTAAGCTTTCCAGATGTTTTTTTGGATCAGGGTTCTCATTGTCCTTACTCATTGGTTTGCTGTTTGGAGCAAATGAAATATAGAGTCCAATGAAATCTGAGGTAGGATAAAAGCCATATTCCTGCCATATATAGCATCGGTGCATACAAGAGTGTTCCAGATGATAATATTGGTGGATGGCAGGCATTCCTTCATATCTATTTTCATTGGTTATTCCTTAAAATTGAGGGAATTACATGAATTGATGGCTGCTGGAATATAATTTACTGTAACCAAAGCCTCAACACATACAAATATAGAAACATAAATAAACAGTACTAATTGGTATGATCTGGAGTTCATAAATATAGTAAAGGGAAGGAGTGGCATAAAACATACTTGTAACTTGAGCATCTCATTGTACCACAGCCTTCCTTTATTCTGATCATCATAGGGGACATGAGAAGACATCCACAAATTATAATTGTCTCAGAGGCTCTCTCTTGATTAGTGTATCATAAAATGGAAATTTTCCACATTATCAACTGTTGGCACCTCTGCTATGTGAACTTTCAGATCACCACATGCAAATACATGATGGTTAGTGCTCTAGTAACAAGGGAAAGTTGGCCTTTGAATACAGTGTAACCAATTCATTGTGGCATTTTTGAGGGGGGGGGGATGAACTCATTTGTCTCTAAGATTCCACAATGCCTTTCAGTTTCTCTCTTAGCAACTGCAAGGTCATTCTTTGTGATCCTTTGATTCTTTTCACTCCACATGCTCAGATGACAATGGCCAAAATCCTATTGGTGTTTATGTAAGCATTATGTAACTTGCCTTAGCTAATTGTGGTTAATTAATAGAATGCTGATGGATGTCTTAGTCACATGTCTGAGCACAACCCCAATTTCATAACTGTGATTATCCCAGCACCTCATCAATTAGCCACAGAAAGTTACCCATACATTTGGAAACATCAGTACACAATTCCAGCCAGTGAGTCCAATATCAGAATTTCTTCAACAATGGTAAAAATGATCATAAACACAATGTGATAGTCACATGCTGACATTCTTTCCAAGTCTGGAGGTGCAACCTAGCATCTGAACTTCAATTAATAGTTTAAAGTGCTGGTGTTACATTCATTGACAGTGAGTTTCATCAGCTATGCCTCAGAATTCTGCATCCATTCCCTTAACCAGAGCTGTTCAGCCTCCTAATTTACATGTTAATTACAGATATTGTTCCTCACCCCCCACATTCTTCTGCATTAGTGATAGTTTGAAAGTGGGATAGAAAGCTCAGGGCAGAAACAGGGGTGGAGAGGGGATTAAGAATGTGATGTAGCAGAGATGAAGCCTCTGTCTAAAATAAATGTTGGTGAACTGACTCTGTAAGATTGAGAATTTTGTCAATAAAAACACTTGACTCCTTTCATTATGCAAATCTCACTCTATTATAGCCCTTCCCCTGCAAAAACAATAGGTGAATCCAATCACAGTAGAACCTTTTTCCTCATTCCTATACAGTAGAACCTAGGATAAAGTCCAAACTTGGTTCCACAAGTTTGGACTTTATCTGATTTTGGACTTTATCCAAATCAAATGGGTGATGCATCGGATAACATCAAAAAATGGACTTTATCCGAGGTTCCTATACCAAATACCTCGGATAACGTCCATTTTTTTAGCGCTTTTGGACTTTATGCAATGCATCACGTGTGCATGAAAACTGTGACTTTATCCAAATCAGACTTTATCCGAGGTACCACTGTACCTTTAAATTGCTGGTTTTTGTTTTTAAGGATTGAGTCAAAAAGGAAACACAGAAGTTGCTGGATCAATTTAAAATATCATATATTACAAAAGACAGCTTGATATGATGGATTCAAATTGTATCTTTACTAATATGCCATATAGAGCAAAGAGCATGATATCTCTGCTGATTGATCCATTTGTGCAGAATCAGTACATTATATTATTTATTTCTTTATGAAATGGCATTCAATTTCATTTTGTCTTGTTTGTTGCTGTTCAGTCGCACAGTTGATTCCGATTCTTGTCTTATGAGACTCAAACATGTGAAACCTTTGATTCTCCTGTATAAGGTGCACAATGTCATTAAAAGGACAAAGACAAACTTGCAAAGCCTTGTCTGGGTCAGGAAAAAATAGCAGGAATGTTTAGCGCTACTCAGTATTAGAATTTGGGGTGTGGGGTTGGGATAGTGTCATTTTGTTCATGTCAAGTTGAAAACTATCAGCAGTGCCACAAGGCAGTAGAAAACTGCTGATGCATTTAAGAAGCTGTCACCTGGTTAGATAGAGGTAGCAGGCTTATGTCTTCCAAGCCTGTTTATGAAAGGGGACCTCAGTTGTCTGAACACTTATCTCTGGAAGATTGGCAAGAGCATGGGAAATTACAGAGCAGGGAGCTATTCTCCCTGCAGCCTTTATCAGTAAAACACACATTTCATTCTCTAGAGGAAATCACTGGGAGAAATTCTTCAACAGTGAAATGTGATACCATGATTTCCAGGCAAGTAGGCAGTTCACGCTGTTATCCTTAAGAAAGTGACTGGCATTTATCCTACACATCATTTGAAAGGGGAATGAAATCCAGTTAGGGAAATTCAAGGAAAGTGAAAAAGAAATGAAAAATGTGTTATATGGATGGAGTTTATTTTCATGGTATGAAAATAGCATTTGCTATTGGTTAACTACCTGGATTGCATCAATGAGATGATTTTCTTGGACCATTCTGCCAGGCTGAGTAAAAAAAAAGGGAGGGGAAGGAAAGCAAGTCACTTAACCATCTTTTTCAGTAGCCAGCATCATCATTACTTTTCTTCTTCATCATCATCTAACAGCCATTTCACCAGTGTGAGGGGAAAGGAAAAGAAAAGAAAACTTCTACCATAATCTGAGAGATTGTGGTGGCTTAGTGGTTAAGATACTGAACTTGATGACTGGGAGGTTAGCAGGACAGCAGTTCAAGAACTGAGTACTGCACAACAGAGTGAACACCCATCTCTGTCCCAGCTCCTGACAACATAGCAGTTTGAAAGCAAGAAATTCCAAGTATTGTGTGGTTAAACAAAGCATATGGGACTGACCTGATTGAAAATGTCATTAATATTTACAGCATGCTAAACTATCCATCTATCTACATAGTACATACACATCAGACAGAAAGACAGACCGACCAACAGCCTGACAGCCCGACAGACAGATAGATAGATAGATGTCATCTTGGAGCAGCTCACTCTTTCATAAAAACATATCAAGAGAGATATGTGTGTGTGTTTGTATGTGTGTATAATCGATTTTGTGTTATTTTCATGCCATGAAAACTTAACTTGGGAGCAGATTTTACACTGATTGTCCTGGGCTGTGACAGGCAGATTTAAGCAAAAGAGATTAAAGAAAAAGCCCTGTATTCCAAATTAGGTTTGTGATGGTTAGCTACAGTACTTGACCATGGAAGTCATTTTCCATGTTCATACTCATTCAGTCATTTTGCATGAATAAAGACTAGCTCCTCTACGAAACCATAACTTTCTGTGCCTGTTTGGTTGCTGGTGTCTGTTGACAAGCAGATGGATGTTGGTCTTGTAATAAAACCATTACATCGGTTCACTCCTGGTGTTTGTTGCAGCCCCACCTGAAATATCTTGCAGCTGGTAACTTCAAAGAAACAAAGATAACCAAGGATAATAATGAACAACATCATTCATGTCAGTTAAAGCACTTGTTACATTTATTTAAAAAATCCCATAATTTCTAATTGGAAAGCAATGAATTTTTCTTTTAATTTTTTTTAAAAACACTTCCAGTTCTTCTATTTTTGTGCTATTCTTTTCGAGTCATATATCATACAGTAGACACTCACTCACACTGTTCAGTAGATTGATAGAGCCTTGAAAAGAGTACACATTTATTTCCTCTGAAAACAGGTCTGTTTGTACAGTACTTCATTTTTTCCTTACTTTATACAAATCTTCCATTAAAGAAACCCAGCAAATTTGACTCTACTGAAAACCCCATTTAAAAGCAGCTCTTTCATCCACCTATCGCTCAATGCAAAGGAAAAGTAAGTGTGTTCGTGTCTAAAATGACTTGTAACTAGACTTTTGAAAAGTTACAGATCTCAGAGTTTCCCAGAATCTGTGCATGCTGGACATGCCGGCTAGGAGACTTTGAGGAGTTTTGCCTTCCTAGAGTAACTTCTCCAAACTCTGCTTTTAACAGGAGACCTAGAAAATGAGGATGTCTCAGAAGACATCTTGCTTATTACAGCCTATTGTTTACATCAGAGTCATGGTCTAATCCAGGGATCACAAAACTTGGCACTCCAGGTGTTCTGGAACTTCAATTCCCAGAAGCCCTGATCAGCAGGAATGCTGTTTTGGGCTTCTGGTAATTGAAGTCCAAGAACAACTGGAGTGCCGAGGTTCACCACCACTGTTCTAATCTATACAGTAAAACAGACGTCGACAAAATGTTCAGCCCAAGTGATAGTTTACAATACAAAGCAAGCTGGAGGATTTTGTGAATTTGAATATCTGTGTTGCATATGTGTCATGTGATTTTTTTAAAAAAATATTGTTCCCATAAAATAGTGGAATTTTGGAAACAGCTGGAGATGAACATGCACTTAGTCTCATTTTTATTGTGAAGTTATAAATTTAAATAGTATGAGGAGGGAAGGAAATCATTTGGGATTTTCTTCCTTGTCCAAACATTTATAAAATCATTTGTTCTCAGCTTTAAATTTCAATACAACATACATACACACATTATGATACAAAGATATTCAACATACTCCCTTCACCATCTTAACCAACAAAACATACTTATGCAATAGTTTCCTCTAGCCTGTGACATCCCTTTTTCTTTTCTAAACTGGAGGAATAGGCTTACAAGAATCCATAGACTACACAAAAATGTGTTTTTACATTTACGATATTTTCTCTAGCCTAATGTTTCTGGATAAAACAGCTAAACTGTTATTAGTATCACCGTATGTATTCTCATCTTGTTCAGTTCCATTAAACTTCAATATAAATCTCAACATAAAGGACTCAATGTGCTGTTCACTACCATTAATTTGTTTTGCTCCTTTTTTCCATTGCAGAGAGTCAATTTCTTTAAACAAAAAGAAAGGAGGGGTGTTATTAAACTGAAATAAACATCTATGTGTCGTTGGACCAATGACCTTTCTCCCCCCAGAGTTTAACTATTTTTAATGTCTCTTAACAATCATTTTCTTGTTGGGAAAGCCCTGTCTAACTGATAGCATCTAAACAAGCTTATACCTTAATTGGAACAATTCTCCCATAAATATTTATGTTGTCGTGATTAAGTCATTTACCAAATGCAACTACCCATTATGGGTTAAAACAGGGAGCATTGTTTTGGGTAGCCTCGGGCATGACATGGTTTATACTAGTAGATTTTAGCTATAATTCACTTAATCAGGCGTCTGACCCCAAACCTCCACAGGAGCTAGTGGCTGCTAGGAAAGAAAGGGAGGAAGGGAGAAAAATCTGCTCTTATTCTGAATACAGTGTCCACTCTTGATTTTCCATCTATGAATTGTAAATTACCAAATTCTGTTGGAATCCTTTGTATGAATTAAGATAGTTTTAATCTAGTGTCAGTTTTCACTATTGAAAGAATCATGAAAGAACAATTGCATTCAGTAGAAACATCATGTTCCACACTGAGATGTTATTTACATATGTGGCCATTATTTAACATACATCTAAGGCAATGTTTTTAATTCCACCACCACCACCTGGCCCCGGCTGGGGCGAAGAGGACTTAAGAGGCCTTACGAGGCCAGCCGCCTCCTCCTCCTCACAAATGCCCACTCCCCCGGTCCGGCAATTGCCATGGGGAGCGTTTCCACCTGGGCTCTGGGGCAGCGAGGTCTTAATAGCCAGCTGCTGCCATCTTGCCTAGTCTGGTGGTTTTGTCCTTTTTGTCCTGCCGATGCGCCTGGGCTCCGATGTGGTTGTCGAGTCTGGTCCATGTTAGGATTGCTTATGGGCGTTGAGCCGTGGATCTGTCCCTCCCTCCCCTTTTTTGGATTATTATGTAAACTGTAAATTGTTTTTGATTCATTTTACTGTATTTGCATTTTTGTTTTGTAACTTTATTATTATTATTATTATTATTATTATTATTATTATTATTATTATTATTATTATTATTATTATTATTATTATTATTATTATTATTATATTTACATTTCTATACCGCTTTACTTCCCCTAGGGGAACTCAAAGCGGTTTACAGCATATAAATACAATATCCAAAGTACAAAAGCAGCATACAATATCTAAATTCAAACAATATACAAAATCACAATTATAAAATTATATGTAAAACATCAATTAATAGCATCAAAAAAGTACATAATATACAAAATACAAAATGTCCAAATACAAACCATCACAAAATAACAATATAACAATAAAAAGATATACCCTTTATAATTATTGCCTTGTAACTTTGTATTATTGTATTTCTTTGTATTATCGTATTTTTGTATATTTTTGAATGCTGTGAACCGCTTTGGGTCATTGCAAAATGAGGAAAGCGGTATATAAAAATAAATTCAAATTCAAATGTTGTCCATGGCTCGAAATTCATTTGTGTCCGACTCTAGGGGGTGGTGGTCATCTCTGTTTACAGCAAAAGAGCCAGTGCTGTCTGTGTTTTCAGATATTTCCATGGTCATGTGACAGGCATGACTAGATACTGGAGTGCACAGAATGCTGTTACCTTTCCTGCCAAGGTGGTACCTATTTATCTACTTGTAATTTCTTTCTTTCAAACTGGTAGGTTGGCAGGAGCTGGGAAAGACAATGAGAGCTCACTGTGTTGCGGAGCACTCAGGTCTCGAACTGCTGACCTGCCAACTTTCCAGCCATCAAGCTCAGCATCTTAATCACTAGGCCACCATGGCCCCAGAAGACATCTATTAGGAGTCATATTTTAATTTATTATATTAATTTTAATTTAACTTTAAAAGTTTCAGAAAACCTATAGCTGCCAAGTACCTCTTAAATTTCGTGTCATCTCACAAATCCTAACAATGTGATATGGTGTAACCCTTCTGCAGAAGGTCATTCCAGAGCTTCAACCCATTGTGGAACAAACCTTGATCTTCTTGCTGCTTACATCCTAATGGAAAGGTTTAACAATAAAACAATCTCTTACCATGTACAGTATATGTTTTGGAGGTGAAATCCAACTATTAAAGAGGAACCCAAAATCAAGTTTTGTGGATAGATTTATTGATCCACTGATCCCTGGTCCAAATGAAGAAAACACTGGAATTCTTGGGTCTCCATATCATGCAAGACATATCAGAGCTTGAACTGGCGAAAAAAGAGATATTGGCTAGATTTTGAAGCCAATATGAGTAATGGAAGTGTTTGTTACAGTGCAATACCCAGGGGGGCCAGGGCAGGCTTAGCTCACCCTGAGTTAGCAGTTTGCCCACCCTCAAACCATACCCATCAAGCGCGGCTCCTGGAAATACGGGAAGTGCTGGGTGTGCATGCGCTGCAACTACTCATCTCTGCATGCGCAGAACCCCTCTGCACATGTGCAGAGCCCATTTGTGATGGGCGCACTTGCACAGTAACCCCTTTCCCTGCCGTTCAAATATGGGATGGTGGCGAGAAAGGGGAGGAATCAGCAGAGAATCGGCAGCAACTCGAAGAAGCAGTGACCAGGATGCGATGGATCTCCTAATATATCTAACACTTTTCTATGGCACCTGATGGTATAAATTTGTTCTAAGGTGGAAAGTGAACAACCAATAATACTTCTGTTTTAAGAAACAGAAGGAGATGCTCAATTGTGATGCACACAACAAGTATGAAGGTATTGATGAGATCTGAAAATAAGGATAGGGTTCCCTGACTGTATCAGTTTAATCTGATATCAGAAGCTAAGTAATTCATACCTAATGTGTACTTCCAAGGGAGACTATCAATTAATTTTAGGGATCTCCAGATAAAATAATTCCCTCTGAAGCCCCTGAAAATCATTTGCTGCTAGTCACAGTTGACAATTCAAGGTTTGAAAGACAAACGATTTGACTCTGTAGCAACTTCATATGGTCCTATTAAAGTCCCATTTAATTCAATATCATTCGAGAAGATAAAGCTATTGATTTCATATATTTGTCCACCCCTTTGATAGAACTGGTGGAAGCAGCTTTTCCACTCGCCTCCAAAAATAAAACATTAGGAAATGTTATTGTTGAGAAACAAACACAGGGCTTCATTTGTATGGGAAAACATTTTTAAAGCAGACATAAGAACGGGAGGTAGCATATTCTTGAAGTTCACATATGACTGGAATCAAAGAGGCTTTTGTAAAATTTCCTGGAAGAATTCTGTTTCTGGCAACAGGAACCTTAATGTTGGACTTTATCAACTGTAAGAAGGGAAGGACCATGCTCATTCATTTTGGACCTCCCATCATGCGGAAAGCTTTGTGTTCCATCTTTAATTGTCAGGAATCATCTCTGGTGGGCCAGGCATAACTCCAACAAAGTGCTTGCCCTAACAGTTCACTCTGAGGTTCTCTTCTCTTGAGCATTTAAAGCAGAAGCAGCATACTATTGTACTGCTTATTTAGCTTTCCCGATAGATACTTTGCAGTAAATTAGGTCTAGGTGCCCAATCTATGAGCCATGGGCCAGATCCAGCCCCCAATGCCAATTCATCCACCCCGTGCTGCCCTCATCACTCCTGGAAGCAGAAGTAAAACGCACTCATACAGGCACGTTTTACTTCTGCTTCCAGGAGTGATGAGGGCAGCACTGGCCGGATGAATTAGCATTGGGGTCCGTATCTGGGTCATGGGCTGTAGTTTGGGCATCCTTGTTTTTTTTAAAAAAATAACTTTTATTTAATACAACACATTACATAATAACAGAAACAAACACAACAACTTAATACAAAACATTCGCCATGTGCTATTTGCATTGCCATAGGGGACAGAGATACCTAATTCTTACTTGTTTCCTTTCCAAAAGGAATGCTGATCCGGCATTGGCTTCTGACCTTGATACTTGTACAGTGTGTAGTCTATAAAACATCTCCACATGTCCTGAAATTTATTTTCTTTTATTAATCCTTTTCTTAAATTTAATTCCCAGGTAAGCTTATCATTTAAAGCAATAGTCCATAACTCATTGTACCATTCCTCAATTTTTGGAGTAACTTCATTCTTCCATTGCCACGCTATACAGTGTCTGGCACCTGATAACATAACTGCCATTAATTGCCTTTTACAACAATCCACCTTATCAACATCCATTAGTAATACTGTAACTGCGTCCAACTTAACCTTTACATTCAAAATTTTCCCAATTTCATGCTCTACACTCATCCAGAATGGCTTCAACTTCTTACACCCCCACCACATGTGCTCATACGTTCCTGTATCCTCCAGGGGTCATATACCATTTCCATAATAACTTGTAATTATGCTCTTTAATTCTTACGGATAAGGTTTTCATGATTCTTCTTTTCCACTTTCTATTCCAACATTCATCTGTAATTTTAATATTTAAATCTTGTTCCCATATTCCTCTTAATGCTCTCTGGGATTCATTTGAATCATCTAATATTTTATATAATTTACTAACTAAACCTATTTGGCCATTTCTTAACTTATATACCAACTCCTCAAACCTTGTCATATCACTATCTAAGCTTATTTCTTCCCTATATTTTTTATTCAATTATTCAATGTAGCAACTTGAAGCCAATTTAGCTTCAATTGTTTACAAATTTCTAACATTCTTTCCTTATCCTCACAAGCGGTTAACCATTCCTTTAACAGGGTTACTTTATGCCTATTCATTATTTCTTCAGTCCTATGATCCAAAACTAACGGGAATGATTTTAAATCCCTTAGCTCCAAAATTGCTGATAACCTTGGGGATAATTTGTTTTTCAATAATGTCCATGTTCTAAAGAGCGTCTTCAACATTTTATTTGCGACATTAATTTTAACTATTTCTTTACCCAGAAACATTAATGATTCATCTCCCAAATTTTCACGTAATTCAATCTCCCCCATATCAATTTTTGCCTTATCATAATTTTACATATGTTTTTCAGTTGAAATGCCCAATAATAATTTGTGATGTTCGGGATTCCTAAACCACCCTTTTTTTGAGAAAAATACCACAAGGTTTTCGATATCCTGGCTTTTCCCCATTATTACAGTAATTATTTATTAAATTTTGAAATACATTTAGTTCTTTCCTTTTAATATTAATTTGGAGAGTATCAAATAAAAAAATTATTTTAGGTAACAATTTCATTTTACATAACGATACTCGGCCAAACCAGGATAAATTTATTTTTTTGTATCTTGTAATCTTTTCCTTTAACTCCTTTTCCAATTTGTCATAATTCAATCTTTTTAAGTCATCATACTTGTTTGAAATATTTATTCCTAAATACTTGATACTAGACCTAATCTGTAAATTAAATCTAGATTTTATATCTTCCTGTGTTTCAACATTCCCATTAAAAAAAAATTGCCTCTGATTTATCCCAATTAACTTTAAGCCCCGTCACCCTACAAAATTCTTCTAAGTGTACATATACTTTTTCCAGTGACTTTTCAGGATTTTTTAACATCAATAATGTGTCATCTGCATACTGGCTAATTTTTATCCCATCTAGTCCTATCAACTCTGTATCTTCTCTTACAGCATTAGCAATTAATTCCATGACCATTATAAACAATGATGATGACAGTGGATCCCCTTGTCTTGTGCCAGCTTCCAACTTAATTTCCTCCGTTAATTCATCATTTATTTTAACTCTTGCCGATCCCCTTTGATATAATTGCCCAATTACTTCACAAAATTTCAAACTGAATCCATATTTTTCTATAATTTGTTTTATGGTAGTCCACTGGACAGAATCGAAAGCCTTAAATATATCTAATGAGATGAAACCCATATGATCTCTTTGTTGTTGTGCAATAATTGACATATCAAGTATCCTTCTTGTCAGGTCCGACATGAACCGACCTCGCAAAAATCCTGCTTGATCTTTTTGAATATAATTACCTAAAAAATTATTTAACCTATTGGACAAAACCACAGTAAAAATCTTTGCATCCTGATTCATCAGGGAGATCGGTCTGTATGATTCAATTTTTTCCACATTTTCTCCTGCTTTTGGTATTAAAATAATAACTGAATTATACCACGATGCTGGTATTATACCTCCTTCCATTACATAATTAAATATCCTTTCAATTCTTGGTACCAAAACTTTCTTGAAATCCTTGTAAAACTCTACAGACAAACCATCTTCACCAGGGGTTTTACCCACCCTTAACTTATCTATAACATCAATAATTTATTTACATGTTATTCTTTCATCCATGTAATTCCTGTGTTCTTGATCTAATTTTATCCTTGACCATTTATTTAAGTATCCTTTTAACTCTACATCGTTTATCTCCTTTTTAGAATAAAGCTCCCTATAGAATTTACTAGCAATGTGTATCTTATCTTTTATTTTATTACATCTTTCACCATTACTGTTTATCAAAATCTGAATGTTTCTACTATTTTTCTTTTCCTCTGCAGCTTTAGCCAATTGTTTAGAATTTTTATTACCATATTCAAAATAATTTCTTTTAAGATAAATCAAATTCTTTTTTACTTTTTCAATATCCTTTTCAATAATTTTCATTTTCAATCCCTGTAATTTATCAAACACACTTCTAACACCTGTTCCTACATGTTCTTCTTGCTACTTCCTTACTTCGTCCTCTATTAATTGTAAATTTTTATTTTCCTGTCTATTATTCCTACATGAGTTTTATACTTTCCCCCCTGAAAATCGCCTTCATGGTGTCCCATAAAACTCCATCATTAACATCCTTTGTATCATTTATCTCCCAACATTCGTCCCACTTTTTAATTATTATTTCCTTACTCTTTTGATCTCTAAACAATTTTGTATCATATCTCCATGCCCCAATACCGTTTTTTAACCATCAATTCTAATTTCTAAGCACATTTCAGCATGGTCCGATTCCTTAAATAATCCAATTTTAATATCTTCAACTTTACCTATCAAGTTTTCTGAAGTCAAAAAATAATCAATCCTTGAATAGGAGTTGTGAACCTGTGAGAAAAATGTAAACCCCCTTTCTGAACCCCTGATATCTCTCCACACATCACGTAATCCCAATATTTTAACCGCTTATCTATAACAGACTTATTATATCTGTGTCTCAACACATTTGTGGTGTCTAAACCCGATCTAGTTAAATTAAAGTCTCCGGCAATAATTAATTTAGTTACATTTTCATTTCTTATCTTTTGAAATACACCATCTAAGAATTCCTCTTGCTTCTCATTTGGTGCATAGATATTAACAATTAATATTTCCTCCTCATTAACCGTTCCTCTAATTATGACATATCTCCCTTCAGGGTCAGTAACAGACTTTAACTTTGTAAAACCCAACCTTTTTGAAATTAATATTGCGACCCCTCTCGCTTTTGAATTACCAAATGCTTTATCATACTGTTCTATTCCCCTTAAATACAAATTATTCACATTCTCGTTTTTCTGATGCATCTCTTGTAAGCAAATCACGTCAGGGTTATTTCTTCTGATAGCCGCTTCCACACGTTTCCTTTTAATTATATTGCCAATGCCTTTAACATTCCATGACACAATTTTAATTATCTTCATACTTATTTATGTTACATCCCATTAACTCAATCCCTGTCTCCCATTGGCATGTGCTCGACATACTCCATAACCCATCCCACAAATAATACAATAACTGAACACAAAACATATAACAAGAATTCTTGTTAAAAAAGAATTTGTTGAAAATCAAGGAGGGGAGGGGGGAGTGTGCAATACTATGAGCCCAGCTCCTAATCATCCTGCACAACATCAACATAACTCTTAATCAGCTTTGTATGCCACATCCATATGCTTTATCCTCCCTTCTTAATGTGTGCTTTACATATCTCAAATATAATGTGCCTAGACAATTTTCTCATATTAACAGTTTTTATCATGAGTCATGTACATTCCTGATAATAACAACTCTTCTTTGAGGTCTTTCCATTCCTTGGTGTTACTCTCGATTATTTTCGCATCCACTAACACATCTAAGACATATAATCCTTCTTTCATCATGTATGATTTTCTGGAATTTACAATTTTTAATTTTTTTGATGAGAGCCAGAAATACGAAATCCCTTTTTCTCTTAATTTTTTTGTAATTGGTTTTAACTGCATTCGCCAAGTCAATTATTCAACAGAGATATCATTGTAAACCTCTATGTTATTTTCCTCTAACTTCAGTGCCTCTGAGCCGGAATTCCTGATATGCTGCATTAAGGCCAACTTCAAAGCTTCACTCACAAATCTCACCAGCACACTTCTATTCCCATTGTTATGCTTCTTTGAACCTAACCTACGTATATTTATTATATCCTCAGCCACAAATCTCCTCTCCATCTTTAAATCATTTAACCAACTCAATAATCTAATCTTTCACTGGTCCGGTCTGCCCTCAGGAATATTTCGAATTATCACATTACATTTTCTATGTTGATTCTCCAAAAATTCTATTCTTGCCTGATGATCATCAATCTTCACTTCCTCTTCCTTCACTTTTTCTCGCACCTCCTGTACTTCTTTAGACAAAACTTCAACCTCTTTTGTGCTCATGCACATCCCTTCCTTTAATTCAGATACTTCTTTCATAATACTTGCTACTTCAGTTTTGGTGGATTCCATCATTCCTGTCAGCATCATCAACATTTTTTGTTGAATTGCTTCAAAACTTTCTTGTTGTAGCTTAATATATTCCTGACTGTCTCGAACTCGCTGCTCTTCTAATGTTTCAAATTTTGTTTGGAGAAACTTCTCCAACCCTGCAAACTTTGCTTCAATGGAACTCCTAGAGTCATTCATATCTGTTTCTTGAGACTTATCCCTTTCCCTAATTTCAAGCACCTTCTCTACCATTACTCTCTTTTTTATAGCCCCCTGCGCTCTGTCTTCTTCCTCAGTATTTACCTGCTCAATCTGATCTACTTCTGGTTGTTGCTTAGATTGGTGCTTTTCTTGACACTTCTTCCTTGCTTCCATATCTGCTTTAAGTATTCTTAATTCTTCAACCTCTCTGATTTCATCCAGTAAAGATTTTCTCCTACCTTCACTCTCAGCTCTCACTAACCTGCCTGTCCTTAACCAAACTGGGTCTAATTCTATCTCTTGCCTTAACAATTTACCTTTCTCTCTACGATTCATCCGAATTTAACAGCAAATAATTATATAATACTGCACTACTTTATTACCCAGCAATTTACAATGTTCTAATTTCACTAATTCCCTTAAACCCTTATAACCTTTATACACTCTTTACAATTATATACTCTGTACACCTATATATTCAAATGACGCGGTCAACCATTTGCCCTACTTAATATTAGAGTATTATATGGCTTTCTATTTTCTATTTCCAATTTATTTCTAAGACTGCTTAGCTTTCTGTTTAAGTTAACACTCTCAAAATAACTTTGTAGCACAGCTGCATTTCAAGATAAGATAAGGCAGAGAGCCGTCCTTGAGTCTAGTAAAACCCTGAAGACACCAGCTGCATTGTGTTGCAGTGATTAACTGCTATTAGCTGAGGGACAGTACTTCTACTTCTTCTTTCTTCTTTCTTCTCAACAGTGAAACACTATAACCATCTCCAGTTCAAATATTCCTCATTCCTCATTCTCAGCATCCCTTTATTCCAATGGAGAATGCTCAAACCTCTCAGTATTATGATTGCAGTAACCAAACTTAAGCAGTGAAGCAAGATGCCTTTTTGATTTGTCAATTCAAAATAATTAAAAGTTAGTAAAAACACAAATGGAACATCAAAACCTTTCTTGCAAGGTAGCCAGTGCTACCAGAGCCAACCAAACAAGGTCAATTCTAAGTGGTTCTCTGTGAATTCCAAAGCCACAAACCAAGTGCATACAGGTACTGCACTCCCTCGGCACTCTTCACCACTCGCAGAATAAAAGTTTGGATAACGGCATGCTCTTGTTCCTTGGGCTATCCGAAACGATTACTCAGGGATAGAAGCTACTGGGGGGAGCGAATCACGCTTCCACTGACCCACTCATCACCCTCAGCTCGCAGCTCCAGCCAGCAACTCTTATTCCAGCAGCCCAGGACCAAACTCTCCAAGATCACCTCTTTGTCTCCCCCGTCTTCCACCTCCTTCTCAGCATTGCTTTCACCTCCATTTCGACTATGTTCCAACTCTCGTTCTGTCTTTAAACCTTGCCCACCACGTCTCTCCTTTCCACTCCGTCCACCTCACCTCTCCTCCCCAACAGCAGGATCCAACACAGCCTTACAGCCTTGGTTACTTTTTTATCTTTCTTTACTTTCACCCACTTATTAGAACGCACTGTCAAAATGCCCCAAAAAACAACTCACGATGCTGCTAAAATGCCACTGCAATCTCTGGGGCTCCAAGCCTCCGAGGCTCCGGACTTGTTGTTTGGGCGCTTGGGCGCTCCGACCCAGTCCTTGGGCTCTGCAGTTCTGCAGTACAGGTTCTTAACCAGGAATTTAGTAATTTTCAGACCACTGACAACTTTAGGCACTTCTTCCAATTATTCATTCAAAACAATTTCTTGGATTTTGCACACTTATCCACATTTGTGGCTCCCCTTTCCAGGCAGGGATGAAGAAATGCTGCTGCTCAGGTCGTCTCCATGCCACGCCCTGGGCATCCTTGGTTTAAGCAGAGAAAATAGTAGTTTAAAATCTATGTTGCAAAACAAATTGAAAGGCACATTTTACTTCTGCTTCCGGTGGGAGGAATCACGTGACCAGCCTGCTGAACCATGTGATTGGCCCATGGCCTGAAAATTTTGGGCACCCCTGTACTAGGTTTTGGTGTTCAGTAATCAAGAAGCAGCAGCCAGCATAATGGGGCCAAACTCAACTTTTATTCGGGTACTGACACACAGAACAGGGGCGCAGCAGTGCCTTATATACAGGTTGGGGAAGGATACATTAAGGTGGGAAACAATAGGATTGGTTGATGGGAATGGGGAGATAGTGGGGTGATCTTAAACTGGGAGCCCTTCGTGCTTCTCAAAGGAAAAAGGGCGCGAACCAAGTCTCACAATAGTACGGTGTTGAGGAGACTCAAAATAGAGGATCAATTATTTACAAAAGCATTAACAAAACATTGCATACACAACATAGGTGGATGAGAATACACACACAGTCAAAATAGCTGTGTCAGAAACTCACTACAGGTTAGATCACATATATTAACAGCAGCAATACCTTTGGAGACTTTTTGAAGTCTTCCAAGTTAACATGGCCAATTCTTTCCTCAGCTTCAAGTCAATGTTTGACAGCTGGTCCATGCTGTACTATCTGAAGATGTAACAAACACTTGCAAATTTTCTCATTCTTAACCAAAAAGCTTACCATCATACATCAAAAGTCTGAAGAGAAGAGCATTCAGACCTGTCAATTTTCATATAAGAAGAATAGTCAGAATTAGTGTACTGTCTCCCTCCCTCCCTTGTGCTTATTTTAGCATTCTATTGAATGCCTTTTTTGGGTTCTAGACATATTAAAGGTATCTTCTTTACATCTGACATGAAAGATATTTCTTTAAATGCAAATGACATCATTGAGTAGCAATGAGGAGGGCTGGATATTAACAAAATATTTCCTAAGGAAAATACCAGTGTCAGTCGAGGGATTTGTCTCAAGAAAGTACAGTGATACCTCATACAACGTCCAAACTTTGGACTTTATACAGATTTGGACTTTGTATGAGGCATGCAAAATCCTAGCCACGATGCCTCATACAACGTCCAAATCCTTGCTGTGATGCCTCATACAACGTCATTTCCATAGAGATACATTGTACTGTAACAGCACAGACTTCAGGGCAAAGTCAAGGAAACAGACAGGAAACTGACAGAACTTTAAGAAATCATTGTCTAAAGGATAAAAACATTACAAAAACTTGTCACACACCCTGATTGTCCAAGAACCTGAAGAATACTGCAAAAATCCCAGGAATGATTCTAAAAATTCTGATGAAAAAAATTCAAAAAAATCCAAAATCACACTCAAAACCACTCCTAAACACTCTTTGCCTCTTGCAAAACCCACAAGAGCAATGCATGCATGTGTCCTGCCTTTTATACTGCCCAGGCACAATGCAACCTGGGAAAACCCCAATGCCTCATACAACATCACACGACTTTGTATGAGGCAACTTTTTTCAAGGAATTAGGCGATATTGTATGAATCCGATGTTGTATGAAGCAGACTTTGTATGAGGTATTATTGTAACAGGATAAAGGTAAAGGTCTCTGTTGCTCAAAAGCCAGTTGTGTCTGACTCTAGGGGGCGGTGTTTGCATCTGTAGAGGTTTCCATGGTCATGTAGCAGGCATGACTATATGTCGGTGCGTATGGAACACTGTTACCTTTCCCACCAAAGCAATACCTACAATACAATTTATTGCTTTTGAACTGCTAGGTTAGCAGGAACTAGGGAAGATGATGGGTGTTTACTCCATCGCGCAGCACTCAGGTCTCGAACTGCTGACCTGCCAACCTGGCTGTCAAGCTCAGCATCTTAACCACTATGCAAGCAGTAGAATAGAAAATACTAAATTAGCATTCCTGGACTTCTATATATGTAAAATGCTAGAGTCACATTTTGAATCATCCCTAGTGCCCTAACATCACATACATGGATCTACAGGGATCTGTTCAAGATTCGCAACCTGGTCCATTCTCAGTATGTTGAACTACAGTTCCCAAATCTCCAAACCAGTACAGCTCAGCAAAGAGTTGTAGCCCAACACAACCTGAAGTCATCAGGTTGGGAATTCTGGTCTACACTGACTTGCGTACTAGTTGTTAGGAATTTCTATCAATCTAAAGCAGGAGTTCCCAACCTTTTCAAGCTGGAGGCCAGGTCACGTTCTCTCAGACAGCTTCATGGGCCGGACAGCCATTTTGCCCTGCCTGCACAATGAGGGTGTCCCAACAGCTTCAAAGGAGTGACATTTTCTCTTTCAAATGCCCTTGGAGGGGAACACATGAAATGGCATCATGGGCCAGATCCAGCCTGCTGGCTTTAGGTTGGGAACCCCTGATCTAAAGGTACACTAGATGTTGTGATTATGGCTAAACTGGCATTGCAGGAACTTTGTGATTAAACTATTAAATACTATTACTAACTGAAGAGCAGATAGCTATATGGATGGCAAGAGGGTGGGGTAGAGTGTGTGACTTGGATTTGGCAGAGGTACTAAAGCCATGGCCTAAGAACATTTGTTTTGAGGGATGGATAGGTTCATGCATCTGCAACAATTCAGTCTATAACAGTCCCTCCCTCCCTCCTGCAGTCTGTCTAGCTGTCTATGTAGGGACTGTGGTGGCTCAGTGGTTAAGAAGCTCACCTTGTTAGCTGGAAGGTCATCAAGTCGGCAGTTCAAGACCTGAGTAATGCATGACAGAATGAGTGCCTGTCTCTGTCCCAGGTCCTGCCAACCTAGCAGTTCGAAAGCAAGAAATTGCAAGTAGATAAATAGAGACCACTTCGGTGGGAAAAGATCTTGGGAACATGAAAGGAGCCTCATTTGGGCATCCCCTGAGCAGATTTTCTCCAGCAAAAATCCTTTCAACCCAAAAAGCACCTTTGTGTGCTTCTGACACAATTTTTTAAAAAAGCTGAATAACACAGAAAATCAGGGCAAAAAAAAGGGACAGGCTATTAATACTGTTAACTCAATATCCAAATCCCATTCAGATAAAAATAATCCATTCTTTATTCCTAACTTTTAGAATGAAGGCCAAAAAGCTATACCTGTATATGAAATATTTTTTCTCTTGAAAAGGATCTAGTATTTGTATGGCATATTTTTAAGTCTGATATTATGAATCTTTTGCTGAAGTTTCATGATAGACTTTATGCAGAAATGTAATTGGATAAATCAATATATTAAAAAAGAAATGTCGAGGAGATCAATATGGATGCAGTGGCAGGAAAGTGTAAAGGACTTAGTCTAGCTATGAATGCCACAGGTCATGGTCTGTGACTCTACTGTGATCAAAGGCAAAGGGGAATAAAAAATGAAACATTTGCAAGCTTTATAGTTGCCAAAGAATGTGAGTGAAGTCATACAAAAATCATTGAAAGCATCTGAAGAGCCAGCAGCCACTATTGCTTCTACTTTAGAAGTTGATGTGGTTGGATGAGCTTTAATTTCTCTTCTAGGTCCTTGCAAAATAATTTGTCCCTTCCAATTATATCTACAAAGAACCCAAATGGCATTTCTAAATATTGTTCCATTGTTTCACATGTTGCACGCATAGTTTAGGCAAGTTTCCTACGGAGACAGTTAGAGATGTATACTTTTCAGAAACTTTTCCACACTAGGAATCATGTTTGGTATTGTGCATCTGAAGAACATCCAGTGAGTGTACTTTTGAAAGTGAGTCTGGGAGCAGAACTTAGAAAGTTATTCTTTAGAACAACAAACATGCCATGGAGATCATAACTGAGTGATAGTAGGTTGCTGCCACAGGTTACAAAGTAATATCGCACTTTCAGTCAGCTATGGTTGATGCAGTAATTTTTCAAAGTTCTCCCTCAGTTTTTTTTTCTCATTGCCCGTCTTGAAAATATCTATTCTTCTTCAGGTGCTGTATCCATTCCAGATATTGGCTATCATGGCGATAGTCTTCCTGTTCTTAACTCCTCGGAACAGTTCTTCTGAGGACATGCCACACCAGTCTCTCAGGTTCTTTAGCCATGAAGTCCATCTCCATCCAGGGATCTTTCCTTGCAGAGCAAACTGGAGTATTCTATACTTTATGTTGTTCCTCATGATATGGCCAAGGTATTGGAGTGTTCTTTGCTTAATGGTCTTAAACAGTTCTTGTTCTTTATCCATCCAGCACAACACTTCTACACTTCTACATTAGTCACATATCCATCTGTAGATCCACATTTCAAAAGTTCTGATTTTCTTTCCAGATGCTTTAGTCAATGTCTAAGCTTTGACTCCATATAGCAACACTGGAAATATGTAACATCTCATTATTTGTTTCTTTGTATCGAGAGTTAGATCTCTACTGCATAACGAATGTTGCATTTTTATGAAGGTGGATCTTGCTTTCTCTATTCATATTTTAATCTCTTGCCTTCTCTATTCATATTTTAATCTCTACCTCGGAATCCCAATTTACATTTAATTATAAAAATATATATTGGAAAAATGTGTTATAACTGTGGCAGTGGTGGGCTCCCAAAAAAACTGCTACCACACTGTGGGTGTGGCATGGTGGGTGTGGCCAGGGGAAAAGCCCTGCATTGCACCCGAACTAGGACTACTTTATTTCAAAACTTGGATGGGTGGAAGGACCAGCCAGAATTTCTGCTACCGGTTCTGGCGAACTGGTGAGAACCTGCTGATGCCCACCACTGAACTGTGGGCTGACACTGTGGCATTCACAAACTTCATTACCACATTATCTGTTGTGAATACATAGGATTCAGTTTTCAGTGGGTTCTGAAAGAGGTACCAAATTTATGAAGCCTTCATCTTTGGATGCAAGCTTTAAGACAGATGGTCCTATGGAAGAATAGTCAAGGGAACACAGAGATGTCTTCAGCATGCACCCTTATGGGTGTTTAAAGACTTCCCAGCAGCCAAGGTGCAAGTTTTAATGCAACTTTATTCATCTTAATTAGAGCAAGGCCAAAACCCTTGTGCCAAAGCTGAAGCTAAAATTACAATGTTTTCCAGATGGAGTTGGAGGCACAGTAATACTCTAAATAAGCATTCCCATTAAATAATGAGTTTGGATTACCTTAATTACAAGAAAGAGTTGGTCATAATAGCTACCTACTTTATGTCTGCATTATCAACATACACTGCAAACAAAAGGCCCAACCCATAGCCTCTAGACATGAGAAGAAAAACTCCCAATTCATCCAAAGTAGTTGATCTAAACAAAGTGGGCATCTTATACTTTTTGTTAGGGCATTTCATGTTTAGGATAATTCTAGCAATTATATACAGTATATGTGTACAATTTATACACTAACCAGCAAAATTTCAATTGAATTTGTTAATTCAGCATGATGGTTTTAAGCCATGGGCCAGTTAAAAATTTGTCTGTGTTAGTGAGGAGTCTGAAAGGTAATTGTCTAGTTTGGGAATCTTTTAGTCAAGGCAAGAATATTGTTCCCAGAAAATGTTCTTAGAGGGAAAGAATTTTTATTTCTTCCCTCAGGCTGTGTTTTGTCTTGCATGACTTTCTGCCTCTTCTGTTGATCGCTGCCTTTCCGATAATTAGTACTGGCAAGTTTTCTCCCCTTTCCCCCTCCCATATAGGCATGTCCTCTGCTATTTTCCCATGATAGAGGTGTTAAACTTAGCTCTGCCTACCAATACCTCTTGGCAGTATTGTCACGAAATGAACTTAATTGCAGTTCTCAAGAGAGATGAAAAGATCTATGCTAGTTTTCAGGCCACATTCACAACTGACCCTTAAAGTACTTTTGTATTTCCCATATCTATAATTGAATGGGAAATTCTCATTATCTAAAAAGAGGAATCCATTTTAACATGGTCTCACTTCTGCTTCCAGTCTTAGAGAAATAAAATTTTCAGGTGATAATTGCAGACTATTAGCACCATTTATGAGAATGACCATATTAATCAGATGGATGCATGTTTATTGTTCAAGTACTTCCGCCACTATGAGAAGACAGACCTGTACATACAAGATGCAGTTATATACACACTTGCCTGGGAACACGGCCTAATTAAATCATTTTAGCTTTAATCTGAATAGACCTGCACAGGATTAGATAGTAAGAATTTGCGGTCTGGTACATGGTTTTTTGAAAAGGCTCATCCTACCAAAGGCAAGAAGAAGCAGATAGATACTGGAAGAAACAAATGCAGCAGCCTCCTTCCACATTTCCCATGGTTTCCTAGGCTAGATTCTTTGCTAAACCCTAAGTACCTGTACACCTGCTGACTCAGGTCTAACTGCCAGTTCAGTTGGCCTCTGTATATAGAATTTGAAGGGGATGTTGTTTGAGGAATAGATGAGGGAGCTGGATATATTAAGCCTAGAAAAGAGAAGACGGAGAAAAAATATGATAGCCATTTTCAAACAGCTGAAGGAACATCACATGAAAGACACACCAAGCTTAATTTCTATAGCTTAAGAACAGGGATTCTCAACCTGTGGCCCAACATTTCATGGGGCCCCCTCTGCCTCCACTACACCAGGAAGTGCTATGTGGTGGAGGAAGGGCAAAATGGCTGCCCCACCCCCAAAACTGTCTAAAGGAGCATGACCTGGCCCCCGGCTTTAAAAGGTTGAGAACTCCTGCTTTAGAAGGAAGAATCCAAAGTAATGGATTCAGATTATAATAATGTGATTGTGAGACATCCACCATCATCCATGTCCACCAAGTAGGATTTGTGAGGCTAGTTCTTGTTTGTCTCAAAACCTTTGTTAAAACACCTACTGAGAGGTGGTTGTATACAGGGTTCTACTAGGTGATGGCTACCTTCAACCAGCTTCCATTAAAGTTCAGTCCTGAGGTCTAAGAGGTGCCATTATTCTCACTGGCCCCAGATCTTAGTCTTCACACAAAAGTCAGATCATGGTGGCACTGAGGGAAGGAGACATGGTTGCTACTTTTTAGGCAAGAGGGGTACCTTTTTGGACTGGCTGCATATCTTCATGCTCCAATTCATGATGATGCCAGTGCAACTTGTGTTGTCTCCTTTCTCCCCAATACAGTGGCTTCTCTGTCTTTCTTTCTTGTACCTGGTGCACAGCTTCTTCTTTTGTCATGCAAAGCTTGACCTCTCTCCAAGGGTCTTCCTTGTACATGTAGGTCCTGCCCAGCAGTAGGAGTTCCTCACAAAAGTCCTGACCTTCCTTTGGATCTCATATATAGGGCTCCTCAGCCTCTTCACTGCCTTGCCTCTCTGGGTTGACCCATTCAAGAGTTTGGCCCTGAGACACCAGCTTACTGAACCTTCTCAAGCTTCTCACAGACTACCTCCACCTGGACCTCTGCTTTCTCATTTCAGGCTTCCCCTAACACCTTCTTTATATCCTCTACCTACCAGAAGTTTCCTCCTTCTGCCCTGGCTCCCCTACTAATGACTCCTCACCCTCATGAGAAAGCCTCTTTGCCTGTGGGAAGGACCCCACCTACCTCAGCCTCCTCTGCCCAATGATGGCTGCCCAGATTAATGGGAGAGCTGGAGGTTGGGAACTCCTGCTTCCTAGGACTCTAGGGAAGGTGACAAGGAAACACAACAACCTCCTTTTCTTCAGACTGTAATTTCCACATGTTTAAAGTAAAACAAAGGTGTCAGGGTAGCACACTCATTTTAATATATGTGCTTCTATATGCTTTGAGATTACCTGTATGAATCTGTTTCTGAGGAGAAAAGCTAGCTGGAATTTGAAGCAGTCTCATCAGCTGAACTAGGATGGATCTGCACTCAGCCCTGTGCATACATTTATCACTTTGCAATGTTTAAGTAGTGGAATTGGGTGGAAAGATAATGAACCCGCAGCATCCCTGAACACCGCAGGGTGTTTAGGACAAAGGGAATCTATCTGCACAAATAATCCAAGTGATCTTGTAGGTTAGCAATGAGTGCTAAAGGAGTACAGTCTTGGGGGCAATGGGGTAGAAAGAACTTTTACTGCATGACCCCAAATCTGGATGCAACTGACAGTCATTTCTGTAGTGAATGTTATGGGAAACATGGAAACTATACCCCCAAAGAATGGGAATGCATTTAAGAAGAAAAAGAAGAAAGAATTCCATTGTCTGGTTTATATTTTGATTTAATATAATGTAGTTTTATTATGAAGTTGCTATTTTAAACCACTCTCAGTAATGCATATGTGTTAAAAAGCTAATTTTTTTTTTAAAAAACCACACACATTGCAAGCGCGGCGCCAAAATGGCCGCCGCGCTCTTTGCGGCCCCCCCACCACCGGATGAACGCATCCGGGTAGTTAGGGGGCGTGGCCAGCACCCTTATAAAAGGGGTGGCCACGAGGCAGCCGAGCTGCCATTTTGCGAAGCGACGGAGCGGAGAAGTTTTTCCCTCTTACCTCCGTCGCTCTTGCTCTTCACCGGGAAGCCTCTTTGGCGCAGCTTTTCTTTCCTTAGGCTTCCCAGCAGATACCAGCTATGCCCTCCAAGAAGAAGGCAGCTGCGAACGTGGCTCGCTCTGCACGGCGGCGCCAGCCGGGTCGGAGGACCGCGACTGCGCCTCCCCAGCAGCCTCCTCTGCCAGAGCCCACCGGGACCGGTGGGATGGGGTCGGTGGCCCCTTGGCCTGAGGCGGGGCGTCCGCATGTTGGCCCGGCGGGGGCCGCGGTCACCGGCCCGCAAGCAGTGGCCAATGCCCCTGGCATGGTCCATGCTTCGGGGCCGTCCCTGCTGGGTTCGCAGTTCCCTGTGGGGGGTTTCAGCCATGGTGGGTGGTTGGGTTCCCTCCCCTGGCAGGGCATGCCCCCGGCCCCTCAGGGGCCGGGCCTGGGCTCTTGGCCGTACGCGGCCTCTGGGGTCCAGGGACCTGGACTGGCCCCTGTAACTTGCGGGCCGGCTGACCCTTTGGCCCCTTTGGGTACCGGGGGGTATGTCAACGTCAAGGCCCTTCTGGCCCGCGTAGCGGCCCTTGAGGCATCGCTCGCAAGGGTCAACCACCCAGGGGCGCCTTTTGGGTTGCAGGTTGATCCTTCGCCTGTCGGGCAGCGGCAGGCGGCGGGACGGGTCGAGCTGCCTGAGGCGCGTGGGCCGGTGGCGGCCGCTGCCTCGCAGCTCCCCACTCAACAGGCACAGCCGACTGGTGCTGATCAGGCCCCAGCGACGAGCTCAGTTGCGATCGTGAGCTCCGACGCCCCCAGTGGGCCGGAACCCCCGGTGGGGGCGGCCCGCAGGGGTGCAGCATGTGAGTATGCGGTTCAATCCAGTGCACCCACACACCTGACTACATTGGGGGGGGGGCATTTCAGTGGCCGTGGCCTCGCACGGGTGGTGCGACGGTTCAGCCGCCGCCGGCCCACCCGGTGACTTCACCCCTGACCCAGGGCCCGGTTTGGGGTGGTGCCTCCTACTCTGTCGGGAACGTGTTAGGGGTGTCAGGGTTGGTGCAAGCTCCTTTTAATTTACCAGCAGTTCCCACCGTGCCGGTGTCGGCGTTGCCGACAGCGGGGTATTCCTTGCCCCTAGGGGACCATCTGGCCCAGTCTACTAAGGAGAAGATCTGGCGGGGGGAGTATGTGGACATCTTCTCCCTTCTTAACAGAGAGCCCACCAAGGAGGAGAGGGAGGGGCAGGATGAGAAGGATAAGGAACAGGCACGTCGTCGTAAGCCGCCGCGCACGTGGGCTAACTGGTTGCCGGCGTACCTCATATACATGCCGGTTTACCTCAGGGCTAGGCCAGATCTGGCCGTCCCGATGGTCCAGTATCTGGACAACATATACCGGGCGATGGTTGATTTCCCGGGCCCATCGTGGCTGGCTTACGATGAGGAATTCCGAATGCGTATTCCCCTGCACCCAGAGATGAGGTGAGATGAGCCTTGCCAGAAGCTGTGGCTTCTGTACATGACCCCACGCGCCCTGCGCCTGGGGAGAGATACATGCTGTCCAACGAGCGGCCCCAGTGTAGACACCCCGCCACGTGGCGGGGCAGGGGGTTCCAGCCCGCCTGCTGTGCTGGACCTTCTCGTCCAATGGTTCCTGCAACAGGAAGAATTGCAAGTACAGGCATGAGTGTCCCTCTTGTTCTGGCCCCCATGCTGCCTCCGCCTGTCCCAGGCCTGGGGGACTGCGAGGTAGGGGTAGGGGTGGTCAAGGGGCAGGTAGGACTGCCGCTGAGGGAGCAGGTCCACCGAAAGGCCCCCTCACCAATTAATGTGGACATGCTGGAGCGTTGGCTCGCATTGTACCCTAGGAGGGCAGACGCAGTTTACCTGCTTCAAGGTATTCGTATTCCTTTCACGGGAGATAGGTCCCCCCAAGATGCACCCAATCTTTTGTCACTCAGGGGAAGGGAGGAGGTGGCTGCTGCCAGCATTACTAAGGAGGTTGATGCGGGCAGGGTCGCTGGCCCTTTCCCTGCACCCCCGTTTCCCAACCTTAAGGTCTCCCCATTGGGCTTAGTGCCCAAGAAGTCGCCGGGCGATTTCTGCCTGATTCATCACTTGTCCTACCCAGCAGGCCGATCGGTCAATGATGCTATCCCTGATGACCTTTGCTCGGTCAGGTATACATCCTTCGACCAGGCGCTGTGCATGGTGCGCTCATGTGGCCCGGGTGCGCTGTTAGCTAAGTGCGACATTAAGTCGGCATTTCGTCTCCTGCCGGTGCACCCGGGTGACTTTGAGTTGCTGGGTTTCAAATTTCGGGGTGGATATTATTTTGACAAGGCCATGCCTTTTGGCTGTTCCATCTCATGCTCGGCTTTCGAGCGTTTCAGTACCTTCCTACAGTGGGCTTTTGTCCGCAGGTCAGGGTCTCGGTCTGTAGCCCATTACCTGGATGATTTTTTGTTCGGGGGTGAACGGGGCTGGGACACGTGCACACGTCTCCTCAACACATTTCAGACGCTAATGGAGGAACTCGGTGTCCCTTTAGCGCCCGAAAAGACCGAAGGCCCATCTACTAAGCTAGTATTCCTGGGGGTGGAGATTGACACGGTAGCGCAGGCTTCTAGGTTGCCAGGTGAAAAGGTGTCCAGGATAGTGGCCCTCATATCGGACTTGCTGGCTAAACGCAAGGCATCCCTTCGGGAATTGCAGGTGCTTCATGGTCACCTTAATTTCGCTTGCAGGGTGGTCGCGCCTGGCAGGGCATTTGCTCGGCGCTTGTGCGATGCCATGACAGGCTTATCCAGGCCCCACCATAGGGTGAGACTGACCTGGGGTATCAGGGCAGATATGCTTATCTGGCTCCAGTTCCTGAGGGAGTTCAATGGGGTCTCATTTTGGAGGTCTGACCTCCAGGCTTCACCTCGTTTCCAGGTACAGTCTGATGCCTCTGGATCCCTGGGTTATGGGATGTACTTCAATGGGAAGTGGGCCTATGGTGGGTGGCCTCCGGCCTGGTCGGGCACGGGTCGCCTTAGAGATCTCACGTATCTGGAATTTTTTCCCATTCTGGGGGCTTTGATGCTGTGGGGTGAGGAGTGGGCCAACTCGGTGGTGCATTTCTGGTGTGACAATGCGGCTGTTGTCCACATTGACAACTCACAGACTTCTAGATCACCCAGGGTCATGGACTTGGTGCGCCAGTTTGTATTGCGCAGCCTGCGCCTCAATGTACTGTTCAGGGCCAGGCATGTCCCGGGGGTTAATAATGATATTGCTGACGCTTTGTCCCGCCTGCAGATCTCCCGGTTCCGCGCCTTGGCCCCCGATGCAGAGGAATTTCCCTCGCCACTCCCGGAGGAGATTTGGACCCTTGGCAAGGAGAGGTGAACTGGGCGATCGGCATGTCGCTGGCGCCACGCACGCGTAAGGCGTATCACCATGCATTCATTTCCTTTCAGGCATTTTGTGCCCAATTTCGACTGCCAGACACCTGGCCAATCCCGGTGGCCCACATCCTCCGATTCATGGTTTGCCTGCATGCCCAGGGCCTAGCACCCCGCACCATAGCATCCAGGCTGTCAGCGCTGGCTTTTATGGCCAAAGTGGGCGGTCATGCGGACAGTACCGCTGATTTCCGTGTGAGACACGTTTTGGAGGGGTGGGTGCGGGAATGTGGGCGTTGCCCGGACGACCGCCACCCAATTTCCCCAGGGGTACTTACCCAACTGGCATGGGGCTGGCATGACCTATGTTTTGATAGGTATGAGGCAGCCCTGTTTCATGCGGCTACAACAGTGGCCTTTTTTGGAGCGCTCCGCATCAGCGAGCTTGTGATGCTGTCTAAGGCGGATGCAAGTCGTAGGGCACTGGAACTCGAAGATGTCTATGTTTGCAATGATTGGGCTCAGTTGAGGATACGCTCCTCTAAAACGGATCAGCATGGCGTAGGCAGTGGAGTAAGGCTGCTACGATGTTCCTCAGCAGACATCTGTCTGGTTGGTGCCCTACAGGAGTTCCTTGCACTGCGTGGCACGCACCATGGCCCGTTTTTCTGTCACCAGGATGGGTCTCCCCTCACTAAATTTCAATTTTGGAAGGTGACTGGGAAGGCACTCGCCAGGGTGGGCCTCCCCGGGGCCCGTTACGGCACCCATTCATTCAGGATAGGGGCGGCTTCTACGGCGGCTGCTTATGGGTACTCCGGGGCTGACATACGCAGCATGGGGAGGTGGGGCTCACAGAGTTTTCAGTTTTATGTCCGCCCTCTTCCACCGTGAGTACCGGTTGAGTCACCGCACCTTTTCTCCTCCCCTTGTTTTTTCCCTTTACAGACCCTGGGTGTCGTATTACACCGGTGACAGTATGGCTGGTGGGCCATAGCTACGTGCACAGGGCAGCGCGTTACGCTGCGGCGACAGAGTGGGGACCCCGACTGGGACTGGGTGCATACGCAAGTCTCACATGGTATGGTAAGCCCGGTATGTTGTGGCGGGAACTGTTGCCATTCCTCTTCTCGGGGAGGAATGCTGACCCGCCTGACATTCTGATTATACACCTTGGGGGCAACGATTTGGGACAGGTCACCGGCCTATTGCTGAAGCATGCGATTTGCGGTGACCTCGCCTACCTACATTATGTATGGCCCGCCACAACCCTTGTTTGGTCAGATATGGTCCCGCGGCACGCTTATAGGGGAGGCTTCGACCTCCAGGCCCTGGACCGCGCTAGGCGCATAGTGAACAGGGCTGTGGCCCGGTTCCTTGTGGGCAAGGGTTGGGGGCGGGTCAGTTGTCACCCCGCCATTAGTCTCCAAAATTATGGACTTTATGCAGGGGATGGGGTCCATCTGTCGCGAGGAGGTATGGACCTCCTGTTGGGTGATTGGCGAGCAGGCCTGTTGACCAAGCTGACGGTCTGGGGGGGGGGGCGTCGAGCCTTTATTGAAGCCTCTCCGTGTGGCGGGTAGCACTGGTAAGGTAAACATTTATGACCCACAGGTATCCGGCAGGTTCGCAATTGACTGGACAACACTAGACAGGCATAAGTTGGTTAAACGTTGTCCGGTCAACGACGAACCAGGCGATGGGGTGATGGCTACAGCTAGACAGCATGCATCACCCCGTGATTTTACGGATACGCGTCAGAGGGTGAGGTCATTAGTTAGATATTGATTACGGTCAACAATTTGTTTGTTGTCAACAAACAAATTGATACAAATAGATACATTGTAACAATTGCCGTTGGCAATTTTGGGTGGTACCTTACCAGTGTTACTTCGGCCTGCTTGCCTTAAGAATTATGATTGGTCAATTACCAATAGAAATTTATAATTCGGACTAGGGCATGAATCAATAAATGTGGCCCAATGCCGTTATCCACTTTTATCAGTGTCTGAGTCCTTTATTGGGGGGTGCGCCTGCAATGCAAGCGCGGCGCCAAAATGGCCGCCATGCTCTTTGCGGGGGGGCCCCCACCGGACAAAGGCATCCGGGTAGTTAGGGGGCGTGGCCAGCACCCTTATAAAAGGGGTGGCCACGAGGCAGCCGAGCTGCCATTTTGCGAAGCGACGGAGCGGAGAAGTTTTTCCCCTCCACCCCCTCCCTAGTTAACAGTGTGATATTTTGGTCGCTTCGGGGCCGGGTGGGAATTTTTGGCTGGGACTCACAATTGGCTCTGGGGTCCTGGCTTTTTTGCCCATCCCACACTGTTGCTATGGTTTGATATAGGGGTTTTCTGTTGCTGCTGTTGACTTTGGTCACATGGGCGGGTAGCACTGGTAAGGTAAACATTTATGACCCACAGGTATCCGGCAGGTTCGCAATTGACTGGACAACACTAGACAGGCATAAGTTGGTTAAACGTTGTCCGGTCAACGACGAACCAGGCGACGGGGTGATGGTTACAGCTAGACAGCATGCATCACCCCGTGATTTTACGGATACGCGTCAGAGGGTGGGGTCATTAGTTAGATATTGACTACGGTCAACAATTTGTTTGTTGTCAACAAACAAATTGATACAAATAGATACATTGTAACAATTGCCGTTGGCAATTTTGGGTGGTACCTTACCAGTGTTACTTCGGCCTGCTTGCCTTAAGAATTATGATTGGTCAATTACCAATAGAAATTTATAATTCAGACTAGGGAATGAATCAATAAATGTGGCCCAATGCCGTTATCCACTTTTATCAGTGTCTGAGTCCTTTATTGGGGGGTGCGCCTGCAAATGCAAGCGCGGCGCCAAAATGGCCGCCGCGCCCTTTGCGGGCCCCCCCCCCCAGGACAGAGAATCCGGGTAGTTAGGGGCGTGGCCAGCTCCCTTATAAAAGGGGTGGCCACGAGGCAGCCGAGCTGCCATTTTGCCTCAGCGACGGAGCGGAGAAGTTTTTTCCCCTGCGTCTCCGTCGCTCGTTAGCTTACCGGGAAGCCTTTTGGTGGCGTTTCTGTTTGGCTGGCTTCCCTTTTTTGCTTCAGGAGAGATGCCTTCGAAAAAGAAGGCAGCTTCGAGTTCAGCTCGGGCTGTTAGGAGGCGCAACCCAGGTCGGAGGACCGTGGTGCCGCCTCCTCAGCAGCCTCCTTTCCCACCCCCGGCCGGGGCTGGTGGAATGGGGTCTATTGCCCCTTGGCCCGATCAGAGTGCGGGCGCGGAGGGCGCTCCGGCCCGCGGCCCGCGAGCGGTGGACACCGCTCCTTCTCCTGTCCACTCTGTCGGGCCTATTTCCTTTGGGCCGCAGCCTCTCCCGGGGCCCTCTAGCCTTGGGGGGTGGCCCGGCTCCCTGCCTTGGCAGGTTTCTCCACCAGCTCTGCCGGGCTTCGGTGCTGGCCAATGGCCATATATGGGCCCTGGGGCGCAGGGACCTGTCCCCATGCCAGGATCGGGCGGGCCGGCCGGCCCTTTGCCCATGGTCAACGTGGACACCTTACTGGCACGCATTGCGGCCCTGGAGGCGTCTTTGGCCCGGGCCAGCCAGGCAGGCGCTCCCTTCGGGGTACCTTTTGAGGTGCCGTCGGCAGCAGGACAACAGCCGGCGGGGAGGGTTGAGCTGCTGCAGGCGGGTGGCGCGGCTCCGGCCACTGCCTCGCAGCTCCCCAGCCAGCAACCTGGTGCGGGTCAAGCCCCGGTGATGAGCTCTACATCGGTCGTGAGCTCCGACGCCCCCAGTGGGCCGGAACCCCCGGTGGGGGCGGCCCGCGGGGGTGCAGCATGTGAGTATACGGTGCAAGCAAGTACATCTACACACATTCCCAATATAGGGGGGGCCGTTCAGTGGCCTTGGCCTCGCGCGGGTGGTGCGGGGGCCACACTGCTGGCGACCCACCCGGCGACAACGACTGCCACCATGCCCACTGGGGTGGGCCTCGGTCCTTACACTGCTGGGAATATCCTGGGGGTGGCAGGGTTGGCTCAGGCCCCTTTTAGTAGGCTGGCTGTCCCCTTTTCGGCTTTACCAACGGCAGGGTATTCCTTGCCATTGGGTGATCACTTGGCACAGGCTACCAGAGAAAAGATATGGCGAGGGGAGTACGTAGATATCTTCTCACTCCTGAACAGAGAGCCCACCAAGGAGGAAAGGGAGGGTCAGGATGAGAAGGATAAGGAGCAGGCACGCCGCCGTAAGCCGCCGCGTACCTGGGCCAACTGGCTCCCCGCGTATTTAATATACATGGCGGTATATTTGAGGGCGCGGCCGGATTTAGCTATTCCCATGGTCCAATATTTGGACAACATATATAGGGCGATGGTCGATTTTCCGGGCCCCTCATGGCTAGCATATGATGAGGAATTCCGTATGAGGATTCCCCTCCACCCCGAGATGAGATGGGACGAGCCGTGCCAGAGACTGTGGCTCTTGTATATGACACCCACACGCCCTGCCCCGGGGGAGAGATACCATTGTGGACATGCGGTCCAGCGAGCGGCTCCAGCGCAGGTTACCCGCCAACCGGCGGGGCAGGGGGTTCCAGCCCGCCTGCTGTGCTGGACTTTCTCGTCAAATGGTTCCTGCAATCGGAAGAACTGCAGGTATAAGCATGAGTGTCCCACATGTTCTGGTCCCCATGCAGCCTCTGCTTGTCCCAAGCCTGGGGGGGCGCGAGGCAGAGGGAGGGGTGGACAGTGGGCTGGCAAGGCTGCCACGGATGGAGCTAGTTCTCCAAAAGGCCCCCTCCCCAATTAAGGTGGACATGCTGGAGCGCTGGCTCGCATCGTACCCGAAGGGGGAGGACGGGGAGTATCTCCTTCAAGGTTTTAAGCAGGGATTTCGTATCCCTTTTATGGGTGATAGGTCCCCTCAGGATGCCCCCAACCTTTTATCCCTCAGAGGAAGGGGGGAGGTGGCTGCGGCCAGCATTAAAAAGGAGTTAGACGCGGGCAGGGTCGCTGGACCTTTCCCCGCACCCCCGTTTCCCAATCTTAAGGTCTCGCCATTGGGGTTGGTTCCCAAAAAGTCCCTAGGGGAGTTTCGCCTTATTCATCATTTGTCCTACCCAGCAGGCCGATCGGTCAACGATGCTATACCTGATGACCTTTGTTCGGTCAGGTATACATCGTTTGACCATGCGCTGCGCATGGTGCGCTCGTGTGGCCCGGGTGCCCTGCTGGCCAAGTGCGACATTAAGTCAGCTTTTCGCCTCTTGCCGGTACACCCGGGCGACTTTGAATTGCTGGGTTTTAAATTTAAAGGGGAATATTATTTTGATAAGGCCATGCCTTTTGGCTGCTCCATATCATGCTCGGCTTTCGAGCGTTTTAGTACCTTCCTAGAGTGGGCTTTCGTCCGCAGGTCAGGGTCCCGGTCTGTAGCCCATTACCTGGATGATTTTCTATTCGGGGGTGAACGGGGCTGGGACACGTGCGCACGTCTCCTCAATACATTTCAGACGCTAATGCAGGAACTTGGTGTCCCTTTAGCGCCCGAAAAGACCGAGGGCCCATCGACCAAGTTAGTATTCCTGGGGGTTGAGATTGACACAGTAGAGCAGGCTTCTAGGTTGCCGGGTGATAAGGTGTCCAGGATAGTGACCCTTATCTCGGAATTGCTGGCCAAGCGTAAGGCATCCCTGAGGGAACTGCAGGTGCTACATGGGCACCTTAGTTTTGCGTGCAGGGTGGTCGCACCGGGCAGGGCTTTTGCCCGGCGCTTATGCGACGCCATGGCAGGGTTATCCAGGCCCCACCACAGAGTCAGGCTTACCCGGGGTATCAGGGCAGACATGTTCGTCTGGTTGCAATTCCTGAGGGAGTTTAACGGGGTCTCATTTTGGAGGTCTGACCTCCTGGCATCCCCTAATTTCCAGATCCAGTCTGATGCCTCAGGATCCCTGGGTTATGGGATGTACTTCAACGGGAAGTGGGCCTATGGTGGGTGGCCACCGGCATGGGCAGGCACAGGTCGCCTGCGGGATCTCACATACCTGGAATTTTTTCCCATTCTGGGGGCTTTGATGCTATGGGGCGAACAGTGGGCTAATTCAGTGGTGCATTTCTGGTGCGACAATGCTGCCGTTGTACACATTGTCAATGCACAGACTTCTAAATCGCCCAGGGTTATGGATCTAGTGCGCCATTTTGTACTGCGCTGCCTGCGCCTCAACGTCTTGTTCAGGGCCAGGCATGTCCCAGGGGTTAATAACGATATTGCTGACGCTTTGTCCCGCCTGCAGATCTCCCGGTTCCGCGCCTTGGCCCCGGATGCGGAGGAATTTCCCTCGCCACTCCCGGACGAGATGTGGACTATTGGCAAGGAGAGGTGAACCGGGCGATTGGCCTGTCACTAGCGCCACGCACGCGTAAGGCGTATCAACAAGCATTCAATTCGTACAGGGTTTTTGCTACTCAATTTCACTTGCCAGAGACCTGGCCTATCCCGGTGGACCATGTTCTGCGGTTCATGGTTCACCTGCATGCACAGGGCCTCGCACCTCGCACCATAGCATCCAAGCTCTCGGCGTTGGCTTTTATGGCCAAAGTAGGGGGTCATGTGGATACCACCTCTGACTTCCGTGTGAGACACGTTTTGGAGGGGTGGGTGCGCGAGCGCGGGCGTTGCCCGGACGACTGGCACCCTATTTCCCCAGGGGTTCTTACCCAGTTGGCCCGGGGCTGGCCAGGCCTCTGTTTTGATCATTATGAGGCAGCCCTCTTTCATGCAGCCACAACGGTGGCATTTTTTGGAGCGCTCCGCGTCAGCGAACTCGTGATGCTGTCTAAGGCGGATGCAAGTGGTAGGGCACTGGAACTCGAAGATGTCTATGTTGCCAAAGACTGGGCCCAGTTGAGGATCCGCTCCTCTAAAACAGATCAGCATGGCGTAGGCAGTGGAGTAAGACTGCTACGGTGTTCTTTGGCAGACATCTGTCCGGTTGGTGCCCTACAGGAGTACCTGGCACTGTGTGGCATGCACCACGGCCCGTTTTTCTGTCACCAAGATGGGTCTCCCCTTACTAAATTTCAGTTTTGGAAGGTGACAGCCAGAGCCCTCACCAGGGTGGGCCTACCAGGTGCCCGTTATGGCACACATTCGTTCCGTATTGGTGCAGCCTCTACAGCAGCTGCTTTTGGGTACTCTGGGGCTGACATACGCAGCATGGGGAGGTGGGGCTCACAATGTTTTCAGTTTTATGTGCGCCCACTCCCGCCATGAGTACCAATCCAGTCACCTTACCTCCCTTTTTCTCAATTTTTCTTTCAGACCCTGGGTGTCGTATTACACCGGTGACAGTATGGCTGGTGGGCCACAGCTATGTGCACAGGGCAGCGCGTTACGCTGCGGCGACAGAGTGGGGACCCCGACTGGGACTGGGTGACCACGCCAGTCTCGCATGGCATGGTAAGCCAGGGATGTTATGGCGGGAGCTGCGGCCTTTCCTTTTTTCTGGCCTGGGGGCTGACCCGCCTGACATTCTAATCATCCACCTGGGGGGCAATGATTTGGGCCAGGTCACCGGCTTATCGCTCAAGCATGCGATTTGCGAGGAACTCGCCTATTTGCATTATGTCTGGCCTGCCACAACCCTGGTTTGGTCGGACATTGTTCCGCGCCATTCTTACAGAGGGGGCGTTAACCTCCTGGCTCTTGACCGCGCTAGGCGCGCGGTCAATAAGGCAGTGGCGCGGTTTCTTGCCACCAGGGCTTGGGGACGGGTTAGTCATCACCCCGATATTAGTCTACAAAATTATGACCTGTATGCAGGGGATGGGGTCCACCTGTCGCGAGGAGGTATGGACCTCCTGTTGGGTGACTGGCGAGCAGGCCTGTTGACCGAGCTGACGGTCTGGGGGGGGCGTCAGGTCTTCTGTGAAGCCCCTCCGTGTGGCGGGTAGCACTGGTAAGGTAAACAGTATGACCCACAAGTATCCGGCAGGTTCGCAATTGACTGGACAACACTAGACAGGAATAAATTAGTTAAACGTTGTCCGGTCAATGACGAATCAGGCGATGGGGTGATGACGATTGCTAACCAGCATGCATCACCCCTGTGATTTCACGGATACGCGTCAGAGGGTGGGGTCATGAGTTAGTTATTGACTACGGTCAACAATTTGTTTGTTGTTAACAAACAAATTGATACAAATTGATACATTGTAACCAATTGCCGTTGGCAATTTTGGGGTGGTACCTTACCAGTGTTACTTCGGCCTGCTTGCCTTAGGAATTATGATTGGTCGTTTTACCAATACAAATTTATAATTCGGACTAGGGCATTGAATCAATAAATGTGGCCCTTTGCTGTTATCCACTTTCAATGTTGTCTGTGTCCGTTATTGGGGGGGTGCGCCTGCAATGCAAGCGCGGCGCCAAAATGGCCGCCGCGCCCTTTGCGGGCCCCCCCCACAGGACAGAGAATCCGGGTAGTTAGGGGCGTGGCCAGCTCCCTTATAAAAGGGGTGGCCACGAGGCAGCCGAGCTGCCATTTTGCCTCAGCGACGGAGCGGAGAAGTTTTTTCCCCTCCACCCCCTCCCTAGTTAACAGTGTGATATTATGGTCGCTTCGGGGCCGGGTGGGAATTTTTGGTTGGGACCCATATTGGCTCCGGGTCCTGGCTTTTTTGCCCATCCCACACTGTTGCTATGGTTTGATATAGGGGTCTTTCTGCGTTCCTACTGTTGACTTTGGTCACATGGGCGGGTAGCACTGGTAAGGTAAACAGTATGACCCACAAGTATCCGGCAGGTTCGCAATTGACTGGACAACACTAGACAGGAATAAATTAGTTAAACGTTGTCCGGTCAACGACGAATCAGGCGATGGGGTGATGACGATTGCTAACCAGCATGCATCACCCCTGTGATTTCACGGATACGCGTCAGAGGGTGGGGTCATGAGTTAGTTATTGACTACGGTCAACAATTTGTTTGTTGTTAACAAACAAATTGATACAAATTGATACATTGTAACCAATTGCCGTTGGCAATTTTGGGGTGGTACCTTACCAGTGTTACTTCGGCCTGCTTGCCTTAGGAATTATGATTGGTCGTTTTACCAATACAAATTTATAATTCGGACTAGGGCATTGAATCAATAAATGTGGCCCTTTGCTGTTATCCACTTTCAATGTTGTCTGTGTCCGTTATTGGGGGGGTGCGCCTGCAAAACAGACATGTTGGAGCAAAAGCTTCTCAGCCCTATATAATGCTAACTTTTTTGTGCTTATAATTTTGGGATACTGTGTTCTGTAACTTGTCTCTGAAACTTAGAAACATACAGAGGTGACTGTGTTTGCAGGAGAGATGGGGGTGTTTAATATAAAGTGGCACAAAGGCAGCAGTCAGCAGGTCTGAAAACTAAAAACACCCTTACATTCCTTCTCTGACTGTTTATGAGCTCCAATAAATAATTTGGTTGCCACACACTGGAATTGCATATCTCTAAATTAATTATGCAATATCGCAGAAAGTGCTGTATTGTATATCTAAAGCAATAATCATCAGGAAAGTATCCCCTCTTGAAATGTTCAGGTAGGAAGTGAGGATAAAACCTTTTTTTAAAAAAAATGCCATCTGATTTGTTCTGTTCATAGCAGTGGGCCCAGTGAAGCAATAAAGGGAACGGTAATGTCAGCATTTCATGGGGGTATTGTTTGTTTTTCCGTTTCTTTGCTGCTACTGCATCCAACTCAGTTCTTTGAAGTCTCAGAGCAAAGCATCTATGATTTTGGTCCAGAAAACATTCTGAGCTTGTAGGTGGTCTTAACACCTGCTTCCTGAGTCAAAATCGCTGCAGCTGTTGTCAAACGCATGCTTTATGGGGAGGGTGTGTGTGTTTTTCTCCAATTTGTGCAGTGCCTTTTATGAGGTTGTACTTATAGTTCAGTGTAACATAGATTATTTTGCTTTTGGCAAATGGAAGGAGATTTTTAAAAAATAAAATTCCAGAAGAAAAATGTTGACAATACAGTACTGTAATATGTATCAGAGTTGATTTATTTCTGAGAAGATAATGGCTGTTATGTAAGAAATTTTTTGGAATGCTTAATGCAAGAGAGACCTTCCATTCTGGATGATGTCCACGCAGGAAAGAAAGAATTGTGCCATACCATGGTAAAAAAATCTACCCATCAGCTTCTAGGTTTTCTTCCTTAGTACCAGTAATTCTATTATTTCTTGAGGGAAAAGAGGTAACAATTTAAATATATTCTCTCTATGTCTCTGAGCATGTATATGTGTAGTGTGTGTGTAGTGATTTGATTTGCCCCACAGAAGCTAACATCTTATTATACAATACTGTCTGAAGTATGCAGTATGCTTCCTAAAAACTTCATTAATAAATATTTCTATTAATAGCCAAAGAGGAGAGGTAACCACAGGGCATGTGGAATGGTTTCTTAGACTGGATAGATAACAACAATGGCAATGATAAAAATAACTGATGTAAATAAATAATTACAATAGTTATCAAAGTTTTCTAAGCAATGTAGAGTGATCAGGAAACAATCTTTGTCTGTCTAGGTGAGGGATTCCCAACCTGTGGCCTGTGGGCTGGATGTGGTCCACAGCACCATTTCATGTGCCCACCACCACCACCTCCACCACACCAAGAAGTGCCATGTGGTGGAGAAAGGGCAAAATGGGTGTTCAGCCACCAAAGCTGTCTGAGGAAGCATAACCACTGGCTTTAAAAGGTTGAGAACTCCTGGTCTAGGTTATGCTTCAGACTCTTGAACCCTGAAATAAATTAGATTTAGATGTATGGACTGAAGTGAAACTTTGTTGAAGCAGACCAAATCTGAATTTGAAGATTTTGGAAGATTTATTAGCAATTTGGACTCAGAGAAACAAACATTAGAGATTACCTACTTTGTTTATTTCAATAGTAAACATGTGAAGACCCTTTCATCATTATTTTTGTGTGTGAACTATGGTGAGGAAGGCCTCTATTAATGAAGGCCCTCCATGTAGTTAGAAATACTGAAATCTTCTCTTTAGACTGCTGCTTTCTATGTGAAGAATGTAATAATGGACATGGTAGGGCTAATGGTTTTCTATCTTCTTGCATTTATTTTATTATGCAATTTGGTTTACTTTAATTAATTTATTTTGTTTATATAACATTTAGAATGACTAGAGTCCCAAAAGTGAGAAGAGGAAGAAAGAAAATCTAGGTATCCATTTTTTTTACAGATGGAAGCATAATTTCACAACCTACAGTACTACATCTACCTATATTTCTTCTTCTTTTTCTTCTTCTTCTTCCATATCCAAATCAGAATATAGGCGATCCTCATGGCAATCAGCCATGAAGACTGTCCTGAGAATATAATGCAGTGGCCTTTCATCTACCTTCCATATCGCAGCATGATATCCATACCACTGATCTAGTTCTGTGAGTCACTTTCTGGTCCTGAGTCCTTTTGGCACACAAAGTCCTCATCAGTATTGATGAAGCTGTTGGCCTCCATCAAGATGGATTCAAGTGAGATTTAATCCACTTGGGGACCATCTCCTTTCCCTGTGGACTTCGGCACACAAGGCCATTAGTCCTCATGATTGTCAGGTTAGTTAACCACTGCTGACATTATGGTCTACTCCCGTGATGGTGAACCTTGGCACTCCAGGTGTTCTTGGACTTCAGTTACCAGAAGTCCAAGTCAGCACTCCTGCTGATCAGGTCTTCTGGGAATTGAAGTTCAAGAACACCTGGAGTGCCAAGGTTCACCATCACTGGTCTACTCTATTACGATAGCAGGATAATTTGACCAGACTTAAAGACCTATATATATATATACATGACCCAATATTCTTATAATTTATAATGTTATTTTTCAGATTATTTAGTTATAGTCCCTTAAAGTGTATATGTTTAACTTAATGGGAAATTATTGAAGTTCTTCTCTAGTGGTGGTAGTGAATTAAAGATAAGCAATTATTCTGGCACTTTGAAGAATAAGCATGAAAGGAATCCAGATCAGGTTTATGAATGAGAGTATCAAGAATAACTGTGATGAATCTCTCTCTCTCTCTTTTAAAAATATTTTTATTCCCATAATAGGTCTACAATTAGAAAAGCAAGCCTGGAGGGGAAACCCCAGCTATGTAGTTAAAAGCTGAAAATCCTGGTTAATCCATTGCAATGAGTCATTGCATATCCTCAGAGCAATGGAAAGGCAAATATAAAGCACGTGTTCTTGCTGTAAGGCTCATATGCCCAACAACATGCATCCTAGAGGAATTAAAGCCAGGTGTTAATATCTCTGTTTCCTTGCCAGATGCAACATATTAGGTCCTTTGGTCATGACAGTGTTCTCTGTCACATTGCATTTCTGCTACTTAGACACTTGGTTTTTACTAGAACCCTGCAATCTACCACCTGCAGCAAGATACAAGTACTGATCAATGACAAAAGCTATTGCTGGTGTGACATTGCAGCATGGTGAAACAGTGAAGGATGGTTAAAGTCCCAAACCAGGGCCACACTGCGTTGACACATTTATAGGCATTGTTAGACTCCTATCCACTTTTGCAACATAGCCAATGGCACGAGTAGAAGGGAATTGTACCCCTGTATCTGAAACACCACATAGTATCTTTTCCTGATATAAATTAGTGAGATGAGAGTTCCTGCCCTGCCATGTTGCCAATAATGCGTGATACAAGAGGTGAAAAATGATAGTGGCAAAACAAAGATCCAGAAACGTATCGTATAATAGTTGCCAGAACTCTACCAAGCTGTCATAACTTATGTACAAAATATCATTTCCAGAGCAAATTAAATCCAAATGAGAAATAAAAAGGAACAAAAGCAAATGTGCCTTGAAGCCATGCATTTTTAAGCATTTTTATTCTTGTTTAGCGTTAAAAGGAAAGAGAAAATTGAAAACATCACACACTCTGCATACCCTATACATTTCTGCCACTAAACAAAACCATAGCTGACCTAATTCCGTTGGATTTTCAAACTGCATTGATAGTCGAACATGCAAAATACAAAACAGAATTCACCCTTTTCTTTAGAGTGCCTTTAATGCATTCTGCAGATTATGTATGGTATTTTCCCTTTTTTAACACAAATAAGGAACATTTGAATAAAATGTTCAAAGATGTTTATCTGTCTTCTCTTAGGTTTCTCAAATCATGAAGAGTTAATGAAAGCTCTTCAGCAGTAGTGGTGGTGAACTATTGTACTCAAAGTGGCTTGCTTGGCTTGGAGTTGTTATTCAGCGAGGAGTCCGCGCATTGGAAGACGTCTCCACTAAGACATTCTGCTCATACAAATGGACTTGAGAAATCAAATTGGCTTTCAAATGGAATATTTATCAAACAAAACAGAACACAACTCACATGCTTAAGAAATAAAACTAAATAAAGCAACCTGTTCTGCTAAAAGGGAGGCCAGTCCATTTCTGGGCCCAATTCAAAGTGCTGCTGCTGACTTATAAAGCCATATACCATTTTAATTCAGGCTACGGTATTTAAATGACCAAATCACTCCATTTAATCCCCTCTGGTCTTTGAGACCATCACCACCCTGGGCACAGTTGGTGAAGCCCTGAGAGATGGCATTTATTTTTATTTATTTTGTAACTGATCTCACACTGTGAAATTCCTCACCTCACTAATCTAGGCTAGGCCACTCCTTATAGTCCATCCACTGACAGATTAAAAGTTCCTTTCTTTAAAGTTGGCTTTTGAACTCCAAATGCCTAGCATTTTTGGGTAAGAAAATGAAACATATTTTTATTCATATATTTTTATCAAGTATTTTTGTCTTGTTTGAACTTTTCTGACTAATGATATTTTTAACACTCGGGTGGTTTAATTGCATTTTAATATTAATGTCTTTATTTATTGCAATTTTAAATACATGGGCTTTTTCCGTTGTTACACACCATATTGTGTCCCTTTATTGGGGGGAAAGGGATATAAATTAAATTAAATACATTAACACACACACACACACTGAACAGCTGTGTCATGTTCTGAGGCAGCTTCAGGGTTCCAGCTGCTAAGAAAGCAGCTCTGATTGGACTCACAGCCTGCTGCAGCTGTTGAGGCTCCCTTGCGCTTCACCTGAGAGCTCTGTGTGGAGAGCTATATAAAAGCCAGCTCTTGCTAGAAGGTGTCTCAGCAACAAAGATTTTTTGATTTCTTGTGGTGCATTGTGCGAATCTCCTGCTCTTGCTCCAGCCTAAAGGTGTCCTGCTTTGGTTGCTTCCTTTGTAGTTTGACTCCTGACTTGCTTGGACTATGTCTCCCCTGCTTGACTAACCTTGTTCCCCTGCCTGCTCCTGACTTTGACCTTGGACCTGAGTTAGAAATTGGGTAAGGTTTGTCTTTGACCTCTAGCTTAGTTGCTCTGGATCTTAGTGCCTATGCTGCTAGCTGAATAGGTAAAGGTAAAGGTTGCCCATGCTTGAATGCCAATCATCTCCAACTCTAGGGTTGAGTGCTCACCTCTGTTTATAGCCAAAGAGCCAGACCTGTTTGCATTAGAGGATGCTTCGGTGGACATGTGGCAGGCATGCCTCAACACCTGAGTGCATGGAATGCTGTTTACCTTCCCACCAAAGTGGTCCCTATTCATCTACCTGCATTTTCTTGCTTTTGAACTGCAAGGTTGGCAGAGACGGGAGCTCACTCCATTGTGCGTACTTGGGAATCGGACTCTGACCTTCCAGTTGTTGAGTTCAGTTTCTTAACCACTTGAGTCACTGCAGTCCGCTAGCTGAATACTGATCTACCTACCTATATACATCTGCCACCTTTCACATCAATAGGACCTATGACAGCATATGATATTGCAAACCAAGACAATACTAAAAAAGAATTTGGTAAAGGTTTTCTCCTTTCGAACTGCTTAGGTTGGCAGGACCTGGGACAGACTCCGATGAATGGCGCACTGGCCTCAAACCACCTACCTTCCAACGCTGCCAATCTCAGCGCTGTAGCCTCTAAGCCACCGCTGGCATGCTTTTCAGCATGTAGCCTGGAAAGCAAAGCTGTGGCTGTGCCTCAAGCTGTGTTTTCAACCTGTGGGCCTAGCCCCTTTAATATTAAGGGATAATTTCCAATCATCCTGGGAAAGGGACATTGTTGATAGAGTTCAGGTTGCAGGTTGTCCCATTTGTACCTAGAATCCATGACTTACACCCAAGCTAGAGCCATAATAGCTGAGCGATATTGGAAAGCAAGAGGATATTGCTTTTTTGAAACTGGAGATGTATTTGGGGGACCAGATTTGGCAAAGCACTCCAGCTCCAGATTTGGCCGAAATTTGTTATGTGGAATATCGCATGCTTTATACGGCCGCTAGATTGAACACTCTCAATACGGCTGTTCTATTAGGAAGATAGGTATACCATATGCCCAAAGAACTTGTTTGTCCCCAGAAAGTGGTTGAGTCAACTGAGCATATCCTTCTGAATTGTCCTTTCTATGCTAACATTAGACAAATACTCATAGCTCCTCTTCTTTGCCAAATCAGATTTGAGCCTAGAGAAAATCAGGTTCAATTTCTCTTGAATAGCGTTGCTGATTGTCAGCCATACAAGTTTCTAAATACCTATTTTTGGCACTCAAATGTCGCAAGATTAAAATTGACAGCATTGACTCGGGCCTATTAACATAGAGTATGTATATCCTGAAGGTAAAGATTGTTAGGCTTAAATGTTAGTTTAAATCTGTGAGTTATTTTGTGCTGACTGACAGTCTAATAAAGATATGTATGTATGTATGTAAAGGTTGCCCTTGCTCGAAAGCCAGTCATATCCGACTCTAGGGTGCAGTGCTCATCTCTGTTTCAAAGCTGAAGAGCCAACATTGTCTGCTGCTGCAGACGTTTCCGTAGTCATGTGGCAGGCATGACTAGACACCAGAGAGCACGGAACGCTGTTACCTTCCCACCAAAGTGGTCCCTATTTATCACTTGCAATTTCTTGATTTTGAACTGCTAGGTTGGCAGGAGCTGGGACAAAGACGGGAGCTCATTCCATCCTGCAGTACTTGGGAATCAAACTGCTGACCTTCTGCCTCCCAGTCAATTCACACCGGTGCTTCCCAACCTTTGCTTTTTTTGACTAAGTCAGTACAGTGGCTGATCAGTGCTTTGGGGACCGAGAAGGGAGCTCACTCCATCATGCGGTACCTGGGAATCGAACTCTGACCTTCCAGTCAGTGAGTTCAGCGTCTTAACCACTTGAGCCACAGCAGTCCCTTAGTTTTTACTAGAACCCTGAAATCTACCACTTGCAGCAAGATACATGTACTGAGTATGGTATGTTCAGAAAAGCTATGAATTAAACATATCAAAACTGAGCTCACAAGTCCTTCTACACAAAAATTTACTTCTGGTTTTCCCAAAAGTATTTTTTACTAGGAGTGACAATTGATTTAGGGGTGTGTTTTTTAGTGGTGGCTATCGGAAATGCCTTTTGTATCACCTTTGATCCTGTGGAGCTGTTGAACTTTAACTGTTAGAATTTTAGACAGAAATAAAATCTATTGCTGATCAGCCAATGACCTACCAAGAGATCTCCATCTATCTTTTACAGACTCTGATCTAGAGTCAATGGTGTGCAGTTGTGTGGCTTTTGACATTCTGTGATGCACTGCAAACATTTTTTACTACCTACTCTATGGGCTGGCCAAATCTGCCAAACATCCTGCATTATGGGCTATAGAGGTGGGCGTGGCCTGGGGAAATTTCCGCTGCCGGTTCTGTAGAACCTGACAGAACCTGCTGCAGTGCATCACTGATTCTAGGAGTGCTTGGTGGAACTGTTTTAAGTTGTCTTCCTCCTTCATCATTAGAAATGCTGTGAGTGCTTTTGTTCTATGCTTGGCTGTCACTCAGTGATCATTCTCTCTTCTCACTCAGCACAATACCTCACCAGCTACTGCTGCTCAGGGATCAAAAATGTTTTCTCCATCATTTTGGACGAGGAAGATGCCAATTGACAAAAAAAAAATAAAATAAAATAACTTCTCGGAAACTTTCTTGAAAATGCCTCACATGTTTTAAGTTATGAGTCTGTGTTTTTAAAATGTAAATTATATTTTGTTTGCACTACCTAGAGAAAGTCCTAAAATCAGCTCCTCTGGCTGGGATGCATGTGGTTTTCTTTTCATATTTGTCAACATTCCTTTGGTCTTCCCACCTTTTACTGTTAAGATTTTGCTGTGCTGCTGTACAAGAATTTTATCATACAGCATGAGAAGGGCAGATCTGTCACAAATATCTGCAATGTGCAGAGGAAAAGGCCAGATTCCTAATTGGTATTTCTGCCATCTGAATGCAAAATTAGAAAATGAGAAATAAGAACAATTTTCTGTGGATAACCAAACCACTTTATGTTCATTGTGAATCAATAGCATGTTTATAATAGGAATTGGCCTGGCTTTCTAGACACTTCAGGGATGATCCCTGGACATGTTCGGTAGACTGCTGTCAAAGTAATGACATTACCTGCTGCTACTTCAATTGATTTACAGCAAAGTGGTCATTATTCTCTCAGGACTCATCATGTGAAAGCAGCAATACCATTCCCCACCCGCACACAGTACCCAGATGCTCACATTTAAGAAGTTCCTTAAATACCTTCTTTTGGGTCAACTTTGGCACAAACAACCAAGAAGACTTCAAGAACCAGCTAATCCAGCTCTATGTGTTCCTGTAGTTTAAATTCAGTGAGGGATCCTTTTAAAACAGAGGTGGCAAACTTTTGATCCTCTGTCTAGATATTTTGGATTTCAGCTCCAAGAAACATCTCCCAGCATGGCCAATGATAAAGAATATAAAAAACATCTGATGGGCCAAATGTTCTTCAAGGATATCTGCACAAATAAAAATCCAGTAGGATTATTATATTTTATTGTAACTGTAATTCCTAGCTTGTTTATGGAACATTATTTTATTAGCCTATTGGTTTAATAACAATGACAACTTTTCCACAGACTTAGAAAGAGAATTGATTTGGGAAAATAGTTATTATTAGATCTCAACCAAGACACTTTGAGATAATATTGCTATCCCAGCCCTTCATAAAGCCCTTGATATGATGCTTGGAAGGAATCTGCCTTCTGTCTCATGAGTAAAGCTTGGGGTGTTTGACCTCATACAGCTATCTGCTTGGACAATTGGACACCGTTGCTCCAGTAGGTGAACTTTATATGTTTGGACACAGTGTCTGTTTGTGTGACATCCTCTTGACCTCACAATATACTTTCAGGCTCAGAGTTTCAGGAAAATTAATGGGTCCCTTGGAATTATATAAGAACAAACATTAGTCATAGGTCACTCCTGTTGCTCTGAGGTTTTGTCCAGTTAGGGAGATTGCTTTTGTCAGAAATGTGGTGGGGCATAACAATATCACTAAGAAAATGTGACCAAGAGGTACTGTTAGTGAATTATCTAGAATAAAACTGCCCACATACAGATCCATAGTGGTACCACATATTTGGAAAACTGTGTACTGTTCTATTGTAGAGCTGGAAGAGGTAAAGGAAAGAGCTAGTAAAATGTCTGAGGGGCTGAAGCAAATCCTTATCAGGAAAAGCCATTGACAATGAGCTCTTTAGCTTAGAAAAAATAAAATAAAGGAAGGCTTAAGAGGGATATATATATAGCCATTTACCCAGCCTTGCCTGGGGGTTGTTTTCCTCACCTTTCCAGGTAGGGTCTGCCCCCCTGCTGCCTCAGCCATCTGGGCTCCTACCGAGGCATCCTGGGTGTTGGCTGGGGCTGTGCCCGCTGCTGCCGCATCACTTATGGCCTTCCGGTGGTGGTGGCGGGTTCATGGCCAGGCCCGTCATTCTGCTGCCACTCCTTGCTGCTCCTCCCTCTTGGCCGGTGCTGGCCGAGGGCATGGGGTGGTGGCAGGGCATCCAACGTTTGTAAGGCCTGGCCCACCACACAGCTGCTGCTACCTGCCACTCCTCCCTCCAGGCCAGGGCCAGCTGAGGGCACCTGGTGGCAGCGGGGCATCCAGCAGCTGTAAGGCCTGGCCCACCATGCAGCTGCTGCTGCCTGTTGCTCCTCCCTCCAGGCCGGGGCCAGCCGAGGGCATCCGGTGTCGGTGTGGCGTCCGCCGGTGGCATCAGCTGTTTTAGGGCAAGACCCGCCGTGCAGCCGGTGCTCCTCACTGCTCCAGCCCAGTCAGCTGTGTGAGGGGGCATGGTGCCATCCTGTCCATGCTGCAGGCCGGCCCTGCTGTTGTTCAGCTGCTGCTGCCCCCTCTTGCACCCCAGCTTCCGATGTCTCCACCACTGCCATTTTGGTTGCTGTTGCCTAGTTCGTCGCCTCCTGGGCCAGCTACATGCATGACGCCTTGATTATCGGTGAGGCCATGTCACGTGTGCACACTACTGCCTTTCTTGACCTTTCTTCCCATTGCATGGGGGTGCCCCCTTTGCAACCCATTTTGGGGGGGCATAAACCACCAAATGGGGTTTGACACACCTCCAGTGGCACTCTCACCAGGCCAAGGAAGGTGTGTGGCAGGTTTCAGTGGGTTCCGTCCAGGGACGTGGGAGCCCATCGCAGACATACAAGATGACACCTTTGTTTTATATAGATAGATCTATGAATTTCAATGCAACAAGATGTAGTAGTTTCCAACTTGGATGGCTTGAAAAGGAGAATAGAATACTGTACTTCATAGGAAGTCCTGCAGGGTTTTTGTCCTACAGATAGATTTTCTATAGGTCACTCTGTGAGGAAAAAACAGGGTTAAATGCATGTTTTTTTCTAATCCGCCCTAGCTTTTCTTATGTCTTAATGCCTCAAGTAAATTAAAAGAATGCAATTGCTCTATATGACAGGAAACCCTTTTGGTAAGTGCAATAAAAATAAGCCATTGAGGCAGAATTTAAACTCTGAAGGTGATCCTCTATTGAATAGATAAGTCTCTTGTTGGATCAACTGTACAACTTGCAAGAAACTTTCAACAAACCAAGTCTGACTCAGTTCTCTGGCTGAGCTTCAGCAATAAAAACTGGCTGTGGATTTCAGCATGAATAAGCTGCTTTGAAAACTTGAGTCATGTTTGCTGGTAGGCCACAAAACATGTGTTTTAATTTTTTTATATTTCATATTTTATTACTTTTTATATTTTTATTACTTTGCTAATACTTTGTTTAAAATCTGCTAAAAGTAATAAACCTCCAATTTGCAAATTCAATTTAAAGCAATAAAATAAGAAAATAAATTTTTACAAGTTAAAATCATGAAATGAAAAGGACAATTAAAAAAACTATTGAGCATACCTAAGATTACAAAAGAAGTGACCTTATCTTCAAATGTCAGAGGTGGCAGTCTACTTCTGCGTAAGCAGGGCTTTTTGTGAAGGAACTAGTGCTTCACACAGGTGCCCTGATCTGATATGTAGGCTAAAGATTTTGCTGTGTATCCTGACTCAGCCCAGAGTGCTTTGTGCCCCATTCCATCTGATTTGTGCCCCTGGTTTGAGCTGTAAACCTCCCTTTGACTTGCATAGGAAAACTAACGTGATTATAACTTTTCTTTTGGCATTAATACATTTGACATTTGGAGGCACTAAAGAATTTAAAGAGAGGATTACTTGCCAAATTTCTCATAGCCAGCTTTACGGATATGGTTTTTCTAAGAAAGTAATGCAAGAGGCGGAAATGTTTTTATGTCCTATGTGATTTATTTTGTGATCCTGGCACAAGTTTGTCAATTCAATTTGCTTTGTACTGGCCATTCTGATTTGATCCAGACTTCATAAAAAAAAGTCCAAATTAGGTTGATTCCATTCAGAGTTTGTGACTGGTCTGAACTCTGTGCATGGCCTTACACTTAGAGTACTCTCTGGGCTGTTTACAAGATGATTAGCACTTTGTCTGCAGCAAGCTGGGTACTCATTTTACTGACCTTAGAAAGATGGAAGGCTGAGTCAATCTTGAGACCATTGGTGTTGAACTCAGATAACGCAGTATACCAATGCACCATGGGGGCTCTTAATAGTGTAGCCTTTGTAGGTTTCAGGTACACTTGAGTTCATAAAACACTCCAGGTCTGTGCACCCCACCAAGCTACACTGACCTCTTTAAATTGAATTTAGCTTATAAATGAGAACATGTGCTTAGAATTATAATCTAAAGTTCTCCTTTTGAGATGTTGTTATTTCTGTTTTATAGCAATGCAAACACATTTTAAGAAGGTCAGATCTTCCAAAATAATTTTGCACTCTTGAAACAACTGATACAAAAGAACCAGATGGGCAGGCCTGTAATATGTCTTACATAAATAAATGAGGTTCTTGATATACCTCGAGCAACTCCAGGAGGCAGTCTGGCCCATAGGTGTTAAGTATCCCATTTTGCCTGGAAAAACCCCGTAATTTAGCCCTCTTTCCCGCCACCACGTATTTTTTAAATATTATCCAGTATTTATACTTGAAGCCCTCTCTCTCCTGGGAAAGAGGGTGTTAAAGAGAAGAGACAATGAGCCAATCGGCTTCAAGTATATTCTCATACAACATAAAGAGGATATTCCGTGGTTTTCTCTTAAACACAGTTTTAAAAAATGAAATTGAGGCACACAAGGCTAAGACAGTAGACAATTAACTGATATAAGTGTAAAAAACAGTTCCATGAAAAATCACCATAATATGAAATGCTGTCGCAGCAGCGAATGGGGAAAAAGATTTAAAATAGAATTATCACAGTAAGGCTGGCTTGCTGCTTTCTTCCCCATGAGGGGCAGCAGTAGTGCTAAGGAGAGTGCCTAGGGGGTGGTTCTTCCTCCACTTGGGGAAGCCCACTCCTCCCTGGTTCTGGTGGCTCCTCCTTTTCTAGGCTCTTGGATGTGCCTGGATTTTGAGGAGGAGGGGGTTTGGCCTGTGGGAGTGGGGGCGTGGCCTGGTGGGGAGAGGGGCATGCCCCAAAATTTCCTTTATTTTTATTTCTAAAACTCGAAAGGTATGGTCTGGCCCTACTCCATAGGCCTAGGTCAGAGGTTTGCAACCTACGGCCTGCAGATCAGACCCGGCCCACAGCACCATTTCATGTGGCCTGTGTCACTGCCACCAGAAGTGGATGTGTTTATGACAGCTGTAAATGCACCGATGGCTGTCATAAAAGCATTTAAAACAGCCGTAAATGCACCCACACGTTTACAACAGTCGCGGACGTGTTTTACACCAGCGTTTAGGGGGGGAACCACCAGTCCAGCCTGCTCAGCTGTCTGAGGGGGGGGGTACGGCCCACAGCTTGAAAATGTTGAGAACCCATGGCCTAGGTAGAAGTGAGTATTTCATGCCACTAGCAATTACCTGATGGAGGAGGGAGTGAAGGTGGGAATAAAAGGGTTACATGGGAGCCATGACAACAGTTTATTTATTTATTTATTTATTTATTTATTTATTTATTTACATTTGAACTTATTTCCCACCCTCTTGCCCTATGGCAACTCAGGGCGGTGCACAATCACATAAAAATATTTTTAAAACCCCATAAAACAGCAATAAAAGACTCTTTAAAAACCATCTCATATCTAAAAAGACCCTCCCCTCCCTACACTCAGTAAGAGGGTTTAGTGTATGAGAACCAAGACACAGGAAACAGCCATGGGCTGGTTTAACTCAGGTTTATTGCATGGTGGTCAGAGGGAACATGAGGTAATGGCGGATGCAAAGCTCTATATATATACAGTGGTAAACATTCGAATGTGGCTCCACGATAGCCGGTTGGCTATTGTCTGCGTGACATCATTGCTGGTTACGCCTTTCTTGTCCAGGTGTAGGTAGTGGTGGGAAACTCCGCGCTGTGGCTACTGATGAGTATGGACCAAGAGAGCTTGGACGCTCGCTGCTGCCCACTGGTGGTTATTAGCTCGCGTCCTAATACAGGGTTTATAGTGATACAGCTGACGACTATATTGTTACTTGTAGGAAGGGTTACATTGTTAAGATACATTGTTATCACATGAAGAAGGTTACACTATTAGAACACAACACTCCTCCCCCCTAGGATGAGACGAAGTCTCTCAGCCAAGATGGCTTATTTCGAACACGCTGGGGTCTCGGTGTGGGCTGCCCTGCCCCGGGTTTGCTACCTTCTTCTTGTCCCCTGGTTTCCTGTCCTGTAATTGGAGAGGGAGACTTGTTAGTGACTTGCCGCGGTTCTGCGGCTTTTATGGGAGGTGTGTGCTTTCTTTGGGACGAACCGGGGGCACTGGGGGCTAACGAAAAACCCCTCTTCTCGCTTGGATGGGTGGGGGAACACTCCCAACCCCCCCCCCCCGGCTCGGTAACGCAAAATCAAATTCGGGGGCAGCAGTCGCAAACTCCTCACTCTCTTCCCCGGGATCGGATAGAGCTGGCGTATCAAAAGGATCTGAGTCGGGACCGCTGCTTCCCCCCCTTGTTTGGGACTGTTGCCCTTCGTTGTCTCCTCCTTGGGCTAAGCGGGTGGAGGAGAACCCTAACGCTGAGGTATTTTCCATGCCGTCCGTGGATTGCTTCCTGGGAACCCGGCTCCGGAGCTGATCTGCATGCCGCCTCCAGAGTAGACCGGTGCTCGTTTCCACCCGATACGACACTGGTCCCGTCTGTTCTACAACTCTCCCTGGTACCCAGGCTGGCCCTGCGCTGGCGTAGTTCCTGCAATGCACAGGATCGCCGGCGGCGAAACCTTTCGACACCGCTACCCCTACGTTCTTCCCTTTGTCCTCGACCCTCGTGGGGTCTAATCTGGTCAGAATCGTGGTCAGCTTTCTCCGCATCAGCAGCTCTGCCAGCGAGTAACCGGATGCCAAGGGGGTCACCCTATACGCTAATAAAAACTGACAAACTTGGTGATTCAGGTCCCCCGAGCCCATGCGCCGCAGCGCATCCTTTGTTGTACGCACCAGCCGCTCCACTTGGCCATTCGTGGCCGGGTGAAACGGCACGGATGTGATGTGCCGAATAGCGTTTGCTTCCGTGAATGCCCTAAACTCGGCGGACGTGAAACAACTAGCGTTATCGCTGACCAGAGTGTCGGGTAAACCGAACGTGGAAAAGACTCTCCTTAGATGGCTAATTGTAGTGGCGGAGGACGTGCTCTTTACCGGAATCACCTCCAGCCACTTGGAGTACGCATCCACTACCAGGAGAAAAAGGGTACCTCGGAACGGGCCAGCAAAATCTATGTGCACTCTGGACCACGGCCCCCTTGCCGCGTCCCATTCCCTGTGCGGGAGACGAGCCGCCTCCGGTCGGGAGCTCTGGCATGCCTCACAAGTGCCGATCATGTACTCTATGTCTGCGTCCACCTGGGGCCACCAGAAGTAACTCCGCGCCAGCGCCTTGGAACGGACGATCCCCGGGTGGCTGACGTGCAACAGTTTGAGTACCCTCGGTCGCAGGGATGTAGGGACCACCACCCGTTGACCCCACAAAAGGCACCCCCTCTCTAGGGACAACTCAATTTTTTTCCGAAAAAATGGGTCGAATTCCGTACTTGGGGAGGACGCCGGCCACCCCTTCTGTACCCATGAGCTTACTTTCTCCAGCGTTCTATCCCTGCCAGTCGCCCTGGCAATGTCGGCTGGTACTATTGGGGGTGAATCTAAAACCTCTATTAACAATACCTGGTGGTCTCTCTCTACCCCTGCCTTTTGGTCACCCGACAAAGGCAGAGGAGACCGTGATAGTGCGTCTGCATGGCTGATCTCCTTTCCGGGCCGGTATTCCAACTCATGTTGGTATGCGTTAAGGAAGATAGCCCACCTCAGCATTCTCGGGGACAGGATCTGTGGCGTGGGCTTATTTGCAGTGAAAATTCCTAACAGAGGCTTGTGATCGGTCACGATCGTAAACGGGCAACCATACAGAAAATCGTGAAATTTTTTGGTGCCCGCTACTATCGCTAATGCCTCCCTGTCGGTCTGTGCGTAATTCCTCTCAGCTTGGGACATGGACCTGGAATAAAACGCTATCGGGGCCTCCCTTCCATCGTCCAACACGTGGCAAAGCACCGCCCCCACCCCCACCGGGGATGCGTCACAAACTAAGACCACTGGCCGTTTGGGGTCGAAGTGAGTTAGGATTGCCTCGGATGTTAGGAGTTGCTTTAACTCTTTAAAAGCCCTCTCTTGCTCGTCACCCCACAGCCATGTTTCCTCCTTTTTAAGCAACCGATGGAGCGGTTCGGCCACAGACGCCTTCCGTGGAAGGAAGGTATGGTAAAAGTTTAGGAGCCCCAGGAATGACTGTAGTTCGGTTTTGGATGTGGGGCGAGGAGCCTGCTTGATTGCGGCTACTTTGGATTTGGACGGCTTAATTCCCTCGGGTGTGACACGGAACCCTAAAAACTCAACCTCTGTTTCGAAAAAAACGCATTTGTCTTTTCTCAGCCGCAGCCCCGCTTTCTCGAACACAGTCAGTACTTTATCCAATCTCCTTGCCAGTTCGGCCTCACTCCCCCCTGTTATCAATACGTCATCAAAATAACACAACACTCCCTCCAGCCCCTTCAGGAGGCGTTCCACAATCGACTGAAAAAGGCCGGGTGCCGAGTTCACGCCGAACTGTAAACGCGACACCTGGAACGCCCCTTTATGTGTAACTATTGTTTGTGCCGCTGCCGTGGCGGGAGTTACAGGGAGTTGCTGGTAGGCTTGAGCTAAATCGAGCTTAGCGAAACATTTTCCCCCATTCAGCCTGGCCAGAAGGTGGCTGACCACCGGCACCGGGTATGCATTAGGGCGGATCGCCTTGTTAATTGTACACTTATAATCAGCGCAAATGCGCACCTCCCCGTTAGCCTTTAGTGCTGTCACAATTGGAGTTTCCCACTCCGCGGAATCAACAGGAACAAGAATCCCCTGGCCCACCAGTTTGTCCAGTTCCGCCTCTATTTTGTCCTTTAGTGCGAACGGCACCCTGCGTGGTTTGAGTCTTATCGGGCGGACCTCCGGGTCTAGGTCGAAGGCTACAGGGGGTCCCTTGAACTTTCCCAGTCCTTTTTTAAAAACGGCGGGGTGCGCGTCGCACACCGCTTGTATTGGATCCGCCCCCACGGCATGCACCCCCCCTATGAACAAACCCAAAGGCTGAAACCACTGAGTCCCGAGGAGGCTACAATTTCCCCCTTTGAGAACAACTAAAGGAAGTTCCGCAGAATGTCTCTTAAAACGGACCCGAAATTCCCCGACCCCCAATACTGGGATGCTGTTCCCCTGCACGTCTCGTAGCGTGGACCTCAACGCTTTAAGTTTGGGCCGCACGTGAGGGTCAATTTTCAAGAACTCTCTCTGGGGAATTATAGAATAGGAGGACCCCGAGTCAATTTCCATCCTAATAGGGGCCCCTTGTACTAGTACCTCGACGAAGTAATGGGGTTGTCCCGCGGACACGCTGAACACGGGGGCGTCATCCTCGCTGTTGTCCGAGATGCGGCCCACGCCGTCCTGCTTCCTCGTGGTCCGGGCGCCATCTTTGGACCTCGCTGGACGGTCCGGTCTGGCCGAACGGTCTTGTGAATGCTTCCGGTCCTCTTTCCGCTTTCTGCACGCCTTGGCGATGTGCCCCCGACGGCCGCAGTTGTAACACTCGGCTTTTCTGAATGGACACTTCGCGCGCTCATGGGCTGCTCCGCAACCATCGCAACGGCGTCCGCCTTTTCGGACCTTCTGGACCTCCTCACCGTCGCTGCCTTCCGTAGACGACTTCGAGGTTCGTCGGGTTGCGTGTACCGACTGTCCGGACTTGCCGTGCACCGAATTTTCCGCTTTGCCGGCCCTAGGACGCCACTCACGCCACTGGTGCATTTCGTCTACCCCAGCATTCGTGGATTCCGCGGATTCCGCGGCCTCCACAACCTCTGCCAGCGTGGGTGGCGGCTCCTTGTTCATCAGGCTGCGCTGCACTTCCTTGTCCTTCAGGCCACACAGAACGCCGTCCCTTAGGGCCATCTCTAGGTTGTCCCATCTGCAGGGGGCGGCGGCTATTCTCATGGCTGTTACGAAGGCCTCAACCGACTCGTCCGGCGCTTGGACTCGCCTCCAAAACGCGCTCCGAGCGGGAAACATTGCCCTCGAGGGTCGGAACCGCTCACGCAGCAGTTTCATGATGTCCTCGGCTTTGAAGTCACTCATCTTCTTCGGCGCAATAATGCCCACCAGCGTTCGCTTGGTTTCCATCCCAAGCATTCGGGTGAGGATGGCCCTCTTCCTTTCCTCGTCGTCTTTGACTTTGAGTTCCACCAGTGCCGCCTGGAAATCCATCTCAAAAAGCTCCCAGTCTTGCGGTTTGATAATGTTGAAACCGCTCTGTGCCCTGGCTCCTTGGGGGTCCATGATCCCACCTTCGTCGCCAGTTTAGTGTATGAGAACCAAGACACAGGAAACAGCCATGGGCTGGTTTAACTCAGGTTTATTGCATGGTGGTCAGAGGGAACATGAGGTAATGGCGGATGCAAAGCTCTATATATATACAGTGGTAAACATTCGAATGTGGCTCCACGATAGCCGGTTGGCTATTGTCTGCGTGACATCATTGCTGGTTACGCCTTTCTTGTCCAGGTGTAGGTAGTGGCGGGAAACTCCGCGCTGTGGCTACTGATGAGTATGGACCAAGAGAGCTTGGACGCTCGCTGCTGCCCACTGGTGGTTATTAGCTCGCGTCCTAATACAGGGTTTATAGTGATACAGCTGACGACTATATTGTTACTTGTAGGAAGGGTTACATTGTTAAGATACATTGTTATCACATGAAGAAGGTTACACTATTAGAACACAACAGAGGGACATATAACTCTAACAGAGCCAATGAGCGGGAGTCAAAACCGCCCTGCCAGCCAGGTTTTCAACCCTTTTTTTAAAAGGCAGCAATTCTGACTGTAGCCTTAATTCTGCTGACAGGAGGTTCCACAGGGTTGGGGCAGACACGGAGAAGGCCCTCCTCCTTGTGCTAGAGAGGTGAGCCCCTCTAGCCGATAGAACACTGAGGGAGCCCCTCCGGTCCGCCCTGGTTGGATGGGCAGACTCTCTTAGGGCGATGCGATCTCTTAGGTAACCTGGCCCACTACCATGAAGGGCTGGTTAATGTTTTTCCCCCAGTTTACTTATATATATTTTTCTTTGCTGACTGGACTACAAGCACTGAAAAATACAAGGGGAAAAGAGGAATATTATGTATTTATTATGCACACAAAATATTGTACTGTCCTGTAAGACAAAACACACCAAATAGTAGCAACCTAATATAGACAGATGGGTAGACACAACTTCACCAAACTGTTTTAACAATTTACAGTCAAGAGTGGTTTCTATTAATCGGGAATTCTTTTTAATCAAGACAAAAGGCCACAACCAGAGACATCTGTATTAAATGGAATCTGCTTTGAGGGATTGATCTCTACAGAATGTTCTTTGCTTAAGAGTTGTTTTAAAATTACTGGCAAACAACCACAGGGACCCATCTTCGTAAAATGATTGTGTTTGTTCATTTTTCAAAGCTGTAACACTTCAGTGTTTTTCAATCGCTGAACAAAATTTAAATACAGTCAGGAGTGAATGGCTACTCAAATCTAAATATGTATATCTGAATATTTGGAACATGAAAGAATTTCATTTCTTTCCTCTAAAAACAGACAACATTCATGGACTTAGGACTGCATTCTTACATATTAATTTTGTGTTGAGAATAGTGATATATTTATGATAAATAACCATGTGAAGCCTGCACTATTTCAAAGACATGTGTGTGCAATAACCTCCAATTTCCTGTATGGTTTTGGATTAAGGAGGTTACTTCCTGATCCATGAGTATTTCTGCCAAAATATCTGGATTTAAGATGTTCTATTCCCTGTAGTTTCAGCAAGGCTGGTTCCAAATAAGTACACTTCTTTATGATTCACCAGAAAGACTTGAGAATTAACTTCCTCCCAAACCTAACCTAAATCCTGCCATGGCGAGGTACAGACTCATTGAAGTTTCTTTTGCTCAGCCTTCAGAATAATTATAACCCAAGTGTAAATGGTCAAAGTGAATTTGCACTTTAAAAAAGTTACATAAATGAAGTTCCACATATATTTTGGGGGGATTCAGCCTGAGGATTCGTTGTGTATTCAAGTATATTGCAAGTTACTCCAGCAATGCCTTGTAAAGACAAAATGGCGATTTCCCACCATCAGAATTAGTAGCTAGATTTGGCACATACTCTTCCTTTATGGGTGTGCTCTTTATGTTAATTAAAGTTCTATGATTGGGTGCAACTTTGGATCCTGTTCCTGATTGGTTTAAACTGGTATATCATGTTGCAATTGCTTAGTTAAGGTTGTCTGGTGGGTTACTACATTGTATCAAAGAGTCACCACCGGGAAGACACTATATAAGCCCCACGGGTAAACAAGGGTGGGGCCGGACTGGATCTATGCTTCTCATTATCGCTGCAGGCTAGACCACACCAGGCTAGCCTTGGGTCTTCTCTGTATGCTCACACGCAAGGTGTAACTTAGTACATTGCCACTATGGTAGAACTCAAAGAGACTGATTACATGGGACTTGTGTAGCCATCTGATGTTCAGATATCCTTGTAAGAGTAACCAGAAAGACTTTACAATAAACCGTTGTTCATTGTTCTGTTAATCGTTTGCTGGACTGGACTTTACAAGGGCCGGACACGGCAGGATTGCAGGACCTATTGAATTTCATTTGTTTTTAGTTGACTAGTTTAGTTTCTTGGCTATAGAATGAGCCCTGGTGGCACAGTAGTTAAACTGCTGTACTACAACCAAAAGGTTGTCAGTTTGATCCTAACCAGGGATCAAGGTTGACTCAGCCTTCCATCCTTCCGAGGTTGGTAAAATGAGTACCCAGAGAGTGCTAATTAACTTGTGAACTGTCCAGAGAGTGCATTATGCACTATGGGGTGGTATATAAGTGTGATTGGTTTGCTTTTGCTTTATCAATGAGGATATATAAACAGATGAAAGAGAAACATATAAAGAACTGATAAACCTCATGCCAAGGAGAAGCTGCTCCACCCCTAAAAGTATAGTAACATTAAAGGTGAGAAGAACTTTCCTTTGGTTCTTCTGCCGACGCAGCTGCCCTCACGAACGTTGAACCATGGGGTGCCTTTGTGGCTGCTGGGTGGTTGAGTGTATTGTGACATTGTTTAATTCTTTATTTATATTTTGTATTGTATTTTGGAATATTCTGATGTTTTGATTGTATTAATTGTGTATTGCTTTTTGTATTTATTGTATATTTTGCTCTGTTTATATATATGTTGTAAGCCACTTTGAGTGGCACCTGTGCCAGGAAAGCGGGATAGAAATTAAACTTAATAATAATAATAATAAAATAATATTATATTTCCTTTCTTCCATTACCCCATCATATGCTAATATATTTTTTTAGAATGTAAGACACAAAGAGATTGAATGCAATACAATCACATGTTTCTACTCACCTTTAGCTCTCACTTGCTGCTTTTTGTTGCACCAGTATTTTGTTTGAAAAGACAAGTCACCATTGAAGCTCAATTACAGGATGCTGATTGGGCAGTAAAACTTGTGCAGGTGAAGGAAAAGAACAAGTAAAGTGTGGACATGAGAGTCCCTTTTGCATACGAGATCCCCACGTGTAGGCCGAATTTGGTAGAGATACTTTTTGAATGTTGTTGTTATTATGTTCTGCTAAATTACATCTTATAAGAACCTCAATAAAGTTTTCAAGGTAAATGAAATATTTGAAGAGGGTTTTTCTCTATGACACCAGCTGGGTAGCACAATGGTTTAGTTATTTGGATGTAGACAATGGGAGTTTGATTCCCAACGGTGCCTCCTGAAAGAAGAGCCAGACTGTGTAGTCATAGGCAAGCTGCTGAGCCCCAGAGCACCCCTTCTGCTCATAGGCTAGCTCTTTTTCAGGGAGGCACAGTGGGGAATCAAACCTCTGCTTTCTGGCTCTACAGTCCTGAACCACTGAACTATCCTGCCAGCTACAAACACCTAAATGTGGTTCGCCTGGGTACACAGAAAGAGCCTTCTCAAAGATTGAAGTATTTTTGAACCACAATCAGGTGTACCCTGGTAACAACAACCTTGTGTTGCTGGCTAATCTTTCTGGTAAAAGGAACTGCAGAATGAATTCCCCAAAAGGTGCCTTCATTTTGGCAGTTTTATATCTGAACTAGACATGGAAAAAGAAGATCTGAAGAATGAAAGCACAGAAACAACATTCCCAGCTAGTACTGGAGCAGGAATATAAACTTTGAATGAAACTAGGCCTTCTTATATCTCAAAGCCTTCCAGTTTAGCCTTTTCTCATAGATGATTTGCATCTGTAATGTGTGTGTAAATTAGACACAACTCTCAGAATGGGGAACAATGGAGTACATTGTCTGAAACATCAGACAATCTCATCCCTATAAAAACTCTGTCTTTATGAGGAACCTTAAAGCCAAGTATATGCACATTCCAATGCCACCCACAGAAGAAGGTGTGGTAAACCACTCCTGTGTATTCTATACCTAGAAAACCCTGGAAAGCATCATCATTAATTAGAATTGACTTGATGCCATAAAATTAGTATCAAGTGTATGAGAGTCACATAGAACTCCCAGGATAGAAAATTATGGAATATACAGTCAATGAAATTTAAAAGTCCCATGCCTAGATTTCTGTTTTTTGCATAACTAGCCGATTACCCGGCTTTGCTTGGGTTTTTCCCATACATGTGTCTGGCCACCTGTGTCAGGCCACTGCCAAGCTCAATTACATCATGATGATGTCACAATCAGGTGACCTACCTGGGGCTATGACATTAGCATCACTATGTGTCCGGCCACCTGTTTCAGGCCCCTGCCCAGCTCCATTACATCAGGCCCCTGCCCAGCTCAATTGGAAAGATGTCACAATCAGGTGACCTACCTAGCATCACTATGGATACTACCACTGGGACACACACACACCCTCCTGTCAAGTATACTTCCCTTTGCAGATCAATTTAGCGACATACACTCCCTCATGGGGCTCGTGACCCCCGCAGTGACCATCCAGCACGCCCAAGGTATGTGTGTGCCACGTTTCAGAGCGATCGGTGCAGGGGTGTAGATTTGTGTTCATCACATACAGGAGGACACCTCTGCTTTATATATATTTATATAGATAGATAGACAGACAGTAAGGGTGAGATTAGCTCACTTAATCTCAAAAGAACAAAGCTTTGTGCCACCTTAAAGTCTGAAAAAGTGATTATGGTTTAAGATTTCATGGATTAATAGGTCCATTTCATCTGACATGTGGATTGCTACTCCCAAGCTAGTACTGCAGTGGGGATAAATATGTCTGTGTGTTGACAAAGAGAAAAATATTAGCAGTGAGATCCAAAGGCAAGGAAATGAAAGAACACAGACTGTGACAACCGCATTGGATATTACACTTATGTAAAAGAAATGCAGAAATAAAAGTTGAAGACTGAAAGCTGAAAACATAAAATGGTTTAAGATGGATTTCTCATTTGATTATTTGTTTTGACAAGGAAGTCTTCATAGTGGTTTTTAATACTATTGATGAATGTAAATAAATTTGAATTTTATTTTATTTTTCATTCTCTGAATGGATATCAAGCATCAGCCCATCCACACTAATCCCCCCTCTCTCTCTGCGTGGAGTTAGGTAGTCCTGCTTGTGTGGTCAGAGTAACCAAATTCAGAGTTTTGTACAAATGTTCGTTGTTAGCTTCTTGTTTTCACAGCTGCCTGTGGCTATCCCCACCTTTACTGGTCTTTGCTGATTAGCTGCAAAACTCTGAGTCCAGCCCTCACATTAGCATATGGAGAACTTGCACACAGAGAATTTACATGTGCTGACTCATCGATGCACTCATGAGAGAAATGTAGCTTTATTACAAAAAGCCCATAGGAAAGGAATAGGAGAAGTACATGTCCATGTGCAAGCCATTACATCTGAATTACAGGTGTTACACATCAGCAATCTGAATACAGTATGTACAGTCTCAACACAATCCTATATCTACTGATATATGCAACAGAAATATGGGCCAACTAATAGTTAGATTTCTATCACAACAGAGTAAGCTTCAGATCCTTCATCCTGTAGGAAAGGACCAAGACAATGTGGAGTATCCTTTGCTGAGTCCAGTCCTCAACATAAAGCTTCAGGCCTGAAGGCACAAGGCAGAGTGTAGATACATTGAGTGGTATAAACTAAGAATGAACACAGTTTTTGACACTGTCTAACATTATTCTGATCATTGGTTGCATTTCTTAATGCTTGAGTCTTAGAGCCTGCTTAAATTTACCAATATAGTGTATTTTTAGCATTTTTAGGAGCGGTTTGGTGCAAACCAAATTTTGATGTCCCAGTGTGGCGGCTGTCAGGTTGTACTATTTTAATCGTGCCGACATTTTTTTCAGAACCCGCATAGGAGATTCTACTTGGGATTGTGCAAACTGGAAATTTTGCTCCTCCCTCAATCTTAAAAGCCATGCTACACTGGCTCAGTGTAGACAAGACATTAGTTTTCAGTTTCCTGACTTTGTAGAGCTTGAGTCAAAATGACATGAAGTTGTTTAAAAGATGCAATGAAAATATACAGTAAACAATATGTAACAAAATATATAAGTTAGATTTGCCTGATACGCCCTCTGGTTTCTCTCCTTCCATGACACAGAACTTGGCTCATTGGCTTGGATGTAGACTGATGGAGTAAGAAAATACAGCTCACACAGAGAATTTTCAGTGTGGGGGGCAAACTTGGATTCTACCCAGCCTTGTACCTAAGAAAATAGAAGCTTAAGCAAGTGAATTAAATACATCAAGACCTATACGTCAATTTGGTTTTTTAAAATAATTTTTATTACTTTTTAAAAGAGATAACAAAAAAATCAAACAACAATACATTTCAATACAATACAGAATACAATAAGAAAAATAAACCTTTTCATATTCATTATTTTTGAACTGATCTCATTTTTAACAAATATATCATTTTTCATCAAATATATACTTCTTATGTAAGTATTACAATATATAACCACTTGTATGTTTATATATATATATAGTTCAATAAATGTATATTTTATTCCTAGCATTCTAACAATATGAAAACATTCACGTTAAATGGCAGAATAATAATAAATAAACCAATCTCGTTGTTCTGTGCAGGACAATGACAATAAAGATTTATCTATCTAAAAAATAAAAGCAAAAACAAAATAAGATCACCGGTGATATTTACAATACCCTGCACTGTATACGTCAATTTGTAACACAGTTGTCTAGGTGGATTACCAATTTAATATGGAGGCAGACTGTTCAAGGATAGGACCTTTTTCCACAGCCCACAGTGAAGCAGCAATATTAGGCATCAGATATTGAATGTCATAAAAAGTAAGTAAAGGTAAAGGTCACCCTTGCTCAAAAGCCAGTTGTATCTGATTCTAGGGTATGGTGCTTGTCTCTATTTACAGCCAAGAGCCAGTGCTGTCTGCATCTGCAGACATTTCCATAGTCATGTGACAGGCATGACTAGACACCAGAGCGCATGGAGTGCTGTCACCTTTCTCACCAAAATGGTGCCAGTTTATCTACTTGCAATTTCTTGCTTTCTAACCAATAGGTTGGCAGGAACTGGGACAGATGAGGGGAGCTCATTCCCTCAGGCAGCACTCAGGTCTCAAACTGCTGACCTGCTGACCTTCTAGTTATCAAGTTCAGCAGCTTAACCACTAAGCCACCACAGTCCCTGTCATAAAGGTAGAGAATTATTAATTAATGTTCAAGTATTCTCACTGTGATTGTTGCTTGCTGAAACTTGATGCTGAAACTTTATTTTATAATACGTTTATCTTTTTGAAGTTCTTAGTTTGAACTAAAGCCAACAGATCCAATTGAATCAATGGGATTCTTTCTTACTCTAAGTAAGGAAATCCTATTTAGGTCCTAGGTGGTGTATGTTAGATGCCATTGTTGTTGTTTAAGAGATTGTATGGCAGCTTTTGATTCCAAAATCAAGTACATCTCAATATAGGAAGAGAATGCCTTTGGATATTGGGCTGCCATCCGAGTTTTTAAAATTAGTTCCAGAGTCACAAGGGATTGACTTCAACACAGAGTCAATAGAGAGACATATTGAAATTGATTTATTTAATTTAGACACCTTCTTATTAGGATCCTCCTTATCCTCTTCTTCCTTTTCTTTTATTTGGCCAATATTCAAACAACAGTCAAAGCCAATTTAAAACATGCCAGTAACACTATGAGCATCAGAGTCATTGAGAGGACATAGGTTGATATTAAGTTTCTCACAGAAGACTTTTAATGTCCAATAACCCCATAAACCAAACATAGTGTTGATACTTGTAGTCTTTTACCAATAGCTAGCTTTTGTGTGATTTGTAACAAGCTTTATCATACACTGCTAAATAAACAAAAATATAATAATTAAAGTGCTTTCAAACTTCTGAATGAAGACAAAATAAAGCGTGAATAAAATGAAGTCTTGAGGGGACATTAATTCATGTATCAGTGTTCTGACTTGTCCAGACAGCTGTGTACCTTTTAAAAAATAAGAAGGAAAGTAATAATGTTTGCCATTTACCATGGTGTTTCTGTGTCTTTTATTCATCTAATCACGGCTCATCATCCACCATTAATCACCACATTAATCAAGCTTCCTTGAGAAAGTAATTTTTCTCCCTGGAAATTAGAAACCCATTATTGAATAAATCAAAACTCTGGTGAAACAGGAGATTCAACCAAATTTACCATAATAAAGGTTAAGAAGCTGCAAGGAAAACACATTTAATTTTAAAAATGCAAATTGAATTAATGATTTATACCCAAATTGTGTTGCCAGCATTTCATTCTGGATTCATTAGCTGGCACTCTGTTCTGATTATTCTTGTGCTGGGACTGGGTTCCCGTCAATTAAAGATGATGTATAGTCCTGAATTTAAACAGTAGCTTGTTTTAGGGATGACCCATCCATCTAGAATGCAACGTATTCATCCAGCTTTTGACAAGCAACTTTTAAAGAATTACATAATTAGATTAGAAGACACCCATAAAAGGGTGAAAGTCTTGTGCTTAGTGTACTGATTAAATGCTGCTTTGATTGTTCAAGCCATAATTGCACTTGTTGCAATCAAGTCTTTTTGTGATTTTTTAAAAAAAATATACAAATCAGTCTATTCTGTGCCTAGGGCACCCTCTTACTAGCGGCACCACCCCTCCCTAAAACTAACCTTGCTGAAATTCAGCACTTCAATGTTGGGGCTTTCTGCCAAAGCTCATCCCTAGGATAGTCTCTTCTGGAAACATCGCCATCTCTGGGGTGGTCATCTGGCTCCCCACTTTGAGAGTTGAGTCCAGACATACTCTTGTGGGATGAAACATGCCTCTTCCAGCTCTTCCTGCAAGACTACTTCCCTGTTTACCCTTGCCCTCTGCCTGGCCCAGTCTTCTCCCATCAATCCTTTCCATCTCTGTTTCTTCTCTTCCACTCTCAAACCACTCTCCTCCTTCCCACACCTTTAAACTTCCTGTCCTACCCTAACACTGATTGCTGTGGCAGAATCTACCAGGTTGCTGAACAACTGACCTTAGAGTCTGAGTAGGTATCTAAAGAGGTTACACTCCTTCCAGTAATCTGGATCCAAATTTGGCCTCAGGTACTTTGCCAGTACTGAATGGAATGCAGTGTGGTTGACTGGGATACACAGAAAAAAATCTCCTCAAAGATCGTGGCATTTTTGAACCACAATTGGGTGTATCCTAGGCAATGGCCATCTTGTGCCAGTTAATCTTTTTCACACTAGGTCAGGTTAAAGGAACTACAGATTCAATTCACAAAAAGATGGCTTCATATTGGTAGTCTCACATCTGGCCTAGATACAAAAGAAGAAGTGCGGTTGTCTGATTTATGGGAATGAACTAGAAGACAGTGGGCAACTCTCACTATGGCACTGTGTGTCAAGGACCACTGAGGCTAGCCAGATAATTATACAAAAAAGTAACTCTATCCACTTTTGCTCATATGCTGAGCCACTAAGAGACAGGGCAGAAAATGTATTGGCGAGGATTAAACATCTCATCTTCTATCACCTGTCCTATAGAGTTCAAATTACTCTTCCAGAAGTTGCTTTTCCTCTTTAATAAGTATGCACTATACAGTTAAAACATCAATAGGAACAGAGGTTGCTTAAGAGTGTAAGACATTTGTCTATCCTAACCCAAGTTAGAATGCTGCAAATTAGCTTGCTTTTTTTGGATATTGCAAAACAAACACAGGTTGAAGGAAAATGATGCTGGAGAATGAAATAGACATGTTTAATGTGTTACTTTATCTAATAGCACGGGTCCTCAACCTTTTTCATCTGTGGGTCGGACCACACCCCCTTAGACAGCTGAGTGGGCCAGACTGGTGGTTCCCCCTGCTGTAAATGCTGCCATAAAACGCATTTGTGGCTGTCATAAACATGTTTACAATGGCCGCGGACTCATTTACGGCTGTCATAAACAAGTTTACAATGGCCATAAATGAGTCTGAGGCTGATTCTGGAGCTGGAGGCTGAAGGGAGGTTGGGGGCCGAATTATTTGGCGCCACAAGTCATAGGTTGCAAATCCTTTATCTAAAGTGATATAAGCCTTAAACCTCTTCTTCCTTTAAGTCATTTCTCCATTCTGCCTGACTATGTTGCAAAATGTTTAACAGGACAAGTATTTTTCATGGGCACTTTTCAAAAATTGATTTTTTTTTAAAAAATGTGGCCAAATACATCTGCATTTTGGACATAAAGCAGAGATGCAAGATCCAACTCTGCTTGTGGGCTTTTCACTTTAATGATACATTTTAATGTGCTATGCCCCATTTCAGAGGCTCTGTTCATATCTTCCAAACTAGGTTGGTGAGTACATTGGCTCTTACAATTGACTTATTCTGTTTTTGAAGAATGTTTTTATTTTGTTGGCTCTGGAGTTCTGGTAGGCAAATTATAATAATCATATTTTCTTGTTGTTGTTCTGCCGTATTGAAATCATAATGATCCTCTTGGCTATCAGCCATGAAGAGTGTCCTGAGAATATAATGCAGTAGCCTTTCATCTGCCTTCCACATTGCAGCATGATGCCCATACCACTGATCCAGTTCTGTGAGTCACTTTCTGGTCCTGAGCCCTTTTGGCACACAAAGTCCTCATCAACCTCAGGCCAGTATTGATGAAGCTGCTGGCCTCCATCAAGATAGATTCAAGTGGGATTTAATCCACTTGGGGACCGTCACACTTCCCTGTGGATTTCAGCACCCAACCCATTAGTCCTCAGGTTAGTTAACTGCCGCCTGACACAGCGTAATATATGCTGTCAAGTAAAGTCTGCCTCATGGAAACCCTTTCCAGGGTTTTTAGGTAAAGACTACACAGGAGTGGTTTACTGTTCCCTTCTTCTGGAGGCATCATGCAACTTTGCAGCTTGCTCATGACTAAGCAGGCAAGCTCTTCTCCCTGGAAGAACAGTGGGGAACTGAACTCTCAACTCTGGCTCTACAGCCAGATACCTAAATCACTGAGCTATCCAGCCAGGCTCTGGTGGACAACAAGGGCTAACAAAAGCATAATTACCACCCATGTTTTTATTATTGTGGTTGTCACACATACACTTTAGGCTAAGAACTTTGCTTTATCCTCTTTTAAGCTCATAAAATGTGTTTCAGAAAAATCAGTAAGTTGTACGGAACAAACATTTTGCTGAAATAAAATAATCATATTGAGTTGCATCTGTAGAAAAATCTAGTCTGTGATTTGCATGCCATAAAGCCAATGAAAAACCTGTAAGACTGTACAATACAAAGTTAACAAAAGTGGAGTAATACAATAATTGCACATCTATCCGAACTCATTACCTTGAGCTCATTAGCCATCGACTGTGAAAATGTTGAGGAAGTAAATGTCCCTCCCTTCTTTTCACACATGCAGAAACTCAAGACACCTGCTGTATAGTAAAAGACTATTTCTCAATGTTTGTGTCCCATCAGGATATATACAAATCAACTTGTTCTCACACCAATGTCACATCCTTTTGTTTCAGGAAAGATCCCAAGGAAGTCTGAGTGATGCAAACATGGTTGCTTATTATGCTTATCAGTGATGTCATAATAGGAAAAGTTCAGTTAAGAAAAATGAACTTTTAATATCCCTAGTCCCCTATTTTGTCTGCATTAGTATGAAAAGATCAGGTACTGATTCCAGACCGTGAATCTGTAGGGAGTTCACTGTGACTTTTCAGGTGGTTAAAGTCATTAACTCGTGACTTATTACAGCAGCTGAAGCATCCAGTAATCAGCCTGAATTCCATGGCCTGTCATGTCTTAATGCTTATTTAATTTTTGGCATGCACACATTGGGAAACAATCCTTCCCCTTTCCATGCACCTCAAACAAATTATAGGAAAAGGAAATGATAGCAATCTATTGTGTAGCGTATTTCTCCAAAACTAAACTGCAACTAATTTTATGCTTTAGGAGTTATTGCCAATGCAGTTCCCAGCTGACAAGAGAACACCATGAAAAATCCTATACTTTCTTCCATTTTTATGAAAAAAGAGGAAAACATCACTGCTGATCTACAAGAAATTCTGGGATTGGCTTTACGTCTGCATGTCTCTGACAAAACTCCCAGTGGACTATACGAGAGCAGCTGCAGTCTCCCCCTCATTCCATATTTTAGCTAAATAATGATTAGCCAAACAATAAAGCCATGCCATTTTAGTTTAGAACTGCAGAATAACAATGACAGAGAATCTTATTGTTAAAAAAAAGAATTTTCTTTTGATTCTTCCTTAAAACAGACCTCCAACCTCGTGAAAATTTACTTAAAATGGAATCTCATTAGTTGCCTTACAGGTAGGTTTTCTCTTTCTTGCTTGCTTTCTCCTTGCTTTGAGAAATAGCTTGGGCATTAGAAAGAGTGTGGCGAGCCTCTCAGGTAGCAAACTTTGAGGAAAGAAAATTATGAGCTGGTGAATCAATGGTTATTATCCATTTTTGTACCAATTGTGCTGCTAATTCCATTCCTACAAGCCATATTGAAGTTTGCAGGCTGTGTTGGTGAGCAGACATTTGTTCTGAAGGTCTGTAATGAGCCACCAGGGGCAAGGCAGTTGGGAGGACATTGCTGTTTATGTCTCATGGTAAAAACAGTTTATATCTGAACAAGGGGATACTTGGCTCATCCATGGCCCATGATAACATTATTGCCTCATGAGTTTCCATTTGGCATCTGGCTTAGTCTTCTAAGCCACTATTTTACATCTGGTTGACCAAGGGTTCCCAACCTAAGGCCCCTGGGCCAGCCCCTGCCCCCGGGCCACTGCTTCTGCTGTACCTGGAAGTAGAAGCAGGCACATTTACATCATCTGTAAACCACACCCATGCATGCGCAAATGCTCCCGCAGCTGGCATAAATGCGGAAGTGTGTGCATTTATGTTAGCCATAAATGTGCCCACTTCTGCTTCCGGGAGGCATGGTCCAGCCCGCAACACTGTCCAGGGGGGGGGGCATGGTCAGGCCCATGATGGGAAAAGGATGGCCACCCCTCTAGTAGACCTTTCAAACCACATACCTTCCTCCCTGTTGTGTTCTAAAGCAAGTGCCTTTAAACAATATACCTATCCATGTGTATCCAATGTAACCTTTCCTTGTGTAACATTGTAACCCCAGCTGCATCTCTGCAACCCTAATAGGACACGAGCTAGTGACCACTAGATGGCAATAGCGAGCGTCCAAGCTCATCGGTCCAAGACTCACCTAAGAGCAATAGCGCGGGAAGATTCCCGCCATCACCTTCACCTGGACAAGAAGGGCGTGACTTGAAATGACGTCACGCGGACAGTAGCCAATAGACTGTCAAGGAGCCACATTCAAATGTATAGCCACTGTATATATTGAGCTGTTCGTCCGCCATTACCTCATGTTCCCTCTGACCAGCATGTAATAAAGTTGTGTTAAGCCAGCTCTTCGGCTGTCCTGGTGTCTTTGGTCCAATACACTAAATTGGCGACGAAGGTGGGATCATGGCTGCCCACGGGACCAAGACATACGCCGGTTTCGACATCAAGCAAATGGGAGAACTTGGAAGTCACCCTCAGGGACTGCGTGCTATGCGGCCTGAAGGATGCCGAAATCCAGCGCACGCTGATGAATCAGGAGCCGCCCCCTACATTGCAGGAGGTCCTGAAAGCGGCACAGGCCGCGGAAGCCACGAAGGCTGGGGTACAGGAGCTCCAGGACTGGCGTCCGAAGGCCGACAAAACAGAGAGTTCGGTGCACGCAGCCTGGCGAATTTCGAAATTGTCCGCCGAAAACAGCGACGACGAGGACGTCCGGAGGGTCCGGAAGGAGGGCCGGCACTGCGACGGCTGCGGAGCGGCTCACGACCGCGCCAGGTGTCCTTTCAGAAAAGCCGAGTGCCACAACTGTGGACGACGCGGGCACATCGCCAAAGTATGCAGACAACGGCGCAAGGACCGGGGGAGCTCGCCCGACCGCGCGGCGAGGCCAGACCGCTCGACGAGAATCAAGGATGGCGCCCGGCCCACGAGGAAGCAGGACGGCGTGGGCCGCATCTCCGACGACAGCGGCAACGACGCTCCAGTTTTCAGCGTGTCCTTGGGACACCCCCGCTACTTTGTTGAGGTACTGGTGCAAGGGGCCCCTGTTAGGATGGAGATTGACTCTGGCTCCTCATATTCCCTCATTCCCCAGAGGGAGTTTTTGAGAATTGCCCCCCGCGTACGGCCCAAGCTCAAAGCGTTGAAGTCCACGCTTCGGGACGTGCAAGGGAACAGTATCCCGGTATTGGGGGTTGGGAAATTCCAGGTCCAGTATAAGCGGCACGCCGCGGAACTCCCCCTAGTCGTTCTCAAGGGGGGTAATTGCAGCCTCCTCGGGACTCAATGGTTCCAGCCCCTGGGTCTGTTCATTGGGGGGGTGCACGCCGTTGGGACTGATCCAATACAGAGGGTGTGCGACGCGCACCCTGAAGTCTTCAAAAAGGGACTTGGGAAATTCAATGGACCCCCAGTAACTTTCGACCTGGACCCGGAGGTCCGCCCAATAAGACTCAAACCGCGCAGAGTGCCTTTTGCACTAAAGGACAAAATAGAGGCGGAAATGAACAAATTAGTGGGCCAGGGGATCCTTGTTCCTGTTGATTCTGCGGAGTGGGAAACTCCAATTGTCACGGCATTGAAGGCAAATGGGGAGGTTCGCATTTGCGCCGATTATAAGTGCACCATTAATAAGGCAATCCGCCCTAATGCGTATCCGGTGCCGGTGGTCAGCCATTTGCTAGCCAGGTTACATGGGGGAAAGTGTTTCGCTAAGCTCGACCTGGCTCAGGCCTATCAGCAACTCATGGTAACCCCTGCCGCAGCTGCTGCACAGACCATAGTCACGCATAAGGGGGCGTTCCAGGTGATGCGCCTCCAATTCGGCGTGAACTCGGCGCCTGGAATTTTCCAGTCGCTCGTGGAACGCCTCCTCAAAGGGCTAGATGGCGTTTTGCCATATTTTGATGATGTTTTGATAACGGGGGGAGTGAGGTTGAGTTGGCTGAAAGGCTAAACAAGGTCCTGGAAGCATTCGAACAGGCGGGGTTGAGGTTGCGAAAAGACAAATGCGTCTTCTTCGCGAAGGAGGTTGAGTTCTTAGGGTTCCGAGTAACACCCGAGGGGATCAAACCGTCCAAATCCAAGGTGGTCGCCATCTAGAAAGCCCCTCGCCCCACCTCCAAGCCCGAGTTGCTAGGGCTCTTAAATTTCTACCACTCCTTCCTTCCTCAGAAGGCTGCGGTGGCTGAGCCGCTTCACAAGTTGCTCAAGAAAGATGCGGCATGGAAGTGGGGCGATGACCAGGAGAGGGCATTCACGGAACTGAAACAACTCCTGGCGTCAGACGCCATTCTGACCCATTTCAACCCCAAACGGCCGGTGGTACTGATCTGTGATGCATCCCCGGTGGGGGTGGGGGCAGTGTTATGCCACGTGTTGGAAAACGGGAGGGAGGCCCCAATAGCGTTTTACTCCAGGTCCCTGTCCCAAGCGGAGAGGAATTACGCCCAGACAGACAGGGAAGCGCTGGCGATAATTGCAGGGACCAAAAAATTTCACGATTTTCTATATGGCCGCCCCTTCACCATCGTGACCGACCACAAGCCCCTACTAGGCATTTTCACCGCAGATAAGCCCACGCCACAGATCCTGTCCCCAAGGATGCTTAGGTGGGCCATTTTCCTCAACGCCTACCAGCACGCGTTGGTGTACCGGCCCGGGAGAGAAATCAGCCATGCGGACGCCCTGTCGAGGTCCCCCCTCCCCCAGACACACAGCCACGTGGGCGGGGAGGAGCCGGACCGCCAGGTGCTCATGATAGAAGTCTTAGATTCGCCCCCCATAGTACCCGCCGATATCGCTAAAGCGACAAGCAGAGACAAGACATTGGCGGCGGTTAGCTCCTGGGTACAGAAAGGGTGGCGAGCGTCTTCCCCAGTGGAAGAATTCGCTCCGTTTTTCAGGAAAAAGTTGGAGCTGTCCCTAGAGAAGGGGTGTCTCTTGTGGGGGCAGCGGGTGGTGATCCCCACATCCCTCCGGCCGCGGGTGCTTAAACTGCTGCACGTCAGCCACCCCGGAATTGTGCGCTCCAAAGCGCTGGCCCGGAGCTACTTTTGGTGGCCCCAGTTAGACGCCGACATCGAGCACATGGTAGGCACTTGTGAGAGTTGCCAATGCTCCAGACCGGAAGAGGCCCGTCTTCCCCACAGGGAGTGGGACGCGGCTAAGGGGCCGTGGTCCCGGATACACATAGATTTCGCGGGCCCGTTCCGAGGAACTCTGTTTCTCCTTGTTGTGGATGCTTTCTCCAAGTGGTTGGAGGTCATCCCAGTCACGAGCACCTCCTCGGCCGCGACAATTAAGCATTTGCGGAGAATTTTTTCCACGTTCGGCATACCCGACACTCTAATTAGCGATAACGCTAGTTGTTTCACGTCCGCTGAGTTCAGGGCATTCACAGAGATTAACGCCATCCGGCTCATCACCTCCGCCCCTTTCCATCCGGCCACCAATGGCCAAGTGGAGCGCCTCGTCCGCACCACGAAGGACGCGCTGCGGCGCATGGGCCCCGGGGACCTCAACCTGCAAGTGTGTCAGTTTCTGCTAGGGTACAGGGTGACCCCGTTGGCATCAGGATACTCCCCCGCGGAGCTCTTAATGCGCAGGAAACTGACCACCATTCTCACTAGGCTAGACCCCACGAGAGTAGAAGACAAGGGGAGGAACATCGGGCTAGAGGCCACAAAGAGTTTTAGCGTAGGCGCCCCCGTGCACTGCAGGAACTACGCCAGCGCGGGGCCAGCCTGGGTACCGGGGGTGGTCGTGGAGCAGACCGGTCCCGTGTCGTACCGCGTGGAGACCAACACAGGTCTACTCTGGCGGCGGCACGCGGACCAGCTACGGAACCGGGTCCCGGGAAAACAGGGCGCTGAAAGTGCGGAGCCGAATTCAGCGTTAGGGTTCTCCCCCACCCGTTTAGCCCAAGGGGGAGAGAGGGGGGCCCAGAGTCCCCACCAAGGGGGGAGGAGAAGGAATTTGTCCTCGTAGATATCCCGCGGGATCCCCCAGCAGAGCTTAATTTTGAGTTACAGAACCGGGGGTTTTTTTCGGAGTGGTCCCCCACCCATCCAAGCAAGAAGAGGGGTTTTACGTTAGCCCCTGGTGCCCCCGGTTCACCCACAACAGAATCTACCCTTTCCCCTAAAGCTGCAAAACCGCAGCAAGCCACTAACAAGTCTCCCTCTCCCATTACAGGACAAGGGTCCAGGAAACAAGGAAACGGGAGCGGCCCCCGGGGGGGCCAACCCACATCGCGGCCCAAACGCGAGTGCAAGAAACCATCTTGGTTAAGAGACTTCGTCTCATCCTAGGGGGGAGGGATGTTGTGTTCTAAAGCAAGTGCCTTTAAACAATGTACCTATCCATGTGTATCCAATGTAACCTTTCCTTGTGTAACATTGTAACCCCAGCTGTATCTCTGCAACCCTAATAGGACGCGAGCTAGTGATCACTAGATGGCAATAGCGAGCGTCCAAGCTCATCGGTCCAAGACTCACCTAAGAGCAATAGCGCGGGAAGATTCCCGCCATCACCTTCACCTGGACAAGAAGGGCGTGACTTGAAATGACGTCACGCGGACAGTAGCCAATAGACTGTCAAGGAGCCACATTCAAATGTATAGCCACTGTATATATTGAGCTGTTCATCCGCCATTACCTCATGTTCCCTCTGACCAGCATGTAATAAAGTTGTGTTAAGCCAGCTCTTCGGCTGTCCTGGTGTCTTTGGTCCAATACACTAAACTCCCCCTGTCCTCAATTTTGCCTTTATATCTTTCCTTCTCACTTTGATTGGATGACTGATTGTTTGGGAAAACTAAGTTTCCAGTCTATCCTAATAGGCAGTTTTATAGCTGTTCATATCTTAGACAGCTACTCATGTATGCAGTGACGGGATCTACTTTTCTCACAAAAGCAAGAGTTCTATGGGCCTTTCCACTGTCTCTGTGAAAAATAATACAATGTTGCATTGAAGATAGTTCTATGATTGCATTGTAAACTGCTAATTGTTGTTGTTCAGTCGCATAGTCGATTGCGACCCTCTGCGACCCTATGGACCATTGCCCACCAGGCACCTCTGTCCTCCACCATCCTCCTTAACCTGCCCAGCTCTGTGCCCATTGCATCTACAATACCATCTAGCCATCTCAACGTGTAGCTTTATTTCTACATACATTTTGCCTCTGTAATATTATAACAGAAATGTCCCTTTACTAAATAACCTAAACACATTTTGCTTTATGTTGTGACTATGCACTTTGTTAACAATTGCCAAATCACACCATAAACCTTCTTCTCAAAGAGCTGTGGGAATGGGCTGCATTCTACATATCCCATAATGAACAGAGGAGATGACTATTTAATGATCCAGCCCATCCATGGCCTTTAAAGATGTACATTATTTAGACCTTGCAATCCTCAATTACCTATAAGGTCCTATCTCAGGCATTGTTTTGTGCTTATGTTAGAAAATATACCTTTCACTTTCTGCCAGGAACTGTGTGGATAGTTATACTATATTAATGGCTTTAATAAGTTTTAAAACAATTTGTTGGGGCCCTTTCTTTGTTCATTGTTAGCTTGCTCATAAAACACAGTCTTTAGTTACACTTTTAAAAATCAATTAGTTTTTTCAAGATGTGAAAAGCCTTTAAGGCTTGCAAGAGAGTTACTCATGGAAAAAAATATATGTATGGTCCTTTGTTCATGAAGAGTTCAGCAGAAAACTGTATATTGCCTAAGCAAAATTCAAGCCCAGATGGCCAGTAGTTATTATTATAAACACACCTAAGCTCTCTCCACAGTCACTTTGAATGAGTGTTTTAGTTGTTTAGGCATCCTGTGGCAAAACAGGGCTGCATTTTCCTTCTGTGAGTGTAATTTCTAAAAGAAGATATGTGCAATTTCTTTTCCGTAATTCTTTCAAATGACTGTTGCCTGTTCTTGCTCACAACAGTGTTTCAGTGTCACTATGCCTCTAATTTTCTTTTCCTCACTCAATGGCATAAAGCCCTGATGTTTCTCTTCTGGCTTTTTCCAGTGTCTGGAATTGACTTGCATAACAAGGCTACCATAAAATTACCATTATGAATACTGTAATGTCAAAAGAACTTCTGCATAAATCAAAATGGGATGAAATAAACTATGTAAAAGTGACTTATATGGCCTTGCCAATCCAAGCGCTACTTTGGTCATCTGTTAACTAAATAAAGTGTTTTAACAAACTGCATAATTCATGGATGTCTCACAAGCAGGGAAAGAATACATTTACAGACTTGAAATCAATGTGGAGTGATTGGTGTAGTGCAAAGAAGATATTTTATATTGACAAATGACCAAATGGCCTTTCAATATTTATTCTGCAAATTTCTATTGCCGCCCAACTTGGCAATGACTCTGAGCAGCTAACAGCAATTAAAAGTAACATCGAAAACTAACTAAAAGCCCTTAAAAACCCCATTAAAAATTCTAAATAATTTATCCACTCACCCCATCCGTTAAGAGAGAAAGAGAAATCTTAATTATTTATATAAGCCAGCAGACGAGGATCACACCCTCCATCAGTGCCCCACACCTGCCCTGCCAGCCAGGTTTTCAGTTCTTTCCTAAAGGGCAGCTATTCCATCTGCAGTCGTAACTCTGTTGGCAGGAAGTTCCATAGGGCCGGTGTGGACACGGAGAAGGCCCTCCTTCTTGTGCTAGAGAGATGAGCCCCTCTACCAGATGGTACAATTAGAGAGCCCCTCCGGTCAACACTGGTTGGATGAACAGATGTTCTTAGGGTGATGCGGTCTCTTAGATATCCTCGCCCACTAGCATGTAGGGCTTTAAAGGTCATTGCCAGCACCTTGAATTGCACCCGGAGGCACACCGGTACCAATGCAGCTCCCAGAGCAGTGGTGAGGCTCAGGCACAGCACCTGTACCCCATCACCACCCGGGCAGTCACATTCTGGCAGTTGCAGCCTCCAAATGGTCTTCAAGAACAGCCCCACGTAGAGAGCATTACAGTATTCTAGTCTAGAGGTGACCAGAGCATGCATTACCATGAGCAAGGAGTCAGAGCCCAGGAGCAGGCATAACTGGCATATCACACGAAGTTGTGCAAAAGCCCTCCTGGCCACGGCTGCCACCTGCACTTCAAGTCCAGGAAGACCCCCAAGTTATGCAATGGGTCTGTCTGTGGCAAAATAGCACCAACCAGAACCAAAGATGGTAGCTCACGAGATAACGAAGGGCCTCTGATCCATAGCCACTCAGTCTTTCTGGGATTCAGTTGTAGCCCATTGTCACCCATCCAGACCCCCACAGCCTCCAGACACCTGGATAGGACTTTGACAGCATCACTTGGATCACCACAGGCTGAGATGTACAGCTGAGTATCATCAGCATACTGATGGTGCCACACCCCATGGGAAAGGATGATCTCACCCAACGGCTTCATGTAGATGTTAAATAGGAGAGGAGAGAGCACTGAGCCCTGAGGTACCCCATATTGGTATCGAAGACTGCTGAGAGATCAAGAAGAGCAAGGATGGATGGATGACTTCCATCCTGCTCCCACCAGAGGTCATCCATCAGCATGACCTGACTGAAAAGGGTCCAGATAATCCGCTTCAGCAAGGACCTCCTGTAACTATAACACCACTGCCTTCTCCAGTACCTTCCCTTAAAAGGGAAGGTTGGATACAGGTCTATAGTTAGTTAGTATTGCTGGGTCGAGTTATGATTTCTTCAGGAGGGTGCACACCAAAGCATGTTTTAATGGTGCAGGGAACACCCCCTCCCGCAGTGAAGAATTATTGCCTCAACCCAGCCATCTGTCACCACTTCGGAGGCTTTCACCAGCCAGGCAGGACAAGGATCTAAAGGGCATGGAGTGGCACAAACAGATGCAAGGAGCCTGTCCACTTCCTCAGGGACAACTGGATTGAACCGATCTCAGATAACATGGCTAGACTGCAGTCCAGTCAACTCCAGACCCATACAATCCATGCCAGGATTAAACCCTGAGCAAATCCGAGTAATTTTCTCCATCAGATAATCAGCAAAATCCTCAGCCGATCCCTGCCAATCGGGAACAGGCTCCCCCTCTACCAAGGAGAGACCTAGTCACCCAGAACAGGGTGGCTAGGCAATTATCCATTGCCACTGGGCGGATCTGTTGCCACTTTGGGAGCTTTGTCAACCTGTTTTTATTCTAGGAAGATGGTTGTTGTTTTTTTCAAAAGCTAGTAAAAAGTAAAGTAATATTATCAATTCTTCAAGATTCAACATATAGAATCTAGGCATTATGGGGCAGGATCTGAACTGTTCAGCCAGCATGTTGCAGTATCTCCATTAGCCAATTAGCTGGTGGCTTCTGGCAGTTAGCTTTAAAGTGCTGCAATGGTTTTGGTTTTTACTTTCTGATACTCCAAAACAAGTAGTTCAGTTCCTAAGTAGCTTTTCTTAGCTTAATTGAGAGTTGGAAATATTTTAAGAAAACAGAAGAATTTTAGGGGGTGGGGTGGGGAGAGCAAACGGAATTGTAATGCTGATTGCTTCAGACTAACATTTCATCTTTGAATAATTCATGTTCTTGACATTAATTAGTGCTCTCATCGGACTAAATAAATATTACTAAAAAGGATTTTCAAAACTTAACAAACTGCTGGGGAAGACCAAGGATGCTTCCAAGCCTGAAGTAAAGGGGTGGGTGGAGAGTGTGGCCTCAGATGTTGTCCAATAAAGCTGTGGAAAGCTTTCCTTACTCAAGTTGCCAATACAGATAATAGAATAAATATTCTAGGCCAGTTGTTGTTGTTGTTGTTTGTTGTTGTTGTTGTTGTTGGTGGTGGTGGTGGTGGTGGTGGTGGTGGTGGTGTGTGTGTGTGTGTGTGTGTGGTGTGTGATATGTGATCTTCTCAATATTGTTGTGGGGGAGGGGGGCAACTTCCATAAGCTCTAGTCCAGGAGTTCTCAACCTTTTTTAGCCGGGGGCTGGGTCACACTCCCTCAGACAGCTTTGGGAGCCGGACGGCCATTTTACCCTTCCTCCACTGCATGGCACTTCCTGTTGTGGTAGAAGCGGTGCGTGGCCACATGAAATGGTGCTGCAGGCCGCATCCAGCCTGCAGGCCACCGGTTGAGAAACCCTGCTCTAGTTGGTATAGTCAGTAATGAAGCACTAATGGGAACTGCAGTGTAATAACTTCAACAATTTCTATAGTCAAGAAGGTAACCACTAAAGAATAATTATGGCAAATTAATAAAGACCAAGGAATCAGAAGATATATAAAATGCAGAAAGCCAGTTTACAAGTTGAAATTATCTTGTCTTTTTCTCTTCAGGTTTTAGGAGTGTTTAGATTTATCTCATTGGTTGCTTCTGATGTCTGGCACTAGTGGATATTGGTTTGATTGGTTTATTGTTTGTTGTCTGTATTTGTAAAACCTTTAAATGCTCCAAAAGATCTCAGTTAGTATGGGAATTCATATGGATAGAGGGACTCCACTAAGTATATGGTCCCCAAACTATGTAGAACTTTAAAGATAAAAACCAACACCTTGAAATGTAACCAGAAAACCAATGCAACTGGTGCAAAATAGGTGTTATATGATCATAATGTGAAGTACCTGTTAATGTCCTAGCTGCATGTTGCACCATTTGTAGCTTCTGAATTTCCTTTAAGGGTGGCTGCATGTAGAGTGAAATAAAATATTGTAATGTAAATGAATAGAATGTTTCTGGACCAGAAACAGATGATAAAACTCTGAGCTGTTATAAAATGATAATATAAACTTCTGATATTGTAGATGCCAAAACTGCTATTTAAGAGACATTAATTGGAACAGTTCAATTTCACGTTATTTTCTTCTTCATGTTCTAATGCAGTGTTTCCCAACCTTTGGTGTTTGGATTTCAATTCCCAAAAGTCTAAGTCAATTCCCCAAACCGCTAATCAGCTAATGTACTGACTAAGGCTTCTGGGAATTGAATCCCCCACCCCTGGGGCCTGGGACCCATGTTGGGAACCACAGTTCTAATGCCAACCTTTGAAAAGAATTTGGAAACCCATTTTAGAAAAAGCTGATCCACCATATCTGAATTTATGTTGACTTAGAACTTAAAGGTTTGAGACTATGGTTGTGAAAAACACTATGTCTGTCCAAAGTATAACAGCCAAACTTCTAAGGGGAATCTGTCTCCCAGGGTCTGATCCTACTCTCATCAAAGTTATGTGACTCAGTTTTTTTTAAAAGGAACCTCAAGAATTCCCTTACCCCCAGCCACTTCAGTTACATTCTAAAAAGCTTTTATTTTTGTGAATTCAAATGTGAAATACACTTATTTCAAGGAATGCCTGTGATTAACACATTGTTTACATTTATCAACTTCTGGTTAGCATTATTTCCTGGGATTAATATGTCATATGATATCACTCCACATTGGCTTAGTTGTAAAGACTGCATGTGATTTTAATATTATACAAAATAATTCCTTAAAAGTAAACAACTGCCAGGCTTCTCTTACTGTACAAATTCTTCAGCTCTCCCAAAGGATTAACACTGTAATCCGCAAAATGTGGTGGTAAATTGGTTTGGTGATACTTTTGGGAGATCTGGAGTCAAAGGTCAGTACAGTCACAGGACTCACTGGGTGGCCTTAGACAAGGCACTAGCTGTAAAATGGGGCTAACAATAAAAACATTGGCATCAAATGCATCCAGTCATTTTGGAAAAACTGGGAATTTAAAATGGTTCTTTCAAACAGGAAAACCAGCCATTTCTTAACAGTTGAGCATACTAGGTAGAATCTTGCAAGAATGCGAGCGTGGCGCCAAAATGGCCGCCGCGCCCTTTGCGGGGGGCCCCCATCGGACGAAAGCATCCGGGTAGTTAGGGGGCGTGGCCAGCACCCTTATATAAGGGGCGGCCACGAGGCAGCCGAGCTGCCATTTTGCGAAGCGACGGAGCGGAGAAGTTTTTCCCTCTTACCTCCGTCGCTTTTACCCTCACCGGGAAGCCTCTTGGCTGCTGATTTTCTCCTTTTTCGGCTTCCCATCGGCTAGCTGCAATGCCCTCAAAGAAGAAGGTGACTGCGAACGCGGCTCGTTCTGCGCGGAGGCGCAATCCGGGTCGGAGGACCGCGGCTGCGCCTCCCCAGCAGCCTCCTATGCCCGAGCCCACCGGGACCGGTGGGATGGGGTTAATTCCCCCTTGGCCGAAGGCTGGGGGTCCGCGTGCGGGCCCAGTAGGGGCCGCGGCCCTCGGCCCGCAAGTGGCGGCCACCGCTCCTGGCGTGGCCCATTCCGCTGGGCCTTCCTCCGTTGGGGCGCAGCTTAATGCGGGGGCTTCCAGCCTTGGGGGGTGGTGTGGCCCCCTTCCATGGCAGGGTGCTTCCCTGGCCCTACCAGGCCCGGGCTTCGGATCGTGGCCCTATTCAGGCCCCGGGGTACAGGGACCTGTACCGACGCCTGTAGTTAGTGGGCCGGCTGGCCCTTTACCCCCCCTTGGTTTAGGTGGCTATGTCAGCGTGGAGGCCCTCCTGGCCCGCGTTGCGGCCCTTGAGGCATCCCTGGCCCGGGTTAGTCACCCTGGGGCCCCTTTTGGGGTGCTGGTCGATCCATCGTCTGCTGGGCAGCGGCAGGCGGTGGGACGGGTTGAGCTGCCTGAGGCGCGTGGCCCGGCTTCGGCCACTGCCTCGCAGCTCCCCAATCAACAGGCCGGTGCTGATCAAGCCCCATCGACGAGCTCTATGGCGGTCGTGAGCTCCGACGCCCCCAGTGGGCCGGAACCCCAGGTGGGGGCGGCCCATGGGGGTGCAACATGTGAGTATGCGGTCCAAAATAGTGCACATACACACATGGCCACGTTGGGGGGGGGCTTTTCAATGGCCTTGGCCTCGCACGGGTGGTGCGGCGGTCCAGTCGCCAACGCCCCACCCGGTGACTTCAACTATCACCCAGGGCCCCGTGGTAGGGGGTGCTTCTTACCCAGTCGGGAATCTTCTAGGGTGACCGGGTTAGTCCAGGCTCCTTTACAGATGCCCGCAGTTTCCACCGTCCCTGTGTCGGCTTTGCCGACAGCAGGGTATTCCTTGCCACTGGGGGACCATTTGGCCCAGACCACCAAAGAGAAGATCTGGTGGGGGGAGTATGTGGACATCTTCTCCCTCCTTAACAGAGAGCCCACCAAGGAGGAGAGGGAGGGGCAAGATGAGAAGGATAAGGAGCAGGCGCGTCGTCGCAAGCCACCACGTACGTGGGCCAACTTGTTGCCGGCCTACCTCATATACATGGCGGTATACCTCAGGGCCCGGCCGGATTTGGCAATTCCGATGGTCCAGTATTTGGACAACATTTACCGGGCGATGGTTGACTTCCCGGGCCCGTCGTGGTTGGCTTACGACGAGGAATTCTGTATGCGGATTCCCCTGCACCCTGAGATGAGGTGGGATGAGCCCTGCCAGAGGCTGTGGCTTCTGTACATGACTCCCACGCGCCCTGCGCCCGGGGAAAGATACCATTGTGGACATGCGGTCCAGCGAGCGGCCCCAGCACAGGCCCCCCGCCAGGTGGCGGGGCAGGGGGTTCCAGCCCGCCTGCTGTGCTGGACTTTCTCGTCCAATGGTTCCTGCAACAGGAAGAATTGCAAGTACAGGCATGAGTGTCCTTCCTGCGCTGGCCCCCATGCGGCCTCTGCCTGTCCCAGGCCTGGAGGGATGCGGGGCAGAGGAATGGGCGGACAGGGGGCTGGCAAAACTGCCGCGGAGGGAGCTGGTTCACCAAAAGGCCCCCTCCCCAATTAATGTGGACATGTTGGAGCGTTGGCTCGCATTGTACCCGAGGGAGGAGGATGCGGTTTACCTTCTTCAGGGTTTTAGACAGGGGTTCCGTATCCCTTTCGTGGGCGATAGGTCCCCCCAGGAGGCCCCCAACCTTTTGTCCCTTAGGGGGAGAAAGGAGGTAGCTGCTGCCAGCATTACTAAGGAGGTCGATTCGGGCAGGGTCGCTGGCCCTTTCCCAACACCCCCGTTCCCTAATCTTAAGGTATCACCCTTGGGTTTAGTGTCCAAAAAGTCACCGGGCGAGTTTCGCCTGATTCATCACTTGTCCTACCCAGCCGGCCGATCGGTCAATGACGCTATCCCTGATGACCTTTGCTCAGTCAGGTATACGTCTTTTGACCAAGCCCTGCGCATGGTGCGCTCATGTGGCCCGGGTGCACTATTGGCTAAGTGCGACATCAAGTCGGCGTTTCGCCTCCTGCCTGTGCACCCGGGCGACTTTGAGTTGCTGGGTTTTAAGTTCCGGGGTGAATATTACTTTGATAAGGCCATGCCTTTTGGCTGTTCCATATCATGCTCGGCCTTCGAGCGTTTCAGTACATTTCTACAGTGGGCTTTCGTCCGCAGGTCAGGGTCCCCGTCTGTAGCCCATTACCTGGATGATTTTTTTATTCGGGGGTGAACGGGGCTGGGACACGTGCACACGTCTCCTCAACACATTTCAGACGCTAATGGAGGAACTCGGTGTCCCTTTAGCGCCCGAAAAGACCGAGGGCCCATCTACTAAGCTAGTATTCCTGGGGGTGGAGATTGACACGGTAGCGCAGGCTTCTAGGTTACCGGGGGATAAGGTGTCAAGGATAGTGGCCCTTATCTCGGACTTGCTTGCTAAGCGCAAGGCATCACTGAGGGAACTGCAGGTGCTACATGGTCACCTCAATTTCGCTTGCAGGGTCGTCGCACCGGGCAGGGCATTTGCTCGGCGCTTGTGCGACGCCATGACAGGCTTATCTAGGCCCCACCATAGGGTGAGACTCACTCGGGGTATCAGGGCAGATATGCTTATCTGGCTCCAGTTCCTGAGGGAGTTCAATGGAGTATCATTTTGGAGGTCTGACCTCCTGGCTTCCCCTCGCTTTCAGATACAGTCCGATGCTTCGGGATCCCTGGGTTATGGGATGTACTTCAATGGGAAGTGGGCCTATGGTGGGTGGCCACCAGCCTGGGCAGGCATGGGTCGCCTGCGTGATCTCACGTATCTGGAATTTTTCCCTATCCTGGGGGCTTTGATGCTATGGGGCGAGGAGTGGGCCAACTCGGTTGTCCATTTCTGGTATGACAATGCGGCCGTTGTGCACATTGTCAACTCACAGACTTCCAAATCACCCAGGGTCATTGACCTAGTGCGCCAGTTTGTGTTGTGCAGCCTGCACCTCAATGTCCTCTTCAGGGCCAGGCATGTCCCGGGGGTCAATAATGATATCGCTGACGCTTTGTCCCGCCTGCAGATCTCCCGGTTCCGTGCCTTGGCCCCGGATGCAGAGGAATTTCCCTCGCCACTCCTGGACGAGATATGGACCATTGGCAAGGAGAGGTGAACCGGGCGATTGGCTTGTCACTAGCGCCATGCACGCGTAAGGCGTATCACCACGCATTCAATTCTTTCAGAGATTTCTGTACCCAATTCCGGCTGCCAGAAACCTGGCCGATCCCAGTGACCCATGTACTTCGGTTCATGGTTTACCTGCATGCCCAGGGCCTTGCACCTCGCACCATAGCATCTAGGCTGTCAGCATTGGCTTTTATGGCCAAGGTGGGCGGTCATGTTGATAGTACCACTGACTTCCGTGTGAGACATGTTTTGGAGGGGTGGGTGCGGGAGCGTGGGCGTTGCCCGGACGACCGCCACCCGATTTCCCCAGGGGTTCTTACCCAATTGGCCTGGGGCTGGCATGGCCTCTGTTTTGATCAGTACGAGGCAGCCCTATTTCACGCGGCTACAACGATGGCCTTTTTTGGAGCGCTCCGCATCAGCGAGCTTGTGATGCTGTCTAAGGCAGATGCAAGTCGTAGGGCACTGGAACTCGAAGATGTCTATGTTGCCAAAGACTGGGCTCAGTTGAGGATACGCTCCTCTAAAACAGATCAGCATGGCGTAGGCAGTGGTGTAAGACTGCTACGGTGTTCTTTGGCAGACATCTGTCCGGTTGGTGCCCTACAGGAGTTTATTGCACTGCGTGGCACGCACCATGGCCCGTTTTTCTGTCACCAAGATGGGTCTCCCCTTACTAAATTTCAATTTTGGAAGGTGACCGGCAGAGCGCTGGCCAGTGTTGGCCTCCCAGGGGCCCGTTATGGCACCCATTCCTTCAGGATAGGGGCGGCTTCCACCGCAGCTGCTTTTGGGTACTCCAGGGCTGACATACACAGCATGGGAAGGTGGGGTTCGCAATGTTTTCAGTTTTATGTTCGCCCTCTTCCACCGTGAGTACCAGTTTTGTCACCGCACCTTTCTCTTCCTCGTTTTTTCCCTTACAGACCCTGGGTGTCGTATTACACCGGTGACAGTATGGCTGGTGGGCCATAGCTACGTGCACAGGGCAGCGTGTTACGCTGCGGCGACAGAGTGGGGACCCCGACTGGGACTGGGTGCATACGCAAGTCTCACATGGCATGGTAAGCCCGGGATGTTATGGCGGGAGCTGTTGCCATTCCTTTTTTCAGGCCGGAATGCTGACCCGCCTGACATTCTGATCATACACCTAGGGGGCAATGATTTGGGCCAGGTCACCGGCTTATCGCTAAAGCATGCGATTTGCGGCGACCTTGCCTACCTGCATTACGTGTGGCCCGCCACAACCCTCGTTTGGTCGGACATGGTCCCGCAGCACACGTACAGGGGAGGTTTCGACCTCCAGGCCCTGGACCGCGCTAGACGCATGGTAAATAGGGCTGTGGCACGCTTCCTTGCCGACAAAGGTTGGGGGCGGGTCAGTCGTCACCCCGCCATTAGCCTACAAAATTACGGCCTTTATGCAGGGGATGGGGCCCATCTGTCGCGAGGAGGTATGGACCTCCTGTTGGGTGATTGGCGAGCAGGCCTGTTGACCGAGCTGACGGTCTGGGGGGGGGCGTCGAGCCTTCTTTGAAGCCCCTCCGTGTGTCGGGTAGCACTGGTAAGGTAAACATTTATGACCCACAGGTATCCGGCAGGTTCGCAATTGACTGGACAACACTAGACAGGCATAAGTTGGTTAAACGTTGTCCGGTCAACGACGAACTAGGCGATGGGGTGATGGCTACAGCTAGACAGCATGCATCACCCCGTGATTTTACGGATACGCGTCAGAGGGTGGGGTCATTAGCTAGATATTGACTACGGTCAACAATTTGTTTGTTGTCAACAAACAAATTGATACAAATAGATACATTGTGACAATTGCCGTTGGCAATTTTGGGTGGTACCTTACCAGTGTTACTTCGGCCTGCTTGCCTTAAGAATTATGATTGGTCAATTACCAATAGAAAATTATAATTCGGACTAGGGCATGAATCAATAAATGTGGCCCAATGCCGTTATCCACTTTCATCAGTGTCTGAGTCCTTTATTGGGGGGTGCGCCTGCAATGCGAGCGTGGCACCAAAATGGCCGCCGCGCCCTTTGCGGGGGCCCCCATCGGACGAAGGCATCCGGGTAGTTAGGGGGCGTGGCCAGCACCCTTATATAAGGGGCGGCCACGAGGCAGCCGAGCTGCCATTTTGCGAAGCGACGGAGCGGAGAAGTTTTTCCCCTCCACCCCCTCCCTAGTTAACAGTGTGATATTTTGGTCGCTTCGGGGCCGGGTGGGAATTTTTGGCTGGGACCCACAATTGGCTCTCGGGTCCTGGCTTTTTTGCCCATCCCACACTGTTGCTATGGTTTCATATAGGGGTTTCTGTGCTGCTGTTGACTTTGGTCACATGGGCGGGTAGCACTGGTAAAGTAAACATTTATGACCCACAGGTATCCGGCAGGTTCGCAATTGACTGGACAACACTAGACAGGCATAAGTTGGTTAAACGTTGTCCGGTCAACGACGAACTAGGCGATGGGGTGATGGCTACAGCTAGACAGCATGCATCACCCTGTGATTTTACGGATACGCGTCAGAGGGTGGGGTCATTAGCTAGATATTGACTACGGTCAACAATTTGTTTGTTGTCAACAAACAAATTGATACAAATAGATACATTGTGACAATTGCCGTTGGCAATTTTGGGTGGTACCTTACCAGTGTTACTTCGGCCTGCTTGCCTTAAGAATTATGATTGGTCAATTACCAATAGAAAATTATAATTCGGACTAGGGCATGAATCAATAAATGTGGCCCAATGCCTGTTGTGTATGCATGTTCACTGTACTGATAAGAATGTAACCACTCCATTTACAATGTATCTCAGCTGTAAAGGAACGCGAGCAAGCAGCCCATAGAGGGCAGCTGCGAGCGTTCAGTCTCACATGGTTCACATTGCTCAATCACGGACAGCCGCGGGAAAACCTTCCCCGCATTCAGCAGCAGGAAGAAGAACTACTGAAGAGAGGTGTGCCTGGGCGAGGCCACGCCGGCAGCGGCCAATGAGCTACCGTGCTACAAGATTCAAATGTATAATGCTACTGTATATATAGAGATGTATCACCACCATTACCTCATGCTCCACCGGATCATCATGCAATAAACCTGTGTTAAGCCAACCCTTCGGCTGTTCTGTTGTCTTTGGTCCCATACAGTAAACTGGCGACGAAGGTGGGATAATGGCTGCCCACGGGACCAAGACATGCACCGGCTACGAGATCAGGAAGCCGGGAGACTTGGAGCTGTTTGAGATAGACTTCAACGGAGCGCTGGTGGAGCTCGAAGTCTCAGATGAGGACAAGAAGAGGGCCATCTTCGTCCGTATGCTCGGACACGAGACCAAGAGGACCTTGGTGGACCTGATCGCGCCGAGGAGGGTGAGCGACTTCAAAGCCAAAGAGCTCCTGGCAGTGTTGCGCACCCACCTCCGGCCCGCGATAGCGATGTTCCCCGCTCGGAGCGCGTTCTGGAGGCGAGTCCAGGTGCCCGGGGAATCGGTCGCTGAGTTCGCCGCGGCCCTGCGCTTGGCCGCTGGCCCATGCAAGTGGGAGACCCCAGAAGTCACCCTCCGAGACTGCCTGCTCTGCGGCCTGAGGGACACCGAGACTCAGCGCCCGCTGATGAAACAGGAGCCGCCTCCCACGTGGCAGCAAGTCCTCGACACGGCACAGGCCGCGGAGGCCACGACGGCCGGGGTGCAAGAGCTCCAGGACTGGCGCCCGAAACCCGCCAAGGCAGAGAGCTCGGTGCGCGCGGCCCGGCGAGTTTCGAACTCGTCCGCGGAGAGCGGCGACGACGAGGACGTCCGGAAGGTCCAGAAGGAAGGCCGGCGCTGCGACGGCTGCGGCGCCGCCCACGCCCGCGCCAAGTGCCCGTTCCGCAAGGCCGAGTGCCACAACTGCGGCCGGCGCAGGCACATCGCCAAGGTCTGCCGAAAACGGCGCGAGGCCAAGAGGAGTTCCCCAGACCGCTCGGCGAGGCAGGACCGCACCACGAGGCCCAAGGACGGCACCCGGACCACGAGGAAGCGGGACGGAGTAGGGCGCATCTCCGACGACAGCGAGGACGACGCTCCGGTTTTCAGCGTATCCACGGACCACCCCCGGTACTTCGTTGAGGTAGTAATCCAAGGGGCCCCTGTTATGATGGAGGTGGACTCGGGTTCTTCTTACTCTATCATCTCCCAGGGAGAGTTCCTAAAAATAGCCCCCCACGTGCGGCCCAAGCTCAAAGCGTTGAGGGCCACGCTGAAGGACGTGCAAGGGAACCGCATCCCGGTGTTGGGGGTTGGGAAGTTCCAGGTCCAGTTCAAAAAGCGCGCCGCAACGCTTCCCCTAGTCGTCCTCAAGGGAGGTAAATGTAGCCTCCTCGGGACTCAATGGTTCCAGCCCCTGGGGTTGTTCATTGGGGGGGTGCACGCCGTGGGAGTACACGCCGCCGGGACTGACCCAATACAGAGCGTGTGCGATGCGCACCCCGAAGTTTTCAAAAAGGGACTCGGAAAATTCAAGGGGCCCCCAGTGACTTTCGACCTGGACCCTGGAGTACGTCCAATCAGACTTAAACCGCGCAGAGTGCCTTTCGCACTAAAGGACAAAATAGAGGCGGAGTTGGACAAATTGGTGGGCCAGGGGATTCTTGTTCCTGTTGATTCTGCGGAGTGGGAGACTCCAATTGTAACAGCGCTCAAGGCCAACGGGGAGGTCAGCATATGCGCTGATTACAAGTGCACCATCAATAAGGTGATCCGCTCTAATGCGTATCCGGTGCCAGTAGTCAGCCACTTGTTGGCCAGGTTACACGGGGGGAGGTGTTTTGCTAAACTCGACCTGGCCCAAGCCTACCAGCAACTCCCAGTGACCCCCGCCGCAGCTGCTGCGCAGACCATAGTCACCCACAAAGGGGCGTTCCAGGTATCGCGCCTCCAATTCGGCGTGAATTCGGCGCCCGGGATCTTCCAGTCACTCGTGGAACGCCTCCTGAAGGGGTTAGAGGGGGTGTTACCCTACTTTGATGACGTATTGATTACAGGGGGGAGCCGGGCCAAATTGGCAGAAAGGTTGGGAAAGGTCCTGGCAAAATTCGAAAAGGCGGGGTTGCGGTTGCGGAAAGACAAATGCGTTTTCTTCGCAACTGAGGTTGAGTTCCTAGGGTTCCGTGTTACTCCCGAGGGAATAAGGCCATCCCAATCCAAGGTGGCCGCCATCAAAAAGGCCCCTCGCCCCACCTCCAAGCCCGAGCTGCAGTCGTTCCTTGGGCTGCTCAACTTCTACCACTCCTTCCTTCCTCGGAAGGCAGCCGTGGTGGAACCGCTACACAAATTGTTAAAAAAGGACGAGGCATGGAAGTGGGGCGACGACCAGGAAAAGGCTTTCAATGACCTGAAGCGACTCCTGGCATCAGATGCTGTACTGACCCACTTCAATCCCAAACGCCCAGTGGTCCTGATATGCGATGCATCCCCGGTGGGGGTGGGGGCGGTGTTATGCCACGTGCTGGAGAACGGGAAGGAGGCCCCGATAGCGTTCTACTCTAGGTCCTTGTCCCAAGCGGAGAGAAACTACGCCCAGACAGACAGGGAAGCACTAGCGATAATTGCGGGGACCAAGAAATTTCATGATTTTGTGTATGGCCGCCCCTTCACCATAGTGACTGACCATAAGCCCTTGCTAGGCATTTTCACCGCAGATAAGCCCACACCCCAAATCCTGTCCCCGAGAATGCTCAGGTGGGCCATTTTTCTCAACGCGTATCAGCACGCGTTGGTGTACCGGCCCGGGAAGGAGATCAGCCATGCGGATGCCCTGTCGAGGTCCCCCATTCCCCGGGATTGCTGCCACGTGGGCGAGGAAGAGAGGGACCACCAGGTCTTAATGATAGAGGTCCTAGACTCCCCTCCAGTAGTACCGGCCGACATCGCCAAAGCGACCGGTAAGGATAAAACGTTAGCTACAGTTTGCTCCTGGGTACAGAAAGGGTGGCCCGTGTCTTCCCCAGCAGCGGAATTCGACACATTTTTCAAAAAGAAATTAGAATTGTCCCTAGAGAGGGGTTGCCTTTTGTGGGGACAGCGGGTAGTGATCCCCACGTCCCTCCGGCCGAGGGTGCTTAAACTGCTGCACGTCAGCCACCCCGGGATCGTCCGCTCTAAGGCACTAGCCCGCAGTTACTTTTGGTGGCCCCAGCTAGACGCCGACATCGAGCACATGGTCGGCACTTGCGAAGCGTGCCAAAGCTCCAGGCCAGAAGAGGCTCGCTTGCCACATAGGGAGTGGGACACAGCAAGGGGGCCCTGGTCCCGGGTACACGTAGACTTTGCTGGCCCGTTCAGGGGAACACTTTTCCTCCTTGTGGTGGACGCGTTCTCCAAGTGGTTGGAGGTCATTCCAGTCTCGAGCACCTCCTCGGCCACAACAATTAAACAGTTACGGAGGGTCTTTTCCACGTTCGGTTTACCCGACACCCTCGTCAGCGATAACGCTAGCTGTTTCACGTCCGCCGAGTTCAGGACATTCATGGATCTCAACGCCATTCGGCACATCACCTCCGCCCCTTTCCACCCGGCCACTAACGGCCAAGTAGAGCGCCTCGTGCGTACCACTAAGGACGCGCTGCGGTGCATGGGCCCCGGAGATCTTGACTTACAACTGTGCCAATTCCTGCTACGGTACAGGGTCACCCCACTAGCGTCAGGGTACTCCCCCGCGGAGTTGTTAATGCGCAGGAAGCTGGCCACAGTAATCTCCAAACTAGACCCCACAAGGGTAGAGGACAAAGGGCGGAATGTAGAGATGGATTCCACAAAGAGCTTCAGCGTGGGTGCCCCCGTGCATTGCAGGAACTACGCCAGCGCGGGACCAGCCTGGGTGCCCGGCATTGTAATATAACAAACCGGCCCCGTTTCATACCGCGTGGAGACCAATACAGGCCTCCTGTGGAGGCGGCACGCAGATCAACTCAGGCGCAGGGTCCCCGGAGATCAGGACGAAAACGAAAATAGCCACAAATCAGCGTTAGGGTACTCCCCCACCCGCTTAGCCCAAGGGGGAGAAAAAGGGGGACATGGGTCCCCACCAAGGGGGGAGGAAAGGGAATCGATCCTCAGAGATCTTTTGCGGGAGTTTGCGGCGGAAAGGAAGAGCCCCGATCTCGCACATAACCCTCGGAAGTTTCCCCAAAACACAGATTCCCCAAGAAGTTTAGACCTTGATTTACAGTACCAGGGGGAGTTAGCGGAGTGGTCCCCCACCCGTCCTAGCGAAAAGAGGGGTTTCAGTTCAGCCCCTGGTACCTCCAGTCCCAGTAGCCCCTGTGAGTTAGAATGCAACATAGCGCCAATGCCCCGGAGACCGACACCCCCAAGACAGGAGGCGACGGCGAGTCCGTCCACCACAGTCTCAAGGTCCCCCGAGCGGGGAACAGAAAGTAGCAGAACCACAAGGGCATCCTCGTCGGTCCCGAGATTCGTAATGGGAGGGTCTCCAGGGTCCGCAGGCAACAGGCAGGGGTTCACTTCCCAGCTGTTCATTCCATTTCCATCCCCCAGCGCAAGGCAGGCACGGACGCCCCACAGAGCCACTAATGAGTCCCCGTTTTCCGTTGCAGGACAAGCACCCACGGAGTCAGGGATCACAGGCTCTCCGGTATTAGGTCAGGCGCATTGCACGCCCCAAGCGCACGTGCGGCAAGCCACATTGGTTGCGGGACTTTGTCCCATCCTAGGGGGGAGGGATGTTGTGTATGCATGTTCACTGTACTGATAAGAATGTAACCATTCTGTAAAGGAACGCGAGCAAGCAGCCCATAGAGGGCAGCTGCGAGCGTTCAGTCTCACATGGTTCACATTGCTCAATCACGGACAGCCGCGGGAAAACCTTCCCCGCATTCAGCAGCAGGAAGAAGAACTACTGAAGAGAGGTGTGCCTGGGCGAGGCCACGCCGGTAGCGGCCAATGAGCTACCGTGCTACAAGATTCAAATGTATAATGCTACTGTATATATAGAGATGTATCACCACCATTACCTCATGCTCCACCGGATCATCATGCAATAAACCTGTGTTAAGCCAACCCTTCGGCTGTTCTGTTGTCTTTGGTCCCATACAGTAAAATGCCGTTATCCACTTTCATCAGTGTCTGAGTCCTTTATTGGGGGGTGCGCCTGCAAAGAACAATGGTTTGCAAGCATTTGCCCTCCCATACTTTCTGTTTTGAATGAGGAGAGCAACAGAGACATAGACCAGGGCCAGTTTAACAATTTTCAAAGACTACTTGCTCTCTCTTCTCTCTGTACTTTGAACAGGAAGAAATTCAGTCAGATTAGCTCTTGCTTTACCCAGCAGGAAGGCTGGCTTTTCCTCCTATCTCCTTTGGCTGGCTTTTCACTTTAAAAAAATCCCTTCATACCTATCACTTAGCTTTGAAATTATTGCAGACTGTAACTGCAGTGGCTCAAGTGGCTAAGATGCTGACTGGGAGGCGGAAGGTCAGCAGTTTAATTCCCGAGTACTGCAGGACGGAATGAGCTCCCATCTTTGTCCCAGCTCCTGCCAACCTAGCAGTTTGAAAGCAAGAAATTGCAAGTAGATAAATAGGGGCCACTTCAGTGGGAAGGCAACAGCGTTCCGTGCGCTCCGGTGTCTAGTCATGCCTACCACATGACCATGGAAATGTCTGCAGAAGCAGACAGCGCTGGCTCTTTGGCTTTGAAACAGAGATGAGCACTGAATCCTAGAGTCGGATATGACTGGCTTTCGAGCAAGGGAAACTTTTACCTTTACTAACCCTCTTATCTCCAAGGAAGTCATCAACACTTATTTTACCATCATCTTTAACTCCATAGCCTAGTTTTACTTTCTGCTGGCCAAAAAAATGGGTCTTCCAGACTGGAATCTATAGATGGAGGCTGCTTAAACGAAATTTCTTTGCACTGACATGAGTCCTAATCATATGTTGGTTGTGTGACAAATGACAATTAATGGTGCTCCCTCAGTACTGTTTGTTGATTGGATCAATTCCTTGGGAGGATGAAATGATTTTAGCTTTGGCCACCTCTGTACAAGTGATACCTCATACAACGTCCAAACTTGGTTCCACAAGTTTGGATTTTATATGGATTTGGACTTTGTATGAGGCATGCAAAATCCCAGCCGTGATGCCTCATACAACGTCCAAATCCTTGCCACGATGCCTCATACAACGTCGTTTCCATAGAGATACATTGTACTGTAACAGCACAGACTTCAGGGCAAAGTCAAGGAAACAGACAGGAAACTGACAGAACTTTAAGAAATCATTGTCTAAAGGCTAAAAACATTACAAAAACATGTCAAACAACCATGATTGTCCAAGAACCTGAAGAATGCTGCAAAATCCCAGGAATGCTTCTAAAAATTCTGACAAAAAATTCAAAAAAATCCAAAAACACGTTCAAAACCACTCCTAAACACTCTTCGCCTCATGCAAAACCCACAAGAGCAATGCACGCATGTGTCCTGCCTTTTATCCTGCCCAGGCACAATGCAACCTGGGAAAAACCCCAATGCCTCATACAAAGTCGCACGACTTTGTATCAGGCAACTTTTTTCAAGGAATTAGGCGATGTTGTATGAATCCAATGTTGTATGAAGTGGACTTTGTATGAGGTATTACTGTATTTCATGTTATTTTCATGATTGCCCATACAGAACATATTTATCTTGAAACCCTCAAAATATAACAACTCTCTTATACCTAAAAACATCTGGGAAGAGTTCTTATAAATCAGAATTGACTTGATGTCACATAATTATTAATTACATAGTAGCTTTAAATCCTGAAAAATTCCTTTAAAGATGCGCATTTTACTTCCGCTTCTGGGATTGATGAGGGCGGTGCAGGCCAGGTGAATCACAGTAAACCCCTTCGTGTGGATTCACAGGGGCTTGGGATTCTGAGAATTGAATTCCAAGAATATCTGGAGTGCCAAGGTTTGCCATCACAGCCCTAGATTGCAAACTACCTTTTTCCTGTTTTTGTCCAAAGGTTGGGGAGGCCTCCTGAAATTTAAGGTCCGTTGGCTTTATTTTTCCTGGCAAAATCAGTGTCATGAGTTGATTTCAGAAAGAATACTATTCTTCCACCCAAATTTTGCCCTCTGGCAGTCCGTAAATAGGTTAAAATCACCCTGTACTTTTAAAAGGAGGAATGGTTTAAAATACTGTCAAGCTGAATCCTCTCCATTTTTCACATTTATTTGCCTTCTCAGTTGTAAAAAACTAGGTCACACAGTATGTGTTCTAAACAAACTTTTTTAGAAACAATAAAAACAAGAAACTATAATTTTCAAGAGAATAGTGGCATAGAAAAATACTGAGCTAAGGAAAGCCACTTTAATGGCATAACTAATTCCAAAAGTAAAAGAAAAGAGATGTCCAATAAATAACTGTTAAATATTTTCACAGGAACAAAGGATGTCTCACATGCTTGTAACACATAACAGTAAAGTAATAATGAGAATAATGTAGAAGGTATGAATGAACAAACATCCATTTCTGAATAGGAACATGGCGATTTCCAGACATGTATTTTTACCTCAGAATAACAGGTTCATGTCTGAAAAGTTTTTTTAGAAAAACTTGTCTGCTAGTCATACTCTAAATAATAAGAAAATATATGCTTTTCATCTATATGAGTCTACAAAATTAGAGACTTCTGAGGTAACAGAAATAGTGCAGATAGCACTGGCCCTGTTATTAGGCAGAGTGAGGGAGCTAAATTCAGTTATTTGTACCAACTAAAGTAGGTCCATTGCATGTAGTGAATTTGTGATGCCAACATTTATGTAAATCACACTGATACTGTGGGTCTACTCTAGTTAAGACAAACAACTGCACTAAGTGGACCTTAAGGAAAAACAAAGGATGGATTTTTCTAGTGCCCTTTTCACAGGCAAGTCCCATATTTATCTAATTTTGTTGAGGAGGAACTTTTGGAGATAGTTTTCTGGGCATGAACATACTGTGTGAGTGAGTGAGTGAGTGAGAGAGATTTTCCTTCCATGAACTTCATATAAATGAACTTCTCATAATCAAAACCCATAGAACTTAAAACCTATGGAAGTAACTACAGTGATACCTCATACAACGTCCAAACTTGGTTCCACAAGTTTGGACTTTATACGGATTTGGACTTTGTATGACGCATGCAAAATCCTAGCCGCAATGCCTCATACAACGTCCAAATCCTTGCTGCGATGCCTCGTACAACGTCCAAATCCTTGCTGTGGTGCCTCGTACAACGTCGTTTCCATAGAAATACATTGTACTGTAACAGCACAGACTTCAGGACAAAGTCAAGGAAACAGACAGGAAACTGACAGAACTTTAAGAAATCATTGTCTAAAGGCTAAATACATTACAAAAAATGTCAAACAACATGTCAAAAAATTCAAAAAATCCAAAATCATGCTCAAAACCACTCCTAAACACTCTTTGCCTTGTGCAAAACCCACAAGAGCAATGCACGCATACATTCTGCCTTTTATATTGCCCAGGCACAATGCAACCTGGGAAAATCCTAATGCCTCATACAAAGTTGCAGCGACTTTGTATGAGGCAACTTTTTTCAAGGAATTAGGCGATGTTGTATGAATTCGATGTTGTACGAAGCAGACTTTGTATGAGGTCTTACTGTATATTATTAGCCTGTGATTTAGACATTTCAGTCTGATTTTGCAAGCTTTAGACATAGAGAATTTCCAATTATTACATCAATTATTCTACTACATTTTTTATATTTGCAACTCAATTCAGCTGTCAAGGGTTCCTGAAGCAACATATATTCCAGCTCTGCATAAAATTCAAACAAGGAAATAAGAGATACTCTAGTTATTTAAGTTTTAATTATACAGGGTGGAAGAAATTCCAAGAAGGCCATAATTACATCTTTGTAAAACATTCCCCAGTATTCCAATAGGCAATCCCAGTTTGTGGAGATGACTGATTAGCAATGAAAGATGAAGACTTGAGCTCCAAGTAATGTGATCCTCATATTTTGGACCCAACAGTATGATTAAAGGCACAGTGGCCATGGTAGATAGCAGTAACAGCTGGCGTCCAACTGTCTTTAATGCTCGTCTGAGATCAATGTATCTCTCACCTTCCAAGTAAGCTTTTAAATGCTGAACAGTTATAATGAATAGATGCTTGTTGTCCCTTCTGAAACATCAGATTAAAACAATACTAAACATGCTGCTATTCTTTATTACACTCAAGGGCACTAAAACTTTACTACCATGAGGTGTTATTTCTGTTACTCAAGGGCAAACCTGCAATCAACATCATTTATTCAGAATAGACTCCTGAATATTTCAATATGACATTCCTTTTATTCAGGTGAACATGGTTCTGTTTTTGTGCATTTGCAGCCAACTGCCTATGAACACTCAGAAAAAGGACAACTTTGCATTGGAATCATTGTGGAAGCATCCACTCACCTTAAATTTATGCTGGATGATCTTGAGTCAATTATTTTCTCTAAGACTGATTAACCCACAAGGTGTTGTGGGGAAGAAATGAAGGAAGATGAAGCATGCATGCCAGCTTGTTGAAAGAAAGGTCATTCGTCTATTTGTCCATCCGTTCATCCATTCCGTTCATTCGTTGGGTGGGTGGTTTGATTGGATTTTTATCCTGCCTCACTTGGTGCAAAATTACTACTCTGGGCACTTCACAATATACAAGAACAGCCACACAAAGACCAAGTATGACACAACTTAACATCATAACTTAAAACAAATCAATATCAAATTAATATAATCAATAAGATGGTGGGGAGCACACAGAAAATGTTTTGTCGATGTAAAATTGTATGATTTGTCAATGTATATTATAATGGTGTTTTGTGTGTTTAAATGTTGTCAATGAATTCATAATATAAAGATGAGTAGTATTCATATTTATTTATTTATTTATTTATAGCAGCAGCAGCAGCAGCAGCAGCAGCAGCAGTAGTAGTAAAACATGAGACATTTTGCCAAATTAGAAACCTACTGTGGTTATACTCATGATTTCTTCTTTTATTTGTGCCAGGTTCAGAAACTCAACAATATTTAAAGAACTTTATTTAAGGAACTACTCATGATTCAGATTCTGGAAACTGCCTTCCAATAAAATCGAGGCATTCAGGGCTGAAAGAAGCATTGATGTAGATCAGCTCCTTCTACAGTATATATCTACAAGGGCATTGCTGTTTTGTCATTTCATAAAACAGCATTACAAGAAAGCACAAAAAGAGAACTGAAGACACAGATGGTTGGATCCAAACTTAGCTGTGCTTACAATAGACATAATGCTTCATTTGTCCCATTAAATCAAAAAGGTGATCCCTAAACACAAGTATAGATCTAGTCCAGTGTTTCTCAATCTTTGGTTTTTGGAATTCAATTCCCAGAAGCTTAAGTCAATTCCCCAAAGCACTGATCACCCAATGTACTGATTTAGCCTTCTGAGAATTGAAGTTCCCCTATGGGGCATGTTCCCCACATTAGGAACCACTAATCTAGCCCAAATTCACCATAACAGAGCACTCCAAGCCAGGGGTGCGTAAAAAGGAAAATATTTTTAATCCACTAGGAAATAAGAGTTAGGTTGGGGAAATAATTTTGGATATTTCATGATATTTATCCTTCAAGCTTTCAAGTAAAGGGTTCATTATTTATTTAAATCATGAGTGCTCAGCAACATTCAAAACTCCAGCTTTATACATGCATGACATTGTATTAAATATCCAAACATAGATGGATATTTTACATATTATGCTTTATAACAAGAGTTCTCAACCTTTTAATGCCAGGGGCCGGGTCACACTCCCTCAGACAGCTTCAGGGACAGGGCGGCCATTTTGCCCTTCCCTCCACCAAATGGTACTTCTGGGTGTGGTGGAGGCGGTGGGAGCCACATAAAATGGTGCCACAGGCCACATCTGGCCCACAGGCCGCAGGTTGAGAATCCCTGCTTTATAAGAAGTCTCATCCTAAAAGTGAATAAATTAAAAACAAGCACAACACAACAAAATAACATTTATTGATATCAAAAATTGGAAGTGTGAAGGTTAAACCAATTTATCATCAGATGCTCTAGAATTGTTGACTTCTTTAGAGGTGTAGCTTCCAATAAAACCTTGATTTTAACTTTGCTAATGATATTTTTGAAGAGAACTGTTTTAAATCTCTTAAAGTTCCTTAAATATTGTTGCAGAACCTGAAACTGGCCCAACTAAAAGGGGGAAATAACTTTATGCCTCTGATTAACCAAGCATATACAAACTTGCAATGTTCTTGGTTACAGTTTTGCTGCGAATGGTTGCCAACAGTTGACTAAAGAGAAAATATATGTCAGTGAAGGAGATAAACATGTCAAAATGAGACATGTGGCTGGATTTCCTAAAATGTTATAAAAGACAGAGCCTCCATAAGCCAACAAGCCAAGTTCATTTTGCTCAAGCTGTTGGGAAAGGGGATACATGGGAAAATAGGTAGTGGTGATCAAAATTGTATTATGAAAGAAATCCACTTCTAGGTGGAATACCTCATGCCTTGGCAAAGAGCTATATGACAATTAGTAAAGGTAAAGGTTTCCCTTGCCCAAAAGCCAGTCGTATCTGACTCTAGGGTTCAGTGCTCATCTCTGTTTCAAAGCCGAAGAGCCACTGTTGTCTGCTTCTGCTGCCATTTCCATTGTCATGTGGCAGGCATGACTAGACATCGGAGCGCACAGAACGCTGTCACCTTCCCACCGAAGTGGTCCCTATTTATCTACTTGAAATTTCTTGCTTTCAAACTTGCTAGGTTGGTTATGACTATTATGACTATTAGGAAGAGATTAATCCAAAAGAAAGCCTGGCAGGTTGGGGAGAGGACATTATCTAGCTATGATGACATATGAACATACCTGCACCACATGTAGGTGGACATAACTCCACTATACAAAAGGTTGTCACCCATGACTATGACTCAAAAGAAAAATATAGAGGGAATAAACTTCTTAATTCATTTGTCTTGATGCCTTCTAGAATGAAGGTACTTCCTAAAATCCAGCCATTTAAAAATGGTTGGTCAGTTGATCTGTCCATCTGTCCATCGATGTGTCCATCTATCTGTCTGTATGATCTCCTGGCAGGCAATGAATGTTATTGCTGTTCAGTTAAGTTATATTTTTGTTGAACCAGCTTTAATAAACTCATCAGTCAGTAACATATGTTTAATACTCATTCATGGGGTTTTTCTATTGCATACTTAGGATGAAAACCTATGTTTAAGAAATTGTTGTGGCTAAACCAAATTATCGGTTGTCCCAACCATTAAAATGTCTTGGCTATTCTCAATGATGACAGAACTATGTTTAGTGAAAGAGAAGTTCCAGCTGTCTTGCCAGCAGAACTCTGAAATTCTCTTTAACTGAAAGATGAAGAGTGAGTGAAATGATACCACCTCCAACCAAATAAATCTCACTCTGTCCCATTTGTTAGCTGAGAAAGTTTTGGTCAATTAGTCTCTTACCAAAATTTGAACTAATTCCAGTTATTTATTATGTATTTATTATTTTTAGGATTTGTATTGCCACCAAGTTCCAAAGACTCTGGGCGGCGTACAGATATTAAAACCATCACAATTTTAAAATAACAATTAAAATTCCATTAAAAACTACGACAAAACATTCCCTATCCTCCCACCAGTTTAAAAAGAGGGAGAGAGCATTCTTAAATCAGCCAGCAGGCTGGGGCCACAGCATTGCCAGTGCCCTACACCTGCTCTGCCAGCCACATGTTTAAACCTTTCCTGAAGGGCAGCAACACCATCTGGAGATGCAACTCGGTTGGCAAGAGGTTCCATAGGGCCAGAGCAGACACTGAGAAGGCCCTCCTTTTAGTGCTAGAGAGACATGCTTCTCTAGCAGATGGAACAATTAGAGACCCTCTCCGGTCTGCTCTGGTGGGACAGACAGATATTCTTGGGGTGATGCGGTCTCTTAAGTATCCTGGCCCACTACCATGTAGGGCTTTAAAGGTAATAACCAGCACCTTGAATTGCACTCAGAGGCATACCGGGAACTAGTGCAGTTCCCGAAGCAATGGTGAGGCATGGGCATACCGCCCGCACCCCATAACCACCCTAGCAGCCGCAGCCCATCCAGTCCAGCATTCTGTCTTACACAGTGGTTCACCATTTGCTTCAGTGTATTCCCAAGCAGATGTCTTCACCTGCTTAGGATTCCCTGGAAATGGCATTGAGAAATATCCTTCCTATCTCTCCAACCCAGATGTTGTCCTTAGGCAGCCCCATGTAGAGTGCATTGCAGTAGTCAAGTCTGGAGGTGACTAGAGAGTATGTGACCATAAGCAAGGAGTCCTGATCTAGGAGCGGGTGTAACTGGAGGATCACACGAAGTTGTGCAAAAGCCCTCTTGGCCATGGCTGCCAGCTGCTCTTTGAGCAGTAGACGTGAGTCCAGGAGGACCCCCAGATTATGCACTGGGTGTGTTTGGGGCAAAGTAGCCCCATCCAGAACCAAAGATGGTAGCTCTTGAGATAATGTGGGGCCCCTAACCCATAGCCACTCAGTCTTGCCGGGATTCAGTTGTAGCCCACTGTTCCCCATCCAGGCCCCAACAGCCTCCAGGCACCAGGAAAAAACTCTGAGTGCATTGCTGGGATCACCATGGGCTGAGATGTATAGTTGAGTATCATCAGCATACTGATGATACCTCACACTGTGGGAATGGATGATCTCCCCCAGCAGCTTCATGTAAATGTTAAATAGAAGAGGGGATAGAATTGAACCCTGAGGCACCCCATACTGGAGAGGCCTAGGGTTGGACATCTCATCCTCTAAACACACCAACTGGGTCCAGCCCCTCAGAAATGAGACAAACCAGAACAAAACAGTGCCCTGGATCCCCAATTCTCGGAGCCGTCCCAGAAGGATACCGTGGTTGACAGTATTGAAGGCCGCTGAGAGGTCAAGAAGAGCAAGGATGAATGGATGACCTCTATCCTCCAGAGATTTTCCAGCAGCGCGACCAATGCAGACTCAGTGAATCCTGCCTGAAAGGGGTCCAGATAATCCGCTTCATCCAGAACACCCTGCAACTGTAGCACCACTGCCTTCTCTAGGACCTTCCCTAAAAAGGGGAAGTTGGACACAGGCCGATAGTTGGCCAATATCATTGGGCCAAGCACTGGCTTCTTCAGGAGGGGGTGCACCAAAGCATGTTTTAATGGTGCAGGAAACACATGTTATACATGTTAAGTCAATACTTATGAAAGCCCCATTGATTCAATCATTCTGCTTAAATTGGGACACACATAATTTAGTCTGGTGCATTTTTAAATAGGTGCCTATGTGTAATAGAAAGGTGAGAGGTATCTTTTCCTAACTTTTTAATAAACAAAATACAATGAGTTATATCATGATGTGAACATTTGTTTTCCTAAAAATGTCTGGAAATGCTTGCTATTTGGATTTCTTTTTCACTTCTTACTTTACAATGTTATTTTTGTTACCATGTTGTCCTTTTATGTCATCTATTTATGACTATAATTATTTCAATTAAAAAGTTAAAAAATAAATATAGATAAATAGATAATTAAGTCGTTCCATTTCTTTCCACTGTGGGTTTTACTGAAATCCCAGATGCTTTCCTTTTTCTTTTCTTCTGAAATGAGGAGCTTGGATTTGTTGCATTATAAAAAAATAAAAGGGTCCTTAAGATTCTGAGTGAGTTGGTTTTAAATTCAATTGCACTTATGTCCTAAAATCCCATTTGTTGTGGAGGATATGCAATTCTACATGTTCCTATAGCTGCTGTAACACTAGAGCTAAATATTGTTATGTTGCTAAGGTACAAACCCATCTAGCTAACTATCCCAGAAGTACAGTGATAGCAAGACATTCAAATAAAAGGAAGTAGGACCTGATGCTGTGATGCTCTAGGAATAGAAATAACAGGTGTCACACTTTTTGTCTTAAAGAAAATTACAAGTTGCACTTCACTTTCTTCTAGCATATGAGCCATAAGCAGTGGAGGAAAATATTTGGGTGAGCATCATATAAATTTGTGTTTCTGCCGATAAAACATGAGAGGGCAGAAAGTATCTCCTTAATTGATAGATTGTTTCACCTATCCCACTAAAAACTATCTGAATCTGTTCAATCATTCATCCATTTCCTTTTGGTACAAGAAATTGATCAATGGGCTATCTTGCTTATTTAGTTTTGGAGTCTAAGTGGTGTGCTTTCATAGAGAAACAAGACCTGCATGTGGAGAGGGAGTGTGAAAAAACAGCCTGATTAACATCATAGCTGTCATTATTCTAGCTAACTCACTAGTCTGTTCATAGACTGGCAGCAGCTGTCTGGAGTTTCAGACATGGTATTTTCTGGCCCACTATGATGGAAATGCCAAGGAATGAAAACAAGAGGTCCGTTTCTCATTACTAGGGTAACATCTTCAGCTTGCAGTGACCTTTAGCTAAACATGCCAAGCTTGGAGTGGGAAGGCTTGTACCACAAATGGCCCCTTACTAACTTATAAGACATGTCAGATCCCTCAAACATGTTTATCTGGTTACTGGTGGCACTCTAAAACATTATCCAAAGGATGGTCCCACATTTTACTATTGCTACTGTCAAAACACACCTTATCCTTTGTTTCCCTCTGTTACCCCAAATCTGGAAATTGTTGATTCTCTTCTTCCCCTCTTTGTGCTTGATTCTACTGGTTTTCCTCTTCTCTTCCCATTCTGGATTTTTTCCTTCTTCTAACGTTTTGTTCTCCTAGATAGACCTTGCTGGACAGCCAGAGAGAGAGGAGAAAAAGCAAGGAATCGGCAGAGATGAGGATGTTTTCAATCAACCTTATTTCCAGCTTGTTAAGATAGCATTTGCAGGAGACATGGCTGGATCAAAGACATCAAATGGATAAAAATAAAACAAGGAATTGTTGAAGATGTAAAAGCAATATTGGGACATATGAGCATATGTGGTGGAGCTGCACAGTGACAAATGCTTTTTGGAAACAAATTGAGAAAGAGGTATTAGAAATTTTGAAAATCAATTTAAAATTGGAGTCAAGTGCCGACCTACTGACAGAAACAGACAATATAAACGTGAATACAAATAAAAAAGAATTGTTATCTATAATGTTAACAGCGACAAGATTATGTATAGCAAGAAATTGGAAAAATGATTTGGTTTTGAAAGTAGAAGAATAGTATAAGGAAATGTGGGAAATTGCATTGATAGATAAACTGATGTGAATTGAATATAAAGAAAGGTGTAATGAAAAAAAAAAGTTTTGGGAAATATGGAGACCATTTGTAGATCATGTATTAGTAGAAGACAAAGGAAACAAACCAGTACCACATCACATGAGTTTTTGGAAAGATTAAATTATCAATAACTGCGAACTTCAAGGCCTGTGTAAATCACTGGGTGATATAATTATTATTTTGTATTACTTTCTAGACTGAATCCTCCTTGCTTTTACAATTTTAAGGATATGGTTAGATCTAATGAAATAATGAGAATACAATTGATTATAAGTGATGAATAACATACATTTTGTTTATAAAAAGACATATTTTGTAAAGATAAATGTTCAAAAAAGGGGTGATATAATAGGAGGAGTATGATTAGTATTGTTTATATAACACAGGAATATTAGAATATATGTAACTACAATGTATTTTTATTCTAATTTTATTTTTTTTTATTTTTTTTTATTTATTTATTTATATTCAAATTTATATGCCACCCAATCAGGTAAACCCAACTAGGCGGCTCACAACAAGTTAAAACACACATAAAACAATACAACCAATTAAAACCCAACATACCCACCCACCTACCCCATTCCTCTTAAAAACCCACATTAAAAAACTGCCTTCATTGACAATTAAAAGAAATGGGGGCTTAATTTATAAGCCAACAGGCAGGGGCCACTCTTCCATCTGGGCCCCACACCTGCCCCGGCAACCAGGTTTTTAGGTCTTTTCTGAAAGATAGCAGCTCCATCTGCTCCCGCAACTCTACAGGCAGGAGGTTCCACAAGGCCGGTGCAGACACGGAAAAGGCCCTCCTTCGTGTACCAGAGAGACGGGCCCCTCTGGCAGATGGAACAATTAGGGAGCCTCTCCGATCTGCTCTGGTTGGATGGGCAGACACTCTTGGGATGATGTGGTCTCTAAGGTATCCTGGCCCACTACCATGAAGTCGTATGAAATTGGAATATCGTATGAATTTGAATATCTAGGTGATTTGGAGTCACCATTAGAAGCTCTGTGGGTAAGAGTACCAGGCCACAAGGATGGTCTAACAGTAGGCATATACTATCGGCCTCCGACCCAAACTCTTGAGGGAGACTGGCAGTTGGAGAATGTTGTAAAGGAGGCATCCAGGAAGGGAAGCCTGGTTATAATGGGGGACTTCAATTACCCTCACATAGACTGGATGAACTGTTGTTCAGCACATGATAAAGAGATAAAGTTCCTAGATATGCTCAATGATTGTTCCCTGGGACAGATGGTTGAAGACCCAACTAGAGGTTCAAGAATCCTTGACTTAATTCTGAGTAATACTCAGGATCTGGTGCAAGATGTTAATGTGACTGATCCAATAGGGAACAGTGACCACAACTCAATTATGTTTAACTTGATCATAGACCGCAAGTCACTGATAAAATCTAACACAGAGACCTTAAATTTTTAAAAAGGAAATTTCCCAAAGATGAGGAAACTAGTAAAAAAGAAACTGAAAGGGAAAATTGAGAGAGTCCAAACACTCCAAGAGGCATGGAGGCTGTTTACAAAAACAATAACAGAGGCTCAATTGGAATGCATACCCAAAAGGAAAAAGGGCACTGCCAGGTCCAAGAGGACTCCGATGTGGCTTACAGGAGCTGTTCGGGAAGTGATCAAGAGCAAGAAAAGCTCATTTAGAAGATGGAAGGCTTGTCCAAATGAGGACAGCAGGCAGAAACATAAATTCTGGCAGAACAAATGCAAGGCAACAATCAGGAAAGCAAAGCAAGACTTTGAGGAGCGTATAGCTAAAAATACTCAGAAAAATAACAAAGACTTCTTTAAGTACATTAGAAGTAAGAACCAAACTAGGAAGGCCATTGGACCATTAGATGACAATGGAAGGCAAGGGGTTATTAAAGAGGAAACAGAGATTGCAGAGAGACTCAATGAATTCTTTGCTTCAGTATTCACTGAAGAAGACAGAGACCACATGCCCAAAACAGAGCCTATCTTCGTAGGGAGGGAAACCGAAGAATTAAGCAAGATAGAAATAACCAGGGAGGAGGTCCTTGCATGTCTTGTTAAGCTAAACACTAACAAATCCCCAGGACCAGATGGCATCCATCCACGAGTTCTCAGGGAACTTAAAGATGAAATTGCTGATATCCTAGCCAAAATATATAATCTTTCCCTCAAATCAGGCTTTGTGCCTGATGACTGGAAGGTAGCGAATGTAACACCAATTTTCAAAAAAGGATCCAGGGGTGATCCAGGAAATTACCGGCCTGTCAGTTTGACATGTGTCCCAGGTAAAGTGATGGAAACCATCCTAAAAGATAGAATTAATAGTTACATAGAAGAGAAGGCGCTGCTAAAGGAGAGCCAACATGGCTTTTGCAAGGGCAAATCATGCCTCACTAATCTGTTGGAATTTTTTGAGAGTGTCAACAAGCATGTGGATAAGGGGGATCCAGTTGACATTGTTTATCTGGACTTTCAGAAGGCTTTTGACAAGGTCCAACACCAAAGGCTCTTGAATAAACTTACCAGTCATGGAATAAAGGGACAGGTCTTGTCCTGGATCAGCAACTGGCTAAGGGACAGGAAACAGAGGGTAGCACTAAATGGACACTTCTCCAAGTGGAGGGAAGTAAAGAGTGGGGTCCCCCAAGGTTCAGTACTGGGACCCCTGCTTTTCAACCTCTTCATAAATGATCTAGAGGTAGGAGTAAAAAGCAAGGTAGCCAAATTTGCTGACAACACTAAATTATACAGGGTAGTGAAAACTGTGAGAGATTGTGAAGAGCTCCAGAGGGATCTCTTGACACTGGGGGAGTGGGCAAAACAGTGGCAAATGAGCTTCAACATCAGTAAGTGCAGAGTGATGCATGTTGGGGCAAAAAACCCCAATTACATTTATAAACTGATGGGGTCTGAACTCTCTGCGACAAACCAGGAAAGGGACCTTGGTGTCCTGGTGGACAGCTCAATGAAGGTGTCAACCCAGTGTGCCTCAGCAGTGAAAAAAGCAAACTCAATGTTAGGGATCATTAGGAAGGGTATAGAAAATAAGTCAGCAAGTGTCATTTTGCCTCTTTATAAATCTATGGTGAGGCCCCATCTGGAATATTGTGTACAGTTCTGGTCGCCATACCTCCAGAAGGATATTATGGAGTTGGAGAAAGTACAGAGGAGGGCAACCAGAATGATTAGGGGACTGGAACACCTTCCTTACCATCTGAGGCTGCAACGTTTGGGCCTTTTCACTCTTGAACGACGGCGTCTAAGAGGTGACCTGATTGAAGTTTATAAAATCATGCACGGTGTTTACAAGGTAGATAAGGAAAAACTGTTTTCCCTATCGCACAACACTAGAACTAGGGGACACTCCATGAAACTTTTAGGTACTAGTTCTCAAACAAATAAGAGAAAGTACTTTTTCACCCAGAGGATTACTGGTCTATGGAACTCCCTGCCAGAAGAAGTGGTGACAGCTGTCAGTCTTCACAGCTTTAAGAAAGGATTAGACAAGTTCATGGAGGACAAGGCTATCAATGGCTATAATTATGGCTACCTAAGGACAACCTCCGGGTTGGAGAGATAGGCAGGATATCTCTCAATGCCATTTCCAGGGAATCCTAAGCAGGTGAAGGCATCTCCTTGGGAATACCCTGAAGGAAATGGTGAGCCACTGTGTGAGACAGAATGCTGGACTGGATGGGCTGTGGCCTGTTCCAGCAAGGCTGTTCTTATGTTCTTATGTTCTTATGCTTTAAAGGTCAAAACCAGCACCTTGAACTGCACCCGGAGGCAAACTGGTAGCCAGTGCAGCTCTCGAAGTAATGGTGAGGCACGAGCATAACACCCGCGCCCCATCACCACCCGGGCTGCCGCATTCTGGACCAACTGCAGCCTCTGAATGGTTGACAAGGGCAGCCCCATGTAGAGTGCATTGCAATAATCTAGCCTGGGGGTGACCAGAGCATGTGTGACCCTGAGCAGGGAGTCCTGGTCCAGGAGCGAACGCAACTGACGGATGACGCGAAGCTGTGAGAAAGCCCTCCTGGCCACAGCTGCCACCTGACTTGCTAGTAGCAGCCCCGAATCCAGGAGGACCCCTAATTTGCGTACCAGGTCTGTCTGGGGCAAAACAGCCCCATCCAAGACCAAAGTTGGCAGCTCCCTGGATAACGCGGGACCCCCTATCCAAAGCCATTCAGTCTTGGAGGGATTCAATTGTAGTCTGTTGTCCCCCATCCAGACCCCAACCGCTTCCAGACATCTGGATAGGACATTGACTGCATCACTGGGGTCCCCATGGGCCGAAATATATAACTGGGTATCATCAGCATACTGATGATACCTTACTCCATGGGAACGGATAACCTCACCCAACGGCTTCATGTATATGTTAAATAGGAGAGGAGAGAGCACCGAGCCCTGAGGCACCCCATACTGTAGGGGCCTAGCGCTGGACCTCTCACTCTCCAACCACACCGACTGGGTACGACCCTCCAGAAATGAGGAAAACCAGGACAGCACAGTGCCCTGGATCCCCAAACCTTTGAGCCGTTCCAGAAGGATACCGTGGTCAACGGTATCGAAGGCTGCTGAGAGATCCAGAAGAGCCAGGACTGATGGATGACCCCCATTCCGCTCCCGCAAGAGGTCATCAACCAGTGCGACCAATGCAGTTTCTGTACCATATCCAGGCCTGAAACCCAATTGATAGGGGTCCAGATAATCCGCTTCATCCAGGACCCCCTGCAACTGCCACATCACCACCTTCTCCAGTACCTTCCCTAAGAAAGGGAGGTTGGAGACCGGCCTATAATTAGCTGGAACCGCTGGTTCGAGAGATTGTTTCTTCAGGAGGGGGCACACCAGAGCATGTTTTAAAGGTGCAGGAAACACCCCCTCCTGCAGTGAAGCATTTATTATAGCCCCGACCCAGCCTCCCGTCACCCCCTTGGAGGCTTTCACCAACCAAGTGGGACAGGGATCCAAAGGGCAGGAGGTGGTGCGAACAGCTGCAAGAAGCCTGTTCACTTCCTCAGTGTTGTGTTCTAAGGGTCTGTCCTTCCACATGGAGTACAATGTATCTGAACCAATGTATCCTTGCCTATAGCAACAATGTAACCTCCAGCTGTATCATATGAACCCTGTAATAGGACGCGAGCTAATGACCACCAGCTGGCAGCAGCGAGCGTCCAAGCTCCCTTGGTCCGAACTCATCAAAGGCAACAGCGCGGGAAGCTTTCCCGCCACCACCTATACCTGGACAAGAAGGGCGTGACCCGAAATGACGTCACGCAGACAGTAGCCAATGGGCTACCATGGCACCACGTTCAAATGTATTACTACTGTATATAAAGAGCTATCGATCCGCCATTACCTCATGTTCCCTCTGTCCACGATGCAATAAACCTGAGTCAACCCAGCCCGAGGCTGTGTCCTGTGTCTTGGTTTACATACACTAAATTGGCGACGAAGGTGGGATTATGGATCCCCAAGGAGCAGCCAGGGCGCAGAGCGGGTTCAACATCACCAAACCGCAAGACTGGGAGCTGTTTGAGATGGACTTCCAGGCGGCGCTGGTGGAACTCAAAGTCAAGGAAGACGATGAGGAGAGGAAGAGGGCCATCCTCATCAGGATGCTCGGGATGGAAACCAAGCGGACGCTGGTGGGCATCATCGCTCCGAAGAAGGTGAGCGAATTTAAGGCGGACGACATCATGAAGCTGCTACGGGAGCGCTTCCGACCCTCGAGGGCGATGTTCCCCGCTCGGAGCGCGTTTTGGAGGCGAGTCCAAGCGCCGGACGAGTCGGTTGAGGCATTCGTGGCCGCTATGAGGGTAGCCGCCGTCCCCTGCAAATGGGACAACATCCTAGATATGGCCCTCAGGGACGGCGTGCTGTGTGGCCTGAAAGACAAGGAGGTGCAGCGTAGCCTGATGAACAAGGAGCCGCCACCCACGTTGGCAGAGGTCGTAGAGGCCGCGGAAGCCGCAGAGTCCACGAATGCTGGAGTGGACGAGATGCACCAGTGGCGCGAGTGGCGTCCCAGGGCCGGCAAAGCGGAAACTCCGGTGCACGGGAAACCCGGACAGTCGGTGCACGCAACTCGACGGGCCTCAAAGTCGTCCTCGGAAGGCAGCGACGGCGAGGAGGTCCAGAAAGTCCGAAAAGGGGGGCGCCGCTGCGATGGTTGCGGAGCGGCCCATGAGCGAGCGAGGTGCCCATTTAGGAAGGCCGAATGTTACACCTGCGGCCGTCGGGGGCACATTGCCAAGGCATGCAGAAAACGGAAGGAGGGCCGGAGGCAGTCACCAGACCGTTCGACCAGGCCGGACCATCCAGCGGGGCCCAAAGATGGCGCCCAGACCACGAGGAAGCGGGACGGCGTGGGCCGCGTCTCGAACGGCAGCGAGGACGACGCCCCAGTATTCAGCGTGTCCGCGGGACAGTCCCATTACTTCGTTGAGGTACTAGTACAAGGGGCCCCTATCAGGATGGAAATTGACTCGGGGTCCTCCTATTCTATAATTCCCCAGAAAGAGTTTTTGAAAATCGACCCCCACGTGCGACCCAAACTTAAAACATTGAGGTCCACGCTACGAGATGTACAGGGGAACAGCATTCCGGTGTTGGGGGTCGGGAGATTCCGGGTTAATTTTAGGAGACATTCTGCGGAACTGCCCCTAGTTGTCCTCAAGGGGGGAAGTTGTAGCCTCCTGGGGACACAGTGGTTTCAGCCATTAGGCCTGTTCATAGGGGGAGTACATGCAGTGGGGGCGGATCCAATACAAGCGGTGTGCGATGCGCACCCCGCCGTTTTCAAAAAAGGACTTGGAAGGTTCAAGGGACCCCCTGTAGCCTTCGACCTAGACCCGGAGGTCCGCCCGATAAGACTCAAACCGCGCAGGGTGCCCTTCGCACTAAAGGACAAAATAGAGGCGGAACTGGACAAATTGGTGGGCCAGGGGATTCTTGTTCCTGTTGATTCCGCGGAGTGGGAAACTCCAATTGTAACAGCTCTGAAAGCCAACGGGGAGGTGCGCATTTGCGCTGATTATAAGTGTACAATTAACAAGGCGATTCGCCCTAATGCATATCCCGTGCCGGTGGTCAGCCACCTGTTGGCCAGGCTGAATGGGGGAAAGTGTTTCGCTAAGCTCGATCTGGCACAAGCCTATCAGCAACTCCCAGTAACCCCCGCCACGGCCGCGGCCCAAACGATAGTCACACATAAAGGGGCGTTCCAGGTGTCGCGTTTACAGTTCGGCGTGAACTCGGCACCCGGCCTTTTTCAGTCGCTTGTGGAACGCCTCCTGAAGGGGCTGGAGGGGGTGTTGCCTTATTTTGATGACGTGTTAATAACAGGGGGGAGTGAGGCCGAACTGGCAAAGAGATTGGATAAAGTGCTAACTGTGTTCGAGAAAGCGGGGCTGAGGCTGAGGAAGGACAAATGTGTTTTTTTTGAAACCGAGGTCGAGTTCTTAGGGTTCCGGATTACACCCGAGGGTATTAAGCCGTCCAAATCCAAAGTAGCAGCCATCAAGAAGGCCCCTCGCCCCACATCCAAGACCGAGCTACAGTCATTCCTGGGGCTCCTCAATTTTTACCATACATTCCTCCCGCGGAAAGCGTCCGTGGCCGAACCGCTCCATCGGTTGCTTAAAAAGGAGGAGACATGGATGTGGGGTGACGAGCACGAGAGGGCGTTCAACGAACAAAAGCAACTCTTAACATCGGACGCAATCCTGACGCATTTCGACCCCAAACGGCCGGTGGTCTTAGTCTGTGATGCATCACCGGTGGGGGTGGGGGCAGTGCTTTGCCACGTGTTGGATGACGGGCGGGAGGCCCCAGTTGCGTTTTATTCCAGGTCCCTGTCCCAAGCAGAGCGAAATTACGCACAAACCGACAGGGAGGCATTAGCAATAGTAGCGGGGACCAAAAAGTTTCACGATTTTCTGTATGGCCGCCCGTTCAAAATCGTGACGGATCACAAGCCCCTGTTAGGGATTTTCACGGCAAGCAAGCCCACTCCGCAGATCCTATCCCCGAGAATGCTGCGATGGGCTATTTTTCTCAACGCATACCAACACGAGTTGGAGTACCGGCCCGGAAAAGAGATCAGCCATGCTGATGCACTTTCGAGATCCCCTTTGCCCTTGTCGGACGACCAAAAGGCTAGAGTAGAAAGAGACCGCCAGGTGTTGCTTATTGAGGTCTTAGACGCACCCCCAATAGTGCCAGCCGACATTGCTAGGGCGACAGGCAAGGACAGGACGCTGGAGAAGGTCAGCTCATGGTTACAGAAGGGGTGGCCGGCATCGTCCCCAAGCACGGAATTCGACCCATTCTTTCGGAAAAAGTTGGAGTTGTCCCTAGAAAGGGGGTGCCTGCTGTGGGGCCAACGGGTGGTGGTCCCTACATCCATGCGGCCGAGGGTGCTCAAACTGCTGCACGTCAGCCACCCGGGCATCGTTCGTTCGAAAGCACTGGCCCGCAGTTACTTTTGGTGGCCACAGCTGGACGCGGACATTGAGCACATGGTCGGCACTTGTGATGCATGCCAGGGATCCCGACCAGAGGCGGCCCGCCTCCCGCATAGGGAATGGGACACAGCAAAGGGGCCGTGGTCCAGAGTGCACGTGGATTTCGCTGGCCCATTCCGAGGAACCATGTTTCTCCTAGTGGTGGATGCGTTCTCCAAGTGGCTGGAGGTGATCACAGTTAAGAGCACGTCCTCCGCCACGACAATTAGCCAGCTACGGAGGGTCTTTTCCACGTTCGGTTTGCCCGACACTTTAGTCAGCGATAACGCGAGTTGCTTCACCTCCTCGGAGTTCGGGGCGTTTATGGAGGCAAACGCCATTCGGCATGTCACATCCGCGCCGTTTCACCCGGCCACGAATGGCCAAGTGGAACGGTTGGTGCGTACAACGAAGGATGCGCTTCGGCGCATGGGCCCGGGGGACCTAAATCACCAAGTATGTCAGTTCTTATTAGCATATAGAGTGACCCCCTTAGCGTCAGGGTACTCGCCGGCGGAGCTCTTGATGCGGCGAAAACTGACCACGCTCCTGTCCAGGCTAGACCCGACGAGAGTCGAGGACAAAGGGAAAAACATAGGGTTGGCAGTCTCGAAAGGTTTCGCCGCCGGCGACCCTGTTCATTGCAGGAACTATGCCAGCGCTGGGCCAGCCTGGGTGCCAGGGACGGTTGTAGAACAGACGGGGCCAGTGTCGTACCGGGTCGAGACCCACACCGGCCTCCTCTGGAGGAGGCACGCAGACCAACTGAGGCACCGAGTAAGTGGGCCAGTCAGTGGGGACCAGCAACAGGATTCAGCGTTAGGGTTCTCCCCCACCCGCTTAACCCAAGGGGGAGACAGCAGCGGACAACAGTCCCAAGCAAGGGGGGAAGGAAGAAGCAGCGGCCCCGACTCATACCCTTTTGATAAACCAGTTCTAGCAGAGGCCGGGGAAGGGGGAGAAGAGTTCGCGACCGCTGCCCCCGAATGTAATTTTGATTTTGATTTTGCGAGCCGGGGGGGTTTTCAGGAGTGTTCCCCCACCCGTCCAAGCGAGAAGAGGGGTTTTTCGTTCGCCCCCAGTGCCCCCGGTCCTTCCCTAAGAAAGAGCACACCTCCCAACAACGCCGCGGAGCCGCGGCAAGTCACTAACGAGTCTCCCCCTCAAATTACAGGACCGGAAACCAGGGGACAAAGAGAAGGTAGCAAACCCGGGGAAAGGCAGCCCGCATCGAGACCCCAGCGTGTTCGAAACAAGCCATCTTGGCTGAGAGATTTTGTCTCCTAAGGGGGGGGGTGTCTTGAAGTGTGGGCTCGAGACGTTGTCTCGTCCTAGGGGGGAGGGGTGTTGTGTTCTAAGGGTCTGTCCTTCCACATGGAGTACAATGTATCTGAACCAATGTATCCTTGCCTATAGCAACAATGTAACCTCCAGCTGTATCATATGAACCCTGTAATAGGACGCGAGCTAATGACCACCAGCTGGCAGCAGCGAGCGTCCAAGCTCCCTTGGTCCGAACTCATCAAAGGCAACAGCGCGGGAAGCTTTCCCGCCACCACCTATACCTGGACAAGAAGGGCGTGACCCGAAATGACGTCACGCAGACAGTAGCCAATGGGCTACCATGGCACCACGTTCAAATGTATTACTACTGTATATAAAGAGCTATCGATCCGCCATTACCTCATGTTCCCTCTGTCCACGATGCAATAAACCTGAGTCAACCCAGCCCGAGGCTGTGTCCTGTGTCTTGGTTTACATACACTAAACTCAGGGACAACTTGATCGAAGCGATCCCAGATAACACTGCCAGACTGAGCTCTGATCCCCTCCGGACCCTCCCCATCCATGCTGGGATTAAACCCCAAGCGAATCCAAGCGATTTTCTCCACCAGATAGTCTGCAAAAACCTCAGCCGAACCCTGCCAACCGGGCACCGGCCCCTCCCAGCCAAGGAGAGACCTGGTAACCCGGAACAGAGCGGCTGGGTGATTATCCGCGGAGGCAATGAGGGTGGTGAAGTATTGTTGCTTCACCACCCCCATCGCCACCAGGTAGGTCTTAATAGCAGCCCTAGCCAGTGTCCAGTCGGAATCACTTTGGGTCTTCACCCAGCGGCACTCTCGGCGTCTCTTTGCCCGTTTAAACTCCCGCAGTTCTTCTGTGAACCACGGGGAAGATCTATCTCTGCGGGCTCGGAGAGGCCGTAGTGGTGCGATTTCATCCAAGGCAGCGGTAGTCATCCTGTACCACAGGTCAACGAGTGCCTCGGATGAATCGTGTAGCCGATCCAGAGGAAAATCCCCCAGTTCCCTCTGGAATTCGTCAGAATCCATCAGTCACCGGGGGCGGGCCAATTTAATAGGCCCTGCCTCCCTGCGGTGAACCGCCGCCCCCAGGAAGTCCAGAGTCACCAGATAGTGATCTGACCATGGCACAGGTATAGTGTCTAATTTCAGTAGTCTCAGATCACTCTGCCACCGCTCTGACAAAAAAACTAGGTCCGGTGTGTGACCACTGCCCCTGGTCGGGCCATGAATTACCTGAGTCAGGTCCATGGCTGCCATAGAAGCCATGAACTCCTGAGCAACCTCGGAACCAGACCCCAGTGAAGGCAAATTGAAGTCCCCCAGAACCATCAGCCTAGGGAACTCCAACGCCAACGCGGAGATGGCCTCGAGGAGCTCAGGCAGGGAGTCTCTTACCCTGCAAGGAGGCAGGTACAGGAGTACCTTCTATTTTTTAGAAATGTATTGTTTAATAATTTTTTTCTGTAATGTTTATTTTATGAAAATTAATAAAAATTTAATTAAAAAAGCAAGGAATCAGCAGAGATGAGGATGTTCTCAATCAAACATTGTTTCCAGCTTGTTAAGATAGCATTTGCAGGAGACATGGCTGGATCAAAGCTACCTTAAACTCCCACCCTTAAAATATAAACCTAGTGATAAATAGAGTTGTACACACCTACTGCTGTGGATTTCACTAATGCTGCACTTGTAAATCAATGCAGGGAATAATTATTGTGTCAAAGGCAGTTGTAAAGAGGTTCGAGGTCTTGTTTAATTTTATTTTTAAGAAAACGGGGTGCTAGTTATGTATTCCTACAGGAATATGATTTGAGAGAGCTTTATACATTCCACATCAGCCAAAGTATTTCATCACCCTTGCTGAATTCTATAAAAACATTTTGTGTAATGTATAGGTTCCCCTTCTTCTGTTTATATTTAGATGATCTGATTGATTTGTTTGGTAAATTAACTGCTGTGAAGCATTCTCTCTGCAAACTTTTGATATGTACAGTCATATAAACAATAACACATTGTACAAGGAATCTTATCCTTTCAACAAGTAAGTCATATTTTATAAACCTACCTTCTTCTCTCCAGAAATACCATTTATGTTTTTGGACTGAGAGAGGGGCTATCTAAACACTTTTTTCTCCTATCCTCCATACATACAAACAAGATGATTTAAACTTAACTCACTATTGCTCTGCTTAGTAAAACATGGAGTTTTCATGTACAGAATACCTAATTAAAGTTTAGGAATCCCTGTGTATGTTGTATAAATTGCACATTTGATTTAATGAAGCCTATTGAATTGTTCATTAAAAAAGAAAAAAATGAGGGATTTCTTGGTTTAGTACATTACTGTTGGTGCCCCAGGCATCTAAGTCAGCAAAACAAACACAGTACAACATGGCAAAATGAAATGCAGCAGCAATACTATATTGTTGTTGTTGTTCAGTCGCACAGTCGGTTCCGACCCTTTGCGACCCTATGGACCATTGTTCTCCAGGTGCCTCTGTCCTCCACCATCCCCCTCAGCCCTCCCAGCTCTGTGCCCATTGTGTCTACAATGCCATCTAGCCATCTCATCCTTGGCCTCCCCCTTCTTCTTTTGCCCTCCACCTTTCCCAACATCAATGCCTTCTCAAGTGAATCCTCCCTTCTCATTTGATGTCCAAAGTATTTTAGCTTCATCTTTACTATTTGACCTTCCAATGAGCAGTCAGGGTTAATTTCTTCTAAGATTGACCTATTTGTTCTCCTCGCTGTCCAGGGGACTCTCAAAACCCTCCTCCAACACCACATTTCAAAGGCATCTATTCTTCTGCGTTCAGCCTTCCTAATTGTCCAGCTCTCACATCCATACATTACTACTGGGAAAACCATTGCTTTGACTATTCTAATTTTTGTTTGCCATGTAATGTCTCTGCTTTTCACTATGTTCCCCAGGTTTCTCATTGCTTGTCTCCCAAGAATCAGTCGCCTTTTTATTTCATGGCTACAATCCCCATCTGCAGTGATCTTTGATCCTAAGAAAGTAAAATCTGTCACTGCTTCTACTTCTTCCCCATCTATTTTCCAGGAACTGATTGGGCCTGTTGCCATTATCTTGGTTTTCTTGATATTTAGTCTCAAGCCAGCTTTTGCACTCTCCTCCTTCAGCCCAATCAAGAGATTCTTTAGGTCTTCCTCACTTTCTGCAATTAGGGTGGTATCGTCTGCATATCTCAGATTGTTGATGTTTCTCCCAGCGATTTTAATCCCATATTGTGATTCCTCCATCCCTGCACTGCGCATTATGTGCTCTGTGTATAGGTTGAATAGGCATGGTGACAAAATGCAGCCTTGTCTTACTCCTTTTCCTATTCCAAACCACTCTGTCATTCCGTGTTCTGTCCTAACTGTTGCTTCTTGGTTCATGTGCAGATTTCTCAGGAGGCATATGAGGTGCTCTGGTATTCCCATCTCTTTAATTACTTGCCACATCTTGTTGTGGTCCACACAGTCAAATGCCTTAGTGTAGTCAATAAAACAAAAGTAAACTTGTTTCTGGTATTCCTTTGTTTTCTCCATGATCCAGCGTATGTTGGCAATGTGGTCTCTAGTCCCCCTGCCTCTTCTGAAACCGGCCTGCACCTCTGGTAATTCTCTTTCCACATGCTGCTGAAGTCTATCCTGTATTATCTTGAGCATCACCTTACTGGCGTGTGGGATGAGCGCGATTGTTCGATAATTTGAACATTCTTTGGCATTGCCCTTTTTTTGGGATTGGGACGTATACTGATCTTTTCCAATCCTGTGGCCATTGTTTTGTTTTCCAAATCTGCTGGCATATTGAATGCAGTAATTTGATGCCGTCATCTTTTAGCGCTTTGAAAAATTCAACTGGGATACCATCATCTCCACTAGCTTTGTTGTTTGCAGTGCTCTTTAGGGCCTTTATGACTTCGCTCTCCAGGATGTCTGGCTCAAGTTCTACTTCTTCATCATTGTGATTGTCAGGAGTGTTGAGGTCCTTTTTGTAGAGTTCCTCTGTGTACTCTTTCCATCTTTTCTTAATCTCTTCTGCATCAGCTAGCTCCTTTCCTTCTTTGTCCCTTATCATGGTCATTTTTGCTTTAAATGTTCCCTTAATTTCCCCGATTTTTTTTAAAAGATCTCTGGTTCTGCCTCTTTTGTTGTTTTCCTCCATTTCTCTGCACTGTTCTTTAAGGTAGTTTTCTTATCTCTCCTTGCTTTTCTTTGAAATTCTGTGTTCAAATGATTGTAGTTTTTCCTTTCTCCTTTGGCTTTTGCGTTCCTTCTTTCCTCTGCTATTTTAAGAGCCTCATCAGACAACCACTTTGCTTTCTTACTCTTCTTTTCTTTTGGTATGGTTTTCTTTGCTGCTTCCTGCATGATGTCCCTCATCTCCGTCCATAATTCTTCTGGTACTCTGTCTACCGAATCTAAGCCATTAAATCTGTTCATCACCTCCACCGTGTATTCTTTAGGGATGCTGTCTAGGTGATATCTTTCTGGTCTCCGTGTTTTCCTTATTTTCTTTAGTCTAAGCCTGAATTTTGCGATCAATAGGTTGTGATCTGAGCCACAGTCTGCTCCAGGTCTTGTTTTTGCTGACTGTATGGAGGTTCTCCATCTTTGGCTGCAGAGTATGTAGTCAATCTGGTTTCGGTGTTGGCCATCTGGTGATGTCCATGTGTAAAGTCGCCTCTTGTGTTGCTGGAAGAGAGTGTTTGCTATGACCAGTGCATTCTCATGGCAGAACTCTATCAATCTTTGCCCTGCTTCATTCTGTGTTCCAAGACCAAATTTGCCTGTTATTCCCTCCACTTTTTGATTTCCTACTTTGGCATTCCAGTCTCTTAATATAATTTGGACATCATTTCTTGGTGTCTGTTCTATGAGGTGTTGTAAGTCCTCATAGAACTGGTCCATTGTGGCTTCATCTGCACCAGTGGTTGGTGCGTATATTTGGATCACAGTGACATTGAAAGGTTTGCTTTCAATACTATATGAAGTCTAGAAAACCAATAAACAGCATATTGAAACTTTAATTCAAGCAGCCACTTAAAACTAATGACTGTATATTTACCACTGGCATATTTATTACAGTCAAAACAACAGATTTCTAGAGCTTGAAAATGTTATCTGGGGGCTTCAGCTCCCCAAATACCCTGGACAATGGTCATACCACCAAAAAAGTAACTCTGACAAACTCAAATTTTGACAAAGTGTACTTGGCTCTGTCAGAGGAGGAAATAGCTGAGGGACCCATTAGCTGTCCCCAGAAACTGCTACCCAGTTCCATGGCCTTGCTCTGCCTTGTAGTATGGCCATGTATGTGCTGGAATCACATCTCTTTTCCATTTCTGTTTCCCTTTTGTGCCACATCAGGACATACATAGTCTTGACATGATTCCACTGTGATACCTCTTAGATGAGAGCTGGAGAACATTTCAAAGGTGTGGGTTGTCCCTTTGTGCCAGCGTATAAACCCAAAGTATTTCCTCCTAATCCTGTGTGCTGCTATCTCAGAAACAGTAATCAAATCATTCCAATGTATACCTTAGGTTGAGTACAAGCAATTGTTTACCAATGATAACTTCCAATGCAAGGCAATATAGCCATTTGGCAAGGCAGGAACTCCTGTCACTGCAAGAGACTATAATATACAGTTGCTCCTAATTAGTAAAGGTAAAGGTCACCTTTGCTCGAAAGCCAGTCCTATCTGACTCTAGGGTTCAGTGCTCATCTCTGTTTCAAAGCCGAAGAGCCAGCGCTGTCTGCTTCTGCAGACGTTTCCGTGATCATGTGGCAGGCATGACTAGACACCGGAGTGTACGGAGCACTGTTTACCTTCCTACCGAAGTGGTCCCTATTGATCTACTTGCAATTTCTTGCTTTCAAACTGCTAGGTTGGCAGGAGCTGGGACAAAGACAGGAGCTCATTCCATCCTGCAGTATTCGGGTATCGAACTGCTAACCGTCCCGAATTAGAATGCCATGAATCAAAGAGAGTGATAAGATTCTGCTCACCATTTCAAGGGACATTACAGATAAACAGACTGCCAATAAGTTTGATGGGCTGTAGTGGCTAAGATGCGGAGCATGATGACTGGAAGGTCGCCAGGTCAGCAGTTTGAGACATGAGTACTGCATCATCTGTAAGCTCCCATCATTGGTTCTAGCTCCTGCCAACCTAGCAGTTTGAAAGCAAAAATTGCAAGATAAATAGGTACTGCTTTGGCAGGAAGGGTAACAGTGTTGCATGTATTCCAGCATCTAGTCATGCCTGCCAAATGACCATGGAAATGTCTGCAAATGCATACAGCACTGGATCTCTGGCTGTAGACAGAGATGAACACTGCACCCTAGATTCGGAAACAACTGTCTTTCAAGCAAGGGAGACCTTTACCTTATGGGAAGTTCTTCTAAAACAGTTATCAAAGACTCATCCTTTACCAAGTGTGCACAGAATTGTAGCCTAAAGAAATAAGTTTCATGTGAATAATGAACATTTCTTTCTTTGGACTTGATGAGGGAAACCAGAAAAGGGGAAGCACTTTAGTTTACCTTTACACTGGAAAATCAAATTCAATCAGGGTTAGGTGGCTTTGATTTAAGCTTGCTATCTTGAGGGGGAAATGTGCCTTTTCTACATTTCATCAGAGGTAAATACGTCTATTTGCCCCCTTTGAAAAGACAAGCTGAAATAAAATCAAGGAGGGAGGGTTCATTGAATAAAGAAATGAAAGATTGCAAGCGCGGCGCCAAAATGGCCGCTGCGCTCTTTGCAGGCCCCCACCCACCCGGACTCCGCCATCCGGGTAGTCAGGGGGCGTGACCACCCCCTCTTTAAAAGGGGTGGCCACGAGGCAGCTGTGCTGCCATTTTAGAAGCGACAGAGCGGAGAAGTTTGCTCCGCCGCTTCTCTCTTGCTGACTTAAAAAGGCTTTTCGGAGGAATCTTTCTGCCCTGAAAAGGTGATCGCTTGGGTGGCAATGGCACCCAAGCGCAAGGCTGCGGCCTCCAGGCCGCGCATTAGGGGGAGGGCTCTGCCTACCCCCTCGACCTCCCGGAGGCTGCCGCCGGGCCAGAGGGCTCGGGCGGCACCCCCGCAATCGGGTGGCAGGGCTTCGGTGCCCACTGCCACCAATGTTGCCCGTGCATACCCGCCCAGTCTGGGGACTAGGGCGGGGGCGGCACGGGCCTCCTCCTTCGGGGTTCATACCCCTGCTGCACCTTTGCCCGCCTCGGGGCATGGCGGCCCACTTGGGCATGGTGCAGGTCCCCGCCCCACCACGCTTCTGGCCCCTCATGGGCCGGATTACAGGGCATGGCCCTATGCGAGCCAGGGATCGCCATTTGGCCTTATCCCCCAGCAATTACTTGGTGGGCCATCCGGCAAATCCGGCCCACCTTATCCAGGTGGGTCTGAAACGGTCGATGCTCTCCTGGCACGCATTTCGGTGCTGGAGGCATCGATGGGCATTGCTCCGCCACCTGTTGATGGCGCGCTCGCAAACCCTCTGGATCCGGCCCACACGCCGGCCACGGCTGTCCAGCGGGCCGCTGATAGGGTCGAGCTGCTTGAGGCCATCAGGCCAGCCCAAGCTGGCACCTCGCAGCTCCCCGTCTGGCCATTGCAACAGGCCTTCCCGCCGGGGACCGGTCCTGCTCGGCAGGGGCGCAGGAGCATGCAGAGCTCGATTCCCATCGTAAGCTCCGACACCCACTGTGGGCCGGAACCCCCAGTGGGGGCGGCCCAGGGGGTGCACAGAGTGAGTATATGGGTCAAGTTAGCACACCAGTAACACTACCCAATTCGGCTGGGGGGGTTCAGTGGCCATGGCCACGTCAAGTTACTGTGGGAGGACAGTTTAATCCATACTGATCTGCTAATTCTTGGTTACCCAATTACTCCCTGGTTGTGTCAGGGGTGACCGCCCCTTCGGGTACGCCTAATGTCCCAGGTGTGCTCCAAGCTCCACTGTGCGCACCCCCAATTCAATCTGTGCCGGTGGCGGCACTACCTACGGCCGGTTACTCTTTACCCCTGGGTGACCACTTATCCCAGGCTACGAGGGAGAAGATTTGGTGGGGGGAATATGTAGATATCTTCTCACTTTTAAATCGTGAGCTAACCAAGGAGGAAAAGGAGGGGCAGGACGATAGGGACAAGGAGTTGTCCCATCGTCATAAGCCACCTCACACTTGGGCCAATTGGTTGCCAGCCTATCTTATTTATATGGCGGTATACCTGAGGGCTCGTCCTGATTTGGCCATTCCAATGGTCCAGTACCAGGACAATATTTATCGGGCTGTAGTTGACTTCCCTGGCACGTCATGGTTGGCCTACAATGAGGAGTTTAGGATGAGGGTGGCCCTTCACCTTGAGATGAGGTGGGACGAGCCCTGCCAACAGTTGTGGCTGCTGTATATGACCCCCACGCGGCCAGCGCCTGGTGACCGGTACCACTGTGGTCATGCTGTGCAGCGGGCTGCTGCTTCACAGAATCCCCGCCAGCCGGCGGGGCAGGGGGTTTCCAGCCCGCCTGCTGTGTTGGAGCTTCTCCGCCAATGGTGTGTGCAGCAGATGCCAGTGTCGGTTCAGGCACGAGTGCCCTTCTTGTTCCGGCCCTCACGCTGCTTCCGCGTGCCCGCGGGCTGGTGGGTCGCGGGGCAGAGGACGGGGTGTCCAGGGGGCGGTCAGAGCTCCCTCTGATGGGGCTACCCATCCAAAAGGCCCCCTCCCCAATTAATATACTAGTGTTGGAACGAGGGCTGCGCGCTTATCCTAGACAGGATGATGCGAGATACCTACTTGAGGGCTTTCAGTTTGGCTTCCGCATACCCTTTAAAGGTGTTTGTGGTCCTCAGGACGCCCCGAACTTACTCTCTCTCAGGGGTAATGAGGACATTGCTGCGGAGCAGATAGCCAAGGAACTTAAGGCACAGAGGGTGGGGGACCGTTTGTCGACCCCCCATATCCTAACTTGAAGGTATCCCCTCTAGGTTTAGTCCCTAAGAAGTCCCCGGGTGAATTTCGACTAATTCACCACCTTTCTCACACGGCGGGCTCTTCGGTCAATGACGCTATACCTGATGACCTTTGCTCTGTCAGGTACGTCCTTTGACCAGGCCTTACAGATGGTACGCTCGTGCGGTCCCGGGGCGCTACTGGCAAAGTGTGACATCAAATCAGCATTCCGATTGTTGCCAGTGCACCCGGATGACTTCGAGCTCTTAGGTTTTTGCTTTCGGGGCAATTTTTATGTGGACAAGGCCATGCCTTTCAGCTGTTCTATTTCATGTTCGGCCTTCGAACGATTTAGCACCTTCCTCCACTGGGCTTTTGTTTGTAGGTCAGGGTCCCGGTCTGTAGCCCACTACCTCGACGACTTTTTATTCGGGGGTGGACATGGCACGGGCATGTGTGCCCATCTCCTTGCCACATTTCAGGTGCTTATGTGGGAACTTGGAGTCCCCCCAGCACCTGAAAAGACTGAGGGCCCAGCCACCACTCTCACCTTTTTAGGTATTGAAATTGACACCGTCGGCCAGACATCCAGGTTGCGCATGGAAAAGGTGACTCAGATCTCGGCTGCGATTTTGGCAATGCTTGCCAAGCGTAAGGTGTCTCTCCGAGAGTTGCAGGTGCTGCACGGCCACCTCAACTTCGCCTGTAGGGTAGTAACACCAGGCAGAGCTTTGCCAGGCATCTTTGTGATGCCATGGTGGGCCTTTTAAAATGTCACCACAGGGTGGCGGCTGACCAGAGGTTTACGGACAGACCTTTCGGTTTGGCTCACATTCCTACAGGACTTTAATGGCGTCTCTTTCTGGAGATCAGAGCTTATGGTCAGCCCTCAGTTCCAAGTACAGTCGGATGCCTCCGGCTTTCTTGGTTATGGGATTTATTTTGAGGGATGGTGGGCCTATGGTCAATGGCCTCAGGCATGGCAAGGCACGGATCGCTTACGTGATCTTACTTTCCTAGAGTTTTTCCCCATTTTGGGGGCACTAATGCTATGGGGGGATAGGTGGGCCAATTCGGTGGTTCACTTTTGGTGTGACAATGCTGCAGTAGTGCACATTGTCAACGCCCAGACATCCAAATCCCCCAGAGTCATGGCATTAGTTCGCCATATTTTTTTTAGGTCCCTATGCCTTAATATGTTATTCAGGGCCAGACATATGCCAGGCATTAATAATGATATTGCTGATGCTTTATCCCGCCTGCAGATCTCCCGGTTCCGTGCCTTGGCTCCAGAAACAGAGGAACTTCCCTCTCCACTCCCGGCCGAGATCTGGACATTTGGCGAGGAGAGGTGAACCGGGTGATCAGCATGTCTTTGGCACCTCGCACGCGTAAGGTGTATCTACATGCATTCCTCCAATTTAGAACTTTTTGCGGGCAAAGGCAGTTGCCCGAAGTGTGGCCGATACCAGTCGACCAGATTTTGCAGTATATGGTCCACCTCCACCATCAAGGATTAGCCTCACGCACCATCGCCACTAGGCTTTCAGCATTGGCATTTATGGCCAAGGCACGGGGCTTTCCCGATTCTGTGAATGACTTCCGCATACGACACGTATTGGAGGGGTGGACCCATGAGGGTGGCCGACGCCCAGACACACGTCACCCTGTTTCAATAGGTGTTCTGACCCACCTTGCATGTGGTTGGCATAGGTGGTGTTACGATGGCTATGAGGAGGCCCTTTTTCACGCAACTACCACTGTAGCTTTCTTTGGAGCTCTCCGTATCAGTGAGCTGGTCCCATTGTCAAAAGGGGACAGGTCTCGTAGGGCACTGGAACTCAAAGATGTCTGTCTCAACCAGGAGTGGGATCAGTTGAGGATTCGCTCCTCAAAGGCCGATCAGCACGGAGTAGGCAGTGGTGTCAGACTGCTACGTTGTACAATTGATGACATCTGTCCAGTTGGTGCCCTACATGAATTTTGGCAGTGTGTGGCACGCACCCTGGCCTATTTTTCTGCCACCAGGATGGGTCTCCCCTTACCAAATTTCAGTTCTGGAAGGTGACCGGAATGGCACTTCACAGTGTCGGCCTCCCTGGGGCTCGTTACGGCACCCATTCTTTCAGGATAGGCGCCGCTTCAACTGCGGCTGCATTTGGGTACTCTGAGGTGGATATACGTCGGATGGGCAGGTGGGGGTCCACGCGTTTTTCCTTATATGTACGTCCCCTCACCGTATGAGTACTAGTTATGTCCTTAATTTCTTCTCCTTCTTTTACAGACCCTGTGTGTCCACGCACACCGGTGGCAGTATGGCTGGTGGGCCACAGTTACGTGCACTGGGCAGCGCAGTATGCTGCAGCGACAGAGTGGGGACCCCATCTCGGGCTGCGTGCATCCGCACGTATGCGATGGTATGGTATGCGCGGCATGAGATGGCGGGAACTGTTGCCATTCCTGATGTCCATCAGGGATGCTGGACCGCCTGATGTCCTGATTCTGCACCTCGGCAGCAATGATCTCGCACAGATCACTGGCCTTTCTTTAAAAATGTCGGTGTGCAGCGACCTGGCGTTCTTACATCATTTATGGCCGCACACACGGCTGCTATGGTCTGACATCGTGCCGAGACAATGCTACAGAGGAGGCATGGATCTCCGAGGCTTGGACCGCGCTCGGTGGTCCGTGAACAGGGCTGTTGCCCAGTTCCTTGTTGATAATGGCTTAGGGACAGCCATTCGACATACGAGAATAGGCTTGCAGGATTTCGATCTATATGCAGGAGATGGGGTCCACCTGTCGGCTAGAGGTATGTATCTCTTCCTGGAGGATGTGCAAGCAGGCCTAGTGACTGAGCTGACGGTCTGGGGGGTGAGTCATCATGGACGCCTCCCCGTGTGGCGGGTAGCACTGGTAAGGTAAAGATTTATGACCCAGAGGTATCCGGCAGGTTCGCAATTGACTGGCCAACACATAGATAGCTACAGGGGAAATAGGATTGGCCGGTCAAGGGCGAACCATGATTGGGGTGATGGCAGGAGCTTCTCAGCCTACATCACCTTGATATTTGAACGGATACACGTCATAGGGTGGGATCACTAGATAGTATATTGACTCCGGTCAACAATTTGTTTGTGCCAACAAACAAATTGATACAAATAGATACATGTAGCCAATTTCCATTGGCACTTTGGGTGGAACCTTACCAGTGTTACTGCGGCCTGCCTGCCTTAAAGAATTACAATTGGATGATACACCAAATGAAAGTGATAATTCGGACTAGGGCATTATTCAATAAAAGTGGGCTGATGCATTTAATCCAATACCGGTGTCTGAGTCTTTATTTGGGTGGGTACGCCTGCAAAGGTATGCAGTTCAACCGACTGTACAATTTGCCTGTCTGACAGTTTGCCTTTCATGTATCTGATCCATTCTTTTAGTACATATATGTTTGGTCTTCATTGGGTAACAATTTACTGTTGACCTGGCCACTGTAAATAGGTCTTAAGGGTGGGAGTGAAGGGGGATCTGGAACAACAAGCAGCAACACCAGACATAAAGCACCTGTGAGTACTTTCATACTTAAGTTGGAAAGAGCTTTGAATTGCAGCTTCTGAGAGCCCCAAATTGCTATATGTAGAAACATCAGAGGCAGCTGACTTGATAAATTTAACTGCTGGGTTCCTGACATAATTACAACTCTGCTTTTAGTGTGAGGCTATCTTTTCCACATTGTCATTCACAGGGCTTTAAAACTGTCTTGGAGGCCACCGTGCCCTGCATGTCTTGTTTGGTTTCTTATTGAACTAGAGATGGACCGATTCATTTCCCCTCCCATTTTTCACAGACAGTTGTTAATGCCAATCTTAAGATTCCTTCACACCTTGCTTATGCTAGGCAGAGTTGGCAAAACGTAGCGCAGCAGATTTGGTTGGACTGCATCAATCATTCTGTCTTACAATCGGTATGGAAAACAGAATTTATCTTCCATTTCCCTCATTAAAAGACATGGAAAGTGCAAGCACAATGCCAGTCATTTCTTTCATTTGCCTTAGTAGATGGCACACAAAAATAAGTATCTGTCTTCTTTCATTTCTTTTGTGTGTTTCAGTCTTCTTCTTCTGTGTCTAGGCCAGATGTGAGAGTGCCAAAACGAAGACACCTTTTGGTGAGTTCATTCAGCAGGTCCTTTCAACTGACCTAGTGTGTGAAAGATTAGCCGGCAACACAATGTTGCCATTACCAGAATACACCCGATTGTAGTTGAAAAATACCACAATCTTCAAGGAGGTTCTTTCTGTGTACCCCATGTGTTTTTATTTTTATTTATTTAGTGAGAACTATGTTATCAGAAATGTCTAATGAACTAAAGAATTCATGCTTAATCTGGGCAGTAACTGGACTACTTTTCAATTTTCTGTATACTTTTTATACTTTCTAGAGATGAATTTAGACAACTGCTGACTTCTTTATTTATTTACATTTATACCCCCACCCTTTTGGTGCAAGCACCACTCAGGGCAGCTTACAATAATAATTTTGTGTCAGAAATTATTCTGGGTTGAAAGGATTTTTGTTGGAAAAACTCCACTCAGGGCATGCCCAAATGAGGCTCCTTTCATGTTCCCAAGATCTTTTCCCATCAAAATGGTCCCTATTTATCTACTTGCAATTTCTTTCTTCCAAAATGCTAAGTTGGCAGGAGCTGGGACAAAGACAGGTGCTCAAACCGTCATGCAGTACCCATATCTTGAACTGCCGATTTGCTGGCCTTCCAGCTAGCGAGGTGAACTTCTTAACCACTGAGCCACTGCAGCCCCAGTTTACAATGTGTATAAACATTATATATATGAACTAGTCATTCAGAAATTTAGTAAGCCTTGTTTTGTGAGAAAAAAGTCACTTTCCCACTTGATCAATTACATGAAAAGGAAAAACATTTCCCTCTGTTCCCTATACCAGGGATTAATTGTGCATGTGGATATGATTTCATTGGGCATACTTATAGCACTTAAATATTGGTCTTCAATCTATATAGTCCTGTGTAAGAATTAAGTCCCAGTGGGACGTTTCTACAACAAGGCAGGTTTCTAGAGAATGCTTCAAAGTCTTTGCTTCTTTGGGACAATCTCTTATATTGATGCACGTTAACCAATTATTCTTTCTTCCAGCTGGATTGTTAAACAGAAGAGAGACCCCCCCCCCCCATGGCTTGTTTGTTGAGGAGTCTATAGAAGCTGAAAGTTTGGCTCCCCCCATCAACGCAGAGAAATAACTCTTGAAGAAACAATGATGAGAAAAGACATCTTAGCATACCTGTCAAGTGTGGCTCCAGACATTACGGGACCTGCACAGAACCGTTCTGAGCAGGTCGCTTCTATGCATGCATAGAACGTACCTGTACAGAATGGTTCTGCGCAGGTCTGTTCTACATATGCGTAGAACCCTTCTACACATGCGTAGAATGGACCTGTGCAGAACCGTTCTGCGCAGGTCGCTTCTACACATGCGTAGAAGCCTTCTACTTATCCCCTTCTGCACAGAACCCTTCTACGCATGTGTAGAAAGATTCTACACATGCATAGAAGGCTTCTACGCATGCGTAGAAAGGACCTGCGCAGAGGGGATGCTCAGTAACTACTTTTCCCCAGCTGCCAAATTACAGGGTAGCAGCGGCTCTGGGTGAGAAATGAACAAAAGCGATGCAAAATTACGGGAAAATCCCAGCCATTACAGGGTACTCGACAGGTATGCATCTTAGTGTGCGGTTACAATGTTTTGGAAAAAAAAACAGTGTTGACATTGGTGTGTTTTTTCCAAACCTGATTTCATGTCACATGATTTTCCAAATCAGTTTGCATGTCCATCATGCAGATTGGTTCTCCTACATCACATAGTGATACATGGGCTTAGAGTGGCACATGTATCAACGTAGGGGTGGGTGGGTATTTTTTGAAATATTTTTCTAAAAAAATATTTTCATTCAAAGTTTATTGTCAGCGGCAGCAGTGGAATGAGCCCAAGCCCTAGCTGGTCATTGGCAATGGTCTGTGACCATCGATTTCCACCACCAATCAGCTGGAACCTGTCTTATACTTGAAGTTTCTGGAATTTCTATTATCAAACTGCTTGACAGTGGAAATAATGACAGAAGAATATACACATTTAAAATTGTGCATAAGCACAACATAGGCATGAACATCTTGAGGCTGAGGCAGTGAGCGCTGGTGCCAATTTGTAATATGATGGATATGGGTGCTTAGGCTTTAAACCACCTCTCACACACAAATCCAACTTTTGCCAGCACAGCTTACCCTAAGATTAGTCTCCTGGCCCCAATGAAATAGGGCATATTCCAAAGGCTTTATCCAGTATTCTGAAATCTGCTAAATATAATAGTGGAATGTTCTTCAGTACATATACTTACACAATAACACAGAAGCAATGGGGCAGATTGGTATCAACCAGGAACACTAACCTAACTTAGAAGCTTAACCCAAATTTGTGCACCAAGCTATAAGTCAATCATGACAATGCTTAGGCTTCATATGCAGAAATTTCTGAACTAAGAGTCCATTAACGAGAATCATGTAGTAGTGTGAAGGCCTATTCCAGATACCTTAGAAATCTTCAGATAATATTATCCAGTTAGATTGGTTTGTAGAAGAACACTGACTACCTAGACGCTTTTCATTGGATAACATGTGAATAACATTGTTTCTTAAGTTGAAATAAGACACCACATTTAGAAGTTTGAGTACAGACTTATAATTAGATCTCATTTTCATCTGACATTATATCTTAAATGGAGGGCGTATTTTTATAGGTAGGTAAAATAATACCCCATATTGCAAAAAATAAGACTTGGGAAATTCACTATGGAACAGACATTGGCTCCAAACAAGCTACAACAATGTCAGTTCACACATTAGCCAGTCCTTGAAGCCTTCAGTCAGTTGTAAAGTGACCACTGAGGCACTGCAAAAAACCAAAGAAACAGAAAACCAAATGTAAATGTGCTAATTGCATTTTATGCATACAATTTGCAAATGCTAATTCATATGCATAGCAGAATTTTGAAATAATTACCATAGACACAATAGAAATATGTCTCAGCATAAACAGAAAAGATGATCTGTCTACCTCAAGTGCCGGGTGGATGGGTAACTTCAAGTGCCATGTTTTCCCTTCTTGTGCTGCTTTGTCTATGAAAAGTAAGATCTGAAGTGGCCACAACATTTACAAAACTATTCTTTATAAAATTGAGGGCTGACTGACTGACTATTTTGGTCAGAAAAAGACATCCCCCCCCCCCAATCAAAAATTGATTGCCTTTAGTGAGGAGAGCAGCTTTTAGGGAAGGATGTATTTCAGTAAGCATCCAATGTGGCGTAGTAGATAGAAGGATAGAAGTCTGCTTTCAAATTGTTGCTTGGCCATGAAAACTCCCTGGAGATTGAACTGGTAAAACTACTTCTTGTATATTTCCAAATGCCTTCAAAGCCCTGACAGTTATGTAAATTCTAACTTGAGGGCCCATAAAACACAAATCATCAGTGATTACACTATACCAGGGATTCTCAACCTGCGGCCCATGGGCTGGATGTGGCCCATGGTGCCATTTCATGTGGCCCCCCCACTGCCTCCACCACACCCAGAGGTGCCATGTGGTGGAGGAAGGGCAAAATGGCCATCCAGTCACCAAAGCTGTCTGAAGGAGTGTGACCTGGGCCCCGACTTTGAAAGGTTGAGACCTCCTGCACGATACATTGGGAGGACCTTGGCCAGTAGGCTGTAAGCTATTCTGAAAAGATTTGCCAAATTCAGATCCCAAACAGACTGTTTTAAACAAACCCAGCTGGCAATTCCAGATCAATCCCACAGAATGTACTGTTTAATGACTGTTTAAGGCTGAAATGAAATATTGACTTGGTTGATACTGGTGGGCCATTGACTTCTATAGGAGGTAATTCATGTCTATCCAAGTATTGCAGCTAATTAGCTTGAAGGTCAGACAATCTGTTTTTGTGCTAGAAGTGGGGCTGCTACCTGGATTCTTTCTTTCTTTCCTTCTTTCTTTCTTTGCCTACACCACTTGCCTCCTTTCAGACCAGTTGCTTCCAATTAAACATCATCATAAATACAGGAAGAATGAACCATTTAAACTGACTTCCGGCTGTTCCAAAAGAGAGAGAGAGAAAGAGATACAATGCAGATGGCCTTTGTCTGCGGGCGGGCGGAAGGAGAGGGCAATGTCTTTTTCTGACCAAAATGGTCACTCAGCCCTGCTGTGGACTAGCTATTGTGTCAATGCCCTTGTGTTTTTTAAAAAGGAAACCAGTCCCCACTTTGGAGTATGAAAACCAAGACACAGGACACAGCCTCGGGCTGGGTTAACTCAGGTTTATTGCATGGTGGTCAGAGGGAACATGAGGTAATGGCGGATCGATAGCTCTTTATATGCAGTAGTAATACATTTGAACGTGGTTCCATGATAGCCCATTGGCTACTATCTGCGTGACGTCATTGGTGGTCACGCCCTTCTTGTCCAGGTGTAGGTGGTGGCGGGAAAACTTCCCGCGCTGTTGCCTTTGATGAGTTTGGACCAAGAGAGCTTGGACGCTCGCTGCTGCCAGCTGGTGGTCATTAGCTCGCGTCCTATTACAGGGTTCATGAGATACAGCTGAAGGTTACATTGTTACTATAGGCAAGGTTACATTGGTTCAGATACATTGTAATCCATGTGGAAGGTAAAACCATTAGAACACAACACCCCTCCCCCCTAGGATGAGACGAAGTCTCGAGCCCACACTTTAATCACAATCCCCCCCCCTAGGAGACAAAGTCTCTCAGCCAAGATGGCTTATTTCGAACACGCTGGGGTCTCGATGCGGGCTGCCTTTCCCCGGGTTTGCTACCTTCTCTTTGTCCCCTGGTTTCCTGTCCTGTAATTGGAGAGGGAGACTCGTTAGTGCCTTGCCGCGGCTCCGCGGCGTTGTTGGGAGGTGTGCTCTTTCTTAGGGAAGAACCGGGGGCACTGGGGGCTAACGAAAAACCCCTCTTCTCGCTTGGATGGGTGGGGGAACACTCCTGAAAACCCCCCCGGCTCGCAAAATCAAAATCAGAATTAAATTCGGGGGCAGCGGTCGCGAACTCCTCTCCCCCTTCCCCGGCCTCTGATAGAACTGGCGTATCAAAAGGGTATGAGTCGGGGCCGCTGCTGTCTCCCCCTTGGGCTAAACGGGTGGGGGAGGACCCTAACGCTGAATCCTGTTGCGGAGCCCCACTGACTGGTCCCCCACTCACTCGGTGCCTCAGTTGGTCCGCGTGCCTCCTCCATAGGAGGCCGGTGTTAGTCTCGACCCGGTACGACACTGGCCCCGTCTGTTCTACAACCGTCCCTGGTACCCAGGCTGGACCTGCGCTGGCATAGTTCCTGCAGTGAACCGGGTCGCCGGCGGCGAAGCCTTTCGAGACTGCCAACCCTATGTTTTTTCCTTTGTCCTCGACTCTTGTCGGGTCTAGCCTGGACAGGAGCGTGGTCAGTTTTCGCCGCATCAAGAGCTCTGCCGGCGAGTAACCTGACGCTAAGGGGGTCACCCTATACGCTAATAAGAACTGACATACTTGGTGATTTAGGTCCCCCGGGCCCATGCGCCGCAGCGCATCCTTTGTTGTACGCACCAGCCGTTCCACTTGGCCATTCGTGGCCGGGTGAAACGGCGCGGATGTGACATGCCGAATGGCGTTTGCCTCCATGAATGCCCCGAACTCAGCGGAGGTGAAACAACTAGCGTTATCGCTGACTAAAGTGTCGGGTAAACCGAACGTGGAAAAGACTCTCCTTAGCTGGCTAATTGTAGTGGCGGAGGACGTGCTCTTTACTGGGACAACCTCCAGCCACTTGGAGAACGCATCCACCACCAGGAGAAACATGGTTCCTCGGAATGGGCCAGCGAAATCTACGTGTACTCTGGACCATGGCCCCCTTGCCGTGTCCCACTCCCTATGCGGGAGACGGGCCGCCTCTGGTCGGGATCCCTGGCATGCCCCACAAGTGCCGATCATGTGCTCAATGTCCGCGTCCAGCTGTGGCCACCAAAAGTAACTCCGGGCCAACGCCTTTGAACGAACGATGCCCGGGTGGCTGACGTGCAGCAGTTTGAGCACCCTCGGACGCAGGGACGTAGGGACCACCACCCGTTGGCCCCACAAAAGGCACCCCCTTTCTAGGGACAACTCTAGCTTTTTCCGAAAAAATGGGTCGAATTCCGTGCTTGGGGACGATGCCGGCCACCCCTTCTGTACCCATGAGCTAACTTTCTCCAGCGTTCTGTCCTTGCCTGTCGCCCTAGCAATGTCGGCTGGTACTATTGGGGGTGCGTCTAAAACCTCAATCAGCAATACCTGGCGGTCTCTTTCTACTCTTGCCTTTTGGTCGTCCGACAAGGGCAAAGGAGATCTCGAAAGCGCATCAGCATGGCTGATCTCCTTTCCGGGCCGGTACTCCAACTCGTGTTGGTATGCGTTGAGAAAAATAGCCCATCGCAGCATTCTCGGGGACAGGATCTGTGGTGTGGGCCTGCTTGCTGTGAAAATCCCTAACAGGGGCTTGTGATCAGTCACGATTTTGAACGGGCGGCCATACAGAAAATCGCGAAATTTTTTGGTTCCCGCTACTATTGCTAATGCCTCCCTGTCGGTTTGTGCGTAATTTCGCTCTGCTTGGGACAGGGACCTTGAATAAAACGCTACCGGGGCCTCCCTTCCGTCATCCAACACGTGGCAAAGCACCGCCCCCACCCCCACCGGGGATGCATCACAGACTAAGACCACTGGCCGTTTGGGGTCGAAATGCGTCAGGATTGCCTCAGATGTTAAGAGCTGCTTTAGTTCTTTGAACGCCCTCTCGTGCTCGTCACCCCACATCCATGTCTCCTCCTTTTTAAGCAACCGATGGAGCGGTTCGGCCACGGACGCCTTCCGCGGGAGGAATGTATGGTAAAAATTGAGGAGCCCCAGGAATGACTGTAGCTCGGTTTTGGATGTGGGGCGAGGGGCCTTCTTGATGGCTGCTACTTTGGATTTGGACGGCTTAATACCCTCGGGTGTGATCCGGAACCCTAAAAACTCGACCTCAGTTTCGAAGAAGACACATTTGTCCTTCCTCAGTCTCAGCCCCGCTTTCTCGAACACAGTTAGTACTTTATCCAATCTCTTTGCCAGTTCGGCCTCACTCCCCCCTGTAATCAACACGTCATCAAAATAAGGCAACACCCCCTCCAGCCCCTTCAGGAGGCATTCCACAAGCGACTGAAAAAGGCCGGGTGCCGAGTTCACGCCGAACTGTAAACGCGACACCTGGAACGCCCCTTTATGTGTGACTATCGTTTGTGCCGCGGCCGTGGCGGGAGTTACGGGGAGTTGCTGATAGGCTTGTGCCAAATCGAGTTTAGCGAAACACTTTCCCCCATTCAGCCTGGCCAAAAGGTGGCTGACCACCGGCACCGGGTACGCATTAGGGCGGATCGCCTTATTAATTGTACACTTATAATCAGCGCAAATGCGCACCTCCCCGTTAGCCTTCAGAGCGGTTACAATTGGAGTTTCCCACTCCGCGGAATCAACAGGAATAAGAATCCCCTGGCCCACCAGTTTGTCCAGTTCCGCCTCTATCTTGTCCTTGAGTGCGAACGGCACCCTGCGCGGTTTGAGTCTTATCGGGCGGACCTCCGGGTCTAGGTCGAAGGCTACAGGGGGTCCCGTGAACTTTCCAAGTCCCTTTTTAAAAACGGCGGGATGCGCGTCGCACACCGCTTGTATTGGATCCACCCCCACGGTATGCACTCCCCCTATGAACAAGCCTAAGGGCTGAAACCACTGCATCCCTAGGAGGCTACAACTTCCCCCCTTAAGGACAACTAGGGGCAGTTCCGCAGAATGTCTCTTAAAACTGACCCGAAATTTCCCGACCCCCAACACTGGAATGCTGTTCCCCTGTACATCTCGTAGCGTGGACCTCAACGATTTAAGTTTGGGCCGCACGTGGGGGTCGATTTTCAAGAACTCTTTCTGGGAAATTATAGAATAGGAGGACCCCGAGTCAATTTCCATCCTGATAGGGGCCCCTTGTACTAGTACCTCAACGAAGTAATGGGACTGTCCCGCGGACACGTTGAACACCGGAGCGTCGTCCTCGCTGACGTCCGAGATGCGGCCCACGCCGTCCTGCTTCCTCGTGGTCTGGGCGCCATCTTTGGACCTTGCTGGACGGTCCGGTCTGGTTGAGCGGTCTTGTGACTGCCACCGGCCCTCCTTCCGTTTTCTGCACGCCTTGGCGATGTGCCCCCGGCGGCCGCAGGTGTAACACTCGGCTTTCCTGAATGGGCACCTTGCGCGCTCATGGGCCGCTCCGCAACCATCGCAGCGGCGCCCCCCTTTTCGGACCCTTTGGACCTCCTCGCCGTCGCTGCCTTCCGTAGACGATTTTGAGGCCCTTCGGGTTGCGTGCACCGACTGTCCGGACTTTCCGTGCACCGAATTCTCCGCTTTGCCGGCTCTAGGACGCCACTCACGCCACTGGTGCATTTCGTCCACTCCAGCATTCGTGGACTCCGCGGCTTCCGCGGCCTCTACAACCTCCGCCAGCGTGGGTGGTGGCTCCTTGTTCATCAAGCTGCGCTGCACCTCCTTGTCCTTCAGGCCACACAGCACTCCATCCCTGAGGGCCGTCTCTAGGTCGTCCCATCTGCAGGGGCCGGCCGCTATCCTCATGGCTGTTACGAACGCCTCAACCGACTCGTCCGGCGCTTGGACTCGCCTCCAAAACGCGCTCCGAGCGGGAAACATTGCCCTCGAGGGACGGAAACGCTCACGCAGCAGCTTCATGATGTCGTCTGCCTTGAATTCGCTCACCTTCTTCGGTGCAATGATGCCCACCAGCGTTCGCTTGGTTTCTATCCCAAGCATTCTGGTGAGGATGGCCCTCTTCCTCTCCTCATCGTCTTCTTTGACTTTGAGTTCCACCAGCGCCGCCTGGAAGTCCATCTCAAAAAGCTCCCAGTCTTGCGGTTTGGTGATGTTGAACCCGCTCTGTGCCCTGGCTGCTCCTTGGGGATCCATCATCCCACCTTCGTCGCCAATTTGGAGTATGAAAACCAAGACACAGGACACAGCCTCGGGCTGGGTTAACTCAGGTTTATTGCATGGTGGTCAGAGGGAACATGAGGTAATGGCGGATCGATAGCTCTTTATATGCAGTAGTAATACATTTGAACGTGGTTCCATGATAGCCCATTGGCTACTATCTGCGTGACGTCATTGGTGGTCACGCCCTTCTTGTCCAGGTGTAGGTGGTGGCGGGAAAACTTCCCGCGCTGTTGCCTTTGATGAGTTTGGACCAAGAGAGCTTGGACGCTCGCTGCTGCCAGCTGGTGGTCATTAGCTCGCGTCCTATTACAGGGTTCATGAGATACAGCTGAAGGTTACATTGTTACTATAGGCAAGGTTACATTGGTTCAGATACATTGTAATCCATGTGGAAGGTAAAACCATTAGAACACAACACCCACCTTGTTAATACTTCTGGTCACCCAAATAAATTCTTCGTTACCTTTCCCAGTGGGGAGAGAGAAAAGACTGGCTTTATGATTTTACAGCCCTGCCATTAGAAATCTTTGGGTGTAAGGGGTGGAGTAGAAAGTCCTAACATTCCAGCCCCAGGTTGCATTCTGTGGTTATGAACTTCCATTTGATCACTCCCCTGTCAATCTGACATTAACTTCTACAATTTACAACTACTCTGGCTTTCCACCTATTACAGCCATACCTCTGCACATGAAATGTGGGGTGGCGTAGAGGAAGGGGGTGGTGGAAACCCTGCTGCCCAGGGGAAGTTTAAAAGAATGCAATGTCTTGTTAAAACCTGAAAGAGCAATGAAAGAGGGGGGAGGAGGAGGGGGAGAGAACCTTCCAAGACAGAAGACCAAAGATCTGATAATGAGTAATGCTTTGCTCCCTGCTGTGAACACCAAGTAACTTGGCATGCAGACCACAGCAAAGTAGTGAATAATTCACCAAGTCAGTCATAGACCTCCTGGTCAGCCCACAGCCTTACTTCGTCTGGCAAGTATGCTCTCCCACAACATCAGGCTGGACAGGATGTTTGAGGTGACAACTGCTGAAACAAAAGGTGTGTGTGGCAGGCTCAGCAAGTGTACCTTGTATGACAGGAATCAAATCTGTACTGTTTTTAATCCATGGAAAAAAGTTGATTTAGAAGCCAACTGAAAAGAGAAGCTGGCTTTGATGAGGCCGAGGCATCTAGAATTACAGATTCCATCCAAGAGTCTCATCCCACCAGAAAAAATTGCATTTAAATGACTCTTCATTGTCTTCAGCAAAACCACACGGAGTCTGAGTCTTCTGAAAACATAAGCTGACTTCTTGCAACAGAGAGAAAGAAAGATCCCCATGAATTAATAAAGGCATTCATGTTCCCATAACATTTTGCCCTTCCTTGCTCTCTGTGAGTGAATGTCTGCATAATATGTGTTTCTGTGAATAAGATCCCTGTGTCTATGTTTAGTTTTGAAGAGCTAAAGATCTGTACTGTCAAAAAGCACAAGGGGTTTTAGGTCACACCATTTCATTTCTCTGAACATGAGGAGGAGGCAGTTGTCTGCCACAACTCATCCCTAAATGCTGAGTGGAAAGGAAAAGATTTCATTCATAACTTACCATTCATAGGTAGTCATGGACTATGATCCTTTGAACATTGATCACACTTGAGTAAGCTCCAATGAACTCAGTGGCATTTACTTCTAAGTACAGGGACTGTAGTGGCTTAGCGGGTAAGTTGCTGAACTTGATGACTGGAAGGTTGGCAGGTCAGCAGTTCAAGACCTGGTACTGCACAATGGAGTGAGTTCCCATCTCTGTCCCAGCTGTACTGTAGATAAATAGGTACCACTTCAGTGGGAAGGTAACAATGTTCTGTGCACTCTGATGTCTAGTCATGCCTGCCACATGACCATGGAAACACCTGCAGATTTAGACAACATTGGCTCAGACTTGATTGGCTTTCGAGCAAGGGAGACCTTTACCTTTACTAAAATAAAGATGGTACCTCATGGTGGGAACTGACATATCATTCTTTGACAATACCACTTCTCTCCACCCCGCTTGTCATAACAGTGCTTCTTCCACTCATATCACTCTCCCTAAAGAGTGCAAGTCTCCCATGTTATAGAAAACAGGAAGGGAAGGAAGAGGGGTGGGATACTACAACTAAGATGTAGGAAGCAGATTGTACACACACACACACGTGCACACACACACATGCACACACAATCAGACATGGAACTCTTGAGGAAACAGCAACATCGATCCTGCTGAGCATCTGGCAATAATATTTTCTAGAGAGAAATAAACTGCTGTTTTCATATTTTAAAAATTGCCTGAAGGAAGCACATATTTGCTATTGCAAATGGCATGCAGCAGCTCTTTGGTAATGTGTGTTTTAAAAGACTCTTCCCAACGTCATGGTTTTCTGTTGCAGGATAGAAACAAATGGGGAAGATACTTAAGAGGAAGTGTCCCAACCACTTCCTGTACAGAAGGGACATGGACCAGAATGGGAACTTTGGTCTTCTGATGTTTTTGGACAACAATTCACATCAGCCCTAGGCAACATAACTAATAGTGAAGAATTATGGGAATAACAATTACCAACATCTGATTGGAAGGACAACAAATGGCTGCTTCAGACTTGGCCTTTACCACAAAATTAAAGACTTGGAATTAAGTGAGGTTGAAATTTTCATTTTTTTATAAGACCAACCAGAATTTCTCATCCAGAATAGTTACTGAACATACTTCTGGTAGATTCTGGGAGCTGTAGTCAAAAAAAGAGTACCTTTGCCAATCTCTTGCCTAATAAATGCAGACCTACCAATTTCCTATGCACATTTACTGAGCTGTGACCTGTTCAGTTCAATTGGATATACAGTGGTACCTTGCATAACGAACGCATCAAATTGTTTATGTTTCTCCCACCAATTTTGATACCAACTTGTGATTCTTCCATCCCTGCATTGCACATTATGTGTTCTGTATATAAGTTAAATACGCATGGTGATGTAGGCAGATTGATTGCACACGGAGCCAGCAGGCGGGCCAAACACTTCTTTATTGCAGCATGGTCAATCTGTACATAACCAAATGGTGGAGGCGCAGCTCCTTATATATCATACAATGCATTTGAATTTCCCCCCAAAGGCACTCATTGGTTGCAGTAGCAGTGACGTCATTAGGGACATACCGCGTACCTTCCTAAGGTTCACCTAACCTGACTAAGGCTTATTGCATACCTTCCTAAGGTTCACCTATAGCGGGGAGGTTTCCCGCGTTAGTTGCTGATTGGGTGATTGGGGTCGCATGGGCTGAGCTTCCTCAGCTGCGCTATTGCTGGCAGCTGAGTTGCGTGTGGTGACAGATGATTAGCTTGCATACACAACACAAAATGCCCTTGCTAGCTTGTGGGATGAGCGCAATTGTTCGATAATTTAAACATTCTTGGGCATTACTTTTTTTGGCATTGGGACATGTTATGTACTGAATAGAATGTGACAAGTACTCTTTAACTGATTGTATCCGGCAATTGTATCCATTGTAACTAATCAGAGATACATTGTAGCAAGCTGTTAAGGATAATACTACTCGTGCCAATAGCAGCATCCAGCTCACGTGATACAGATTCCCCTGAATACCTGAAGGGCGGGAAACCTTCCTGCCGCACCGCACCTGGAGAAGGTGGGCGTGACGATCCATGATGTCACGCGGACAGTAACCAATGAACTATCACCCTGGTTATTCAAAATGTATAGTGTGCTATAAATAGAGCAGTTTGGTCCACTGTTACCTCATGTTCACTCTGACTACCATGCAATAAAGTTGTGTTTTAGCCCTTACTGCGGCTCCTTCTTTGTCTTCCGTGCAAGACACCAAAGGACATATGCTGATCTTTTCCAATCCTGTAGCCATTGCTGTGTTTTCTAAATCTGCTCACATATAGAATGCAGTTTTTTTTTATTTATTCCATCATCTTTTAGGGCTTTGAATAATTCAGTTGGGATACCATCATCTCCACTGGCTTTGTTATTTGCAGTGCTATTTAGGGCCTTCCTGACTTCACTCTCTAAGATGTCCAGCTCGAGTTCAATGTTCTCATCACTGTGCTTATCTTCTCTTTCTTCACATACAGCTACTACAGTGATGCACTGTAAAAAAAAATACTAGCCTCTCGGTGGGTGTGGCTAACTATAGGTGTGGCTAATTGTGAGCATGGCCTCTAACCCCCCCCCTCCAAGAAAAAAAGAAAAGAGTGTCAACAAGTATGTGGATAAGGGGGATCCAGTTGACATTGTTTATCTGGACTTTCAGAAGGCTTTTGACAAGGTCCCACACCAAAGGCTCTTGAATAAACTTACCAGTCATGGAATAAAGGGACAGGTCTTGTCCTGGATCAGCAACTGGCTAAGGGACAGGAAACAGAGGGTAGCACTAAATGGACACTTCTCCAAGTGGAGGGAAGTAAAGAGTGGGGTCCCCCAAGGTTCAGTACTGGGGCCCCTGCTTTTCAACCTCTTCATAAATGATCTAGAGGTAGGAGTAAAAAGCAAGGTAGCCAAATTTGCTGACGACACTAAATTATACAGGGTAGTGAAAACTGTGAGAGATTGTGAGGAGCTCCAGGGGGATCTCTCGACACTGGGGGAGTGGGCAAAACAGTGGCAAATGAGTTTCAACATTAGTAAGTGCAGAGTGATGCATGTTGGGGCAAAGAACCCCAATTACATTTATAAACTGATGGGGTCTGAACTCTCTGCGACAAACCAGGAAAGGGACCTTGGTGTCCTGGTGGACAACTCAATGAAGGTGTCAACCCAGTGTGCCTCAGCAGTGAAAAAAGCAAACTCAATGCTAGGGATCATTAGGAAGGGTATAGAAAATAAGTCAGCAAGTGTCATTTTGCCTCTTTATAAATCTATGGTGAGGCCCCACCTGGAATACTGTGTACAGTTCTGGTCGCCATACCTCCAGAAGGATATTATGGAGCTGGAAAAAGTGCAGAGGAGGGCAACCAGAATGATTAGGGGACTGGAACACCTTCCTTACCATCTGAGGCTGCAACGGTTGGGCCTCTTCACTCTTGAACGATGACGTCTAAGAGGTGACCTGATTGAAGTTTATAAAATCATGCACGGTGTGGACAAAGTAGATAAGGGAAAACTGTTTTCCCTATCGCATAACACTAGAACTAGGGGACACTCCATGAAACTTTTGGGTACTAGTTCTCAAACAAATAAGAGAAAGTACTTTTTCACCCAGAGGATTACTGGTCTATGGAACTCCCTGCCAGAAGAAGTGGTGACAGCTGTCAGTCTTGACAGCTTTAAGAAAGGATTAGACAAGTTCATGGAGGACAAGAGTATCAATGGCTATAATTATGGATACTTAAGGACAACCTCCGGGTTGGAGAGATAGGCAGGATATCTCTCAATATCATTTCCAGGTAATCCTAAGCAGGCATCTTCTTGGGAATACCCTGAAGGAAATGGTGAGCCACTGTGTGAGACAGAATGCTGGACTGGATGGGCTGTGGCCTGTTCCAGCAAGGCTGTTCTTATGTTCTTATGTTCTTCTGAAACCTATCTCCCTCTGGGAAGAGTCCCAGAGCAGCTAGGCACTGCTGGCGGGTCATCCCCTCACTGTCTGGGCATGCTTTTACCAGCAATGCTGCTGGGAGGTGAGCAGGGCGGGTTGGTGGCCTGACGCTGGCCCATCACCGCCAGAAACTCATCCCATTTGCCTTGCCCAGGGCTAGGTACATGGGAAGCATTGCTGGCGGCACTGCTGGGAGGTGAACGGGGCTCCTGGGAGCACCACCAGCAATGCTGCTGGGAGGTGAGCAGGGCTACTGGGAGTGCCACCAACAATGCTGCTGGGAGGTGAGCGGTGCTGCTGGGAGGTGAGTGGGGGTTGGTTGGTGGCCTGGTGCCAGCCTCCCCCTCCCATCACCACCAGAAACACATCCCATTTGCCTCACCCAGGGCCGAAGGGCAAGGGAGTGTGGAGATGAAATCGTGCCTTTGGCCCTGGGTGAGGCAAATGGGATGCATTTCCCGGCGGCACTGGGAGGGGGAGGCAAAGAGGTGGGTGTGGCTGGCCAAGAGGGCATGGTCTGGAATTTCCGCTACCGGTTCACAAGAACAATTGGGAACTGACCTCAGTGCAACATTGAGCTACTACCTTCCATCAAGTCTGGCTCAACATTCTGCAGTTGTTCATTAAAGCTCACAACTCATAGCTGGTGGTAACAAAGGTGAGGACATGTAGATATACCCACTTTAAGAAGAATGAATAAACTTGCCCTTATCATTTTCCATCTCTGTCTAATTTGAGAGATAGAATGTCAAACAAATCAAAGCAGAGTTGTGTATTGAACTTCTTTTCTTCCATACCATTTATGTAAATTACTGTGTGTACCTTTTGGGAATTGTGTCACATTATCCAATATTGATTGCCAGTCACTGAAAGACATTTCATAAACATTACACAGTGAATGTTTTAAATACTATTAACATGGTCAGCATTTTAGTTATATTTAAATCTTTAGAAAGATTTTAATGTTAAAGCATTTCATTAAAACAGAGTAATTATTTTTGGTGATGGATGCACGGATGTCATCTAGTGATTTTATATGAGTTTCTCAATTTGCATTCTATCATCATTTGATTAATGCTTACTGTGCTAACATCCTTTCACAGTAAAAACATGAGCTTTGGTGTAGTAAGTCGTAGCCAGAGTAGGCCTGTTTCAATCAATGGAATTTATGGTGGAGCTGATTCACTGGATCCCCATTGTTTCAATGGGCTCGCTCTAATTGCTTTTCACTATACGTAGCAACAGGATTTAGCCAAAGAGTTGTGTAGCACCTGAAAGACTAACAAATCCATTACAGCTTAATCTTTCAGGGACTAATGAGGCCATTGTATCAGATTTGTGAAACTGTGTGGTACAGTGGAACCAGTGCTCACAGTGTGGAACCCTAAGGATTTCCTGATCCACAGGGGCTTTGTCATGCGCTACCACCCCTCCAAGGCTACTCTGATGTCATTGAGTTTAGCTGCAACTGCCACAATGGCTGCAACAGAATGCCTTTCTTCATGAACAGTATACTGCTGTAAGCACACTTTAGTTGCAATGCAAAGTATTTCAGGGTTTAGTTTTGAAAGAGTGATTAAGAGATTGATTTCAAATAAGAATTCAGAATTAACACATCAAGCAGGTTGACCACTACATCTATCTCAGCCATCTGATTGGGATGAACAACAACCAGAGAGCAGGACTAGCCAGAAGGAAGTGCATGACAGTAATCCAAATGGGACATAGATAAGGCATGAGTCCTCATGGCCAGAGCGAACTACTCCTTGAATGTGCACAACCAAGGCACTATATTTAACTTATAGAAACCACTGAAACCTGGGCATCTAGGCTGAGCACTGAATCCATAGCATGGCCATGCCACAAACATGAATTTTCAAGTGGAGTGTAACCCAACTGAGGCCCCCACAGTTGAATTCTTGTTCCCCAGTTTCATAAGATTAAGACATTTGCCTTGTCTGGATTAAGCTTCAAATTGTTTACTCTTCTCCAGTCCATTATTGGCATTAGATATCAGCCTAGAGCAGTGTTTCTCAACCTTTGGTTTTTGGACGTCAATTCCCAGAAGCCTAAGTCAGTCCATTGACTGATCAGTCCTTTGGGAAATTGACTTAGGCTTCTGGGAATTGAAGTCCAAAAACCAAAGGTTGAGAAACACTGGCCTAGAGCATCCTTAGATTTGGATGCAAAGAAGAAAGAAGAGTTGAGTGTCATCTGTACACGGATAGCCCTGAACTCCCAAAACTCCCTCCAAAAAAAGTAATAAAAATGTAACTTCTTCCAGATCTGACATTGTTATTTTACATACTCCAGAGGCATTCCATGTGCTCATTTCCTAGTTGAGGTATTTACACCCTACTGGTTTTTTGCAGTGGACTGATAAATTGAAGTATAAACTCCCATCCAACCACTCTTCCACAGGTCACTGCCAAACAAAATATATCATTGCAGTGTCTGCATCAGGATTGGGAAATATTCTGCATGAAATCGGCACATATTTTGTTTGCTTTTGCAGAAAGCCAGCATGACGATTTTAAACAAATGCTGCTTTTCAATAATGAATTGCTACCCTCACTGATAGATGCCTATAGAGTTCTCTCTCATCTAATAAGATTCTTCTTTTGTTCCAATGAGTGTTTAATGTATATTCTGACACCTCCCCCTTAAGGAATGATAATAGCAAGGCATGATTATAGCGGAAGTACAACAAAATGTATTACAGGGTAGCAAGGCTATAACTAACACTGTTTTGATCCATCCATGTGAAATTTAATAATATAAGCAAAATGAGAGGTAAGGATTCATATAATCTGTTAAAACAATATATAATTAGAATGTAACTGGATGAGAGTCTTATTTTCTTGAAGGCTGGAACTAAAAATAAATAAATGTAACAGTGGTTATGTATGTTATATTTAAATATTTACATGAAATGTGTAATTAATAAGCTTGTAGGAATTATTAGCAAAATTAGATAGTTAGGATAAAGTGATTATACTATTAGTGTAATTGATTGTTAATAAGTGCCCAAATCTACTTCAGTTAAGTTTTAAGTTGGAGGAAACATTTAACAGTTAAGTTGATGTTAAATTGCCATTTAAGTTTAAGCTAAGTGACTGCAGTAGCCTTACAAAAGGAGAGAGAGCCATTATTTTACACACCTCCCCATTTCCCTTTTGAATTTTAGGGGGAAGGAAATAGCTACAAGAATTTTTGAAAAACCTATTTTCTGCCTCTGAATCTTGCTGTTGCTTTCTCTCTTCCTTTCCTTTATAAGCTCATTTTCTTGCCCTCCTCATTTTAATTCACAAGATACATTCATTTAACACTCTGCAGATGCACAAAGGCACAACCTTCAATGTTCAGTAAGGCAGGGAAAAAGCAATGTTCAGTAATGTTCAATGTTCCTAGGGAAATTATTCATAGTATTGTAATTGCTTAACAGTGCAGATGCAGATTAGTTTTCAGAAATAAGTCCTACAATGTTCTCACTCCTATGTGTATATTTACTTGCTTATTAGGTACATGTACAGTCAGTCTTTCCACTAAATATTTTGTGCATTCATCTGTAAAACCTATGTAATTTTAATAAAATGCATACCGTACACGTGGAGATCTTCTGCTTGGAGTGGGAAAGCTATGGGTGTGTGTTTTTAAACCTGTTTTTTGCATTTGTGAAGGGATTATCAGAATCAGCATACCCGTTTTCATTAAAATTGGCATTCCAATATTCAGTTCAGGAAGAATAGGAAAAGAATCATGTTATGAGTTTCATGTGAATTTTAGGGAGAGAAGGGCTTGCTAGGGAGGTATTTCATCCCCTTCCATCAGGCTTAAAAACACCAGAATGATCTCAGATGACCTATTAACAGCTCATTGGCCTGGTGAGAAACTCAGCAGGTACCAAGTTTCTGCCATTGACAGCTGCCAACTTTAAGAGATTAAGCAACTGTTTTGCAAATCTGGATGTCTCAGTGGTTTAGGTATCTGTCTGTAGAACCAGAGGATGGGGTTTCAATTCCACACAGCTCATCCTTAGGGAAGAGCCAGCTTGTGTGGCCTTGGGCAAGCTACACAGTCCCAGGGTGTCCCCAGAAGAAGGGAATAACAATGTACTCAATACTGAGAAATAAATTTGATGGCATATTATTAATATCATCTTGAAACAGTTACAATTTTTAGATTACTAAATATGTCTGGAGCTGTCTTTGATCAAAATTATGACTAGATTATTATTACATTATGATGTTTGCTTGATTGGATTTTCTTTACCTTTCACAACCTGAAAAGGGGGGGGGGGGAGGGAGGTAGAGATGCTGATTTCTGAAGTGCTTTAAATAAGGAAGTAATCTATTCCTTACTGATGAAGGACATTTATGTAGCGATCAACCATTCAGGGTTTTCAGGATCTTTTATAGACCAATTCTATATGTGCCACTTCAAAAATAAAACTCATTGAGTTAAGTGGACTTACTTAAAGGCAAGTACCTATAGGACTGCTGACTTCATGTCTAAAGTTCTTTTGTACACCTTTACATTGCACAAGGCTGATGACATCATAAACTGTAGCCAGAGGGGAGCTGGGGGGGGGGCAAAAACCCTCCTGAGCTAACAGCCTGCCCACCCCACCCCACCCCGGGATGCCAATGTTATATATGTGTGTGTGACATTGTTGCCCCTCCTGAAAAAATCCTCCCCCAATCTAGAATCCTGGCTACGGCCCTGTGGCGAACTTTGGCACTCCAGCTGTTCTTGGACTTCAATTCCCAGAAGCCCAAATCCCGGTGAATCCACACGGATGGGTTTACTGTAAACCCATCTGTGTAGATTCACAAGAACTTGGGCTTCAGGGAATTGAAGACCAAGAACAGAACATAGTATAGTAATACAATTCATGTGGATTCACAGGGACTTGGGCTTCTGAGAATTGAAGTCCAAGAACAGCTGGAGTGCCAAGGTCATAAGCCATAGTGGGGTTATTTGGAAATTAAAATGTCCAGTTCCCTCCTCAATGATTTTGAGGTTCCCATGAAATTCCTTTTGACATGGGGAAGCCACTAGGGGCCATAGAACTTGAAGTGTCCCTAATTTCCAAAAGTCATGACTGGTGTGATTATTTGTGTGACCTACCCTTTCAAAGTACATAATATAAAATTGTCTTTCAATGATCACATATACATTCCATCCTAATAGTGTGATTTCCCAGTAAAACTTAGTAAATCAACAAAGAAAAAGAAGAATATTCCAGGCTGCACGTCTATCAAGCTCTAAATATTAAACCAGGAAAAGATAGACGAAACTACAAAAAGAAAGAATGCAGCTTGTTGAATTGATTGAATACTGCTTGTTGTCTCCTACCAGGACAAGATTCTGGCTGGGCCATCAGGAATTCACTTAATGAACCTCATAATGAAGCAGGAAGATCTAACAATAATCAAAATGGGGCTAAATGAATACAGGACAAATTTTCTGTGAATGTGGAGAAATTCAATCAACAAAGCATTTGTGTGCATGCAATTTACTCCCCACTGCCTCTTACAAAACAAGATCTAGTAAATGGCCAAGATAATGCTATTGAAGTAACCAACTCCTGTTCAACAATAGACTAATTATATTTTAACATTTGAATTTGTTTTGAACTTTACCTATATTTTATATATGTTGATAATTTTAAACAGTGCAATGCTCTAATACACGGGTGGCCAACCTTTTGTGCCGTGAGCCTGACCATGCCCCTGGAACAGCTGAGCTGGCTGGACCATTCCCCTGGAAGCGGAAGTGGGCACATTTATGGTTGTCATAAATGTGCCCCCTTCTGTGTTTACATCAGCCATGGACACGTTTGCACATGCGCGGGTGCATGTTACTGCTGATATAAATGTGCCTGCTTCTACTTCTGGGTGTGGGGGAGATGGTGATGGGTTGGTTGGAATGACATTGTGGAACGGGTCTGGTCCACGTGTCATAGGTTGGGAACCCCTGTTCTAATACAAAGAAAGAAAGATTAAAAGGGTCTATGTATAGGATTGGATTAAAAGATGTTGTTTTTACTGTAAATTTAGATTGCTTTGATGGAACATCTCTGTTCTGTATTTCTTTCGGTGTATTACTTATAGGGATTAACTTCTGACTATAACAAAGTATAGAATTTACCAACAAAGCTATACAGAAACTACTTTGACTTCTGTTATTTTCAGTAAACCAGATAGAATTTTTTTTTTGAAAAATCCAGCAGCTAATGTCCTGTAGTCCCTCTGTAAATACCACTATAGCATTAGTGAAAAGGAGAAACTGAATTTTTGTCCAAGCAGTTAATTCAAAAGCAGTAGTGTTCCCCCACTACCTCTTCTGTTTTTTCAAGGATTTTTTTCTCCCTTTACCCTCTAATTCATAAACCAGTTAAGATAAATTATTAGGATTTAAACTGACTCAAAGTTGATCCTCATGATTCTTTGGTAACCAGCCAGCTTCATGTTTTCTGTCCAGGCTAATCTTTTATCCAGGTACAACACATGAAGGACACCGTCCTGTTCGCATTCAGAATTTTGTGTCTCTCTTTGTCTGTGTGCCTGTGTACTGGTGCATTGCAACTGCAGTCTTATTTACCTTGGAATATACCTCACTGAATTCTGTAAAACCTCTTTCTGAGCAGATATACATAGGATTGTGACACCCTGCCATTTTCACTATAAATGTATATTGGTGTAACTTTGCTTAAGAACAGCATATGTAATTCTCAAGATATTTCACTGTTTAATTGACATGAAATTATTATTGCTGGTTAATTCTGCACACGTCTACACATATGTAAGCCCCACTGTCTTCATGGAATGATTTCCAACTACTCACATATGAGATTCCGCATAAATAACCAAGGAAAACAGGGAGGTTGGAGACCATTTTGAAATATAACAATGAACTGACATCTCAATTTCTTTGTGAATCTTTTCTGTGAATTTACAGGCAGAGATAATATCTCCTCTATAACTTCACTTGCTTGTAGTTTAAAACAGAAGTGTATTGTTAAAGCAGAGCAACTTGTAGCTAGGTTAGCTTGCAGATTCAGCTTCTGAATATCAGAATGGTCATTTCATCCTTGAAAATAAATCATTATCCAGACTTCCTTTTCTATAAGAAAGTTAGCATTTATTAGCAGGGTTGCAATCAGGCCATCGCGCTGCCGGGAAACCACTGATGTGTGCATGTGCAAACAAACCACGCATGCGCAGAAAACCACAGGGGTATGGCGGTGCTGGGAAACCACTGATGTACACATGCGCAAACAAACCACACATGCGCAAACAAACCACAGGGGCATGGCCAAAATGTGGGGAGGCACATACCGGGCCTGGGAATTTCTGATGCCGGACCTGTTTCTTAGAGAAATACAGTGGGTGAGAAAGAAGATAGGAATCTTAGTTGTGTCTAGCAAAAGAGGAAATGCAGCATGCCATAGTACCGGCAGCCTCACAGGGAAAAACACCAAGATGTCTCCTCTTCCAAAAAAGAAAGAAAGAGTACAGAAAGAATATTCATTAAACAATAAGAGTACAGAAAGAATATTCATTAAACAATAAGAAATAGGGTTGAAGGAAGCTCTGAATAGGTCATAGCACCCTTCTCCCCCTTTCTCTATATACTTCTCCACAGAAAGATATGCATTTTAGTGTATGATGACTAACGCCCAGTCGCTTCTATCATGTACAACCCATGAACTCTCCCACAGGCTGAATGTGGGTCTTCAGGTCATTCCTATATCACTCAACTTCCCTTCCATACCACTTGAAGGTACTGCTTCCCCAGTGTCCACAGTTATCATGATGGAAGTTTTTGAGGGCAGCATTCTTGTACAGGATTCTCCACCTGCAGTCCATGGGCTGGATTCGGCCCACAATGCCATTTCATGTGGTCCCCCGCTGCCTCCACCACACCAGGAAGTGCCATGTGGTAGAGGAAGGGCAAAATGGCTGTCCGGCCTCCAAAGCTGTCTGAAGGAGCATGACCCAGTGCCCAGCTTTAAAAGGTTGAGAACTCCTGCCTTAGAGGTTATGACTAAAACTAAAAACAAGGGAGAATATGCTTATGACATCATGGTGTCAGCTTTTGAGATGTCATAGTGATAAAGCAGATTTCTAGCCCTGAGATTTGTCAAAGCTTTAAAGACGTTCCTACACATATATAAGTGTATATATAACAGCAAAATGAGTGGAGAAAGAACTCTGATTCCCAATGGTCATGGAAGCGGAGAGGCCATGCCAGATGGACTGACTGTGAAAGTGCACCTTGTCAATATCCTGCGGCAGTCCATTGAAATCCTGGAGTTAAATCCTGCATGTCTCATTTCATATGTGCTGCAGGAGATGGCTCTGAGATCATAATGTGTGGGTCACTTCATGGAAAACTGGGATCCACCTTAAACAAATCTATCCCAGTGGCATTTTTCCTGATTCCCTTGGAGGGCAAAGGCAGCCCAGAACAAGCTGGCCTCCGCATCGCCCTGAAGACATCTGTCCGTCCAACCAGAGCGGACCGGAGGGGCTCTCTAATTGTTCCATCAGCCAGGGGCCCCCACCTCTCTGGCACAAGAAAAAGGGCCTTTTCCGTGTTCGCTCCGGCCCTTTGGAACCTCCTACCAGTAGAACTACGCCTGCAACAGAGTTGCTGCCCTTCAGGAAAGGACTTAAGACCTGGCTGGCGGGGCAGGTGTGGAGCCCTGAAGGCAATGTGGCTCCTGTTCGTTGGCTCTTATCATGAAATGTATCTTCTTTCTGCCTCTCGGGGTGGGTGGGATTATTTAATATAGGTTAGGGGTTTTAATCTGGTTTTATGTGGGTTTTTTAAGTATGTGAGCCACCCTGAGTCGGGTTCCCCCTCAGTGGGCAGCGAACAAATTGAAATATTAAATTAAAATTAAATTAAATGATGATGATGATGATGATGATGTCCTCAGAACATTTCACAGAACACTACAAGGGGTATCTGGGTTACCATGCTGCTGAAGCTCAGTTACCTGTGGATTGGATTCTGGCTGTTTTGTTCTGATGAGAATGTTGTACCCATTTTTACTTAAATGCTTCTGCATCAAAATATCTGCTGTACATTTTAAATAGTGAAGAGTACACAGATATTTCTGCTGCTCAGAAACTTTTGCCAGGGTGCACAAAGGTCAATTCATATTCTTAATAATTCAATATCCTCCCTTTTATTCTTTGGCAAAGAAGAAAATAGTCTCGTGGCTCTCATAGTTCTTTGAACATACCATTTATGATCTAAAGAGACTTTTCTCAAGAAAAGAAATAAAATCCCTCTTTCATTACTTTCTGAGTTGACCTCAACAATGTGTGTGTGTTTGTTTGTGCGTCTATGTCTGTCTTTGTGCATGTATCTCAGTGTGTGTTTATAAAGTATGCTATTGATGGTATATATTAAGAGCCTTTAAAATTCATATCTTGGTAGGGACTGGCATTTTGAAAATCTGCTTTTGGTGGAATGTTACATTCCCACTGTATGGGATGGATTGTCTCATACTGTTGATTACACAGTCATCTTTTGAACCAAACAAGGACAACATTTCTCAGGAGCCCAGCAGTTGTTGTTCAGTCGCACAGGCAGGTCTGACCGTTTGTGACCCCATGGACCACCACTCACCAGGCTCCTCTGTCATCTGCCATCTTCCACAGCCCACTCAGATCTATGCCCACTGCATCAACAATGCCATCTATCCACCTCATCCTCTGGTGCCCCCTTTCCCTTTTTCCTTCTATCTTTCCCAGCATCAAGGCCTTCTCTAGTGAGTCCTCTCTTCACATTTGGTAGCCAAAGTACTTGAGCTTCAGCTTCAGTATTTGTCCTTCCAAGGAGCAGTCAGGGTTGATTTCCTTTAGAATTTACTGATTTGATCTCCTTACAGTCCAGGGGACTTTCAGGAGTCTTCTCCAGCACCACAGTTCAAAGGTTTCTGCGCTCAGCCTTCCTTATGATCCAGCTTTCACAGTCATACATTCTACTGGGGAAACCATTGCTTTAACTATGCGGCTTTTTGTTGGCAGAGTGATGTTTCTACTTTTTATTATGCCGCCTAGGTTTGTAATCCAAAAGATTATCTGGATGTGGCAATTCATATGAAGATTACATTTGGTAGCGCACTAACACCAAATTTTGACAAATAAAAATTCCCAGGATTCTTTGGGGAAAGTCTCAGCTGTTAAAATTTCAACAAACATAGCTTTGCAAAACATGGGGGAAATTGTTTTCTCCCAGAATCTCTAAGGCAGAAGTTATTTTGAGCCCTATTCCTCACAGAATCTTCCCAGAAACAATCTGATCTCCAAAAGTAACTTTTTGAAGCACCAGTTTATAATGTAGATTACTTTCAGCCAATATCAAATGAGTCATACTTTCATATCTGTTACAGATAAAAGATAGCATTATGGAAGATAATTGTTTTATTGTAATGTGATTTTATTGTGTACTGTTGTGAGCCGCCCGGAGTCGCGTTGTCAAGTGGGCAGCATACTAATGTAAATATTAAATTAAATTAAATTAAATTAAATTAAATTAAACAGGTCCTAATACGAGATGCAAAGACACAGCCAGAATGTAGTAACCCAGCTTTTGTTTCAAATTACCACAGTCACAAAACATGAACTCACCTTCGGGCCTTACAGCTTTCCTCTTCTTCTTTTTGGCCTCCACCTCCTGCCATCATGACTTCCTCTCCATCTTGCCTTTGTACCCCTATGTCTCTGACACTTTGCCTTTTATATTGCTTATCTCCTGACCCAAGTGCTCCTTGCTTCCTGGTGCCACCCCATGGTCTTGTCTCATGGATGTTGATGCATACTTGTCAAGTTTCAGGAAATTTCTGTCAAATAAGGGAAATTTCCCGGCCAAAACGGGGAAGTGGACAGCTATGCTTATCCTGTGCTGGCCTCCAGTCTAATTGCAGTCTAACTAATATGGGATGACAGCGGGAAAGAGTGTAAAATATGGGGATTCGACAGAAATTTCCCAAAACTTGACAGGTATGTGTTGATGGCCCATTCAAGAAGGTTCTTCACTTGTCTCTCCACCCAGGTGCTCTATGCATTTGAGGTCACCCATTCCTCTACATGCCATGATGGCAGGCACCATTGATAGAGCTGATGACGGAAATTCACTCATTGGCTGACAGGTTTAGAAGGTGTACCAATTGGCCCTTCCTGGCCACCATCACAGTGGCAGTTTCTTTTGTATGCACCTTTATGTGACAAGAGATTTACCACATTGCCGAACAAGTTTGGAAGAAACATTCTAATCTGCACCCTCAGAGGTAAAATCTGAAACCCATTCTCTCTAAAATGCCCCTGTAGCCCCCATTTTGTAATATGCTTAAAACTATCAAACTATGATTTTCTGAACTTTTATGTTTTTCCTGCACCACCGACTTTTCTGAAATGCCTAGCTTGAAGAAGTGTTTTCAGGAGTTAATAGCTGGTTTCTGCATCTAATATTTTAGCAGTTTAATAAAGATATCATCCCAATCTTGTCTTTGGACTGATAATGTTATATTTTTTTAATATCTTACTTTCCCCAAAAATATGTTTTACTGATAAGTTATATCTCATTCAGTGATGTCCTTAGGGAGAGATAGGAAGATCCAGTCTGACAGCAGAAGATGAGGGGAGCGATGATTATGAAATCTAAGCTAAAAACTGTAAAGAAAATGGCCAACTTAGCAAGTTTCCACGTTTGAAATTCATTATACATAGAGCTAAGCTGAATACAAAAGCTTATACTGTACAATGTGTAGTCCACTATGAAGTTCACTATTAATGAGCAATTGTCATCCTGCACCTATGCTGTATGGTTTATTGGCATTAAAAATAAATGGTTTGGGGTTTTTGAGTCCTTTCATTTTCATTTATAGATTCTGTAAAAACAAGCTGAGGTTCCCATGAGGCTTTTGTTCTTTTAAATAGGTTTGGGAATTTATTTATTTTTTGTTTCCTTCTCTCTCTTTTTTTTCCATTCTTTTTTTGGTAAACAACACAGGACAAAAAAAATATCTTTATACAATCTAATGGCAACAGATACAGTTTCATGAAAGTAGAGGAAGAGAGGCCCTGGCTGGAATTAGTGAAGGCAGGCTGCTATGTTCATTCTTGGGCTCTTCTCCAACTTACCCTCAGGGCTTTTCTGTTCCAAATCTAATATAAAGATGTTTTTCTCCCCCAAACAGCTCCTCACTGCAGTTTAAGATTCTGGGACTTTAGGATTTCAGCCAATATGTGGGCAAAGAATAACTGGCTGAGTTCTTCACCCAACCTTGACCCTCATCCCACCCTGTACCCCCTTAACTCTGCTTTTGACATAAGAGAACAGCAATGGGACAGGTTTCTGAACTATCTTTTTTCTTGTTCCTCCAGGCTCTTGCCTTGAGATGGCTGTTTCTTATTTAGCAAACCATGCGCACATGTTTTCAGATGTTTGGAGCTCAAAACCAGATGAGGGGAATTTGATGTGAATGAAATGTAGTCTGTGTAGTTACATTATCAAATTCAGGCAGAGGAGATAGTTGCAAAGCATGTTGGGAGACTTTTAAAAACCCAAAATTTTCTCTCAGCTGCTTTCTGCAAGTTTGATACATTGATCAGTGGTTGGGTTTGCTTGAATGCCTATCAACCTAAGGATAAACACATGCAATAGTTACCTTGAAAACATAATGAGCTCTTATCATCCAGCTACACAACTGTCTTTTTCTTCTTCAGAAATAAAGCCACAATTAAATCTATTAGCGAGTGGCAGGTTATGGAGTGAGTTATGGAGCAGGGTTCTGCCTCTTGGGGCTGGTGGCAGAGGCCCCGGGAGCTGTGGAACTGGTGACTGGCCACACAGGGGCCAGTGGCAAGGGCCCTTGGGTGGCAGAGTTTTGGACAGACTGGGATTCTGGGATTCACTATTCTGTTTGGACCATTTATGCCATGGACAGACGTGAAGGGCTGGGGGCCAGACATTGCCCCTTGGTCAGCCTAGGCCTTGACCTTGGACTCTCTGGCAGACAATTTGTGGAACTTTTTCAAATGAATTACTTTCTTCTTTTTCCTCATTGTTTTATGATGTTTTATGATGGTTGTGATTTATGATGCTCTTCCAGTTTGTCAACCCTTCCTCCATATGGGCACGTTTTGCTTCCACTTCCGGGAGCGACGAGGGCAGCATGGGCCGGATGAATTGCAGTAAACCCATTCATGTAGATTCACAGAGTGCTTGGGCTTTTGGGAATTGAAGTCCAAGAACATCTGGCATGCCAAGGTTCATCATCACAGACCTATAGCCCTGTAGTCTTCCTCCCAGCTCAAAGTGTCTCCCTCACTCTAAATTACCGAAAAGCCAGCCTGGTGAGGACTTATGAAACTTGTTCACACAGCATCCTCAGTAATAGATGGGATTGCTTGAGATAGGGACATGATACATGGACATTTGATAGAATTTAGGAACACCTCTTTTTTAAGTTACAACTCCTAGAACCATGTAGCCAACAGGGCCAGTAACTGGCTAGAGTACTTTGGGTGTCCCAGCTCAACAAAATAACTTTCCTCAGCTTTAGCATTTGTGTACTGTATTTTTAAGAGGGCCTGAGAGAATTGAATTTAAATACTGGAACTCCATCAAGAAGATATCAGAACTTGCTAAGATAAAGGATTACATGACTTCTGCTAAAGGTCCTGTAGGTAATTCAGCAAGTATGTCAACCAAAAACATGTAGCCATGCTAAAACTGGAATTCAGCCTCCAACAGGTATAAGGTCTCCCTTGCTTGAAAGCCACTTGTGTTGAACTCTAGGGGGCATTGTTCATCTCCATTTGCAGCTGAAGAGCCAGTGCTGTCTGCAGATGTTTCCATGGTCATGTGGCAGGCACGGCAAACACCAAAGAGCATGGAATGTTGTTACCTTTTCCACCTATTTAGCTACTTGCAATTTCTTGCTTTCAAACTGCTAGGTTGACAGGAGCTGGGACAGCTCACTCTATCATGTAGTACTCAAGTCATTAACTGCTGACCTGGTGACCATCCAGTCATTAAGTTCAGCATCTTAGCCACTAACCCACTGCAGCCCCTTCATCCTCCCGTACAAATGGTTAAAATCTCCCTCATAATATGTTGATTTAATATAGTGCACATTGGTCCTGTGCTTATACATTTAGGACCATTCTTGTAGCAACTTTCATTAAAAGATTCTGCAAGAAGGTTCTGTAATTGCCAGTTGTTGAAACAAAACAAAACACCACAATGGGAAGCTGAAATTCTATTAACATTTCTTAATTACAGTGTTCTATCTGTAGAACTTAATTTTACTTCTTTAGGGATGGCTGCTTGTCAGCCACTTAGATTTCACAAATTTGGATTCACCACAGGTATTGTTGTATACCGAGGCAATTAAAATTGATAGAAAATGTTCTGGATTAAAGAACCTGCTCTTCTGGCCAGAAACTCTTGGTTTTTTGCCACTCTGTTTCCTCCCCATCTCTATCTGGTTCCATCTATCATGACACATGACTAACTGATATTAAGAAGTTGCATCCCGAGTCAATGGGGCATTTCTCTCTGTCCAAATTCTGTCAATTGGCAGCTTTTTTTGTCTTAATTAGAGACCAGGTCACACAACTGGGTGGTGGTGGCTTTTCACTATACAATTCCTTCAATGCATAGGTGCCAATTTCTCTTCTAGTGTCTTCTGCTCTCAAAATCAATAACTGAGTCATAGATTTGTCACCTTTTGCCATCTCAAAGCATGGTTAAATGATGCATTCATCTCTGAGTGGTTGCTATAACTGCATGCATTGTTAGCAAGTGTAATCCTTACCAGTTTTAATGGCTTGTTGGCTCAGTGAAAGGACGCAGACAATCTGACATGATCCACATTTACTTCAAAGAATTTATGCTAATGTTACTAAAACCATATGCATAAGCATGCTTAGGATTGCATTCATAGACTTTCATGTCCACCATTTTGCAGTAACATCATGTGGCAAGTATGTGTAGAAGATAAAGCTCATTAGCAATGAAGCTGGTGTGAATATAATATAACTTTAAATGAACCAAAATATTCCCTCTAGTTTACCGTAATCTACAATAACTGAAAGCTGGTTTCTCAGGTTCCTGTGGATGTGTGAAGTTGAGCCCAGGAACCTCTGCATGCACGGTATCTATTCTACCAATAAGACCTTGCAACCTGTATAATTTTCTTCCAGATACTTCCTTGAAAACTTCAGACAAGGTAGAGTGCTGTCCAAAGATCCCTAAGATCCTCCCATAAGAGTCTGGATATTATCCAATTCAATTTTATTTTATTTTTAAACTCAACTCTGAAAGTTACCAAAGACAGGTGGACATCCTGTCTTCTTACAGGCTACACTAGATACAAAACTGTACCTAGGTCCCAAACTGTAGAATGGTTACTTCATTTCACTGCTTCAGGAAGGTTCCTTGCCCTTGAGACACTCAGAGCAAGTCCTTCTCAATGAGCATATTGGAAAGGCAATGTTTGTAGTGTTTGTAGACAATACCACATTGACTTCTACTTTTGTGAGCAATTCTGGTAGGCTCGTAGGTTTCATACTCTGTTGGCTGGCAACCTAACAGAGATTATTCTGTTATTGACAGGTGTGGGAAGTATGGGAGTTGGCCCACATTTGCCCTTTCTGGGAACCTTTCATATTCCATTACATTCAGTCTTGTGTAGTATTTGAATTATCTTACTTCTGAATCAGAGGTGGAGTGGTATGTTTTGCAGTGCAGATGTTCACCATGGCATTCTCCAAGACAGCCCATTGATGCAGGCAGAAATATTGTTCCATGTCAACAGTTAGTTCTAACTATTTTCATTTTCAAAAAGAGAAAGTCTTCTGGTTAACCAATTCCAAAATAAATTTATAATAACAGTATTAGACAAGTATCTTGGAACAATGCACTAGTTTTGTGAACATCCACATCCACCCACATTTATACACTGTGAAGACTACAGCTAAGGTAGAAGGGAAAATAAAAGATTGAGTAGGATGGCAGAAAATGTCTTCACCCCTGCTGATCAAAGTCTTCCCTGACTGGCTACTACAGCGTCAGGCTTTTAAATATTTAAATCTTTTAGGACAGAAGTCTACTGCAGATATGGGGAGTTTTTATTTTCATGGCTCTCTTTTAATCACATTTCCTTTTAATTTTGGAAATATGTTTTTCTTTATCATTAATGATATTATGTTTAATTCAAGGCTTGAAGAAAATTAATTATGATTTGCTTTATTGCTATTCTCCATCGTCGTAACTTAGAAATCCTGGGTGAATTACCTCTGCCTTATATCCCTTCTAGGGTTTATGAGCTTTTCTCATGTTTTCAAAAGAGATGTTTCAAAGCTGTAGTCCCAAAGGCTCTACATTTGAAAAGTAAATGACAAGAATATGGAAACTTCAGCAATAATTTATTAATGTTGTCTATCATGTCCCTGTTCTAATTGCATTTGTTTTCTTCATGCTAAGACATATAGCAGACATATGCTATACATTTTGCTTAGTCTTTCTAATAGCAAACTAGGATTATTTGGGATGGTAGAAAGCTCATGCTTTCCATGACACAAATAAGGTTTACATCAAATTAAAACTGATATCTTGTTGGTGGGGTTGTAGTGGTTCAGGTATCTGGCTGTGGAGCCAAAGTTTGGGATTTTTATTCCTCTCTGGGAGAAGAGCCAGCCTTTGTCGCAATGAGTAAACAGTTCCAGGGTACCTCCAGAAGAAGAGAATGGTAAAAAAACATCTGAGTACTGTACTTTATACCTAGAAAACCCTGAAAAATTCAAACAAATGCAGGAAAGAGATGATACCTCTTTCAGGTCACTTTAAAATTCAAAACTTACCAAACTTAGCAAGCAGAAACAAACAGCCTTTTTTACAATTTAGAAGGAGCAAACCAGTATTTTCATATTCCCCTCCCCCAAAATGGCTCTACCCAGAGCTTGCAGCTCTCCATGTGGCCGTGCGGATGGTGCACTGTGCAATTCAGAACCAGTCCTCCAGGATTGTGCAATAAATCTACCCACTAGGCATGTCCAATTAGTCCAGATCAGTCCAAATTAAAGTCAATTATGAATATTACCCAGTGAGAGTTGTTCCTTTTGCTGTGTTGATCTTCAAAAATCCCTGTTGCATGATGCGGCTATTTGTGGTATATACAAAAAATGGTTTCCTCCTTCTGAATTGTAAAAAAGACTGTTTCTGCTGTTCTCCCATTTTATATCTAAGAATGAGCCTGGCTGGACTACATACTCTATGCCATGTTAGCCTGAAGAAGTAGTCATGAAATACTAAAGCTTGCTAAGTTTGCTAAGTTTTGAATTATAAAGTGATCTGAAAGAGGTATCGTCTCCTTCCTGCAGTTGCTTGAATTTCTGATGGGTCACACGGCTGGACTTGGTTTATTGAACCCTGGAAACTGTCACCATAAGTTAGAACTGACTTGGTATTATGCAGAAACAGGGGAAAAACTTCACAAATTCTCAGTATGAATTGTACAAATTTTAGAGGTTTGTAAGATGTTATCTCATGTTAAAAACGAGCTTCTTAGGATCCTAAATTCTTCAGCATGTCAGATCAAAATCAAAAGAAATAGGGCTCAGGGCAGCTTACAATAATCACAGAATAAAACAACAATATGACAGATAAAACATAAGAGCAAATACAAAGCCATTAAAACAACATTAAAAACTCTATCATCATAAAACATTAAAAGCCACCACCCCCATAAAAGGGTGCTAGAAAGTGAGAGGGGGAGGATTCTGCTGATTTATACCAGCCAACCGGTGGGGGTCACCCTTCCATCGGCACCCCACACTTGTCCCACCAGCCAGGTTTTAAGTCCTTTCCTGAAGGGCAGCAATTCCGTCTGGAGCCGTAACTCTGTTGGCAGGAGGTTCCAAAGGGCTGGTGTGGACATAGAGAAGTCCCTCCTTCTTATGGTAGAGAGATGAAGCCCTCTAGCCGATAGTACAGTTAGAGAGCCCCTGCGGTCCACTCTGGTTGGACAGGCAGACGTTCTTAGGGAGACACAGTCTCTTAGGTATCCTGGTCCACTACCATGTAGGGCTTTAAAGGTCACCACCAGCACCTTGAATTGCACCCGGAGGCAAACTGGTAACCAGTGCAACCCCCGGAGCAGTGGTGAGGCGTGGGCATAATGCCCGCATCCCATCACCACCCGGGCAACCGCATTCTGGACCAGCTGCGGCCTCGTTCTGGACCAGCTGCAGCCTCTGAATGGTCGTCAAGGGCATCCCCATGTTGAGCACATTGCAATAATTTTGGTGTGGTGGAGGTGGTGGGGGACTACATGAAATGGTGCCACAGGCCACATCCAGCCTGCGGGCCGCAGTTTGAGAATCCCTAGCCTAGAGAACCATGGCAGGTATAGTTCTAGTGCTCATTCGAGGGCTGCTTCAGCTACACTTTACACAGCTCCTCACTTTGGTCAGATTCTCACAGAGGAGGGATTTGGATGGGTGCTACTGGTCACCTCCACCACACTAAAAATCCACACCCCTACTACAAATGTTTTTGTCAACCTAACAACTAAAGTGGATTACAGGCCTGCTACCTGCGGCTGTCAACATCAGACATCCCAGAATTGAAATAACTATCTGAAAATGCCTATTTTAGTAGGAGTGAGCTTTGTAGACTTACGTGTATTGGTATGGACAGAATAATGTCCCATATCACCAAGTCCTAGTGCAAGTTAGTGTTTGAAGATTTTTCAGGACACACAAAACCACAGCTCAACATTTATCCTGAAAAATAAATAGCTGTCGCAGACTTCTATGTCAACACTTAATAAAGAAGATTTTGAAAGAAAGAAAGCATTTGTGTGCTATTTTAAGACCTTTGTATTCCCTACCATTAGTTTCATTCAGCCCATATGTGAATGTGACACTGTTAATACACACAGCACTTCCATTCCTTAGCAAGCTTAGTTAAGAATAACAGTTTATTATAATATCAACATTCCTTACTAGTTTTTCCTACAAATAAATGTTTTATGGAGAAACAAAAGTTGAAGCCATTCCAACCTAGCAACTGTCCTAAGCAAATGGAGTCTCATCCTTGCCCATCTTCCTCTCTCAGCCTACATATGTTCCATCCTTGAGTGCTTTTATTATTATAACAGCACTAAAAATGAAGAGAGGTGGTGATATTTGAAAGCCTACGTTTTATTAATGTAGTTCAGGTTACTGTACTCTAGTCATTCCCTGCACAATCATTACACAACTGGAAAATGAATAGATCACATAATGCTAAAATGAGCGACCAGCTACATAGCTTCAAGTCAGCTGTATAACTTGAGATGCCGAAAATGAGGCAAATTTTTTACTGAAAAAGTTGTTAGCTGTATTTGTTTTTCACACAGTTTTTAGGTAAGACTGTACACAGCTCTGTTTGGTCCAACAAAACAGCTCAAAGTAGAAACCTGGTTGTTTAAAATGTTGCTAAATGAAGAACTCATTCCATTCTTTTTTTTTATCACCAGTATGACAGCTGATCTTCATTTCGGAGAGCCCTCATTCATAGGGTTGCCATAGGTCAAAGGCAACTTGGTGGCACACAACAACAGCAACAAATAATGACTGCTGAACCAGAGCTTTAAAAAGTTATATTTTTGGACTAGAACTTCATAAAGGCCAGAGGCAAATGGCCAACATTATTGATGACCTGGCTGGCTGAACAACTCTCGGGGATATATTTCAAAAAAAGTAACTTTTCCAAACTGTGTACAGAACACATAGCTAGACTGTAACCATGTTCACAAGAGATAATATATTTCTTTGCATGACTGCTGTACCAAAGATAAGTGAGGTACTGGGCTTGCTGGTTTATTTTTTATGCTTCACATTTATATGCTATTGTTCCCTAACAATATTCAAAGCAGAGAAAGAAAATGAAACAATTGTATGAATGAATAGCAAGAGGCAGTCACATAAAATAGCCATACTGAAACAGCCATCAAGAGGGGGAAAGGAAGGTTTTGTAATCAGGTCTAAATGAAAGCAAAGAGGAACAATTCTTCAAAGGTAAAGGGAGAATGTTTCATAACAAGGCCTTTCACCTGGGTAATCCAGCCTTGAGACTCTGTGGACTTTGAACCTCTATTTCAGAGATTCTCAACCTATGGCCTGTGGGCCGGATGAGGCCTGCAGTGCTATTTCATGTGCCCACCACCACCACCTCCACCACACCTGGAAGTACCATGTGGTGGAAGAAGGGTAAAACGGCCATCCGGACCCCGAAACTGTCTGAGGGAGTGTGACCCGGCCCCCAGCTTAAAATGGTTGAGAACTTCTGCTCTATTTGAATGTAAGCCATGGTATTGAGAGCTTTGGATGTTGAGTTCTGCATGCCTACAACAATGGCATGTGTGAGATGATTTTATGACCTGTTTCCCGATGCACAATCTGCCTCAGCTGCATTGCTGTTGAAAAGCTACAGGACTGATTACTGAGAAGGAGCTTGTAGGAAAGCAAAAAGTACAAGCAGACCTTCTGGTGTATCAGACAGGCCCACATAGTTAGAAGGCTATGCCCTATGAGATGTTGTTGATGGAGCTTCAACTGGAGCATTGCTTTTTCGAGTAGAAATTACAACATTTGTTATCCTGATGAGAGAGGAACTACAGTGACCTATTGAGCTCTTCCTAGGCAGCAATCAGGAACTTTTCATTCTATAGAATTTACAAGCAGAGATGAAATGAAGGAAGAGGTTTATAAAAATAGTTGTAATGGCAACTTACTTTTTGTGTATTATCAAACTGCGTATGCTGACATGGTGAGGCAGCTAGCTTGCTGTAACAGCTTGAGCATGAATGCCTCTGTCCTTCAATGTTTAGTTTCAACCACTGCAACCTCGAAAATTCACATCATTTGCATAGGGATCAATCCTGCTAGCCACTGTGACCCAGGTACTTTTTTCTCCCACAGATTGCCTGCATACATTTACCTTAGGTGAATTCACTCCACATTTTTTTATGTTGATCCATTAGGAGGTGAATGAACACTAAAAGGTGATGACTGGAGAAGTCGGAGAGTCAGATTACACATTAATCTAACATATTTCCTCTTGTCATGTAATCCCTACAGGCAGATAGATATTTTAGTGCTACTTGCCTGAGACATTTGATGTGAAAATTAAGCCTTGCTCTTTCCCCATAGACTACAGTAACTACAAAACAAAAGCAGACTAAGTGGCCAAATGCAGTTAAGGCAAAAATATTGCTTCGGATGCCCACTGTGGCATAGTGGATAGAGTGGACTAGAACTCTAGATACCAGAGGTTGAAATCCTTGTTCATCCATGGAGGTAAAGGTCTCCCTTGCTCGAAAGCCAGTAGTATCCAACTCTAGGGTTCAGTGCTCATCTCTGTTTATAGCCAAAGAGCCAGTGCTGTCTGCATTTGCAGATGTGGCAGGCATGCCTGAACATCGGAGTGCACGGAATGCTGTTTACCTTCCCACTGAAGTGGTCCCTATTTATCTACTCACAATCTCTTGCTTTCGACCTGCTAAATTGGTAGGAGCTGGGACAGAGATGGGCGCTCACTCTGTCGTGCCATGCCCAGGAATTGAACTCTGACCTTCCAGTCAGCGAGTTCAGTGTCTTAATCACTTGAGCCACCTCAGTCTTTCATCCACGGAACCTCACTGGAAATGTGGAACTGGTAAAGCTACTCCTTAATTATTTCATTTACCTTGAAACCCCTACTAAGGTTGCTATAAGTCAATTCCAACTAGATGGTACATAACAACAATTGTGAGAATGAACAACATTTACTGTTAGCAAACTCTGTTTTTAATGACACTTAATTTTTATTATTCAGTTTGTCCATAAAGCAAAACAGCATATTAAAAACCTGGAAGGTCACTTGGAAATAGAGGTGGGCAAACAGTACCATTGAGGCCATATCTGTGTCCCCAGAACTATTTTTATAGCCCCAGCCCCTTCAGATTCACTGCTAAAAGCCTACAGGAAAATGATTCACCATCAACAGGTCATAAGGCTTTCCCGTAACATTTAGAACATAAGAACAGCCTTGCTGGAACAGGCCACAGCCCATCCAGTCCAGCATTCTGTCTCACACAGTGGCTCACCATTTCCTTCAGGGTATTCCCAAGGAGATGCCTTCACCTGCTTAGGATTCCCTGGAAATGGCATTGAGAGATATCCTGCCTATCTCTCCAACCCGGAGGTTGTCCTTAGGTATCCATAATTATAGCCATTGATACCCTTGTCCTCCATGAACTTGTCTAATCCTTTCTTAAAGCTGTCAAGACTGACAGCTGTCACCACTTCTTCTGGCAGGGAGTTCCATAGACCAGTAATCCTCTGGGTGAAAAAGTACTTTCTCTTATTTGTTTGAGAACTAGTACCCAAAAGTTTCATGGAGTGTCCCCTAGTTCTAGTGTTGTGCGATAGAGAAAACAGTTTTTCCTTATCTACTTTGTCCACACCGTGCATGATTTTATAAACTTCAATCAGGTCACCTCTTAGACGCCGTCGTTCAAGAGTGAAAAGGCCCAACCGTTGCAGCCTCAGATGGTAAGGAAGGTGTTCCAGTCCCCTAAAGTCAAGAAATGCTCATTTTGTGGGCCAGAAGAAGATTATGGGCTACTTCTATTTCTGGTCCCCTATCTCTTTTCCATAATTTTAGTGATGTATGCAGCTTCCGGGAAATCCAAGAAGAAAATAGCCTCCCAGAAGTGGTTTAACATTCCTTTCTTCTCATGTCAACAGAATTTTAACCTTAAATATAGATAGTATTTTGACAAAAGAATTACTTTTATATTTAATCTTAGAAACCTCTTTGATAATTTATTTTTCATTTTTCTCATGCTATGAAGTTTAGACTTTTTTTATAATAATAATAATAATAATAATAATAATAATAATAATAATAATAATAATCCTGAATCAAGATAATAGAATTTAGCCTGAAAATATGAACAGTAAAAAACACAGCATGAGACATATTAATTTGTTTGTATTTTTAATATTTTATTTTATTTACTACAAAATTAACACACAGTAGACAGGGGGGGAAAGAATTTATGACAAAATTATACATCCAGACAATTAATCTCTCTCAACCAAACCAATTAATTACACAAATAATTACACAAATAATAAATAAACAAATAGTGCTCCCTTTTCACTGGGACCAACAGCAATAGCAGTTACACTTATATGCCACCCCATAAAATTTAGTGTGCTCGATGAGTGGTTCCCAAGGTAATTAACATTTTGCCCCCAACATACTGGTTACTCATTTTACTGACCGCAGACAGATGAGTCAACCTTGGATCCTGCCAGGATCGAACTCACAATGTTTGGCTGCAGTACAGCAGTTTAACCATTGTGCTACCAGAGATCACCCTCCATCTTTCCTATTTTGGAGCCCCTTATCCCTTCTAAAAATGCATTTTTTCTTAAGCAGGAAAATGACCATTCCCTTTAATTCATGCAAATTCTATAAAATCTTCCTATATATCATTAAAACATTCCTTTTTAATAATCATTTGTTTTAATATAACATCTCAACTTATCATTAATACAGCAGAACCTCGGTTAACCTAACTAATGCGTTCTCCGGACATTTCTTACAGCGGAAATTACTTTAACCAAATTTCCCATAGGAATGCATTGAAAACCAATTAATCAATTCTGGGGGGAAATTCCATAAACCGAGCCACTATTCTCTATGGATTCCCTTTTGTTATGCAATTTTTATGTTTAATGTGCCCTACAGGTTCCACTGTAGCTATATTCCAAATTCCATTATACCAATACATGCACATATATAGTAACTATTAGTTTTTAACTTGTACAATTAATTTCTAAGTGATTTAGCAGAATGGAACACTGGTCATTTGTTTCAAGCTGTAAATGGAGTATGTCTTCAGAAACAGCTTTTCCAAAATAGTGATCTACATGAATTGAAGAACAAAGCAAGAGACACATGAGCAGCTGACCTATTTCAGGTTGGAAACCAATGTATAACTGCAGACAGCATTGATTGAAGTGGTAAGTGAAATGCAAGAGAAAGTCAAGAAGTGCTGTATAATAAGCTTATAATGTACATTATAAGTACAAATTTCTTATTGCTTGGACAGTCATACAGGGAATTTGATAATTGAATGGTAATGCAGCTTTTAATGGTCAGATATTGTGCCTTTTCTTATCGCTGCACATTTTGTGGCTTTAACCAATTGTGATTAAACAACATAACTTGTGAGATGTTTTTAAATACTTTTTTGTTATGAAGCAGCTATGGTAAAGGCAGCTATATTTTCTTTTACTACTATTTTTGTCCTTTATATTCCCCTCTCAATCAGGATGCATTTACACCAGAGCAATACAAAGACACAAACACACCATAATTTAGTGAACCTTTAATGTGGTTTCTTTTAGTGTTCTCATTTATTAAGAAACATCCTTTCAAATAATTATTATTATTATTATTATTATTATTATTATTATTATTATTATTATTATTATTATTATTATTATTATTATTATTATTATCATGTCAGAAATTATTCTGTGTTGATAGGATTTTTGTGGAAGAAACTGCTCAGGAAACACCCAAATTAGGCTCCTTTCATGTCCCCAAGAGCTGGGACAGAGACGGGCGCTCAGTCCGACATGCAGTACCCAGGTCTTGAACTGCCAACTTGCCAACTGTTATGTCCGGCGCTTGCAAGCAATAGTCAAAGCAACGATGTACAGAACAGCAACATGTCTTTAATTAACAGTATATTCAGGATGAGCTTACAAGGCGTTCCAGACACAGAGATGGCTATACAGTCCCATGGAATCAGTCCCTCCTGACTCTTGCCATAGCAAGGCAATAAACTAGCTAGCATAGGAGCGTAGCATAATGGAGGAGACCCAGGATAGCATGTTCCTGGCTACCTGTACAGAGAGGGAAGTATAGATCTGGTCCAGCCCCACCCTTGCTTACTCGTGGGGCTTTTATAATGTTTCCCCGGCGGTGGCTCCTTGTTACAAAGTAGTGACCCACCGGATAACTGTAACTAACCAATCATAACAGGGAATATATGTATTTAACCAAAGGAGAACAGGATCCAAAACTGTAGCCAATCACAGGACTTTGATTAGCATAATAAGTGTGCCCTGTGCAGGGGTTTTCGAGCCACTTTGTGTTCCTAATTTGGATGGCAGGAAACCGCCATTTTCCTCTTGAAAGGTGCTGCCTGCGCTACTTGCAAATGTGCCTGAATACACAACACCAACCTTCCAGCTAACAAGGCAAGCTTCTTAACCACTGAGCCACCGCCACCTTTCAAATAAGGCCCTTATTGTCCCAGTTCTGCCCTCCAAATACTGTTGCTATCATGTCTCTCTGTCCCAAATTACAGGAAGCCAGAAATAGGCTGAATATCAGGGGAGTGGGAATTATTAATGGTTAGAGCAGTATGGCAGTGGAACCAACTGCCTCAAGAAATGGTGAGTGCTCCAGCACTGGAGGCATTCAATAGAAAATTAGACTTTCATCTGTCAGATCTGCTTTGATTTGAATTCCTGCCTTGAGCAGAAGGCGTCATAGGCCCTTTCCAACTCAGTTATTCTATGATTCAGAAGCAACAGCTCTTAAACAATAAGGTAGTGTAGCAGTATTGAACCTGCTGGCACAAGATATCTGTTCACAAAGTAAATCCAACACATTGACAAATTACAAATCAATATACAGAGCAGAAAAGGAACAGCAGTATTTAAAGGTCCTTTCTAACTATCAAAATAACCACCTTAACTTGAAAAGTACGGGTAATTTGTACTATGCCTGTCGCAGAAATTCAGGGCTTTCCCAGACAGAGCAAAAGTTCCAAACCAGCCCCTTTTCCGCTTGCTTGGCTGTGAAAGAACATGGAATTCACTGGGATTTCCATCTGAGTTTTCTCCCATATAAATATTTCCCCTCTTTGCCCTAACCGGCTTGTTATCAGCTTGGAAAATTTGATTGAGAGTAATCTAAGTTTGCATGGAAGTGGAAGACTATTCATCAATAGTAGAATGCTATAAATGTCTGCTCAGAAGGAAATCCCATTGAATAAGTTAGGGCTTATTCCTGAGAAAGAGAGACTAGGGTGGTACTATGCCCTGCTGACATTGGAATGGTACTATGAGAAAAGCAATTATTTCTGCCCAGTAGGTTCATGGTACTTTAGTTTCTGGCCATCTGACTTTTAAAGTACAGTAGAACACCATATAACGATCACCCCATACAGCGATGAAATCGCATAGCGATGAGACTTGGGGGGAGACGTTCTGTATAGCGATCATTCCTATGGGAAAATCCATACAACGATTCTCCAATGGGAAAAACCACTTAGCGCCAAACATCGTTGTATGGCTTTTTCCCATAGGGAAATTGTTGTATGGGTTTTCCCATAGGGAAGATCATACAATGACGAAAACCGCATATCGATCAGCTCCGTGGAATGGATTAAAATCGCTATACAGGATTCTACTGTTGTTGTGTATTAAGGTAGAATTGCAAGTTGCTCAGGCAATACCTTGCAAGGAGAAAATGGCAGTTTCCCGCCATCCAAATTAGAAGCTAAAGTTGGCACGAAATCTCCCTCTCTGAGCATTATGCTAATCAGAGTTCTGTGATTGGATACATTTTTGGATCCTGTTCCTCATTGGTTAATACTTATAGATCCTATTATGATTGGTTAGTTATGATTGTCCGGTGGGTCTCTACATTGTATCAAGGAGTCACCTCTGGGAAGACACTATATAAGCCCCACGGACAAACAAGTGTGGGGCCAGACCAGATCTATACTTTCCCATTACTGTACAGGTAGCCAGAGTTGTGATAAGCCTGGGTCTCCTCCACATGCTACCACTTCTAATGTAGCTTAGGCATTGCCTTCTTAAATGGCAGATTCCGGAGGGACTGACTACATGGGATTCATATAGCTATCTCATTGTCCAGAGCGCCTTGTAAGAGTAACCTGAAAGACTGTTAAATAAACTCCCATTGTTGTTCTGTTCTTCGTTGCCTGGACGATTACTTATAAGGGCCGGACACGACAACTGTACAGTAAAATCTAAGTGTGTCACTATTTGAAAGCAATAAAGGAAAGATTTGGCCCATTCACTTTGAGGGTTGAACTTTATCTTGTAATTATTTCCCTAAAACTAAGTCCATTAATACTCTAATTTGACAAGGAAAAAATATCATTCTTGTTGCAGTATCTCTGTGACACTACAGTGAACAGGGCCATTAATGGCAGGTTGTTTTGGAGGTCCTTTATTCATGGTGTCAGCACACATCATTAAGTCACTTGATGGCATATAACAGCTACAAAAACATAGTTTGTAGAGTGCAGCCATACTAAAAGGTGGAACAGCAATACCACATGGTTCCAGTTATGGCCCATGCTGTGCCTGTGATCTCTTGTGGCTGTTTAGGTAGGAAAGCGGTGAGTGTATTTCGATTAGCGGGCCAGCAGCTTGTATCATTCTGGTGCTCAGTGTTTTAGAAAATAAGCAAGTTACTTTAGAAAAACAGGAAAGTAAAGACTTACAAAACTTGCAACTACAGCAATGATTTAACTTTTAGATGCCTTGGAGTAAGTAAGGATGTCACCATACTGGCTGTTTTGGGGTGGTCTTGTGTAGTATAAATAGGGTCACTTGAGGTCAGGGGGAAGAGCGATATGCCATTCGGCGCAGAGTGGCAGGGGAAATGAAATTAAGGTTTTTTTGCCTGTGCTAGACCATTACCGACACACTTAGGTTAACTTATTTTTCCCCTTTGGGTTGTGCCTAGTGATGATTGAGAAACTGCCCATAACCACAGTTTTGATCAGCACTTCACACAAAAGGAAAGAAAAAAATTAATTAAAGAGATTTAGTGCAACAGCAATGGTCTAGCAGAAGCAATAATTGATGATGATGACGATGACGACAATGACGACAGCGGTGGTGGTGGTAGTGACAATGGAGGAGGAGGAGGTGAAGAAGAAGTGTCATTTTTTCACTTCCCTTGCCCCTTCACAGAAGATTACACATGCTGGGAATGGACTAAACTAGGGCATTCCTACCCTCACTAAAACCCTCTGGCAGAGGCTCAGAAATGTATGGATAAGGCAGGGTACTCTGACAGTTCATTGGTTTGCTGTAGTGATTAAGTCATTTGATTGCTGTAACAAAAGAGTAATCAACCACCCCTACAATGCACCAAAAAGTAGGATAAATGCCTGTCTGAATTAGCCCTAAGTAATCACTTTTATTTAAAACCTCTGGGAAAGTTTATCTGGATTTTTGGGGTTCAGTGCCATCAATATGTTGATGACACCCAACTCAATCTCTCCTTCCCATTTGATTCCAATGAAACTGTTCTGTGCTTAGTGTGTGTTGTCAGTAATTGACTGGATGATAGGGCTGACAAACTGAAACTTAACCCAGACAAGACAGAGGTGGTCCTGGTCTGTCCAAGGGCAAATCAGGAGATATGGATTCAACCTGTACTGGATTAGAATACACTACCACTGAAAAGTCAGGTTCACAGCTTGGGTGGATTCAATCCTGAGCGTGGATGCACAGGTTTCTGCAGTGGCCAGGTGTGCACTTGCACAGCTAAAGTAAAATCCTGTTTGGGTTACTGCAATATGCTCTATGTGGAGCTGCCTTTGAAGTGAGTTCAGAAACCTCAGTTGGCTCAAATTCCTTCAGACAGATTAATGACTGGCACTGGTTAAAGGGACCATGTAACTCCCTTATTACAACTCGTATATTACAACAGATTCACTGGCTGCCAATCTGTTTCCAGGGCCAATTCAAAGTGCTGGTTGTTGTCTATAAAGCACAAGATGGCTTGGGTCTAGGCCATTTGAAGGACCTCATCACCCCCATATGAGCCTTTTTTGTTATTATTAAGATCCGGGGGGGGGGGGCACCTTCTCTTGACTCCTCCACATTCCTAAGCTCATTTGTGAAGAACATGTAAAGGAGTCTTCTCCGTGGTTGCTCCCAAGCTCTGGAATATGATGCTCCAAGAGGCCCCTTTGTCTTATCATTCCATCTTTGGGAAAAGATCTTTCTTTTCAGGAGGGCTTTTAAACAGGGGGGAGGGGTTTCAGGAATGCTTTGTTATTAAATGTAAGATTTTAAATATATATTTTAAAGTTTTCAGAACTGTTTTTAATCTTGGCTTTAGTCTTGTATGTGATGCAGTGGTTAAACTACTGTACTGCAACTAAAAGGTTGTGAGTTTGATCCTGAGCAGGACTCAAGGTTGACTCTGCCTTCCATCCTTCCAAGGTCGGTAAAACGAGTACCCAGAATGTTGGGGGCAAAATGCTAATTACCTTGTGAACCTCCCAGAGAGTGCACTAAATACTATGGGGCGGTATATAAGTGTGATTGCTTTGCTTCCTTAGTTACATTTGATGTAATATTTTACTGTATTTTAAAGCTGTTAGAACTACTGATTATTATTTTATGATTTTAGTTGTTGTGAACTGCCTTGGGTTGCCTTTGGAGAGAAAGGCAGCATATACGGTAAACAAATTTTAGAATTACATTTATAGATGACATCCAGTTTCTGCATTGTCTAGGCATCCCATAGAATCCATAAAAACAGTATGGATACTCCAAAACAAGGATGTCTGATGCTAAAGGACTTGGATAGCTTTTTTCCTTCCCTTTTCGTTATCAAGAGAATACCGTCCTGTCACTGGGAGGAAAAAGCTGGCACCAGCCTTAAAATGTCTTGTGTTTTGGGCCCTGATCCAGCAAAGCACTTAGTCACATGTGTACATTTAAGCACCTGAGTAGTTCTTATTTGATCTCAAAGGAACTATTCATGTTTTTTAAAATGATGTACATTCTTAACGACTCTGCTGCAGTGGGAGCTTATCTGAGGCATCTGAAATGTTTAGCTTTGCAACATTGGACAAAAGCAGCTCCATTAAACTTCTGCTTCCAGTCAGGACGGGAGGCCTGTAAGTCAGGCAGTGGGATTCATGTGGGAGTCTGGCATTTCCATTTCGAAAGCTTTGGTTATGAAAATAAAGAGACACAAAAGATGTTGTTTCAAAATGAAAAGCAATGTAACATGATAAACTTCCATCCGTATTCAAAAAGTCTCAAGATCTGAATAAAGTGCTATGCAGTGTCTGCTCTTGCTCTTTCTCTCTCTCACTCACTCATGCTCTCTTAAATCCTTCTACAGTTGCTCATTTCTCCTGACTGTTAACAGAGCGGAACTTGTCTGGCCTGTCACTACAGTCCCAAAATAGCATTTCTCTGATTAACAATGCTGTTGCTTCTCTGTTGTTGAGCATTCTTACATGCCTACGTGTGCTTATCTTCTCGAGGAAGAAGTCTGGGTTTTTTAAAGAATTCCACGTTAGTCAAATTGCTTTTGCAAATAAAATAAAATAAACCCTGTTAGCTTTCTTCTCTAAAGTGATTTAAAACTGGCCTGTCTAATTTTTTTTTTTTTGGACTCACCCGAAAATCAGTACAGCAGAAGGGCAATGAAAAATGCTGACTCTTGAACATGACAATCATATAAAGGTTTATTTAGAAATAACCCTCACTGAACACAGTGGGAGTTACTTCTCAGTAAACAGAAACACATGCTAGTCTACAGTCAGCTGAAGACATTGTGCCAGCTAAGGCATAACTATAAGTGTGGACCCCATCTAGCTACTCATGTCAAACTGCATAGGGCCCAAAGCCAGTCAACTTGCTTTGGCACATGAGGCAGAATCTACTACCTGAGGTGGCTCACTGATTAAGAAGCTCATCTTCTTAGTTGGAAGCAGAGGTGGGCTCAAAAAAAAAACTACCACACTGTGGGCGTGGTATAGTGGGTGTGGCCAGGGAGGAGCCCTGCATTGCACCCGAATTAGGACTACTTTATTTCAAAACTTGGATGGGCGGGGCCAACCAGAAATTCTGCTACTGGTTCTGGTGAACTGGTGCGAACCTGCTGATGCCCACCACTGGTTGGAAGGCTGGCAAGTTGGCAGTTTGAGACCTGGGTACTGCATGATGGATTGAGCGCTTGTCTCTGTCCCAATTCTTGGGGACAAGAGCCTAATTCGGATGTCCCCTGAGTGGAGCTTCACCAGCAAAAATCCTGTCAACCCAGAATAATTTCTGACACAAAATTATTATTATTATACCTGAGGTGGCATTGTCATTCTGCCTCATGATGGGTCTGGCTCAGTAGTTTCATTCTGTCCTTGGACTAATGGCCATGTCCACTATGGGCCATGAAGTTTTCCTTTCTAGACTCACCAAAATGTGAACACGCTGTATGACCTTAGGAAAATCATCTTGATGGTTTGACTTCTTGACAATTTGATTCAAACTATTTGAGTGCTTCTCTGTACAGTAGTAGTTTTGTGTTATTATTGAACATGTGGTTGACAACATGTGAGTGATAAGTGTATTTTAAACCAAGAAAGGGTGACATTTGTGGTTATTAAGACAATGAACTAAGGGTGTGTTTTTTCCTGCTTGAACAATAGGTGGAGTTTTGATCTATTGACTAGCATCCTATTGGTTAGTTATGCTGGTTTAAGACCAATAGTGCAAATTACTGCAGTAAAGTTAGTTGTGTGAGTTGCATTGCATACCAACTCACACAACTAGTGTACAACAAAGGACAGAGGTGCTAATTTATAGGCCTCTGCCCAGTGTAGACAGGAGATTCTTGTTTTGTATATGGCTTTTTTTATCACCTAGGCTTCTTCTTCTTCCGTGTCTAGGCCAGATGTGAAACTGCCAAAATGAACAAGGAAGATTAGCCATGTGATCCATATTCAAATTGTAAAGAAATGCAAAAGTGCAAGAGGCAGATGATACCTTTATTGGATTACTAAGAAAAACAAAATGTTGTGCGAGCTTTCGTTGTTCAAGACCACTTCTTCAGGCATTTATTAAAATATTTGTGGTGTGGTGGTCTGTCAGGCTCTCTTCTTAAGAACAGCAAAATATTTAATGGAGTTAAGATAACACTCCCACAGGATTCTGGACATCTGCTCCCAGTCCATTTGATCTTCTCTGGAGTGTGGCTTCCTTTTTGTGGCCAGACAAAGGAATACAGACTCCATGTACTTCCCATTAGGGGGCAAGGCTTCAATTTGGTATACATACTGTTGTTGTTGTTGTTGTTGTTGTTCAGTCGCACAGTCGGTTCCGACCCTTTGCGACCCTATGGACCATTGTTCTCCAGGCGCCTCTGTCCTCCACCATCCCCCTCAGCCCTCCCAGCTCTGTGCCCATTGTGTCTGTAATACCATCTAACCATCTCATCCTTGGCCTCCCCCTTCTTCTTTTGCCTTCCACCTTTCCCAACATCAATGCCTTCTCAAGTGAATCCTCCCTTCTCATTTGATGTCCAAAGTATTTTAGCTTCATCTTTACTATTTGACCTTCCAGTGAGCAATCAGGGTTAATTTCTTCTAAGATTGACCTATTTGTTCTCCTCGCTGTCCAGGGTACCCTCAAAACCCTCCTCCAACACCACATTTCAAAGGCATCTATTCTTCTGCGTTCAGCCTTCCTAATTGTCCAGCTCTCACACCCATACATTACTACTGGGAAAACCATTGCTTTGACTATTCTAATTTTTGTTTTCAGTGTGATGTCTCTGCTTTTCACTATGTTCCCCAGGTTTCTCATTGCTTGTCTCCCAAGAATCAGTCGCCTTTTTATTTCATGGCTACAATCCCCACCTGCAGTGATCTTTGATCCCAAGAAAGTGAAATCTGTCACTGCTTCTACTTCTTCCCCATCTATTTTCCAGGAACTGATTGGGCCTGTTGCCATTATCTTGGCATGCCAATTGCAGTTAAATTAAAATCAATCAAAATTATTATCTGTTTTGTGGTGTTACTTCAATTTGTGGTGCTGTCCCAGTTTCAAAAAGTCCATGTTAGAGGGCCAGGTCATGCTCCCTCAGACAGCTTCGGGGCCGGACTGCCATTTTGCCCTTCCTCCACCACATGGCACCTCTTGGTGTGGTGGAGTTAAGGGGGGGGGCACACGAAATGGCCTGGTATAGTGAAACATACGTAGTAGCTCTGACCTAGAACTAAAAAGATGTGTTATTTGTTGACCAGAATATTTTTATGTATACATTAAGGAAACTGTGTAGGTTTCATCATTGGTAGGATTCCAATTATGTCCCTGTCCCTGCTTGATTGTAGCCTGGGAACACAAATAACTCCAAGTTACTACTGTGACTTAGATGATTTCACTTAGGGAAAGGTAAAATTTGCCCTTGCTTGAAAGCCAGTCATATCTGACTCTAAGGGGCAGTGCTCATCTCCATGTACAGCCAAAGAGCCAGTGCTATCTGTGTCTACAGAGGTTTCTGTGGCCATGTAAAAGGCACAACTAGATGCCAGAGTGCACATGACACTGTTACCTTTCCACCGAAGTGGTGCCTACTTATCTACTTGCAATTTCTTGCTTTTGAACTGCCAGGTTGGCAGGAGCTGGCACAGAGACAGGAGCTCACTCTGTCATGCAGCACTCAGGTCTTAAACTGCTATCCTGCTGGCCTTCCTGTTATCAAGTTCAGCCTCTTAACCACTAAGCCACCACAATCCCACAATTTCCCTTACTCAAACATAAATTGCCTGTAGAATTTTAGCCAATGTGTATAGCTTGGGAAGTTACTTTTCAAAAGCTTCCATTATCTGTTACTGCAACCGAAAGGTAATCTGTTGCGATTATTCATTCTATGTTGAAAAAGTAACTCATTACATCAAATTACACCTGCCCCCATTATTTTCCATTACTTAAAAAACTTTGTTATTGATTAAGAGACTAGCATAAAGCATGAAAAATGCCTCTAAAAATACCCTCTGAAAGCAAGATTTGGAAAGTAACTAAGAAAAAAATACCATTACAGCAGTAAAGTAACTCAAACCTATTCATGGTGTTATTTTTAAAATATAAATTATACTTCATATCCTTATTACTCAAAAAGTAAATTCATTACAGGTAATAAAGTTACTCATAAAATGTTGATTCCAAGCTTTGTTATTCTGTTTGTACACCAATTATTCCTCTAAATCTGAACATTAGCAGTCTTAAATGCAGTTGCATGGAAGGCATCCTCCTATTCTCATCATCAGCAATGAGAATAGGGCAGTCATCTTCTGAAACTTTCTAGCTTCATGACTCTTTCTTGGCTTTTGAGAATCCTTCTTTCTAATTCTCTATAACCAATATTCAGCCCTCTAAAATAAAATGAAATACAATTTAGAGTTTCAAAACAGAAAGAAACTCAAAACTAATTACACATAATTTGCCTTGAGATATCCTAAATTTTGGTTAACAATAGCTATTACTGAAGTTTCTTAAGCTGATGAAAACAATCTTTACAAATTATCCCACCTTTCCAATTTTTTTTCTCACATGCCAACCAAGCAGCATATCCATGCTTTGAGAGTCACTGGCATAGGGAAGAGCAATGAGACAGATATTTTTCTTATACTTAAACCTTAATGCTGAATTCTCTTTTTTCTTTAATCATCTAGGCAGCCTTATCAGTTGTTGGATGGACATATATCTATGAAGAGATAGGTACCAACACTTGGCTTTGGCGAACAAATTTCTGTGGTGGTAGGCCACAAACCATGTTTTTTTAAAAAGCTATCAAACAGTGCTTATACTTGTGTGATCCTGCGATGTATTTGGACTCTGTTCTTCTACAAATTATATAAACATGGGACACAGACACATGGTGGCCACAGCCTTAGGAGGGCAGAACTGGAACAAGAAGGGTCTTTGAAAGGATGTTTCTTAAGAAATGAGAACGTTAAGAGAAACCACATTACAAGATTGCTAAATTACAGAGTGTGTGTGTGTGTGTGTGTGTGTGTGTGTGTGTGTGTGTGTGTGTGTGTGTGTGTGTGTGTGTGTGTGTGTGTGTGTGTGTGTGTGTGTGTGTGTGTGTGTGTGTGTGTGTATGTCTGAGTATTGCTCTGGTAAATGCACCCTGACTCAGTGGGGAACATAGACAAAAATGGTAGTAAAAGAAAATACAACTGCCCTTGCTATAACTTCATACCTTTCCCTTACTATCTAAATGCATACCTGTCAAGTATCCCGGATTGGCCGGGATTTCCTGTATTTTTGCGCCGATTTTCATCATTTTCTGCCCGGAGCTGCCGCTACCCCATAATTTGGCAGTGGGGGGAAATGAGCTACTGCGCATCCCTTCTGCACAGCTCACTTCTATGCGTGCGTAGAAGGCTTTTACACATGCGTAGAAGGCTTTTACGCATGCTTAGAAGGCTTCTGTGCAGAAGGGGATGCATAAAAGCCTTCTACGCATGCGTAAAAGCCTTCTATGCACATGTAGAAGTGAGCTGCGCAGAACGTTTCTGCGCAGGTCCGTTGTATGCATGCGTAGAAGGCTTTTACACATACGTAGAATGGACTTGCGCAAAAATGTTCTGTGCAGAAACATTCTATGCATGCGTAAAAGCATTCTATGCATGCGTACAACAGACCTGCGCAGAAATGTTCTGCGCAGATCCCGTAATCTCCGGAGCTGCGCTTGACAGGTATGTCTAAATGTAATGTTTATCTAATAAATAGCATTTCAGGGTGAAACAGTAGTACAGTGTCTGTGCTCCTGGTAGGAAAAGCCGTAATTCCTTGTTTTGCTGTCTCAGAAAGCAGTTCTGGCTCTAATGAAAAGATATACTATGTTGCTGGAGAAAGGTCCGACCCATGTCTGCTTAACATTTCTGTGCCTCTGGGCAGAAAAGAAACGAAAGCTCCCCCCGCTTCCCTTCATTAAATGGGAACACTAATTCCTTGTACCATGGGCAGTATCAAAAAAGCAAAATTAGGAAAGTACATTTAGACAATTCTCAACCAGGGCATGGCAGATCATCTACAGTGGTTTTTGTATAACAAAATGTGCCCTAAAATATTGTGCTTGCCATTTCTGGGGAGATTCAGGTTGAAAGTGGCAAAAAGACTAGTGGCAAGGATAAGTGTGAGGATAACTTTGAGCTCTCTTAGGATATGCCTAGAAACACATCTGCCTTGGGTTTGATCTGTCAGCCCGTACAAGGATGATGTGGCTTTCATAGGCAGTCTACTACATACATGGTTTTCCATATGGTTGCTTAGCTGGGGTAGGGTATGCATGGAGGGAGATTGGGTCAACTGCCCCTGACTGCCACATGTGCAAAGTATTGGTGAAAACAGTGTTTATGTCAGCTGTAAAATGCGCCCATGCATGCTCAAACACGCCTGCGGCTGACGTAAACGTGGAAGTGGGTGCATTTGCATCAGCCGTAAATGCGCCTGCTCTCCTCTTCCGGGGGTGTCATCCGGCCCTCTAAGCTGTTCCGGGGGCATGGTTAGGCCCGCGGCACAAAAAGGTTGGTCGCCCCTGATCTAACTGTAGTAATCTAGGATTACAAAAAAAGGTTGAAAACAGTCATTAATTTTGTAAAGTATTAGAATATTTTCAGGGAATTTGAAGTGATGGGGAATTATAAAATATTAACACACTACACATTTTCTTAAGCATTAACCTTCTCTTAGAAAAAATAAAATAAGCTGCAGGTTTAAATCCAAATGAATGATTAATTGAAATGAGGAATTTTCATGCCCTTTTCAAATGTTTTCCTCTAAAAGGGGCTTGTGGTAGAGTGACATTCAAGCTAATTGTTTATAGCAGTAGTAAAGAAATGATTGAAAGAACTGATTTATTAAACAGTCTTTCCATTGTGTTCCATTGGATGATCTCAGTCACTCATTAAAAAACGTCTTAAGTCTTAGCTAATATAATTTTCATGAAATTTCATTCACGCTAACATCATACATATCATATACGCTCTGACACCAAAAGAACATGGAACGATATAAAAATAACTTCTTGTTGCTGATTATATGTTGGGACTTGATTATTTTTTTAAAATACATTATAGTAGTAGGACATTTTTTAAAAAATATATATAGCATGTCATCAATGGAAGGGAAGTTTAGCGAACTGAAAATCTTCCAGGGGGAAAAATGGCATGATTAAAACATGGAGCATATCTAGGAATTGGTTTCAAGCTATTGGTTTATAAATCCCCCATCAATCAAGCTCATTTTGAAACCACTTAGTTCTGTGACATTAATTCTGAAGTGCTTCAGGAGTTAACAAACAAAGGAAATTGCTCTTCTATAGAGAGTGATCTCACAGATGTAATACCATGATCTATTGTGACAAACAAGACTATAGGTCACAGGTCAAAAACAAGAAAAATTGAAATACACTCCCCAATTAGTTGTATTTCTGTGGCAGTTCTGTAAAACGCTGTGTGATATCCATACAGATTGATATGCTCTGCTTTGGGTGGAATGACACATTTGTACACATGTGTTGTATACAAAGTGTAATTGTGATGTGACAGTACTTACTAAATTGGATAAGCAGCAAATGAGGAAATAACCAGCCAGTTCCCAGCAGAAACTAAGAAAAATTGTGCCAATTATTCTCTCTTGGGTCCACCTGGATATCAATGCCCCATTGCTCAAATGTGGGCCTATTTAGTGTCCATAGCAGATGGACATTTTGAAATTCCTTATCATGCTTCTGGAACAGTGTTGCTTTGGGAACACTGTGGCAAATAAAAATCCTTCCCTTTTCCATGAGAGCTACCAGGGTGTACGTGCAGGCATCAGCACTGGAAAAGAAATGTTTCTTATCCTAGTGTAGCCTGGTAACAACTCCTGAATTCAGGTGATTTTAGAAGCTAAGGAGGGAGTGCTCTGGTTAGTACTCAGATTGGAAACCATCATAAGATACCAGAGCTCTCTAAATAAAGCTAAGAAAAAGCATTCAGTATCTTCCAGTCAGAATTGACAAGAAAGGGTTCGATGATTCAATTGTTTGACTTCAGTAATACTATAAGGCAGCTCCTTAGATAAATGTAAAGGTTTACCTTGCTCGAAAGCCAATCGTATACGACTCTAGGATTCAGTGCTCATCTCTGTTTCAAAGCTGAAGAGCCAGTGTTGTCTGCTTGTGCAAACATTTCCATGGTCATGTAGAAGGCATGACTAGACACCGGAGCGCACGAAACACTGTTTACCTTCCCACCAAAGTGGTCCCTATTTATCTACTTGCAATTTCTTGCTTTCGAACTGCTAGGTTGGCAGGAGCTCATTCCGTCCTGCAGTACTTGGGAATCAAACTGTTGACCTGTTGCCTTCCAGTCAGCGTTTTACAAGCATGTGGATAAGGGGGATCCAGTTGACATTGTTTATCTGGACTTTCAGAAGGCTTTTGACAAGGTCCCACACCAAAGGGTCTTGAATAAACTTACCAGTCATGGAATAAAGGGACAGGTCTTGTCCGGGATCAGCAACTGGCTAAGGGACAGGAAACAGAGGGTAGCACTAAATGGACACTTCTCCAAGTGGAGGGAAGTAAAGAGTGGGGTCCCCCAAGGTTCAGTACTGGGACCCCTGCTTTTCAACCTCTTCATAAATGATCTAGAGGTAGGAGTAAAAAGCAAGGTAGCCAAATTTGCTGACGACACAAAATTATACAGGGTAGTGAAAACTGTGAGAGATTGTGAGGAGCTCCAGAGGGATCTCTTGACAATGGGGGAGTGGGCAAAACAGTGGCAAATGAGCTTCAACATTAGTAAGTGCAGAGTGATGCATGTTGGGGCAAAAAAAAACCAATTACATTTATAAACTGATGGGGTCTGAACTCTCTGTGACAAACCAGGAAAGTGACCTTGGTGTCCTGGTGGACAGCTCAATGAAGATGTCAACCCAGTGTGCCTCAGCAGTGAAAAAAGCAAACTCAGTGTTAGGGATCATTAGGAAGGGTATAGAAAATAAGTCAGCAAGTGTCATTTTGCCTCTTTATAAATCTATGGTGAGGCCCCATCTGGAATACTGTGTACAGTTCTGGTCGCCATACCTCCAGAAGGATATTATGGAGTTGGAGAAAGTACAGAGGAGGGCAACCAGAATGATTAGGGGACTGGAACACCTTCCTTACCATCTGAGGCTGCAACGGTTGGGCCTTTTCACTCTTAAACGACGGCGTCTAAGAGGTGACATGATTGAAGTTTATAAAATCATGCACGGTGTGGACAAAGTAGATAAGGAAAAACTGTTTTCCCTATCGCACAACACTAGAACTAGGGGACACTCCATGAAACTTTTGGGTACTAGTTCTCAAACAAATAAGAGAAAGTACTTTTTCACCCAGAGGATTACTGGTCTATGGAACTCCCTGCCAGAAGAAGTGGTGACAGCTGTCAGTCTTGACAGCTTTAAGAAAGGATTAGACAAGTTCATGGAGGACAAGGGTATCAATGGCTATAATTATGGATACTTAAGGACAACCTCCGGGTTGGAGAGATAGGCAGGATATCTCTCAATGCCATTTCCAGGGAATCCTAAGCAGGTGAAGGCACCTCCTTGGGAATACCCTGAAGGAAATGGTGAGCCACTGTGTGAGACAGAATGCTGGACTGGATGGGCTGTGGCCTGTTCCAGCAAGGCTGTTCTTATGTTCTTATATACTATCATCATCATCAAACTGCTTTGAATCATCAAAGTCCAGCTCCTGTAGCATTCAATATAATTGATAGACAGGATCTCTGGTTTCACTCAGTGCATATGTAATGGAGGGTTTTTTTAATTAAAAAATTGCTTCATTCTAGGTAGATTTGACACTTGTGTTTTCAGTATTTATTGTACAGTGGCCATCGGATGAGGCTTCCCACAAGGGTTTTACTGTGCAGTTGTCCACTCTTCTTCATTGAATGTAGAAGACACCATTTACAACCATGGTTCCGAAATTGATTTTTAATTTGAGAATGAGTTATTAACAGTGAATGGCCTTTGGGGCTTCCTCCATGAGAATAGGAAAGTAATAATTCATTGTTTTTCTCAATTGAGACTTAAAAGAATAGTTCTAGTAAACCCATTCATGTGAATTCACTGGGACTTGGGCTTCTGGTAATTGAAGTCCAAGAATAGCCGGAGTGCTAAGGTTCACCATCACGGACTTAAGCCATCAAACTGTAAAGATCACTTGCTTTCAAATGTATTGTTGTGCATGCATTTACACCGGTATTCTTTTTCTCTGGTCTTGACAGTTCAAAGAAAAATGAAGACATTCTTGGCATAGCATAAAAAAATGAGACCACCCACTCTGCTGTATAGATCTTTTTCAAAAGCTAAAGAAGAATACATGTATCAAACTCAAGTTGATGGTTACTGGTCACTACTAGCAGGAAATAAGGGTGGAAGAGGGGGATTGCTTTTTTAAACAGTTAATAATAGGAAATGGAAAAAATCAACTTCACCCTACCCAAAACAACTAAATATCAAAGTGCAGCAATGTTTCTTGTTTTTTAATCACTGTTGTTCACTGTGTTGTGTCTAAGCGTTATTTCTAAAAGACGCTATGAGCGCTGTAAAGTCTACGGCAGAACAGCACACCTTTTGCAAAGGTGCCAATTTCAAACTACTGTCAAAAAGAGCTGATTCGTCAGTACAACCTTCCCGCTTCTCCGGAAGCCCTCCGAAATGTATCCACCTGTGTAACTGCCATTCTCACTGTATATAAGCTGGTCACCTTGTACATGTTCCCCAGTCCGATTTCCTGAGCTGAAAATAAATCACCTGTGTTTGACCCAATCTTGCTGGTCAGAATACTTCCTATGCGCCAGACTCAACACACTGGTGATAATGAAGTGCTGAACCTTGGTCCTAAATTTCTGTCAGGTTCCCTTTCTACAAGCAGAATTCCTCTGAATATTCGTTTGCCAGTTCCTAAGCAGAAGGTCTTGGAAGATTACCAGCTGTATATCTGGTATAACCCTCTGTAAAAGTTAGAAGCATAATTTGTGAAAGAATGACAATCTCTTTTATCATCTTTTAAAATAAGGTTTGAAAACCTTCTATACCATACCAATGGTGGTGAACCTATGGCATGTGTGCCAGAGAGGGCACTCCCAGCCCTCTCTGTTGGAACACAAGCCATAGCTTCCTCCCATCCCCCAAGCACAGAGTTCGCCCCGCACCTCTGCCCAGCACCCCAATGAGAACCTTCCTCCCTCACCCAACACAGAGTTCTCCCTACCCCTCTGCCCAGCAGCAAAATGGGAGCTCTTCCTCCCTCCACCAGCAGAGTTTGCCCCCCCCCCCTCTTGCCCAGCAGCCCAATGGGAGTGCTTCCTCCTTTCCCCCAGCACAGAGTTTTCCCCTGCCCCTCTCTTTGGGCACTCGGTCTCTAAAATGTTTGCCATCACTGTTCTATACATTTTAGTGGCAATAGTTTTAATTCCACTAAACAGTCATATCAGATGATTTAAACAGCGAAAGATTTTTTTTTCCTTCCTTATCTCTCTTTCTTTCATTATTTTCCTCTTTTTTTCCTTGTCTAAGGGAGAGGTTGGCAAAGCTTTCATTTGAGACCACAACACTTTGCTATTGTGCCATATTAAAGGAGAAGAAGTATCCCCCCCCCCCCCCCAAGATAAAGCTATCATTCTATGCTCACATATTAAGAATTAAGCCTACTGGAGTCAAAATATTTTACTTTTGAGTAGACAACATACAGGGCTGCATTGTTTATGACATAAAATCAGTCTGTAGACCTTACATAGCTTATACCAGGTGGTTCTGGAATGGAACTCATAGCATCTCTAGATGGTAAGGAATGTTAGGCACTTCAATCTAAAAACAACCAGAAGCCTCCATTTAGTGAAAAATGGCAGATGCCATGTGTGTTGTGATCCAGTCCTTGTCGGACTCTGAGGATGACCTGGATCAGGGGATACTCCCAGTCCTGCCTGCACCTGGACCTGAGAATGTCCTGAGCAAAGAATCTCAGCCTGCATCTGGCCCAAGTCTCCCCCCCCCCCCCGGCAGATGATCTGTCAGATCAGAGGTCTGGCTCTGACAGTGATCAGCCTGCAGTCATCAGAAATTTCCGGGCCAGGTATGCCCCCCCCCCACGCACACATTTTGGCCATGCCCCCATGGTTTTCTGCGCATGCATGGTCTGTTTGTGCATGTATACATCTGTGGTTTCCCGGTGCCACCACACCCTCCTGGTTTTCTGCGCATGCATGGTCTGTTTGCGCATGGGTACATCGGTGGTTTCCCAGCACCAACAGGCCCCTGTCATCTCCGGGCCCGGGACAGGAGTCCTACTTGTCCCCCCCTGATTGCGGCACTGGCAGTCAGGGCAAAGTGCAGAAGGCAGCTACACCTGAGACGCAAACAAGCTAGAGCCAAGTACCAGAGAAGACTCCCAGCTGATAGCGATTAGCTGGGAGGCTTATAAGCAAGCTTGTTTCAGTCTTCCAGTGTCAGTACAACTCTTCAGGGCATAGACTTACATCCTGCTTGACTTCAGATAGCCTGCCTAGACCTTGACCTGCCTGCCATGACTCTGACTTCTCTGCCAACCCTGATGATGCCCCTGGACATCCTTCAGACTAGACACTTGCTTGAACTACAAGTAACCAGACCTTGGCTTGCCCTTTAGACTTTGCTATCTGGACTCTCCTTGAATAGACTCTGTGTAGTGCTGCTATGCGTCGACCGTGCCCGCTGGGGTGGGTCAACACAATGCCCAAGGTTGAATGTATTCTTCTTGTCAGTTAGCCGTACTATTTCCCTACTTCTTTCTTTACTTTCCCTCCTTCTTTGCTTACCTCTATCCTCTGACTTTTGTCTCTGACTTCCATGTGGTTACATGTCCAGACAACCAACCACTGCTGAAAGAGAAAGCCAGTCCTTCTCTGCATGTCAATGGTTGAAGGAACAAGTGTGCAGTAAGCCTCTCTTTGACTTTTATTCAGGTTCTAGGTTCTATAGAAGGCAAATGTTGTCCAAAGCATCATATATGAGTGGTGAAACTATTCCAGTGAAAACTATTTCTACAACAGTTGTACCACACTTAAGCTAAACCTAACCAGAGCAAAGTTCATAGCATCTTGCATGATGTAAGAAGTCATGCTAGTTGATTGTCATTATCCCTTTTGGCCTTTGCAATCTATGAATCTGTGACCTGCAGGTCAAGCAGCAATGCGTATCTGTTTATCTAAACCTTTCCAATGGCTTGTGAGGCCAAAGGGCTTGGCTAATCAAAGAAAAATCCTGTTTGTTTTAAGTCAGTAATTAGTTAGGCTGTGTCTTATGTTGAGTTTCTTTTTCCTGTACATTCTAACTGTAGACATGACTCTTTGGAAAGTAATAATTCATTGATTTTTCTAAATTGAGATGTGAAAGAATAGTTCTAGCTCTACCATCCCTGAGCATTTTAAAGCATTTTTATCACCAGTGGTAAAACATCTCATTTCTATTGGATAAAAAAGAAATGAAGCAAACTTGTTGGCATGACTGCTCAATAAAATTAATAAACAACCAAAAAACAGAAACCTGTCATTTAGTACTGAAGAAAGGGGGAAAGTCATCATTTATAAAGAAGGGAGAAAGGGTGAGGCATTCCTGAATTGAATGAGAGTCCTCTGTTAATTAATGCATTTTGTTTGGCTGCTTTACATCATAAACCTAAAGTTCTACTGTGGTCCACAGGCTTACGTTTACACAAGGGTGTCTGCAGAAATAATTGGGGGTCGTGGGCACAAACCTATGGGTTTGCTTTGAGTTAAGTAAAAAATCATTTCCCTATGAGTTTGCTTCAATTTACATAAAAATTGCATTTTTCCTATGGGTTTGCTTCAAGTTACATAAAAAACAAATTTTCCTATAGATTTTCCGATTTAAGCAAAAGCCTACGGAACGGACAGTTTGCGTAAGTAGGGGTTTTGCTGTATTTTCTACCTAGAAAACCCTGGAAATGGTGGCTTTAATTCAGAATCATCTTGACATCACACAATTATTATATCTATCAGTTTAATACCTTCTGTCCTACATGTGTGACTCCAAGAGATCTGGAAAGAAATTTATGTTACAATAAATAACATGAATAACCATACAACACTGAAAAAATACCCTCAAGGAAAAAACACAGATATTTACTTCTCATGTCTCTCTACCCTGTCAAAAACATCAGTTTCAACCAGTTTCTGGAATGAAAGTAATTTGGGTTACTAATTACTAATTAGGTAAGCATGACAGAATAAGAATTAATTCCCAGTACTCGTAAATCACTGTGCAGTTACTGTATCTTTCCTTTGTTTTGCTTATTCCAGGCAACATTTTTATTCTTCATTGATCTTATTGGAAACATGAACATTTATGGGATAGTTCAAATGTAAAATGTCTTCCATTTGTCACCTTTCCATGATTTTCCACTTTCTTTCTACATGTTTTTCTACTAATTTTTTCATCAGGGAGGGGGAATAAGGAGGAAACTATAGAATGAAAGGCACAATGCATTTTCATGCTTAAGTGTTTTGAAGTCTCCATGTAGAACTAAAAGCACTACGTATCAAGAGGAATTGGGACTTTTGTAATAAGGGCACAGAGGAAGGAGCAATGGGAAAACACAGGAGTAGAGTTGCCATAATTCCCTCTCACAAAACCAGGACAGAAATATACTTGACAAAAATGGGTGGGTTAGCTACAAAATAGCCTTTTTTTTTTAACAAACATAATATAATGACAGCTGTAAAACACTTTCACATTAAATATATCAGTACATAAATGAATTTATTTACAACAGTTAATTCTTACTGTAAGATGATCTGTTCTACTTCTGAGAAGTCATCTCATGGTCAACTCTTAACGTCCTCAGTTCCAGGAATCACACTGGTCATGCTTATCGGGCGGTGGTGTGAGGCGAGGATGTTAAGATTTGTCTCTGCGTATACTCCAACTCCAATGTGACAGGAAACCTCTTGTTTGATGGTGAGAGTTTGAATTTATTTCAATGGTGTATTATAATATACAGTCAGTAAATTGTAAAAATCTGGGCCTTTAACATGATTTTTACTGAACTGGCCGGGACAATTTTTCCAACCTTGAATCTGAGATAATTCCAGTTTTCCAGGATGTATGGCAACCCTACCGGGGGGAGGGGGGTTTACATGAGGAAGACAATGTTGATTGACCCTTTGTTACCCATAGAAAATGAGGGAGGAGAACTGCAGAAAGAAGTCTTGTCCAGATGTTTTCTCAGTGTCCTGATCTGTAAGGAAACAATTTGAAAACCTCTGCATGTCATTTTAACTTTTCTGCTTTTTAAAGAGTGGCATAACAAAGAGGCATGGAGTGATACTGCTGTAAGATTTTTTTTAGAAAAAGATAAAATGGTGCCTTCTAGACACATTATCTTTTCTTGAGAAGTTCAGAACCTATGGGATTACATATCTGAATTAATTAAATATATTTACATTTCAGAGGCTGGTCAAAGGTAAATTCCACCGAGTTCAGTGGGACTTATCTCCAGGTCTACAGTCAAATGATGTCTCCACATTGCTAAAACTGAACACAAAGCAATTAGCAGGGAAGGGAAAACAAAACTACTACACTTTTAGTAATAGGAAATGGTGTTGTCAGCCTTCTGTGTTCTTTCTTTATTCGTGTCAGAGGCACCAACAGCATATAATAACATACAAAGCTAAAATTAACATGTCTAAAAATGGAATTAAAAGGCCTAGATAACATCTGCCCAATATCGGGCCATCTCAACAGCATTTCCTCTTGCCAACATAAGGTCCTCCTCGGTGCACGTTGAAGGGTATCATGTACATTGTATCAAATGGGAGATAGTCTGTACTTCTCCACATTCACACAGGCTACCATCTATAGGGAAACCCCACTTTCTCAGATCAGCCCTTGATCTTCCTACCCTGGCACACAGTCTATTTAAAACTTTCCACACAGACCGTGGTTGTTCGTGGCCAAGCGTTAGAGAATCATGTGGTTCTGCCCAGTTATCTGGTAGCTCCTTGCTTGCCTTCCAAAGTGTTGGGTAGTCTGTGGGGCCTGGTTGTTCAGGGGAGCAGAAGTTATGAGGAAACTGTGCCTTGATTTCAGTCTCTGCTTTGGAACAGAGATTTATCACTGGCAATGGAGATTTTTCAACGACTAATCCTTTCAACCCAGAATCACCAGAAGTCTTTTGTGTTGTATAGGAATTTCTAGTAGGCTGGAAAAAAGGTTACAACAGCCATGTGCTGCCCATCAGCTCTGTGTTAGTCTTTTATTTTAAGTATTAATCAGTCACTGTTCTGGCTATTAAAGACCCCATTGCAAAGTATAATGAAACCTAAAATGTGTACATACACATACCGTACTCCCCCCCCCCCACTAAAAAAAACCCTTGAAATTATTAAAGCATGCAGTAGTCCCCAAAGAGTGAATGAGAAGGAGAGAAGGAGGGTGCTCAAGATAGCGGAACAATTCATTCCCGATACAGATCTGTTCATATGTAGAAGATTATAAAGAAGCCCAAGAAACAAGCTTCTAATTTCCTTTATTGGCAAAGATCAATGTGATCTGAATCAGGGAAAGGAAATAATGTACCGCAGCAAAGCAGATCTGAAGGTGCCTTGATATTACAGTGATAAGAGTTTCAGAAATGCTTGAACAGATAGCATGAAAGAACATAAGAAAATCTTGATGATATAAATTAAATAGAGCAGAACAATTCCAATCAGGTTTCCCCCAACTTTCCTTCTCTTTAACGTCACTCTATTTCCTTTATTAGGTAATCCCTGAATTCTTCCAGAGGAAAAGGCTGTGGATCTATCACTTACTTTAGTTTACATATATTTTTCTCAAAATATATGTTTAAAATCACCATTACAAATGTTCCTATTCTATGCTGTCAAGTCACATCTGATTTAGAACAACCCAAACAGGTATGTAAGATTCTCAAAGAATGCCACCGACCCCAGTGAGTTTCCATGGTCAAATGGATTTGAATTTATGTTTCTGTCATTCTGTCCACAATACTGCACTGGTTCTCACCTTTATAGATGTTATTGAGATAAATCCAATGTTTACTCCCAACTGGACTTGTCCCATTTAATCAATGCGACTTACAGAAGTGTTGTCTTAACAAATCCCATTGATTCAATAAGAAGGATCACACTGAATGAAATCTCTCACTATTTGTGTAATGTGTCATCAAGTCAGAACTAATTTAAAGCAATCCTAATAGAACTCTTAAGCTAAGTGAGAAAGCTAAGGTTTTTCCATTTCCATAACCTCAGTGAGCATCCATGGCTGGATCCAAACCCTGATCTCTTGAGTCCCAATCCACCACTCTATACACTACACTACCTTGAATTTATGTTGCCATGATGTCCTTACCCAAGCAGAAATATGGTACTATTGAGGAGTACAGGGGTGGTTTGTGAATGGAGAGGCAATTCCCTTCAAAATTTGGGACTGGTGTGAGGCTGTCCCCCACCCTGATCACAAGCTACCCTTAGTTCAATAACAACTTGGCCTACTCTAGCTGGGACTAACAAATGGATTTAGCCTACTGATCTCAGATGAAGTGTGTATGTGTAGAGAATATCTCTTTCTCATTAGTGAATTTCAACAGATGTGCAATTTGCTATGGTTTACACAGGGGTTGATAAAAATTAAGAGTGTACACTCTGCTCTACTTTGATGACCCAGATTTTCTATTCAGCTGCGATAAACAATGTACAATTCTCTACTGAAGTGAGCGGTTTCTTTTTTTAACTAGTGCATATATTTCCTTCTGCTCATTTAATATAAGGATAGTAATTAGACTATTATTTTAAGCGATTATGCTTTTTATTGTAACAAACCACATGCAGCTCTGCTTATGGACGAAGCTTTACCCATTCTTCCTTGCAATCTATTTCCTTCCCTATCTTGTCAGGCAAACAATGCATTTAACAAGTGAAAAGCTTCACTTGTGAGTGTTATGAATTGTAGAAAGAGATATTAGTGATTGTAACCAGGACCAATTCAGTCTTGATGACAATTCAGATGTTCTGTTCCAAGGCATAAATGTAAATGTGTATTTCAGTGTCATTTTTTGGAAATAAGCAAAGAATGAGAGCCTGGTAGAATCTATTTGACTTTCTTATGATAACTCTGGAATAAGCAGCTTGAAAATTTTCAGCTTTTATGAATTAGGGGTCAACTACATTGGAAATAAATGCAGACTGTATAACGTTTGAAATCAGAGTCAGTGCTCACACAGAGGCTGCGGATTGATAAGAAATCATTAATTTTATTAATGTTTCTCATTGTTTTAGCTTGTTTAGCTTGTTCTGCTTTATATTATTGTTTTGTGGGTTGTCTATTTCATTATTGTAATCTGCCCAGAGTGGTGCTTGAACCAATTAGGGGTAAGGCATTAAACAAACAAACAAAAAGTCCACAGTTTATCTTGATGCAATGAGAGTTTCATTCGAGGCATAATTCTCTTTCTTTCCTTCCACTATTCCTGCAATCCTTTTATTAATAATTATGACCCAGGGTAATTGTGTGTGGTACACACAATGAGCCTCCTTGAAGATTGTGGTATTAATGAACCACAATTGGGTGTATCCTGGGCAATGGCAACCTAGTGCCAGCTAATTTTTCTCACAGTAAGTCAGGTGACAGGAACTACAGAATGAATTCACCAAAAGGTGGCTTTATTTTGGCAATTTCATGTCTGGCCTAGACACAGAAGAAGTAGTGACAGGCTGATTTTGCACTAATCTATTAATGTAAGATTTTTTTTAAAAAAATGAAATATTGTGGGAGAGGAAAAAATGTGAGAGCGTGTACCCCTAGTCTTGAACAGCATGCCTCTACTGCCTATTTCATCAAAATGTCACCTATAGACCCCTTCTATCTTTACAAGAATGTATCATAACTAACCAAATGGGGAAAATCCTGTTCAAATATTCCAGCTTGAAAAAGTAGAAGCCCTCCAGCAGCAGAGAGAGTTGGACTGATTTGCATTAGCTTTTGCATCATGTGGTCAGTAAAAATATTTTGAATTCACTCATTGTATAAGCTGAGCAAATTCCATGGTGGAAACAGGCCCTATCAATCCCTGGAAAACAGATGAGGAAGAAGTAGAAGCAGTGACAGATTTTACTTTCTTAGGATCCAAGAACCCTGCAGATGGAGACTGCAGCCATGAAATAAAAAGGCGACTGATTCTTGGGAGACAAGCTATGAGAAACCTGAGGAACATAGTGAAAAGTAGAGACATCACCTTGCAAACAAAAATTTGCATAGTCAAAGCAATGGTATTCCCCGTGGTAATGTATGGTTGTGAGAGCTGGACATAAGGAAAACTGAGTGAAGAAAAATAGACGCCTTTGAAATGTGGTGTTGGAGGAGAGTTTTGAGAGTCCCCTGGACAGCAAGAAGAACAAATAGGTCAATCTTAGAAGAAATCAACCCTGACTTCTCCTTGGGCGGTCAAATAGTGAAAATGAAGCTAAGGTACTTTGGACATCAAATGAGAAGAGAGGATTCACTTGAGAAAACCTTGATGTTGGGGAAGGTGGAGGGCAAAAGAAGAAGGGGTTGGCCAAAGATGGGGGTGCCTGGAGGACAATGGTCGGAATCGACAGTGCAACTGAACAACAAGACTTATGCATGTTAATATGAAGCTGATTTTTGGAGTTTTCAACTTTCATGAGTGGCTTCTAATCTAGTGTTTTACAGACATGATCTCACCATCACAACTACCCCTGCTCAGTGATGAGATTTCAGGTGTAGATTCTGCTTGGTTTGATCCCGGGTATGACTAGGAAAGACTTGTGAAGAGCTGCTGGCATTCAGTATACAGGAGGCAATACAAAGCTAGATGGATGAATGGACTGATTCTCTGACAAAACATTTTCCAGGTTTCTTCTCATGGCTGGTCCTGTCGCTGGGAAGAATGAGGCAACTGCTTTATGTGGTTGATGCCAGTATGTTAAAAGGGACAACACAAATTCTCATTCTGCTTAAGCAGGGTGGAGATGTATCGGGCACCACTGCATAAGGGGTCACTCCTTCCCCACACATAGCATTCACATGTGTAAAAAGAGCAGCAGCTCAGAACCCCTCTCCTGCATACTGTCTATCCTAGGCACTTCTCTGTCAGCAATTTATAATCATTGGTTCTCATGGGCAGCTAAAAAAATGGCTGCCTATCTCAAAAGAGCAAAGCGGTTCTACCAATTCCACATACCAAAACTACCTGGAATGGAAGTTGAGACTGACTTTCACTCCAACAGCAAAATAGTTGTCCTCTATTGTACCTCAAGGCAGCCACCTTGAGGCACCTACAGCTTTGTCCTCCAGTAACCACTTTACACCATTAACTAAGCTGAGACTGTTGACTCAGGTTCTTTAGGATCTGGAGGCAGGAAGCACTCAGTTGATGGCAAGAAACAAAGCTTTATTAGACAAATCTTCCTACAAGCATACAACTAACATAGAACAAGTAATCAAAGCAGTAGTGCATACCAAGCAAATTTCATGGGGAATGGTACCTCTGGTCTCTGAGAGCTTCAGTCCAAGAGTGGGGCTTTCCACTTATTCGTCATCGTCGTTGTTGTCGTCAATTCGATCTGAATATACGTGTTTTTTTTCTGCCCAAGGGTGCCTGGAGGCCTCCTTTGCCCTCTGAGGCAATCAGGAAAAATGCCACTGGCATGAATTTGTTTAAGGTGGATCCCAGCTTGCCACGAAGTGACCCACACACTATGATCTTGGAGCCATCTCCTGCGGCACATATGAAATGAGACATGCAGGATTTAACACCGGGACTGCAATGGACTGCCACAGCCTTGAGAATATTATCAAGGTGCACCTTCACAACCAGTCCATCTGGCATGGCCTCTTCCACCTCCATGACTGTTGGGAATCAGAGTAGTGAAGTGGCTCCTCCTCCACTCATTTTGCCGTTGGGCTCAATATGATGGTTTCTATTGGCATTTCCTCCACTGAGGGGACCATTACCCCACCTAAGGGGACACATCCACCCATAGCCATTGGCCCTTTTAGGGAGTCAAGTTATTTACCACTGCCCAACACTCGGCGTTGAGTCGCTGGCAGTATGGTCTACTCCACTACTGTAGTGGAATGTCTGGCCAGACATGTATTATACCCTTGTGAAAGGGTGTGATTTCATCATCCTGGCTGTAAACCATGTGCTGTAATGGCACTTGGGGTGGACATATTGACATAAACATCTTCACAGGTATGATGGGGAGAAGGCTGGTACCATGTTTACCTATCAAGGTCAAGACCTCAGGATGGCACCATTAATTGCCTCATGCTTATCTCATCCAAGTAAAGTGCTCTTTCGCTCTTCATTGTTGCAGTTGTACACAATCTACACATTTCAGGAAGTGAATGTGATAGTTTGGAAAACATTTCTTTCCCCAGTAAGTAAGCCAACTCAACTAATTAAGCACATATAATGATAAGCATTTTAAGTCAAGAGCTTGTTGAAGGAATTGATATGTGCATCATGGAACAACAGTGATCTTCTGGTTTGCCATTATGCCTTGGCAGTAAAAGATGGTAGGATGCTGGGAGTTAATGCAAGAGTTACCCACTGTCCAGAGTCCCTCTTGCCTCATTTCATTCTTAAGAGATTATTCCCCCTGCCCCCATTACCACCAATTTATTCAGGAGTTCCTTCAGGAGTGACATCTGTGTACTAAATCAACTTGGAATTTACTGAAAATCATAATGCATTGTTCATAAAATATGAAGGCTGTGGTCTTGGGAGAACTTTAAAGCTATCTAAGAAGACCTTAATGGAGCAGTCCTGAACTCTCTTGCAAGGAAACAAATTTGCACTGGCTTGGACAGGACTTCCAATAAGCATGGGACAAGTGACATTTTGCACATTGTAAAACTAATTATTATGGCATCTGGTGGGGGGAGGGAGGGAGGGAGGGAGAGACAGACCAAGATTTTATGGCTCAGTCCCAAATCTAAAGGCAGACCTAGATGTAGAATAACAGTTACAAAAAACAAATTTGTGACTACCTATTTCTCTCTGAGAAAATGTGGTGGCTTAATGGTTAAGATGCTGAACTTGATGACTGGAAGGTTAGCAGGTCAGCAGTTTGAGACCCAAATGCTGCATGATAGAGTGGACTTCCGTTTCTGTCCCAGCTCCTGTCAACCTAGCAGTCTGAAAGCAAGAAATTGCAAATAGATAAATAGGTACCACTCAAGGCTGTAGCCAAGGGGTTGCCAGGATGGGATTATAAATATAAAAACATTGTTGCCCATCCTGAAAAAAATATTCACCTGCCTACATCTAGAATCCTGGCTATAGCCCTGGTACCACTTCAGCGGGAAGCGTTCTGTGCTTCTAGCCATGCCTGCCACATGACCATGGAAACATCTACAGACACAGACAGCACTGGCTCTTTGGCAGTGAACAGAGATGAGCACTGCATCACAGAGTTGGATACGACTGGCTTTGGAGCAAGGGAGACCTTTACCTTTACCTTGTGAACAGAATCTTGCAGGAAGGATGATGAATTGTATTACCTTAAGAAACTGGGCATGTTGAACCCATTTCTTGGATTTAAACCTGCCCTGGATTTATGCCTGCTTTACTGCAAGGACTTCTCCAGTTAGCAGTTTCCTGTTTAAAACATTACATGGGATCAAAATTGCACAATTTGAGATGTGCAGACGATACCACCCTGATGGCAGAAAGTGAGGAAGACCTAAAGAACCTCTTGATTGGATTGAAGGAGGAAAGTGCAAAAGCTGTCCTGAGACTCAATATCAAGAAACCAAGATAATGGCAACAGGCCATATCAACAGGCCATATCAGTCCCTGGAAAATAGATGGGGAAGAAGTAGAAGCAGTGACAGATTTTACTTTCTTAGGATCAAAGATGGGGATTGCAGCCATGAAATAAAAAGGCGACTGATTCTTGGGAGACAGGCTATGAGAAACCTGGTGAACATAGTCAAAAGTTAGAGACATCTCACTGCAAACAAAGGTCCGCATAGTCAACGCAATGGCATTCCCAGTGGTAATGTATGGTTGTGAGAGCTGGACCATTAGAAAGGCTGAGCAAAGGAAAATAGATGTGGTGTTGGAGGAGAGTTTTGAGAGTCCCCTGGACAGCGAGGAGAACAAATAGGTCAATATTAGAAAAGATTAGCCCTGAGTGCTCATTAGGTAAAGGTTTCCCTTGCTCGAAAGCCAGTCGACTCTAGGGTGACTCTAGGTCCCATCTGACTCTAGGGTGCACTGCTCATCTGTTTTTAAGCCAAAGAGCCAGTGCTGTCTGCTTCTGCAGACGATTCCGTGGTCATGTGGCAGGCATTACTAGACATGGAACGCTGTTACCTTCCCACCGAAGTGGTCCCTATTTATCTACTTGCAATTTCTTGCTTTCGAACTGCTAGGTTGGCAGGAGGTGGGATGAAGACGGGAGCTCATTTCCGTCCTGCAGTACTCGGGAATCGAACTGCTGACCTTCCGCTTCCCAGTCAGCGTCTTAGCCACTTGAGCCACTGCAGTCCCTCGACTGCTCATTAGAAGGACAAATAACAAAGATGAAGCTGAAGTATTTTAGACATCAAAAATGAGAAGAGAGGATTCACTTGAGAAAGCCTTGATGCTGGGGAAGGTGGAGGGCAAAAGAAGAAGGGGGCGGCCAAAGATGAGATGGCTAGATGGTATTGTAGACACAATGGGCACGGGGCTGTGTGGGCTGAGGAGGATGGAGGAGGACAGGGGTGCCTGGAGAGCGATGGTCCATGGGGTCGCAAAGAGTCGGAGCCGACTGTGCGACTGAATAACAAGTCAAACTTCAAAGAGTAAGGGGGTGGGGGTGGGGGTGGGAAAAATGCCCCCCCCCCTCCGTGACCATCCGTTCCCCCCTCCCGCCCCCTTCATGACCCCCCCCCTCCCGCTCGCTTGGTCTGCTCTGCTTGGGAATCCATCCTCGAAACCCTCCGTCCTCTAGGCTGCCTTAGCCTTAGAAACCCAAACCCAGCCGCTCCGGCTCCGTGAGCTCGATCCGGCCGGCCGGGTTTTCCCAGCTGCCTCCGAGGACCGAGCCCTCCAGCGATTGGTGCGGGGCGAGCGGCTGCAGCCAATGGGCTGCGGGGGGGTGGCGGGGCGCTTGTCTCATTGGGGTGGGCGCCCTCTGCGTTCCATTGGGGCGCAGAGCGCGGACTGAGCGTGAGCGGCGGCGTGTTGACCTGCTGCTCTCGCTCTCCCGTGTGGCTCACTGACCGCCCCCCCCCTCCCACGGCGCTCCGCTCCCCCGCTTAACATGCGCGGCTCCCCCGGCTGGCGCTGATCATCCTCGGAGAGCCGCGGGGTCTCTTCCCTCGCCTTCTGCGCTGCTGCTGATGCTTCGACCTTCGTAGGAGTCCCTGGCGGGCAGCTCGGTGGCCGGAGCCCTTCTGTGCGTGGAGGGTGAGTGGCTGATCCTCCCCCCACCCCCAGACCTGTGGGGTGAAACCGGGCACAGATCACCCCCATTTCCACTCCGGCTCTCGGTGGGAGGGAAAGGGCAGGAGGTCTCGCCCTCCTCTCGGACTCTGGCTGTCACCATCCGGAAAAGTCCGAGGAGACTTAGTAACGAAGGAGTAAGTTGGTAGAAACCGAGATCTCTTTGCACTTACTTCGGCGTCGATCCTTCCTCCTTGGACCAACAGGCGATGCGCTAAAGCAGCACTTAGTTGACCACCCACCCACCCCTTAGAAGGGCTTCCTCCGGAGTAAATCTGCGTGGTCCGATAAGGTTGACTCCCCCAAATGTGAGGAGAATCGCGCTTCAGCTCTACCTTTCAAGTGGTTGAATTCGGATTGGTTCGGATCCTCTCCAGTGATAGACCAAATAGTAATAGCCCACCCCGGGTCCCTAGTTTCATTCGCGCGGAATGCCAGCTGCGTCGTATTTTTCGTTGTAAGGGTTACGATGTCGTTGCAGTCTTAGCATTTTTTTTTAGAGCAGGGGTGCCAAAATTATGGCCTGGGGGGCTAGATCTGGCCCCTGACACCAATTCATCTGGCCCACGCTACCCTCACCGCTCCCAGTAATGGTTTTAAAGATGTGCCCGTATGGACGAGTTTTACTTCTGCTTCTGGGAGCGACGAGGGTGGCCTGGGCCGGATGAATTGGCCTTAGGGGCCGGATCCAGCCCCCCCCATAGTTTGGGTACACCTGAACCATGTGATCGGCCTGCTGCCCGAAAAGTTTGGGCACCCCTGTTTTAGAATCTGGACAGATGGTTTTGGTGGGTGAGAGCTTCAGGCTCCAGTCCTACATATGGTGGTGGTGGGGGCAGGGTCAGTGTCATTACACTCATGGGCATAATGTTTCTATTGTCAGCAGATCTGCAAAAAAATTAAAAAATGAATACATTTTATTTAATTTTGTTTCTACGTGCCCAATATTGGGTGCTTTGCTTGGAAAATCTTAGGTGAGGCTGGTGCGGAGCGACTTGTCTTGACCAACAAGACTGCAGTGGTGCGGCCGATTCCAGTTTGATTTCAAGTGGAATCTGAACTTCCTTTGAATGTTTAACTTTGCTCGATTATGCCTCCCGCATGACCAGCAATACCCTCCCACCCCCACCCCCAGCTCTTCCACACTTACAAGAAAAATTTAAGCATCCAGAATGAAACATAGCATTAGGAATAGCCAAAGCCATTTATTATACCAAGGTCAGGGCATGTGTATAATTAAAAACTCCTTGCACTAAGAGAAAAGTGGTACTTATCTCTTAAGCTTATAGTAAACTGTTACATTGTAATCAGAAGGGTATAATATTTTTTTAAAAAAAACACCCAGCTAGTGAGGTTTTGTGCTGCAGGATCTTGGGCTATTTATTTATTATTTTGACTCTCTGGAGCAAGAAAAGTTCCATCTGTCTTTCTAGGAGGCCGTGTCTATAGATGGGTGTGAGTTTCAGCATGTCTGCCTGGATCAGGCTCCAGATGTGTGAGCTCAGCTGTTGCCTGTCATTTGGGTGACAACTGGCTTTTACCCCTACAAGTTCCCCCCTCTGTCTCCATTATCCCCTCAGACAAATGTCAGTGTTTCAGCTCCCTTCCGTTATTTTTGTATATATAGCACTCCCACGGGACAGAACGGCGGTGTCACTTGGCTTTCAATACATCTTGTGTGTTCAGATTCTTGTAAGGTTACTGAGAAGGAAAGAAAGGTTTTGCCTTCAGCTTAAAAGGGAAAGATAGAACCATCCCTATGAAAGTTTTCCTGAAGTCTGACTTCCCTCTGTTTCAAGTAACACTTAACCTTTCTGTGGGGATTTAAAACTTCTGCAGCATCCATTTATCTGGACTGATGGCAGTGGAGTGTGTGTGCGCACACTTGTGTTTCCATTCTGTGTGGATTCAGCATCTTTAGGTGGATGCCTAGATTTTGTCTGTCACCGTTCTCACAGTGGGGGATTGAAGAAAAGCAAAACAATGTTTGAGATGTGTGTGTTTGGCCAACTCTAGCATTCTTAAATGTCCTCCACTGGAGAGCTGAAAAACAACGGAGAAGATATTAGGATGTCCTAGTACAAAGTTTAGAGAGAATTAAATACTAACCTTGAATATTTCACACTTGTTGAAATAAAGAGGTGAGAGGGAAAATAGATTGCTTCTATGTGTTTATATATTTTTCTCTCTCCACAATATGAAATATGCCTTGGAACACTGAATTTTTTGCTAGTCGGGTTTCTTCCCACACATACCTTTGCTTGCTATGACTTCAGCAGTGTCTGGTTGGTTTTTCAGAAAAGTATTCACTTTCTTCAGTTATACTGATACCTTTGGGAGAAGATTCTTGTAGAAAGAGGCTACTGATAAGCACTATTGCTTCACCTGCATGATAATTTAACCACCCTGGATGCCTGGGCTTAAAGTAAACCCATTGCAACAATGGATGTCTTCCAGCAAGTACTGGTAAAAAGTCAAAGAAAATCTGGCTTAATCCTATGACTGTTTATTTGCAAGTAAAAGGATTTATATCTATGTATGCCTGACATTCTTATCTTGTGTCCCCTTTCCCTCTGAAGGCAGGAGGAGTTATTTCCAAGTTACCTTTTCATTGAATCATACTGCAGGATACATTTTTGTAATGCTGTTTCTTTTCTTTTTTTGGATAAAGGATGCCTAAAGTTACCTAAAAAAACTTTAACATCAGCTGTGGAGTTGTGGTGCTGGTGGTGAGGGAGGAAAAGTTACAGGGTTAATAGCTGACCTATTAAGATTGGAGTCAGATGTGGCTAAAAGCAACAGGAGAGTCTGGATTTCCCTAATATCCTGTGGTATAGCTGAAAAGGTAATTGTATTTCTGAAGGTTTTTTTTTTTAAAGCTTACCCTATCCTGCTTCTATTTAGGAATTTTGAGGGGAGAAATTGTAGCCTGCAAGAGTGGAACAAAAACATACTCTAGTGGACAATGGTGAATTGTGCCTGGAGTATTAGATTGTTTTTAAAGCATGTAACATGTTCACTTTTTACTATAGAAAAATGAAGGTGGTACTAGTATTCCTTGTGTAAATGGCAGAGTTTGAGGAAGATAGGCCAAGTATTTTGCCTATTAAACATGGTTTTTGTATACTGTGCTGTGTCAATAGCTTTGTTTGTCAAAGCATTATTTATTGGAAACGTTGAAATGGGTTGCTGTTCCTTGTTTCTATGGCATGGATAGCTGAGAATTACCTTGGCAAGATGAAATCTTCCTTATCTGTTAGTTCTGTCTCCCCCTGTCGTTTTGGAACATACAGTGATACCTCATACAATGTCCAAACTTGGTTCCACAAATTTGGACTTTATACGGATTTGGACTTTGTATGAGGCATGCAAAATCCTAACTGCGATGCCTCATACAACGTCCAAATCCTTGCCGCGATGCCTCGTACAACGGCGTTTCCATAGAGCTACATTGTGCTGTAACAGCACAGACTTCAGGGCAAAGGCAAGGAAACAGACAGGAAACTGACAGAACTTTAAGAAATCATTGTCTGAAGGCTAAATACATTACAAAAACATGTCAAACAACCCTGATTGTCCAAGAACCTGAAGAATGCTGCAACAATCCAAGGAATGCTTCTAAAAATTCTGATGAAAAAATTCGAAAAAAATCCAAAATCACGCTCAAAACTACTCCTAAACACTCTTCGCCTTGTGCAAAACCCACAAGAGCAATGCATACATGTGTCCTGCCTTTTATACTGCCCAGGCACAATGCAACCTGGGGAAAACCCCAATGCCTCATACAAAATCAAGCGACTTTGTATGAGGTAACTTTTTTCAAGAAATTAGGCGATGTTGTATGAATTCGATGTTGTATGAAGCGGACTTTGTATGAGGTATTACTGTACATGAGTTTAGTTATGTGTGTTGCTTCAGTAGATCAGAATTTCTTGTTCTACAAGAAACAAGGACTTTAGGTCACCCTTGCTTGAAAGCCAGTCACATCTGACTCTAGGGTTCAGTGCTCATCTATGTTTACAGACATCTTCCCACTGAAGTGGTACCTATTTATCTACTTGCAATTTCTTGCTTTCAATCTGCTAGGTTGGCAGGACCTAGGACAGAGATGGGAGCTCACTTTGTCATGCAGCACTCAGGTCTCAAACTGCTGACCTGCCAATCTTCCAGTCATCAAGTTCAGCATCTTAACCACTTGAGCCATGGGTATTTAATATGATCACCATGCATCTGCTTACAGTGTCTCTTGGGGGGTGGGGGCAGGTGGAGTTTGATCTGTACAGGCTGTGTCACCTGAAATATTATTGCTTAGCATAGTATATTCTAACTGGAGTAGGCCCACTAAATCATCCAGGATCTGGTGAGTCAACTTCCCCAAAAGTTTCATTGGTTCAGTGGACCTCTTCTAGCTCTGACTTATTATCCTGAGCAACAGGATTTTAGCTATTGAAAGTTGTTTAGTCATATAATCATGGTGGTTTGGGATCAAATACTAGGACAGTGATGGTGAACCTTTTAGAGACCTAGTGCCCAAACTGCAACCCAAAACCCACTTATTTATCGCATAGTGCCAACAAGCAATAGGGGAGGAAGGAAACACTACCATTGGGCTGCTGGGCAGAGGGGTGGGGTGAACTCTGTGCTGGGGAGAGGGAGGAAGCCCTCCCATTGGGCTGCTGGGCAGAGGGGCGGGGTGAACTCTGTGCTGGGGAGAGGGAGGAAGTGCTCCCATTGGGCTGCTGGGCAGAGAGGCGGGGTGAACTCTGTGCTGGAGTGACTGCATGGGTGCCTACAGAGAGGGCTCCAAGTACCACCTCTGGCATGCATGCCATAGGTTTGCCATCACTGTACTAGGACTAGGAAATACTCACAGAATATCATTTTATACCAGATAAGACCATTGATTCATTGAGTTATAGATTGATTATCTTAATTGGTATAAGATGGCTTTTTGTGAAAATTTCCTAGTCCTAATACAATGATGGCAAACAGTTTAGAGACTGAGTGCCCAAACTGCAACCCCAAACCCACTTATTTATTGCAAAGTGCCAACACAGCAACAAGGGAGAAAGGAAATGCTCCCATTGGGCTACTGGGCAGAGGAGCAGGGCAAACTGTGCGGGGAGAGGGAGGAAGCTCTCCCTTTGGGCTGCTGGGCAGAGGGGCGGGCGAACTCTGTGCTGTGGGAGGGAGGAAGCTCTCCCTTTGGGCTGCTGGGCAGAGGGGCGGGCGAACTCTGTGCTGTGGGAGGGAGGAAGCTCTCCCTTTGGGCTGCTGGGCAGAGGGGCGGGGCAAACTCTGTGCTGGGGTGCCCACAGAGAGGGCTCCGAGTGCCTCCTCTGGCACGCATGCCATAGGTTTGCCACCGCTGTCCTAATATTTGATCCCAAACCATCATTACTATATGACTGTGCTGTGACTTGCTATTTTTGTTCTCACATTTCAATGTGCTTTTGAGGAACATTTTCTTATATACAGACTGGCAGCCAAAAGTTTGGTTCAGATGATGTACCTTTAGAGAGCTCCTTCCCATTAATAAGTACCACAACCTAAAGAAAGGCAGTTTTTAGAGTGTGCAGATATATAAGCATATGTTTCAATTCCATTTTATCTTTCATTCTTTCACCTATCTATATTTTATTTCTTTTCTCTTTTTTTTTTTGGTAGCTGAAATCCTGTTTTGTAATTTTCGCTGCATAAGGCTGATGGCATCATCGACACACTGTGATTTTTCATATGTAAATAAAATCATCCCACTGGTGGCAGTTTTTGGAAATAAAAGACTTCATCCATCCATCCTATGGCCCTCAATGGCTTCCCATAGGAGAGACTTTGTGGAGAGCCTTGGGACTAGAATTTTTATGTGGTATAGTTTATAGAACAGAATTTCAGATATAAAGTCAGGCTGGCCTGTTGTTCCTTCACAGTACATTTTCTTTTTTAGACAATGAAATGTTTAACAATGTTTTATGACATTAGATCCTCTGAAGCAATGAATGCAGGGAGGTTTTTGCAGGCAGTAGCTATAGGTAATTTTGTTTTTGCCAGATGGCTTTTGGCATCAGTGCAGTGTACAGTATTTTGATGTTGCCTACCATAGGGTGTTGGAAAAGATAAACCCGAATCCAGATATCATAATCCTGAGAGTTGCAACCAAACATTCTACCATTCCATATGGTCATGGCCATTTATTTCCCCATCACACTGTATTGATAAGTTTCCTACCTTTTGTATGTTCCCCCTTCTAAAAACCTTAAATGTTGCTCCGAAAGGTCATATTTAAGTGCAAATATGCTAATATTTTTGTTCTAACTTTTTGCTTTTGGCTTCATGCATTGCTGAGAAATGGTGCCCAGGATTTCTGTTGGCTAAAAGAAACTTTTGCTGTGTGGCCTTTAATGTGCTCCCCCCCCAGAGTACCTTTAACTTGCTTTTTGCAATAATAGGAGCTGGGAGGGGGGAGAGTGGAAGAGTCAGACTTCTTCCTTTCTTCCATCCAGCTAAAAAATTGTGGCAAAAACATGTTTTACAACTTATAACACACTGATGTCATGACACTTCTGGCAGCAATACTCAGATAGACTAATCAGACGGCTTTCCTCTTTGCCAAAATGACAGCCTTTCCAGATGTACTTTCCTTAGTTCTTGGTCCATTGTGAAAGGGTATTTCCAGTTCTTGAGATAAATTTCTCAAGGAATCTGTAATAATTCTTCCTTTGTCTTTATACTGTGTTCATGTTTAGACATTGCTGTAAATTAATTAATATTCTTGTTAGTCTCTCTCTCTCTCTCTCTCTCTCTCTCTCTCTCTGGGAACATGGTATAGCAACTCAGTATGCATTCATTAAAACTTTTTTCATGATCTCTGAAGAAAGAATTTCCACAATATACATGAGAATTAAGATAGGGAGAGGGGGAGAAAGGAGCCAACATAAACACTTAATATTTCTTTTAAAAACAAAGAAAGTAACCAGCTACAAAGATACTATCATTTACCTCTTCTTGGAATAATGCCTAAAAGAACAATCTGTTGCTTTCTTTTCTTTTTTGGAAAAAATTCTTTTTCTTTTGGAGAAACACCATGACTACAAGTCAGCACAGAGTTAAATACATTTAAACAAATTTAAATAGTAGGCCTAAAGCAGTGTCTCCCAACCTTTGGGTTTTCGACTTCAATTCCCAGAAGCCTAAGGCAATTCCTCAAAGCATTGGTCAGCCAATGTACTGACTTAGACTTCTGGGAATTGGAGCCCCCCTGTAGGGCATGGACCATATTGGGAACCACTGGCCTATTGTTGTTCAGTCGCACAGTTGATTCTGACCCTTTGCGACCCCATGGACCCTTGCTTGCCAAGCACTTGTGTCCTCCACCATCCTCCTCAACCCGCCCAGCTCCTCCTCAACCCGCCCAACAATACCATCTATCCATCTCATTTTTTGCCATCCCCTTCTTTTTTTGCCCTCTACCTTTCCCAGCATCAAGGCTTTCTCAAATGAATCCTCTCTTCTCATTTGATGTCCAAAGTACTTTAGCTTCATTTTTACTATTTGATCTTCCAAGGAGCAGTCAGGGTTGATTTCTTCTAAGATCGACATATTTGTTCTCCTCGCTGTCCAGGGTACTCTCAAATCTCTCCTCCAACACCACATTTCAAAGGCGTCTATTCTTCTGTGCTCAGCTTTCCTCATGGTCCAGCTCTCACAACCATACATTACAACCAGGAATACCACTGCTTTAACTATGCGAATTTTTGTTTGCAAGGTGATGTCTCTACTTTTAACTATGTTCCCCAGGTTTCTCATAGCTTGTCTTCCAAGAATCAGTTGCTTTTTTATTTCATGGCTGCAATCACCATCTGCAGTGATCTTTCATCCTAAGAAAGTAAAATCTGTCACTGCTTCTACTTCTTCCCCATAGGGCCTGTTGCCATTATCTTGTTTTTCTTGATGTTGAGTCTCAAGCTAGCTTTTGCACTCTCTTCTTTCAACCTAATCAGGAGCTTCTTTAGGTCTTCTTCACTTTCTGCCATTAGGATAGTATCTGGCCTAAAGTATAGCTAACTCTGCTGGATTAAGGCTATAATTTTGTATTGCTGGTGACCAAGCTACAAGAAACCACCCATTGAGCCTTAGTATTATCTTCAAGGTATTTCCCAATGCATTTCACTGTTCCCATGTTGTCAGAAGGCAGTTATGAGCATCTGCTGCAGGGCGGTGATGAAAAAGAGAGCTGGCTGGTATTGTGATTCAAGTATTGAACTACAAATTCAGATGTCTCTGATTTGAATTTGATCTCTGTCAGGAATGCACCATGTTGACTTCAGCAGGCCAACAGGAGCTATAACTAGAACAGGCAGCCAGACTGCAAAAATATAGAGACCATAAAAGTTTCCTCCTGGAGGTGTATATATGCCTTTTGGTATTTCCTGCTATCCCCAAGTACGTGTACTTTCTACTCTTTCCTAGGCAGATGGAAACACAAAGCAGTTGGGCTCCATGCTGAACTAGTGTGGTTGTTGCACACTTCTATCCAGGTGTTTCTCCCCATTTTTCTCATCTCCCCTTTCACCCCTCCCCATGAATGCCAGTCTTGTGTGACCAAACTTCATCAGTGGAGCAGAGAAGTCCTGAGTTCCAAAATAGCAAGTTATATCTCTGTCAGCTATAGTTCTTCAGCCTCCCACACCAGCCTCTTCCCCCAGAATCTGTAATATAGACAGTACTGTGAATTCCGATTCTTTGCAACCCTATGGACCATTGTCCTCCAGGCACCCCTGTCCTCCACCATCCTCTTCAACCCACTCAGCTCTGTGCCCATTGTGTCTACAATACCATCCAGCCATCTCATCTTTGGCCTCCCCTTCTTCTCTTGCCCTCTACCTTTCCCAGCATCAAAGCTTTATCAAGTGAATCTTCTGTTCTCATTTGATGTCCAAAGTACTTTACCTTCACCTTTACTATTTGACCTTCCATTGAGCAGTCAGGGTTGATTTCTTCTAAGATTGACCTGTTTGTTCTCCTCGTTGTCCAGGGGACCCTCAAAACATGCCTCCAACACCACATTTCAAAGGCATCTATTCTTCTGCGCTCAGCTTTCCTAATGGTCCAGCTCTCCCAGCCATACATTAGCACTGGGAATACAATTGCTTTGACTATGCGAATTTTTGTTTGCAATGTGATGTCTCTACATTAGGGTGGTATCATCTCTGTGATAGTTGTCAGCTTACAACTAGAGGATTTATTTGAAGTGCTCTAAGCACCTGAAAGCATTATACAAATGTGAAGTATTAAGTCGTTGGTAGATCATTCTCCAAGAATGTAAGGACATGTCTAAGAGGTCTCTTCCTTCTGCTCTGAGACAGTTCATTGACTGACTAGCTCAGGAAGAGAGCATTATTGGGGAGAAAAGCAGTTCAAGAATATGTGCACTTCTCTTCTGAGCTGGCAATGACCCTCCCAGCATACAGTCTTGGAAGTTATGTTTCTTCTGATGCTAGTAAACTTTTTATTGTAAGTCATCTGCAAACAGAAGTCACTCCAATCACACACCTGTTTTAACGCATGAAAGTGGAGTCACTGGCTGCTCCTCCCCCAATATAAAAACAATTCTAGCCAGTCAATACTGTGGCAGCTGTGAAACCTCGTAGCACTGGCTGCCTGGTGTTATTGTTTCTGCCTTAGGGCTCAGCTTCAGTGGCTCCATTTTTGCTCAATGTGGAGCAGGGAAGTACTCTGCTGCCCTTCATTCCTCTACAACAGGAGTGCCCAAATTACAGCCTGTGGGCCAGATCCAGCCCTGATGCCAATTCATCCGCCCCCGACACCTTCGTCGCTCCCGGAAGTGGAAGCAAAACGTGCCCGCATTTTGCTTCCGCTTCTGGGCGTGATGAGGGTGGCACGGGCCACATGAATTGTTCAGGGGCCAGATCTGGCCCATGGGCCGTAGTTTGGGCACCCCTGATTTCAGCAGAGAAAATGGCAGCTTAAAATCTATCTCATCCTGTTGCAAAACAGATTGCAAGACACATTTTACTTCCACTTCCAGTGGGAGGAACCACGTGACTGGCCCACTGAACCATGTGACCAGCCCGTGGCATGAAAAGTTTGGGCACGCCTGCTCTACAAGGCTTGCTTGTCTGGCAGGTGGGCAGGGCATGTTGGCAGCAAAAGCAGCCCAATAATGCCTCACTATCAAAGGCTTCGTTGCTGCTGCCACCATGCTTCCCAGCTGACATCATCCAGCCACCTGACTGTGCTTTAAAATCATACACATGGTGCACCATTCTAAAGCAGGGACTGTGGTGGCTTAGTCGTTAAGACGCTGAACTTGATGACTGGAAGGTCAGCAGTTTGAGATCCGAGTACTACACAACGGAGTGAGCTCCCGTCTCTGTCCCATCTCCTGCCAACTTAGCAGTTTGAAAGCAAAAAATTGCAAGTAGATAAATAGGGACCACTTTGGTGGGAAGGCAAACAGTGTCCGTGTTTAGTCATGCCTGCCACATGTCCATGAAAACTTCTGCACATGCAGACAGCACTTGCTCTTTGGCTATATACAGAGATGAGCACTGAACCCTAGAGTCAGACACAACTGGCTTTGCTTATTCTAAGACACATACTGTATATAGCAATTTTTGTTGTCTGGTATACAGAAGCCGTGCATTTCTGTTTTCTGAGCACTCCTGTTACTCTTCACTCACACTGTAAACCAAACTGATATAGAAGAACATTCAATGCTGAAGTTGCATTCATCTGTGCTTTTAACAAATACAAGCTGCAGATCCCTCATCTCACAATTGTGGCCTTTTACTTGAATAACAATTGTGATTGAACTACTGCCAGTTATATGCAAACTAACAGTATAAAGCAGCTGTATATCCCCCCCCCCCAAAAAAAAAAAGCCCATTTCTAACAGCCTTCTGATAATGGATCTGTAATTGCATTTAGTTTACATAGGGGTGACCAGTTTTCTTTTTTGAAAGCAACTTTTTAACTGTATTGCTTTTTAAATATGACATCTCCAGGGTTCATGTCTTTGTTATAAATTATTCGGGATAAGATGAAATCCTGAGAAATACTGTGAGCTGTCTCTTCTCCTGGGAGAAGAGTCAGCCTGTGTGACAAGCTACACAGTCCCGGGGTGCTTAAAAAGAATGGAATGGTATATCACTCTTGAGGTTTTTTTTACCTAGAAAGCCCTGAAAACTGTGACCAAAAGTCAGAATTTACTGAATATGACAGTGTCTGTGAACCTTTTAGAGACCGAGTGCCCAAGCAGAGGGGTGGGGTGAAATCTGTTTGGGGGGGGGAGGAAGAACTGCTCCCATTGGGCTACTGGGCAGAAGGTGGAGCAAACCCTGTACTGGGGAAAGGAGGAAGCGCTCCCATTGGACTGCTGGGTGGAGGGGCGGGGCAAACTGTACTGAGGGAAGGAGGAAGCGCTCCCATTGGACTGCTGGGCAGAGGGGCGGGGTGCGCTCTTTTGCTGGGGGAGGGAGGAAGTGACAGCGTGCATCCCAACAGAAAGGGCTGGGAGTGCCACGTCTGGCACGTATGCCATAGGTTTGCCACCACTGGAATAGGACATAATTATTAATAACACAGATCAACGTTCCAATAATTAGCGGCAGGTGTGGTACAAACCTTTTCCAGAGGATTCCCTTGCCCACTATTTATGATGCACAGTTTCAAATGTGTCTATCACAAGCAATCTTGTTGGACTTGCTTCCCTTCATCTGGCCATATTTGAGTAAGCTTCAGAAAAAAATGTTTGTCCTTACATATTCTAGAGCTGTTTGTTGTTTCAGCAGATTGCTCTTAGCAGTGATCAGCAATGGTGGCAGTTATGTACTTGACTAGAACCTCTCGTTGTTTGTACCACATTCATGTGGTAAATCGTGGTCTGTTAAGTATTCTGAAGTATTGCTAGTGATTTCTGGTTACTAAGGCTAGAATCCTATTGATCAGTTATTGCTTCTAATCAATGAGTGGTAAATTGTATCCCTTATGCATTAACTCACACAAGTGCCATATGACAAGTGGTAAAAGTGGTGACTTGTTAGCTGGTGGCAATTTGCCCCTGTGGTTCACACCATTGCACTTAGACCAGCATAAATAAACAATAGGATTTTGGCCTGTGATTCTTACAGCTAATGCTAGACTAAATGCTACTTTAATTGCTGTAGCAAGGCACTTCATAATACAGTATTCAACAGTTCGTGAGCTTGTGATTACTTAACACTGCTTAGTTATACCTTGCTTGTTAAAGTATCCTGTTTTGTAAAATTTAAAACATTTGGTAGACCACAGGGAAATTGTTAAAAGTAGCCCACACACATCTAAACTGTTCTTCCTTTTGCTTATATTATATGCTTTAAGAGGAATAATTAATGAGCCTGCATCTGGTTATAATACACATATTCATTTCTAAACATAATTTAAGGTTGGCCTGAGACCCTTTTTGTATTTTCTCAGATACTTCCTGAAATGTGTGGATCATGTAATGAAATATAACAATCTTTGAATGCTTTCTGTCACTTTGTTTATCATGATTATCCTAGGGTTGCCTGTGTTTAAGGCACAAAGAAATGCTCCCCATGATAAATACAGTTGCGACTTCTAACCGATGGCTGCAGTGATTTACATCTTTATTTCTTGTGTGTGCATGTATGTGGAAAGAAAAGAATAATATAGAGTGCACATTTGTTTATTTTACTATAATGTAATCCTATAAATTCCTTTGTGCGCTTTCTATAAGTCTAGACAGTTTGGGCTGAAAGCCAACAAAATGTCCTTGCTTGGTGCCCAGCTCATTTGAAAGAACAAGACAATTGTCTGCCTACATTAGAAATAAATTTCCCTTTTATTTACAAAAGAAACTAAACCAAAAGCTAGTTTGCTCTGGAGAGCAAAGTTGTAGTGATTAAGAAGCCCAGATCTCAATAAGTTCCCTTGTGCTTTCAAAAGGCCTCTTCCAGTCTTCTGCTTTATTTGGCCAAGAAAGCTACTGAGCATCAAATGATATTTCCATTGACTGACATAACTGCTAGACTGTCAAGGAAACCATATTTTAGAAACAGCCTTGGGAGGCGGACATGACAACTGCAACAAGAAACTTGATGCCAGTGTTTCTGGATCATATAACAGACAAACGGAACCCTGCTTCAAACAGTGGGTAGACATATCTATGGGAGGATAGCGGATGTTCTCAAATCCTTCCAATCTGTTTTCTAGTGGCTAAGAGTTAGGAGCTTCCAAAGTTCCTCTAAAAGTTCCATTACACTTAAGTTGCTTTCACAACAAAGAATAACTCACAGTTACAGAAACTTTTAGTTTATTTTTCATAAATACATTATTAATGCACGATGTCCACTAATCTCTTGCCACCCTCCAGAGCAGATTCAGTAATTCAAATGAAAGAAAAGCTAAATGTGTGTGAATTAGGACTCCTAAATTGTCCCCACCCCCTAACAAGCCAGTGTTTAAAGTTTGTTGGCTTCTTGGGTTCAGGTGTATTATGAAGGCTATTTCCACCTGGAAAGTTGCTATTGTAGCAACTCCTGGGAGGAACTCCGTAGGTAGAATCAGTTATGGACACAGGGCACGATTTTCTAGAATTCTGGGTTATGTAGGAATGCGTAGCGTGATAAGTAGGGATTAGAATCTTGTATAGCATCAGGTTGGTATTTGTGGGTTCTCTTAGATTGTAAACCAGTGTTTTGGATTGGTGGAGTCTAAAGACTGTTACATGCACATATGTCTTGTTGAAATTAGTGAGATGTTGGCACAAATAGCTCCAGACAGAATGGAATCTTTGAAAGATGATTATGTTACAATGCTAGCCTGCATGAAGGTAAAATCCTTCAGATATGCTTTGTTATTTTCATGGGAGTTGCAGTCAAATAATATCTGGAGGGCCACATGTTCTCCATGGTCTCCCCCATGGTTTATGGTATAAACTGGTCACAGGTAATAAAAGAGTTGATGGTTTAAACTTACAGATTCAGGCTTCACAGTTACATAATGCTTATTACTTGTTAGCGATTAATGTAATAACTATCAGGACTGTCCAGATACACTATTAAATCCTACACTGTGAAGGAACACTCAGATACAGTGGTACCTCATACAGCGATTTTAATCCGTTCCATGGGGCTCGTTGTTGTACGAAACATTTGCTATACGATACATGCATCGTATAGCAATTTTCACCAATGGGATGCATCATACAATTTTTTTTCGCTAAGTGGTTTTTCCCATTGAAAATTTGTTGTACGATTTTTTTTCCATAGGGAAAATTGTTATGCGGGAGGCCATTTCCCCCCAAAACCTAATTGTTACATGATTTCGTTGCTATACGGGGCGATTGTTGTATGAGGTTCCACTGTACTTTTCCTTTCTCTGGTTCCAATAAGGCATGAGGCTGTCATCTCAAACGGCAGAGAGGAGGTCTTCTGATTTTTAAGTATCCACTGATAAATAACTGATGGTATTTTAACTGTGCAGAATCTCAGAGGTGAATTTTTTCTTTGTATTAAAGTCAGATTGGCTATTAAGTCCCTTTTTTGTTCACACTGAAAGACATTTGTTGTTTCACACATCTGAATGTGATAACTTCACAGAAGCTTTAATTACAAGCAACTTCTACAACAGAAGCTCAGAAAATATTGACAGTAAGGCCTAAATCACTGGTGGTGAACCTATGGCATGTGTACCAGAGGGGGCACTCAGAGCCTTCTCTGTTGGCACATGGGTTGTCATCCCTGCCCAGAGTTTGCCCCACCCCTCTACCCAGCAGCCCAATGGGAGTGCTTTATCCCTCACCTCAGCACAGAGTTTGCCCTGTTTCTCTGCCTAGCCGCCCAATGGGAGCGGTTCCTTCTCCCTCCAGCACCGAGTTCACACCACCCCTCTACCCAGCAGCTCAATGGGAGCGCTTCCTCCCTCCCCCTAACACAGAGTTTGCACCATGCCTCTCTTTGGGCACTCAGTCTTTAAAAGGTTCGCCATCACTGGCCTAAGTCAATGAACTCAAAGAACAGTAATTTGGGGAGTTGAAGAGTGCCCAGACTAAGACACAAGAATATGCTATCATAGGTGAAACATTGGAGTAGTAACAAAGGGTAACTTCTCAGAGGCATGCATAGAGATGACTATCCTTTCTAATGGATTGGAAAGAAAGTGATATATAAAACCAACAGAAATAACTTTGTCTGCGAGCAAAACTTTTAAATCTTTTTTCTACTCAGTGTTTTCGGTATCTTTTCGCATCTGATGAGGTCACTAGATTGTAGAAGTACAATTAATATCTAATTATTTATTGTTTATTTCTGAGATTAGTTGCATTTTAAATATATAATATAAAATTCCTATAATTCTGCAGCCTGTAAAAAATTAGTACAATACTTAACTTTACTCAAAGTAGAATGCACTCTGACATTGTAATACTGACGTGAAATTTGTGTTATGTCTTTAAGGCCTGTATTTAAATGAATGCAAAATTAGGCTTAACACTTCATACTAGAACAATAAATTTTTCATCACATAAATTATATCAAATTTGTGCCCTTAAACTTGACTGTTGGGGCTCTACCAATGAGAGCAGGGGCTCTATCTATGAGAGCAGCCGTTTATAACTGGGACCTTTAATGTTCTGTTTATTCACTTCTTTTTAAAGCAGATTCAGTTAGTGGTGTTGAAGAATTAATCTTATGAAAGAAAACTGTCTCAATTTGCTGTCTCCAGACCATCGCCTGGCTGCCCTTTCTAGCCACACATGTTTTTTCCATAAATGGAAAACTTGTTCTGATTTTACCCCCCAAAAGGATTTTCTCTGAATAGTTAATCCTAGGGAAGTGACTGGTGAACAGCTACATAAAAAAAACCTCAGTACAGTATTGCTACAAGACTTGCTGGATACTAATATATCTGTACTTGTTGGCAATATGTAGAGGTACTTAATTGACATCTGTTCTCAAATCAGTGACTCTGATTATACAGCAATAATGTTTTTTTAAAATCCACATTAGCTCTGAGTTTGTTTCCCCACCCAAATACAGTCTCCTCATTCATCAAAAGCAAACTTCCCCACTCGTTACAGTTTAAAAAACAAACACCTCTAAACATAGTATTTCTAACAGCTCCCCCCAACCACTCATTTGAACAGTTTGAAAAATAACTACATTGGATTGGCTACTCTGAATTTGGAACAAAAATGATTGGCCAATGACTTTATTTAGTAACCTGAATTGCTAAAACACACCCCATACTCCTGCCAACATTTCTTCACACATTTAGATGCTGTAAACTGTACATCTTTAAACATTTGGGATGGTGATTTTTAAAACATGCTTCTTGAGTTCTTAAAGTTTAGACCTCATTCTGTCTCCAGAGAACGCTGTTCTGGATACCAGTGAAGTTTGTTTTCACACTTATGAGCTTCAAATGGTTTTGCAAAAAATAAGCACTGAACAGAACAGTCAATGGTAAATTAAAGTTACAGACAGAGTTTGTAAAGGGAATGACAGGATGAGCTGTCAATTGATTTATTAAAATACTGTACAGTATATAAATTGATGAAGGATTTCTCTGTTTTTGACCTATCGCCTCCCATTACTGCTCTAGAAGCCATTAGTCATGGGAATATTTCTCTAGTGATCACTCTGTGATTCTTGTTGTGAAGAAGATGTGGGGAATATGCTGCCTTTTACATTTTGGACTTCCAACTTCCATTGCTCTTGAGGAAAATGACAGCTAGTGGGAAATGGATGTTTCATTTTAGCAATATGTCAGAAGGCAACACATCTCCCATCCTTTTTCTAAAGCTGTGATGACAGAGAAGATGTACAGGTCTTCATCTTTGTATGTTAGTTGTGTTACACATTCCAAGTTCCTTAAGGAGCATGGAAACCTCCTCATATAGTTTCCTTATTCTTAATTAGAATGCCTTACCATCTTTTTGTTTCATTCATTCTCAAAATCAAGGGACAAAATCCTACGCAACATGTGCTGGGAGCCATGGATTTTGTTTTGTTGTGCTTTGGTTTCAGTGTGCACTAACATCACAAGGCTGGTTTTTGTAAATTAAACACACTACACAGAAAAAGGTTTTGAGCTGTTGAGTCTCATGAGTACCTGTCAATGAGAGGAACCTCACCCCCACCATCATGCCCTCTGTTTTTGTTGCAATAGCCATCATAATTAATCCCTAAAACCCAGTCTCCTTTCTTGGAGGCTAAATGGAGTTCTCATTGAATGCCTTTCTAGTAGCTATCCCAATGGGCAATTCTCATTTGATGATTTGTCTTCAAAGAAACAGGTGTGCATCTTTTACCAGCACAAGCATATATTCAAGGTGGACATAAACATCATCTAGTTTAGAAGTTCATTACCTGCTTTCTATAGACTTTAAGAGACTATATACTTAAGCAGAGAAATCAAATTGAGTGCCATGAGATACATAGTCCATCTTTCATATCCATTATGTGGTCTTCACTGGATTGGGAGTTTATCACACCAACACCGGAGGAGGATAAAGGGCCGCCGGGGTCTCGAGGTGGCTGAATATGCAATCAAGGATGTTGAGCCCTGGGCTTCTTCAAGGACTTTGAGCCCCGGACTCTGTTGAGGACATTGAGCCCTGGACTCTGTTGAGGACGTTGAGTCCCAGGCTCCATTGGGGACGTTGAGACCCAGGCTCCATCGGGGATGTTGAGCCCCGGGCTCCATCGGGGATGTTGAGCCCCGGGCTCCATCGGGGATGTTGAGCCCCAGGCTCCATAGGGGACATTGAGCCCAGGGCTCCGTTGAGGACATTGAGCCCCGGGCTCCGACCCCTGGGCCTTATTAACGTCCAGCTGCAGTGCCAACAGAGGATAATGTGTTTTATTGTTTGAATTTATATTTTGTGATATTTTGTGACATTTTGCTATACTTTGTCAGTTGTCCTGAGTCGCTCTGCAAGTAGGGCGGCATACAAGTGGGAACAAACAAACAAACAAACAAATAAATCACCTGTTCAGTGGCTCACCAGTTTGAGTCTATTGCTCTAGTATTAGGTACCCAGTGGGGCAGTGGCAGCTCAGTAGTTAAGAAGCTCGCCTTGTTAGCTGGAGTGCTGGCAAGTTGGCTGTTCGAGGCCCAGGTATTACATGGCAGTTTGAGTGCTCGTCTCTGTCCCAGCTCCTACCAATTTTAGCAATTCAAAAGCAAAAAATTGCAAGTAGATAAATAGGGATCACTTCAGAGGGGAAAGAACTTGGAGACATGAAAGGAACCTCATTCAGGCATCCTCTGAGCGGAGTTCCTCCAGCAAAAATCCTTTCAATCTAGAATAATTTCTGACACTAAATTATTATAGGTACCCATTGTGGCATAGTGAATAAATTAATGGAGTAGGATTCTGGAGATTTGAATCCCACACAGCCATGGAAACTCATTGGGGGAGTAGAAATGGGAAAACTACTTCTTAAATATCTCAGTTTCTTTGAAAGCCTTATTAAGGTCATTATAAGTCATTATAAGGCACATAACCAACTAATGTTCTTGTATATCCTCATATAATCTTCCTGCATCAGAATAGAGCAGGGGTGCCCAAACTTTTTGGGCCGTGGAGTAGTCACATGGTTCAGGAAGCCACTCACTATGGCCCAGGTGCTGGATCTGGCCCTCAACACCAATTAATATGGCCCACAAAGCCCTCATCACTCCTGGAAACGGAAGTAAAGCACGCCTGTATGGGCACGTTTTACTTCAGCTTGCAGGAGTGACAAGGGCTTCGTGGGCCGGATGAATTGGCATTGGGGGCTGGATTTGGCCCCTGGGCCATAGTTTGGGCACCCCTGGAATAGAGCCTCAGAGAGAGAATGACATCAGCAGCTTTTGGAAGCTGGGTGCTTGTTGAACTTGTCTAATGCTGGCTCCCTTAATCAATGCTTAGATGTTAGAGAATTGAATTGAATTGAATTGAAATTTATTCTTATATACCGCTTTCCTCGTCCAGCAGACAACCCAAAGCGGTTCACAATGCATAACGTACAGAAATACAATATAGCACCAATACAAAGCAAAATACAATTTCACAAGCAAAACAACAATGCAAAATTACACGACAGTACATGGTATTACACCAACTACAATACAAAAATGCAATAAATACAAATCAGCTGAACCACCCACAAATTCCCATGCCTTCAGAGTCCCTCGAGAGGGGAGGGCGGGGCCGGGAAGCCTCTTTGCCCCCAGTTGGGCCAGGTGTGCGGCGGTGGCGTTCCACTGGGTGTCCCCCTCGCCTTTCAAGGGCAAGGGGGGGCCAGGGCCCAGGGCTCCAGCCGGTGGCATGGCCGGGAAGCCTCTTCACCCCCAGCGGGGCCAGGTGAGCGGTGGCGGCGTTCCGCTGGGCATCCCCCTCGCATTTTAAGTCCTAGGGCGAGGGGGGGCAGGGCCCAGGGCTCCAGCCGGTGGCGTGGCTGGGAAGCCTCTTCGCCCCCAGCAGGGCCAGGTGTGCGGCCATAACTTCATTATGTCTTCTGAAGGACTTACTGGCAAGCACATTGCCAGTATATGGAGGATTGGCTTGGGATGCTGTTCACCTGCCCTAGGATGCTTTGCTTGTTAATAATTCAAATATAAATCACTTGGAGAGAGAATATGAGAAAATGAAAATCTGTACTTGCTCGTCTAAATTATGTTCTTATGTGAATGAAACAACTACACCTGCAATACATGGCTCTGTCTCAGTCCATGGAAATACTGCTGTTTTACTTCCCTTAGCTGGTCTAATCATTTGTCCTTAATTGTATACTTTACCCATTAATATATGGTGTTCATCAACCTCAGTGACACCAGGGCAAAATGACAGGCAACCTGAGACCATTTACGTCAATGGGAAGTTTATATGGGTTATCTGGGGATGCCCTACCTCCTCCAGGAGAATCAAGGAGACAGTCTCCTAGCCTCAGGGTCCCTCAAGGAAGGAATTAACTCATATTCTCTCATTGTGAAGTGGATACAGGTCACTTGGTTCTTTACAGTATAAGTGTTCACAATAGCAGAGGATCAAAAAAAGCCACCTACAGTACTTGCATTTCCATTTGAAGTGCCTTAGGTGGTGCAGTTCAAAGGGACTGCCTTAAGAAAGCGTCCCTTGTCTGTATCTTATTTTTCTAGTGTTAGTGAATCTGTTAAAAATTAAATGAATAAACTGGACTGTCCATCTCTGGCCAGCTGTTTAAAAAAAAAAAGTGCCTTGGGGGAGAGAGGCTTTGTGGAGAAAGTGTTGCTTGTAAGGTTGTGTGTGCGCCAACTGAGATGAAAGAAGAAGAGGTTGGAAGAATTTATTGTATTCCTTTGAGAAGCAAGAGGCAAGGGGGACGTGCTTTGTCAAAGCATCACTTTGTGTATATGTGCACATGGGTGCCTGCTTGGTCTTTCCTTTCTGCCAAAGTATGTTCTGAGGTGAAGCAAAAGGATTCAGTATTTTAACTCTGACAGGTAGGAAAAACAAGATTGGGGCTCATTTTCCATTGTGCCATATGGTCAGTGGGGAAAATGTAAATTGGCTCAGCCCAAACACATAGTATTCCCTGCATTTCCCCCCATGTAGTCAAGTCCACAGAAGCAAGGCCATCCTAATTTAACTGGATTTCTCCTCTCAAAATACTTCAGTTTTGTAGGATTCCAGTATTCTGCAAGCAGAATTTCTTTTTCTGCCCTTCATATTGTAGCAATTTACAGCTCTTTTCCGGAATGTTCTTCATCTCTCTGGAGCAGTTTTTGAAGACTGGCTAGAGCAGCAGTTCCCAATGTGGGGCCCAGGCCCCACAGGGGGACTTCAATTCCCAGAAGCCTAAGTCACTACATTGGCTGATAGTGCTTTGGGGAATTGACTTAGGCTTCTAGGAATTGAAGTCTAAAAACCAAAGTGTTGGGAAATACTGGGCTAGAGGGAGCATCAGCATAGATCAGGGGTTCCCAACCTTTCCAAACTGGGGCCTGGGTCACACTCTCTCTGTCAGTGTTGAGGGCCGGATGGCCATTTTGCACTGCCTGCACAATGGGGGCAGCCATTTTGTCCCAACAGCTTTAAAGGGGTGGCCATTTTGTTTCTCAAATGCCCTTGGAAGGGGGGGCACATGAAATGGTGCCATGGGCTGCAGGTTGGGAACCCCTGGCATAGATGGCCAAGTATCCTGCTCCCCATTGTGTTGACAGAAGGAATTTGAGCCACTAGTGTGTTTTGAACCATTAACACCTATAAGTCTCCCCTCCCCCCTTTCATTATATTATGCAACAAGGTGATAGTCATTCTACAAAAGAAGCAGAATTCCAAAACCAAAAGCTTAAAACAGACAGTTCTTGACATCTTGGGGGAGGCCTTTTAAGGTATCTTGACAGCCTCAAAAATGTATCTGCCTTAATGCTGAAGTGTTTGTTTTTGTTCAAATATGCGCTCAGTCATAATATATTTGTAGCACTGCGTAAGGATCCGTCGTTCTAGAACCAACGGTATTTTTCTCTGAGCTTGTGGTAATAGGGCTCTACTTAATTAGTGTTTTGGAGTTAGCTTAATCTTGGATTATCACCTTTATTATTCCCCCCTTTAATACTTAAAATGAAGTCATAGTAAGAACATACTGAGAGGTTGGTTTTAAGAGCTTTGCTTAATTGCTGGAAAGAATTAATTTAAGCTTCAAACATTAATACTTACACATTAATACTTACACGTAGGTTTGCATTCCTTCCCCTCCACCCAGGTTGCTCACCTGTCTGGCATATTGTATCTTAATTGGCACATTTGGTGAGGCTAGTTGTGAGATATTTACCTTTAAAGGGATTTTTTTTTATTAAAAACCCCAGTAGCTGTGAAGAACAAACAAAAAGTATATTTGTGCTGTTTTGAAGGAATGGGATGAAAAGAAAGTCAATAGATGGCACTCTTGACATAATGACCTTTCTCAGCGGTCTCGGAAGAAAACGTCCTATTTCAGAAATAAATGAAATTGTGTATTCTGGGACAGCAGATCCAAAAAGGTAAGTAACTGAAGTTGGTGTTGGAAATGAAGTACAGTAAAACCCCTACTTATGAAAAAAAGTCAGTTCTGTAGGCTTTTGCGTAAATATTTTTTTTTGTAACTCGAAACAAACCCATAGGAAAAAGAATCTTTATGTAACTCGAAGCAAACTCATAGGAAATCGTGTAAATTGGGACATGGTTTTAGCATAAAATCACTATGTAAGTCGAATTTTATGTAACTCGAGTCATTTGTAAGTTGGGGTTTTACAGTATAGCAGACTGATTGTGTCATATTTATATACTAGCCTTCCCTTTCTACTTGCCAACAGCAGATTTTCCCAAGGCCTACAGAAAATACGGAAAAATAGAGAGAGATATTTTAAAAGAAGTAATAAAAGGGAAACACAGTGAAGCAATAATGAATGAAAAATTTAAATTTGAGCAAACAGTAAGTTGAATACAAGTCCTGTACAGTAGAACCGTATAACAGAAAAACTGTGTTCCGCGGAGCTCTTCGCTATACGTTTTTTTTAATATGGATCCCTATGGGCAATGCACCATATAATGAAAAGAAAAATGTTTGTTACACGAATCACTATTGGTGATACCCTGTACAATGAATCCCCCCCCCCCGTTATACGGGGTATTGCCAATAGCGATTCGTATAACAAACATTTTTATTTTGTTATACGGTGCATCGGCAATAGTGCAAAAACGCTTAGTTGTACAGATTTTTGGTTATGCAAAGCATTTGTTATATAGGGTTCCACTGTGTTTCAAATGAAAAGTACTGCCTTTCCCATGTTTCTGTTTACATAAACTATAGAAACAGCAGAAGAAAGGAAATGCTGGACAAGCAGGCTTTTCAGCATTCAGAAATCTGAAAGGAATTTGAGAGAACCAGCTTAACTAAACTTGGGATAAGATATCCTGGTCTGAATCCTACTAGTGTTTGTATAAGGGTTGCATGCTGTGGCTAATTGAGGTAGTGCTGGGGGAATATCTCAGTAGCACAGTTGGGTGTGTGACCAAGCACATGACTGAGACACTCTGGCAGCTTTCAGGGAGCCACAATTAGGAGCAGCAAGTTACACAAATTTTCTACAGTGGTGGCATTCAGAGTCCTCTCTGTGGGCCTGCGTGCTGTCGCCCCAGCACAGAGTTCGCCCTGCCCCTCTGCAGCATGGATGGCAGCCTTTTGAGTTTGGGCACTTGGTCTCTAAAAGGTTCACCATTTAATTTTAATTTAATTTCTGAATTTATACGCCGCCCACTCAGGCGAGCCTGACTCAGGGTGGCTTACAACAGTCTAAAATACATACATAAAATTTAAAAACAGATAAAATACCACCGACATAAAAAAGAAACCCACCCACCCAATTCCTAAACAAAAAAGAGAGAGGGAGGGTCCTGTTTCTTAAATGAGCCAGTGAGCATGGGCCACACTGCCATTGGGCCCCCATACCATCACTGCTCTAGATCAGGAGTTCTCAACCTTTTTAAGCTGGGGGCTGGGTCACACTCCCTCAGACAGTTTCAGGGGACGGACAGCCATTTTGCCCTTCCTCCACCACATGGCACTTCCGTATGTGAGGGAGGTGGTGCTGGTGGTGGGCAATAAAATGGCGCTGTGGGTCATAGGTTGAGAATCTCTGCTCTAGATGATAGGTTAACAGCAAATCATATGGAAGGTACAGGAGAAATATAAGTAGTTCCTAAACTGTCTCAACAGTCATAGTGTTAAAAGAGGAAGTAAAGAAGAAGAATGAAATAAACTGCCTAAGGAGAAGAAGGCTACTCTTCTTAAACCTCTAGGAACATGGATGGAAACCTTTAGATATTACCAGGAACCATTGTGGCTGGGGCTTCTGGACCTTGAGGTTCATAACATCTCAGGAGGGCACTACACTATTCTAAGTTATAGCTTGTGAAATAAAGGTATCCACTCAGATGGATGGTTCTAGGAGAACCTCTGCAGGAAGATTGTTCCAGAGGGAAGTGGCCATCTCAGTTACTAGTGTTGGCTTTTTGGTCTTCTTGGGTGTCACCACTCTTAATATCATCTGGAATAGGTAGCTATTTTGGGAGACAGATCTTCCACCAAATATTAGGATCCTAAACCAATAGGGGTTTTCTAGGTTGTGACCAGCACCTTAGATTGTCCACATGGAGCCAGTGGAGGCCTGTCAAGACTGGAGATACATGTTTATATCTCCTGGTGTCAGTTATCAGTGTGGCTGCTACATTTTGGACCTGCTGAAGTTTCCATACTGAATTTAAGGGTTGCCCTGTATGTATAGAGCTTACAGTAGTCTATTTTAGAGGTTACTAATGCATGAACCACTGTTATTAGGCATTTCTTACCCAAATAGGGGTGCAGCTGGGCAATCAACCAAAGTTGAAACAAAAATTTACTCTTGGCCAGAACAGATATTTGCTCTTCCATAGAGAGAGCTAGGTCCAAGAGTACCTCTAAACTGTGAGCTCAACACTTTAGAAGAAGCAAGCAAGGTCAGGTAAATATCCCTCTAACAGATTCAACAATCTTCTCAGCAGTAGGATAGCTGAGTGGATTCAATTTCAGTTGATTAGTCCAGTTTATCATCAATGCTAGGCAGCATTTAAGCATCACCTGCAGGTGAAGAGAAGGGCAGGTAGAAGTGTGTGTCATCTGTGGATTGATGACAACAAACTCCAAATCATCATATGGCTTTTCTCAGCAGCTTCATATAGATATTAAAAATATAGATATTAAAAAGCATTGGCCAATCACTGTGAGATCTTGTAGCAGAGATCCCAAGAGGTAAACACTGCTTCCCCATCCTGGACCATCTGGGTTTTACTCATGAGTAAGGATTGGAACCACCACAGAGTGGAGTCTCTGATAGCCATCAAAGAAGGATAGTGTGGTTGAACGCATCCACACACGCAAAAGAAGTTGATATTGCTGTCAACTTCTAAGATCAGGAGAGAAGTAGCAGTAGATACTAATAGAACTAAGCAAGAGAATGACTCTTGACACCCTCTGAATGGATATGAGCCTCATGTCTGCTGGGTCAGATCCAGAAAGAGCTTTATGTCAAGAACAAACATTCTTGAGGGTACACAAGGGCAAGACCAAATTAGAAGATGGAAGAAGGAGCAGAGCTCACTGGGCAAGGAACAGCATTAAAGGTGGATATAGCTGAAGATCTCAATCTCCCCTACGACACCTGGTGGACCCTGAATAGGCTGAGGGTTGGAGTCCCTAAATGCAAGACCAACATGCTCAAGTGAGGACTGCTAGTGGACAACAACACAAGGTGTGAATGTAGAGAGACACAGAGTCCGGCTCATTTGCTGGTCTTTCGATTGCTGCCAGAGACATGCATCGATGAGGACTTGTGTTTGGGCAATGACAAAGCGAAGAAAGTGGCTTCATTTTGGCAGTCCAGGGTTTGATCAGGACATGAAAGAAGAAGAAGAGTGTGGTTGATGGTATCAGAGGTTGTGGAAAGCTCCAGGAGGACTTCCCTACAATCAGTAGATTGTTTTTCAGGGCAACCAGTGGTGTTTCATGGCACAGCCTCAACCCTTTATTGAGATGGATTTGTACTGTTTCCTCCAAGAATGCCTGCAGCTCAACCCTCTCAGTCAACTTGCCCATGAATGGAACGTTGATAGCAGGTCTATAGTTGTTAAGATAATCTATTGTTAAATCAGATTTCTTTGGAACGAGATTTATAATGATTTTCTTTAGTTTTTGTATGCATTATTGCTGCTCCCCCCTTATCCACCACATGTTGTATTTTGTTTCTACGGTTTTACAGCAAAATGAAGACAATGAGCTAATGAAAGAAATAGTTTCAGTGCTTTTTTTGTTTTTGCTTCAAATAAAAAATTATTTTTATTATATAGTGGAATGAATGAAAAAGAGGGTGTGTCATGGTAATGTAAAATAGAGATGAAAATTACTGCCTATGACTTCATTGGGCCCTGCCCAAGGGTGTTTCCAACCCTACATATGAGGGAGAAACTAGGCTGATCTGCCCAATTTGGTTTTAATGGTGCCTTAATTTCTAACATTTGCAGTTATCACAGTATAGTTGTGGGCAGAATTTGGAATACCATCTTCCTTTGCTTACTTTTTAAACCCTAGTCCTAGACCTGTTCTTTCCCGATATTTCAGTGAAAGGAATTATTTTAATTATTTTAAGATGGGCCACAGCACCATTTCATGTGGCCCCCCACATCCTCCACTGTACCAAGAAGTACCATGTGGTGGAGGAAGAGCAAAATGGTTGTCTGGCCCCCAAAGCTGTCTGAGGGAGCGTGACCCGGGCTCCGGCTTTAAAAGGTTGAGAACTCCTGTTTTAAGGGTTCTTCAAAGGATTATTTTTCTATTCTTGTTGCGGTATTATGGGCTGCTATTATGAGTGTTAATTTAATGTGGCCTGAAACATGGATTAAGATGTCTGCCTTTGTCAGTACAGATTTCCCACTTCGGTGGCTCATTGGTTAAGAAGCTCACCTTGTTAGCTGGAAGTCTGGCAAGACGGCAGTTTGAGACCTGGGTACTGCATGACGGATTGAGTGCCTGTCTTTGTCCCAGCTCTTGGGGACATGAAAGGAGCCTCATTTGGGCGTTCCCTGAGCAGAGTTTCTTCCGCAAAAATCTTTTCAACGCAGAATGATTTCTGACATGAAATTTTTATTATCCCAGCTGGGTCAGCTTGGAGAAACAAAATTTTATGAGGGTATAAAAGTTATTGATGCATCCTGTTTTTCAAAGTGTATATCCAGTACTTGGAGAAGGCAATAGGGCCTTGCTAACAGTGCTTTTATTTTCAATATGGCATTTGAAAACAGATGTTGAATAGGATTGGTAGGTCAACAACTCTCACTTATTGAGATTTCAGAACCAAAATCTGAGAAGAAATTTTGTTATATCCCAGAGGTGAGTCATTTTGATGTGATTGGGTTGGGAAAGAGAAGGTTTTTTAAATAATATTTCTGCAATGCTGTGTTTAACAAGAAGGCTTCTTCTTTCATGTCCAGATCAAACTTTGGACTGCCAAAATGAAGCCACTTTTTTGGCTTTGTCATTGGCCAAAATTAAATCCTCATTGGGACATGTTTCTGGAAGTAATCAGCAGGCCAACAACTGAGCCGGATTTTGTATCTCATCACATTTGCACAACATGTTGTTGTCTTCCAGCAGCCTCCATTTGAGAATGTTGGTCTTACATTTAGGCACTCCAGCCCTCAGGCTGTTCAGGGTCCTCCAAGTGAACAGGGGATGTAAAGTTCCTCAACCATGTCCTCCTTTAATGTTGTTCCTACTTCGCACACACTTACCTGGCACATCAGAGAAGGTCACAGTGGGGTTCAGGAAGCCCGTATTGGGGTGCGCTCTCCCAAAATGTGAAAACCCATGGAAACTACAACCCCCATAGTGCCTTGCGCAGAAAAACCTGTTTGAGGTGGTGATGTGCATGCACAGTAAGCACCAACTGCCATTAGCGGGGGCGTCGGCCAAGACAGGCAGCCCAGCACAGGGCAAGAGAGCAGCGGTGGACGCAAGAGGCGGCTGAGCCAACAGCGGCAACATCCAGACAAGAGATCATGCCGGACAAAATGCTTACACTGCGGGAGAAGCAAAGCAGGCCCCAGGACTGGCCCAGCAGGCTGTGACGAGAGCTAGGGTGGTGGAGGCTACGAGGAAGGGAGAGCCTCCCTCCACCCTACAGCCGACCCGGAACAATGCACCACCACCACTGCCTCAAGGCCTGAGGCAACCTCTGTGCCAGTGGAGGGGAAGGAAGGCTGCACGGATGAGGTGGCAGCGAAATCCCCAGTGTCGCGTAGGCCTCCTTGGCAGGGCCCATGATGACAGGCTCATGCCCGTCGCTGGTCAGCCCAGCAAGTGACTGCAGCCTCTGCTGCATGAGTGGCAGGGGTGGACAGAGGAAAGGAAGGGGGAAAGACAGGCTGCTACATCCCTGGCCTCGGGTGGCCTACTCGGCAGGGCCCGCATTGCCGGGGATGCGCCCATCGCCAGCTATCCAAGTAGATGATTGCGGGCTCTGCTGCTGTTGGGCCTGGCCGGCAGCAGCAGCAGAGAAGGGTGGCGGGGAAGGGTGGGGAAAGCAGGCCGCTACATCCCAGCCTCTCGTAGACTCCTTGCCGGGGACCGCGTTGCCGGAGTTGTGTCCATCGCACAGCATATAACACAAAACACCTAAAGCCCCGCCAACGCCACCCTGGGGAGAGAGCCCACATACACCCCCAACACCCCAGGTGAAGCCCGGCAATCAGCTAGTACTAAATAAAACACATATGAGGAAAAGGTTCTGGGGAGTGAGGCAATCGGTGTGTCACTTGAAGCAACACACATGAACACCAAGGACACTCTGACACCAACCATACATGAATGGAGATATATATCAAAGGTAAAGGTCTCCCTTGCTTGGAGGTCAGTCGTATCTAACTCTAGGGTGCAGTGCTCATCTCCGTTTACAGCCAGAGAGACAGCGCTGTCTGTGTCTGCAGACAATTCCATAGTCATGTGGCAGGCATGACTAGACACCAGAAAGCACAGAATGCTGTTACCTTTTCTGCCAAAGCATTACCTATTTATCTACTTGCGATGTCTTGCTTTTGAACTACTAGGTTGATACCCAGGCTTTAAAGCCACTTCATACAGAAAAATCAAAATGTCTCCTCCTATGTTGATCACCCTGAGGATTATCTTTTGGGCTGTATTTCTGAAGAAGCATCACATTGCTCTGAAACTTCTGTCTGTGCCTTGAGACTTGACACCTATAAGTCTCATATAAAGGGGCCAAGTATCCCCCAAATTTCTTTTTAAATACCATAGGAAATACATAAATTAGAGGAAGTAGGACCATACTGGCCTGTAGATTTGTGTCTAGTGTCGGAAGTTAATATACCCAGTTGTGGGTATCAGCAGGTTTGCACCAGTTTGCTAGAACCAGTAGCAGAAATTCTGGCTGGCTGCACCTAATTCGGCTGCAATGCAGGGCTTTTCTCCTGGCCACGCCCACTATACCACGCCCACAGTGTGGCAGTAATTTTTTTTAGGAGCCCACCACTTAGTATGCCTGTTGTGGTCACTGTATGAGAGCTATGCCTTACTTTTCAACTATGAAGCTTAATGATGCCTCTTCACCATACCTGTCAAATTTCCTGGATTGGCTGGGATTTCACGGTTTTCGGCACCGATTTGTGCCATTTCCCGCCCCGCGCTGCCGAAACTCCGGAATTTGGCAGCGGGGGAAAGGAGGTACTGCACAGCCTTAGAAGGCGTAGAAGGCGACTTGCGCAGAACCGTTGTGCGCAGGTCCCGGATTGTCCGGAGCCGCGGTTGACAGGTATGCTCTTCACATCTTCATCCTTAAGATTTTCATTTTTTTATATCTTTTTTTTTACGTACAAGGTATCAGTATCCAAAGTTTAATCCCTTTTTTACACAACAATGAAGTAACAAATTAGGATACAATCACTTGTGAGTGTGAAAGAAATGGCTAAACCTCTCTTTGGTAATATTTTCAGACAAAAGTTGGGGTGGGGCTTGTATTTAACTATGGGAAATTGTGTGTGTGTGTGTGTGTGTGTGTGTTTCTTTTTTCTTTTCTTAGATATTTATAATTTTAGCTACTATACAGTTAAATTGTTGACAGCTGCAAGACTTAGATTTGTAGAGGCATAATTAAGTTTACTTGAATTGTTACTTTTCCAGATGCGAAGGCTCACTGATGCATCCTTTGCCAAAATAGAATAACACTGTGTCTGTTTTTTCCAGTCTCAAGTTGTCTCTTTTATATTTCCCCCACATAACTTTTTCCATCCTCCCATCTCCTCCTTCTGAGGCTGCTTCATTTTGCTGTTAAATGGTTACAGAGGGGGAAAGTTTCCTAAGTTTTAATTTCATCCAGGTTGAAGGCACTGTTCTCTCCAGCGTTCTTTGAACCTGGTTCTTATTATTTGCCTCAGGAGGCTGAGTTTCCACTGCTTCCAGACGGTTAACCTTCTTCTTCATAACTGCCAGTTATTTGGAAGTTACTATGTGCATTGAGATTTAATGGATGAGTTTTTAAAGATGGGCTTAATACCATGAAGAAAAGTTGTCTTCTGTGGTTTCTTGTTACTAGAACACTGTTTCACCAAACTGAAGCTTGAAGCACACATACAATCATTAAACAGCATAGTTCCCTCTCCCATAAAAACTATTAAACCAGGCTTTCTCAACTCTTTTGGGTCACGGGTCTGACTACGCCTCCTGGGAAGCTGATCACGTGATTCCGCCCACCTGGAAGCGAAAGTAAAACACACGCCGTGGATGCACAGAATGCATTTAGCAGCATTCTGCATATGCGCGGTGCGCAGTTTTACCCACCAGGTGAGCGTGTCATGGGCCTGATAAAATGGCTTTGGGGGGGGCAGGTTTGGCCCACTGGCCAGAGGTTGAGAATGCCTGTATTAAACAAACTTGCCAATTGTTGTCTATTCATAAGTAAATGAATTAAAGGTTAGTGAATAAGTTCCACACAACAATTGCCTTTTCTGGTTTATATATTAACTTTGATTATTCCTTCCAGGTTTCCCTTTCAGAAATACACAAATAAAATGGAGAAGATAAAAGAGATTAATATTAAGTCCATCAGTGGATTATGTTGATCAAGATTAGTCAATCGTTTCTTGTTGATTTAAGCATGAATTCATTTGATGGATTCATTTGATGAGCTTGATAGTTCTTGAGACAAGTAGTTGCACATTTTGAACAAGATGAACATAAAAATATAGTGTGTATGAAGTTTTGGACCATTTCTCCTCTGTTAAGACTGTTTCTGATACATACAGGCCTAAAGTCAATGTCACAGTAGTACCAGATGACTGCAGTAATAGACCTTCCCTCTCTCCATAAATCTACTGTACCATCCTGAAATTGTTTGTGGAGGCTTTCCCAACCAACTTGACCAGACCTGGACTGAGTATACCCTTCCATTCCCAGTGGTGGAAGCAGTTACATCAGTGGAGTGACATTCTTGGATATGTACAGTCAACCCTCACATAACAACGCATTCGGATAGCATCATTTTCACTTAACAATGCATTGTTATGTACCACGTGTTCCCCGCATAACGTTTTTAGTGTCGTCCGGACAACAACGCTAAAATAACCGTCATTATCCGGACAAAAACGTCGTTATGCGGGAAACTCCATAGAAACCCATATAACAACAAAAATTGGTTAGCAACGCTACTTGGGGAACCAAGTAACGTCGTTATGCGAGGGTCTACTGTATCATAGTCCCACCATAGATGAGTTGCAAGAAGACAGTGGGAGCAGTCTTACTGTGCAAGATACGTTATAAATCTAAAATATGAAGGTCAGCCTGGTTGAAGTGACAGGATGTATTTGTCACCACTGAAAGCAGGAACTGAAACAAAGAGTAGATAGCAGTTCTGTTTTGGAGATGACATTTGGCTCAAAGTAAGGCATATGTTTAGATCAGTTATTTGAGAGACTTTGGCTTTTGATGTGTAATTAAAAAGTGGCTTTTTAAAATGGTGGAAGAAAGAGGAAGATTGTAACAAAAACCAGATGGAACACTTGAAAAGATAACTTTTTTTTAGCTTTCTCTCAAACTTTCACATTAGCATTTAATAAGTTGTGTAATATGTTGAATCATGACACATTTTATAAAATAATAGCAATATGACTTTTTGTAACCTTCCAAATGTAGCCAAGAGAGAGAATCAAGTTTTTGTGACAAAATACAATGGCTTTATTTGTTTTTAAAAATCATTTCTTTTTTAAATAGTTTTTATTGAATTTTTTAAACATAACAGAAAAATAAACATAAACAACATTACATTACAATACAGTGTATAACAAAAAAGACATAAAAACATAATGGGTATTACTCTTCTATTCTCTCCTTATTATATTTTCTTACATAAATATATATGTCTGCATGTTTTGTATATTGTTACTCTATTTTTACCTATAACACCCTCATTACCCATATTTTTAAACAAAATTTGTGTCACCCTATGTTATATACAAAGTCCAGGATATTGCAGTTATGTCATAGCTCTATATTACTGCAGTATTTCCAAAAACTCATGTGATCTGGTGCTGGCCTGCCACCTTTAGATTTCACCAAAGTATGTTCCACAAAAGGCCTCCATATTCCCCAAAACTTATTTTCTTTAATTATACCCTTTTTAAAATTCAGTTCCCATGTAAGCTTCTCATTCAGCACAATTTCCCACATTTCTTTATACCAATCCTCCATTTTTAACAAAGAATCATTTATCCAATTTCTTGCGATACTTTGTCTTGCTGTTGTTAACATTATAGATAACAAGTCCTTTTTATTCACATCTATATTCTTATTATCTGCATCTGTCAATAAGGTGGCACTTGGCTCCAACTTAAGGTCAACACCCATTATTTCTGATATCTCCTTTTCTATCTTTGCCCCAAAACCCGTAATCACTTTGCAACTCCACCATATATGTTCATATGTCTCCAGTCTATCCTTACATCTCCAGCATTATCCATCTGATGTAATCATGTCTTATCTTTCTGTCATGAAATAGTGCTTATGAGGATGAATGTCATCTTGGAATTTCAATATAAATCCATCATCTTTTTTAAAAATCCCAAAGAGACAATATATATGCTGTAACTCTGTAACTAACTATCAAGATGAGCATAAAAATCCTATGTAATAGCAAGCTACCTAGTGAAAATAGTTTTGCTTAGGTGGAAACTTAAACTGAGTTTGTCAAACCTTCATATAAATATACAGTAGACTATGTGTGATGTAGTGTGTATAATAGTACTGGGAAACTTCTGCATGTCCAAGGGTCAGTTTTCTCCTCCTCATATCTTCTGCGGCTGCATGGACTGCTAAAATAAATGAAGAAGGAAAAGCCAGTGTACAGGATATTGGAAGGTGTTGCTTTGCTCCAGGGCAGGGTTAATAAGCCTGTGTGTTTCCACATATAGGTTGATTGCAACCCTATGGACTGTGACCATGGTTGATAAGACTTGTGATCTACAAAACTATGGGTTTCTCACCTCTTGATGTGAGAGGAATGGAATTTAGGACTTGGCCCAGAAGTGTGGAGAGCTTAGAAGCACAATAGCCTGATGTATTATTCTGTCCCCCATGCTTCATATTTGTGTGAAAAATAATGTATCACACTTGTTCTTTCTGGGAAATACCAAGCTGCCGCAAAGTCTGAAGGCAGAATAGTTTGATTTTTTTAAATGAAACACTTGAAATACTTACCGAAGATCACTAAATTAATATTTTTATTATTTTTAGAATATAAGTTTGGCAGAGATTCTGCCAGTCCAGACAGGCCCTGTGAGGGTGGAGGAATACATTATTTTGAAAGGTGCCTGAGGCTGGATCCAAGAGCATGACTTAGAGGGAAAGGAAACGATGTAAAGTTCTCTCATACAGTCTACATTTCAACTCAACTTTATGCAAGCAGTAGTAATCATCATGCCAAGACAGAAGTAGAGTTTATGAAACTGCTTTGGCAGGAAAGGTAACTGTACTCAGTGTGCTCTGGCATCCATTCATGCCTGGCACATGACCATGGAAATGTCTGCAAATGCGGACAGCACTGCCTCTTTGGCTGCAAACAGAGATGAGCACTGAACCCTAAAATTGGATAAGGTAAAGGTCACCCTTGCTCAAAAGCCAGTCGTATCTAACTCTAGAGTTCAATGCTCATCTCTGTTTCATAGCTGAAGAGCCAGTGCTGTTTGCATCTGCAGATGTTTCCATGGACGTGTGGCAGCCATGCCTAGACATCGGAGTGCATGAAATGCTGTTTACCTTCCCACCAAAGTGGTCCCTATTTATTTACTTGCAATTTCTTGCTTTCGAACTGCTAGGTTGGCAGGAGCTGGACAGAGAGCTCATTCCGTTGTGCAGTACTTGGGTATCGAACTGCTCACCTGCCACCTTCCAGTCAGCATCTTAACCACTTGAGCCACTGCAGTCCCATAGTTGGATATAACTGGCTTTTAAGTAAGGGAGACCTTAACTAAAGGTATACTGTGTCTAGGCAAACAGAATTCTAGCTATTGTTTAGCCAACTGTGTGCTGTGCTTTAGATTGGGGTCCTCAAACTATGGCCCATTGGCCAGATCTGGCCCATGGCATCAAATCATCTGGACTGTGCCCTCGCTCTGGTAGATGGGGGCTGGGGAGGCCTCTTGCGGCTTTCCCAGGGGCTTAGGCAAGTGCACGTAGCTTTCCTGGGGTCCAAGACGGGACAGGGCACACATGGCTTTTCCAGGGGCTGGGATGGGACTTGTGTGGATTTTCTGGGGTGGGCACACAGAGCATTTCCAGGTGCCAGAGAAGCCTCCTGTGGCTTTCCCAGGGGCTGCAGCCTGGACCCCTCCTTCACCCTCACTATGCACCTCATCCAGGGAAGTGGTGGTGGGGAATGTGTGTGTGTGGGGCTTTATGGTGGAGGAAGTGTGGGGGCTCAGAGTGGCAGCGGTGGCACCAGTTTGGCCCCTCAACTGTCTGTGGGGCCGTAAACCAGCCCCTGGCTTAAAATGTTTGGGGACCACTGCTTTAGATCTAAAATTTGCAGTTCATCAATGGATGTGGATCATGTTGATACAGTAAAGCCTTTAAGTTCCTGCTCTTAGGTGATCTTCTTAATGAATTGAGAAAGCCAACTCCCCTGCTTTCCTGTCTCACCTCTCATCCTAATTTTGTTTGGCAGCATGACATGCCTTGAGGGACAATGCAAAGACTTCCACATAAGTAGCAATTTTTAGATCTCTATAAATGCCATAATATGACACATTCCTTTGTGTATATCCTCCTTCTGTGGCACACCTTTTGAGGACATGCACATGTAGTTAGCAAATATATTTTCATTAAACTTTAGTAACATTTTGATGCAAATGTTTGTTTAAGGAATCTGAGCTGGATATATGTTTGTGTTTTTTTGAAGTGTTTTCTTAAATGTTTCTTTCTGTGAAACAGCAGTAGGTTAAAAACTAAAGGCTGTACAGCTGATTTGTTAAAATCCTAAACTGAATCAGTCCCATACTGACCAAACTGGGTTAAGTCTGAAGTGGTTTAAGTAAAGGTAAAGGTTGCCCTTGCTCAAAAGCCAGTCATATCTGACTCTAGGGTTCGGTGCTCATCTTTTTGTAGCCAAAGAACCAGCACTGTCTGCATTTGCAGACATTTCTGTGGTCATGTGCCAGGTATGACTAGACACCAGAGCACAATGAGTGCTGTTAAATTAACCTCCTGGATCTGACTGGTAGATGAAATTTGTTGAAAAGCAACTCTGAATCCTACACTGTGTTCAAATTTCATATGTTGATGCATCCTCCAACCAATTTTTCTTTTTGCTAAAAGATTAAAAGAGTCTAGTACAAAAGACCTCAAACCTATTTCTCTGGCATAGGACACGAATAATAATCTCTGGATTGCTCCATAACACCACCAACAACAAAAGCTATACCGATTTTGATTTCAAACCAACAGGTGGTGTGAAGAATTGGATCTTCAGATTTTGATTTAGACTTGTAGCTGAACCTGATTGAATAAATCCAGACTGGTTTGAGCCAAATCAGGCCTGAATCTGAATCTCCAAATTAGACCCTATGTAGAGGATCCTTATACAGTAAGAAACTATTTCAAGCTGGATTTAAAAATTGAGAACAAAAGGTTTACAACACAGCATGTGTAAATAATTATTTAACCTTCTTTGTTTGTTTGTTTCCCACCAACAGATACTACTCTGTGTAAAATAAAAACAGATGTCAAACAATCAAAGAAATATAACATTTAATACAACCAGCTAACTTGAAACAAACAAACCCAGGACAACAATATTAGCAATATAGAAACTTTGATATCACCCTATATTTGTAATACAGTACTAAGTTCCTAATGAAACCAAGGAAAGGAGACTAACCAAAACTATTCTAGCATCAATTAAACTGGTTGCATCAGTTACATCACTTATTTTTAGGTTAAGTTTTCAAACGTTAATGCTAACATTTAAAGTCATCATCAGCTAGTACCCACAGCATTAGTGGAAGCCCTCTGATGAGCACTGAAAGTTGTTCTTTAATTAGAGAAATGATCTTTCTTAGTTTTAAAGTTAACAAAGTTATTATAGTAGCTATTCTGGGTTTTTTTGATGCATTCACATTTTACATATTGGGATGCTTTGATAACTCTTGTCAAAACGTATTATAAATAATCTGAACTCAGTGGCTGAAATTCTATTGGGTAAGGTCTACTACACTGTGAGAATAATGTCATTAGTGGCAAGAGATCGTCACTGATTAAAAGCTTCATTTTATGGTTTTATGAGGGCTCTTGATTTCGTTGCATTGTGTATGAACCGTGCATACACTGAAATCACAAAAGGAAGCCTTTAATCAGTGGCAATCTGCCACTGCCAATGACATCACTCTCCTTGCACAGGTAGAGCTACACAATAGGATTTCAGTGAATAGAAACTTGTTTTAAAATCCTTTTGGATTAAAATCATGGGGTTAGTTAGATATCCTTAACATTTTTGTCATTAGAGAGTAGTGTGATTTAGCCCACAACATTATAGGACAACATCTGTAAACCATATGACTTATTTAATCTTTACAGCTATTCTGTCAAAGTGACACAAGAAATTCAAGCCTGCAAATATCAGTTTGCTTAGATTTTTAATCTACACCACTCCTAATAACTTGGATTTGTACCAGCATTTAGAAATACCAGAAAAACCTCATGGCTAGTACTCAGTACGGTAGTTGAACTAATGGAATTACTTCCATCAATGGAATTGAGAAGGGTCTGCTTCAGTTAAATCAGTTATGCAGTGAACTTCCTTGCTCAAGCAGAGAAGTCTTATATGCTGGAATAGAGCTCTCTTTTTGCATAATGGCAAGCAGGGAAACAACACATTAAATGCCAGCAGAGTTGTGTTCAACAGGATTACATCCACATGTTATCGAGGGAATAACTTGGTCCTTGATAACAGGAAACGTCTGATTTGGACACAAGAAGGAAGAAGGCTTTTTCTTACATTACCTGTATGCATGACATTGATTGCTTTTCACTTCAGTAAAGCTATTTCTTTTCTTTGAGCAGGATAGGAAAATGGAACAACAGTGTGACAAATGGTTTGTGGTAGCTGAACTCTACAAGGCAAGAGCTAAAGATGAATGGCAGAATGATCACAAAGGCATTTCTCAAATGCTCCATTGTGTATTAGCATAACTCATTCATTGTGTTCGAAGATTTGTTTTGATGTAGGAATGTTATTTCTCCTGAGAAATCCATTACAAGTACAGTATAGTAAAACCTCACACAAAGAGTAAGTCTCACCAAGTTCAATGGGATTTAACTATGTTGTATACCAAGTTTTATATCTACTTCCATAATTATATAACTTAATTAAAAGACCTTTCATGAAACTACAAAAATAAGAATCAAAGCCTTTTGCCTTGAGAGAGTGATAGTTATGTTTACTGTTGTCTATTTACTATACATAATGATATTGAAAGTATGGGTAGAGATGTAATTTCTGAAATTGCATCCTTCTGGGCATAACTTCATTTTTTCAACCTATTACTCTTTCTATTTCTTAGCTTGAATATCACCCACTACATTCTGATTCTCCATTGGTTCTCACTGATTACTAAGAAAAGCCATGTGTATGTATCGCCTGGAGAAGGCAGCTGGAAAGAGTAATACAAGAAGGAGTTATTCCATTTGGCTGACCCATGCCAGTCCTTATAAACGTTACTGAAAGAGTGTGAAATCAGACCCTTGAAAGCAGCTTCCTGCTGAGAGCCTTTATGGACTGACTATTTGTCAAATTGGCAGTTTAGGGCTGGGGAGACTGGATTTAAATCCCCACTCAACAAGGAAGATTCCTGGCTGCTTTTGGCCCAGAAAAAGTGTTAAGGCAAAGACAAAATTGGAAGAAAAGGGAAAAAAATAATTAATACATATTTGTCTTTCTGCCAAAAAGGTACTCAAGAACGTGACCAGGGTTGTATATTTTACCTTCATCTCCTTGGAAGAATGTAAAAAGCACAGTGGATTTACCATAGAAGTAATTCCCATTGAAAGGTATACAGTATGTAGATACAGTCCTACAGTCTTTCTTAAACAAGGAATGTTGTTCTGAATCCATTTGGTAACTCCAACTAGAACAGACTGAACCAATGAGATTAGGAAAGTGTTGTCCCACCATTCAACAATTGATCCGTTGGGTCTACTCTAACTGGTATTCAAACTGTTGTTCTTTCATCATTGTTGCTCAGTTCTTGAGATAGGATAAAACTACTCTGCTTTACTTTTGATGTACTACTGTGGTATGCTTCTATTTATTAAGTAAATCATTTTATAGCCTGTGGGGCAAAAGGGGATCACAGCATTTAAAAAACCTGTAACGGTAATAAAAGACGGAGCAAGAAAAGGAGACTAATCATTAGTTGGATAAGTAATAACTGGCAAATGCCAGAAGAGCAAATATTACCTCAAGCTTGAAAGATACCCAAGTGCTTCAAGTAAGTTCTACTTTTGACTGGTTCCTAAGAAAGAGAGCATGAGCTAAATACAGTGGAACCTCGGTTAACATAATTAATGTGTTCTCTGGGACGGTTCTTAAAGTGAAAATTACTTTAACCAAATTTCCCATAGGAATGCATTAAAAACAGGGCTGTAGCCAGGATTCTAGATTTTTTGGTGTGTGTGTGTGTGAAAAAGTTTTCAGGAGAGGCAAAAGATTTTCAAGAGGGGAAACAATGTCACACACACATATAACATTGACACCACAGGATAGGGTGGGGGGGGGCTGTTATCTCAGGAGGGTTTTTGCCCCACTTGCCCCCCTGGCTATGGCCCTGATTGAAAACCAAAGTACATTAACCGAAATGCGGTTTCCCATAGGAATGCATTGAAAACCAATTAATCTGTTCCGAAAAAATACATTAACCGAAACACAGTTTCCCATAGGAATGCATTGAAAACCAATTAATCCGTTCTGAAAATACTTCTGTAAACCAAGCCACTATTTTCTATGGATTTCCTTCTGTTGTGCGATTTTTATGTTAACTAAGCCGTTTGTTAACTGAGGGTCTCCTGTAATTGAATTCAAGCACCTCCAAGAGACAGGTACAGTTAAAGCTCCAAAAACACAACAGGAAATCTACATTGATTTTATGGAATTAAAGGTTAGAACAAAGATGAAGGGAGGGTGGAAAGGAGAGAATAGGCCTTAAAACAGGTTTCACTTAGCTTTAATGCTTTTCCATATATTCTTTTGTGAAGGAAGGTTTGAAACAGTTGCAACAATTCAGAGCCTTGGTCTATGTGGACCAGTATTTTTTTTTATCTTTATTAATGGCTCTCCAGAGTCTCGCCAGGATTTTTTTCCAAGCTCTCCCGAAAGATGGTGAAAAATGACACTTTTCAAATGTGGAGGACTTGCTTTAATACTGAGTTACAACCACTCCTTGGTGTACAGATATAGGCATAGATTTATCTCAATGTAGATTTGTTTTCCTAACTCTGTTGTTCTAATACAATGAGTTGTATGAAAAATAAGGTTGTAAATAAAGTTGAAGGCATTTAAAATTACAAATCTAACTAAAATCTCCATTTTAAAAGAAATATTTTCTGCTTACTTTCAAACTGAGTGGGTCTACTTTTGGAAAACATGGTGTGTGAGGGTGGGTTAGGGATCTGTGCAATGCGTGAAAGGTTTCCTTTGTATTGGTACGTGTGCAATGCAGCCATTATAAAATGGATTTTATAAACCAATAGTAAACATGCTATAATGCTGTCTTCATAAAATGGAGCTCCCCCCCCCCAAAAAAAAGTTGCTAAGGCAGAAGTATGAGATCAACTAATGTATCTGTAAAGAAAATGAATGCAATAATCAAACAGAAAGGGTTCTGTATGGAAGCAGTCAAAGCCTGTAGTTGGTACAAGAGAAAATACTACGTACTGGAATTTTCCTGGGGCAATATAGCATCTGGAGTTTTACAGAAAGCTTACTCTTCAGGAAAATGGCAGTAAATATTAAGGGAAACATTGTACCTTTTTGTATTTAATTTAATTTGCATTTCTTTAATAAGTTATTACTCTGCTATTATGTTTTCTTTTTTTTAAAGAACATGTAAACTGATAAAGGAAGAATTGTGCATTGTGTTTTGTTTTCTGTTTAAACTAAGGTGTCATGTGAGCATAAACTAATTATGACAGAAGTGCATACTCATGGTCCTTCTGAGCTTTCTGGTTACAAAGAATCTATTCAAAGAGATTGAACCACATCTTTTCTTGTGTGGCCTTTCCATTTTTCTAAAAAATAAAATAAAAAAATAGTGCTTTCCAATGGACCCCTCTCCTTTTGTATGTATATTTGTTTATACTCTTCTTTATCATCCATTTTTAACATTTGAATCCAAATCTCCCCCCAAATTAGTAAGGAGAAGTATTCAGTATTATAGAAAACACTAGTTGCGGAACAAAATAAAAACAATCAGCACTCTCAATCTTCTTGACTGAAGAAATTGTCCAGGTGATACCTATGTCTAGTCCTTTAGTGACCTCTGGAGGAAGAAAGTCAAGACACTCTTAAAATGACCCTGTGGTTAAAATTATCACCAGGTTTTGTTCAAAGACTCTGTGATGTGATAAGGAGAGTGAACTCTGTTCTAAGCATTCTAGATCTCAGCTTCTCAACCTCAATTACAGACACAGTGGAAATTCTCAGTGCTAGAGCCATGTTCTTCATTGATTTGCCTCTGTCGGAAAACTGAACGATCTTTGGTGTTATAAACTTATTTTTCCCCACTTACTCAAGCTCTTAATGTATTGAAACTGCCTTTTTTGCTTACATTAAATGTAACATTATCTGGAAATGTATAATCAGTCACTATATATTCTGCTTCATGGTCTAGTGGAAAACATGGTGGATATCTGTACTGAATGATGCCAGATGAAATAACTATCCTATTTCAGTTCTGAGTTGAAATTTAATTTAATTTACTTTAATTTAAATCCTGTACTTTGGACAAAATGAAGAGAGCTGCTTGGGTAAACCACACTATGCATTCTACTTTTGTTATAGGTAGACACAATGAAGTGTCAATTTTATCTATAGGATGTGGAAATCTCAAGATCATACCTGTCAAGCTGCGGTTTTCAAAATCCAGGAGCCGGGCACGCATGTGCAGTAAGTTTCCAGATGCTGGGCAGAAAAGGGGTTACTGCGCATGTGCGGCTGTCAGAGGCAGCAGCATGCATGTGCATTAACCCCTGCGCACATGTGCAATAACCCCTTCAGCCAGGAAAGGGGTTACTGCACATGTGCACAGGGTTTACCTGGTTACTGCACATGTGCAGTAACCCAGTAACCCCTGTACACATGCATAGTAACCCCTTTCCTGGCTGGTCAAATTACGGGATGACGGCGGGAAGGAAGGGATAGATTACGGGATTTCCCAGCCAATCCGGGATACTTGTCAGGTATGCTCAAGGAGGATTTGCAAAGGAGTATCAATAGCTTTGTGTAATGGGCAGCACACAAAACACTTCACACATGAAGTCATTTATTGATTGGTTAAGGATGAACTGCCTTGGTCCTCATGTTTTGATATATGTTTTAATTCTGTGTGAGATGAGGGGTTGCCATATGCCGCTGAATCTCTGTTAAAATCAATAAAGTTGGCCAAAAAATATTGTCGGCCATACGCTTAGCCTGCTATTTACAGCAGGACAGTGTGATGGTAACCTGAGGGTAATGGATCTTAAATCCTCACCTGTGTCATGATCAGATCACTGCCTGCTGAATGTTAGCCTGGTTTTAGCATCCCTCCTACAAGAGAGAATGGACCAATAAGGAGGGTCTGTCCTTGAGTGTTCTTGGACCTGGTAGGAATTCATAGGCCCTTGGGAGGGGGGAGCCTGACTGATTTGGCTGACACTCATATCAAAGAATTCAGATCACTAGGTGGAATCACATGGCATTCCAGGCAGTTGATATGATCAGACCCAAATGCCTTCTCCACTGCAGAGTTTATCCTGCACCATGGTTTACTGGCCAGTTATGAGTGATAAAGCAAAAAAGGAGAAGGCTAGAATGCAAATGGAGAAAAGCTCCCTTGGATGTTAGTTTGACTACAGTTTGGTGATGAAATCTTCCAATAGAGTTTATTTTGCTAAGCTTATTAGTGAGGCGGCCAGCCATCATATGGATCTTTTTAGAGTGACCCATGCCCCAACATTAACTGGACAAAGAGTCAAATGCATGCTTCAGCTTAAGGTTAACATCTGCAATATATCTGTGGCCTATTTTCCATCTAAGTTTAAATACATCCTTAGAGACCTTGACTCATTTAATAGAACAGTGAATTGTGAAGAGACTTCCAGCACACCAACTTGCATGGTTATGTTGGATTGATTTCAACCTTTGATGCCTGACTATAAAAACAAGGCACTTGTATGATGCAAGGCCATGACCTTCTCACTTGACCTTTGCCCTTCAACGTTTCTTGAAGAGGCTTAAGGAGATGACTATGGAATGGGCCCCACAGATTATTAATGAGTTTCTGCCCTCAATATCTGAGGGCAGGAGGGCCATTTGTTATCTCGTCTGAAGAAGACTGTAATCCAGCCCATTTTTATGAAAACCTAACTTGGCCGCAAATCTTAATAATGTCAGGCCAGTGTCTAATATCCTGGTGGAGAAAGTGGTTGTGGACCACTCTTAAAAAATACCAGTAATCTCATTCCATTTCAGTTGGGTTTCAGGCCATTGTGCTAGACTGAGACATCATTGGTTGCTCTGCTAGATGACCTGCTGCAAGAGGTGCATGGAGACAGTACATGCGTTCAGTCCTTCTGGATCTCTCAGTGGCTTTTTATAACATTGACTATAGTATCCTCCTGGATTGGCTGTTGGGGTTGGGCATTAGTGGTTCAGTCTTTGATTGATTCCAGTCGTGCCCAGAGAGTTCAGTTTGAGGAGGCTGTGGTAGCCTTGTGGGTACCATGTGGTTGATCATCTCTCCTATGCAGTTCAATATCTATGTGAAGCTTTTGGATGAGGAGATTTGGAATGTGCTGTCATCAATTACATGGGAAATTGAATGAGTGAATGAATGAATGAATGTTGCCTGAGGTGAAGAACAAGATGGCATCTCCTGTATACCTGTACAGAAACCAACTGGATTGGCAATTAAATTTAACTTTCACTCTGTTAATGGGAGAGCAACTCTTTCCTCAGTACCTGAGGGCAGGAAACTATCCTAGGGAATGAGGAACAAGGCTACATGAAATACACAGGGCCACCTTCCAACAATTAACTCTACCTGCTCATACTAGCAAATTATCCTTGAGGTGGTAGCTTCATTTTTTGCCTAATATAGGGCCAGCCCTGAATGTGATTGCCACTAATTCATCAAGAATTGTGTAAAAAGGCAGGGAAGGAAATCAGGTTTGAAAAGGATAGCTTTAAAATCTATCTCAGAAGACTGTTTCCAATGCATAATTCTTAAACAGTAACCTAGAGTGAATAGTAGCTTGCCAATTAGGTAGTTTGATTATTTAAATCCCTTTCAGTATGGCCTTTGGTCTAGTTTTGAAACAGAAACTGCCTTTCATCAAATTGATGGATGGATAACTGATGCTGAGGAATTGACAGGGAGTGTGTATCTTCCCTGTTTCTCTTATCCTTTTCACCAGGTTTCAGTGCCATCAATCATATTATGCTTCTGGACCATATCTTTACATGGAGACTTTGGAGCATGTGGTTCAAAGGATGGGATGGGTGACCTGCTCAAACCCTTGGCCACTGGCCTGTGGAAATGGTGCAGGATTCCCACTACCCTTTTTAATATATTCATGAAACTGCTGGATGAAACCCAATGGAATTTATAAATGAAATCAGTTGGCTAAAATGTCTCAATACTGGAGGAGATGCAATACATCTGGATTCCATCTTCCGATTCCAGGAAAGTGGTGAAACCCTATGAATGTGGATGTTTAGTGCAATTTTGAGTGATAGAGGGCAAACAGATTAAAACTTAATTGATAAAAGATGGAAATATTGTGGACAGAGAAATCTGCTGATCTTGATGAGACAAACCACTAACATTGGATGAAATTGCACCCCCTTTAACTTTAGTTCTGTCGTTTGCTTACCATAGCATTTATCATGGAGCACTTCACATTGTGGGCTTTAACTTCCAGAAGATCTCATTAGCCTAGTCAGTGTTAGGGATAGTAGGAGCAGTGGTGCAAATTATCTGAAAAGCCAAGGATTTTCCACCTTGTCTCTGACCTCTACACCATTCTGAAGACCTCCAATATTAGTTTTAGTGCATTTTTAAAAAAATTCTTTGGGAAGTATCCTGTTGGATAGCTCCACCTGCATAATGAGAATGACTTCATTGGCAGTAGCAAATAGCCACTAAGGAGTCCTTTTTAAAAAACAATTAGTGTGTTCATGACTTCATCTCATTGTATGTGAGTTGTGTGTATCCTGAAAGAAGTCTTCAATTTGCAGCAATTTTCATTCTTGCATTGGTGAAGCTATGCAAGCCATTACAAGCCATACTGTAACTGTTGCCTTCGCCATCTTTCAAGTCCCATTTCTTTCTCTCCCCAACTCTTTAATTTCAGCTGGGATTTGAGGACTGACTATTAGTAATTCTTAATAATTTATTTTTGTGGATTTATACCCCTCCCTTCTGATGGGGGACACCACTTAATGAATACAACCCAAATGAAAGTTCTGTGACCCTGTTAAGACAGCATAGTTAATTGGAAACACAGGAAACAAATATGGGAAGCAAAAGACAGGTAACCTTGGGTGACCTAGTGGGTGTTTTTATCATAAAGTATGCCTTTCTCATGTTGCTACTACAAAATATCACTGACAGTCACAGGTATGCCAGAACCAGGTGTCTTTGTGCGTAATACTGCATCCTTTAAGTTTACAGGTGGGTCAATATTGACAGCAGGCAAGAGAATAAATATTCCTTGTTGCAGAGGGCCAACAAAGAGCTAGCTAGAACAAAACCTGCTTATTTGTCCCCTGGCCCCCCAAGACCTAGTGTTAGTTTAGCTAGATGTTTAGAGATAGTCCTAGTTCAGAGAGAAGAATGCCTTGGAAATATTTGAAGTTCCTTCCATTTTAAGTATTTGTTATTGTTTACAACAAAAGTCAATATATAATTTTAGGATGTAAAATCATTGTGTGTCCGAGTAAATAAGGGCTTTCGTTCAGTGTGTTTTGTTTCTGAAATTAATAGTGTCTAAATCTTAACTTTTTAATTGATTGTGAAAGCAGACATTAACCAGGAATAAGGTTTGATAAATTTGAACAGCCCCACCGCAAGCACTTGTTAAGAAATGAAAACATCACTTTAAGATTAATAAAGGTTATTGATCCGTTGGTAAAGGTGCCTCTCATGCTAGTGCTACTTTCTGCTATTTTCATTACCCCTACAGAAATAATTATAGAGTTTGCTTATGTTTGAATAGATGCTTTATGTTGAATCTGAATGAAACTAAAATGCTGTAATCAAACTGTTTTACTTTCAAAACATTTTTACAGAATGAGAGTCTGCTTTGAGGGTTACCATCCAGCCTGACTTTAGTAAAAAGTGTGTTTTGACTCTTGTGTATGCTAAAATTATGGGGAGTGGAGGATTGACATAATGTGTTGCTGCTGAGCATAAGGCTTTAAAAAGCAAAGCTGGGTTGTTCATCACACACACACACACACACACACACACACACACACACACACACACACACACACACACGGTGTTCCAGGTTTAGTATCAATAGAGAATAGAGGAAGGGTAGCCTTCCAGGTGCTAAAGTGAAGCTCCCATAATTCTTCACTATTTGCTGATGCTGGCTAGAAATGATAAGAGCTGCACTCTGAGGGTTGCACTGTGCTTATATCTGCTACAGATAATTACATACAAGTCCCGGTGCACCCCAGTGACTGGCGCCCCCCAGAGGTGGGCAGAAGTATGTCACCTGGTGGCTACAATCCATGACATCATGCAATACCCCCCATAGGTGCCGCCCCCCTCCCTGTCCAGCGCCCTTTTAGCGTAGCCAGCGCACTCCTGTACAGGCCTCATATCTGTGAAGTCTTTTTCCTCCACGTCTAGGCCAGCCATGAAACTGCCAAAATGAAGCCACCTTTTGGTGAGTCGATTCTGCAATTCCCTTGGCCTGACCAAGTGGGAGAAAGATTAGACATCAACACAAGGTTACCATTACCAGGGTACTCCCGATTGTGGTTAAAAAATCACACAATCTTTGAGGAGACGTTCTGTGTACCCATATGTGAAGTTAGAAAAGAAAATATAGTGCCAATAAAAGCTCTGAAACTTGAGGGCCTTCTGAGAAGAATGATCCTCTCAGCTGTCTCCAGTTTCTGTTTCCTGCCAACAATTCAACTGCTCTTCCTAAACAAAATATCTTTATTTCCCTTTTTTTTTTTTGGCTTATTGTACAGAAATAATCTCCTGCTCTGCTGGTTGCTTAATTGAGAGCTGAGCTTGGAATCTGATTGGAATCTGGAGGATTCTGGGAAATTTAAATTTAAAAATAGCCTTTCCCAAGCTTTGCTTCAGATGTAAACTCTTTTTAAATCTGCAGTATTGCTTAGTAATACATTGCAACTTAATTTAAAATTTTTACTATGTGTTTTTATTCTTACTCATCCTTGCAACATCTCAGCGGTACAACCCCCCCCATGTATGACTTTTACGTGAATCACAGTACTAGGGGTATGATTAAAGTCTCTACTTCCCACATGCTCTGATCCTTAGCATTGAGGAGGGGAAATCCTTGTGCTACCAATACTCAGTTGCCAAATTACATATTTAACTCTATTTTTGTATTTTGACTCTTGATGAATCTACGTCATCATTCCAAGATTGCCTCGGATTCTTTTGTTCATATTTTTAAAAGTTTGTTCTGTAATTTGTTGTAACACTGAAAGAAACTTGGCCTAGGCCTGGTACTTGAGCAGTGTCTCACCTTCTTTTATGGGACTGAGGTTAGCTCTTTGTTTTTAGGGTTTAAAAATTTTTTTAGGGGGTAGGAGTGGTATATATTTAAGATTGCCAGTTCTAAACTTTTCCCATCCATATGATTCTTCTACTAGATTACATTCAGAGTGTGCAAAAATGGGTTTAATTGGGCCATTAAGGCTGTAGTAAATGTTTCCTGTGGAACACTTTAATTACAAATAAAATTTTAAATATCTCATGCCCCAAAGAGCACATTCATTTGTTAAGTGTTTTACTACTTTTTGGTCCAATGTAACATGGTAAATGTGTTCCATCTGGAACCTCAAGAGTTGAAATTTTTAATTTACTCTTTGTGTGTCTTTTTAGAGGGCTGGCTTTCCTCAGGGTATTATACAAACTCATGGTTCTTGCTTTGATTTGAGACATAAAACTAAACAATCAGGTTGCCTTCTTCGTTGATGTAGAAATGGACAGCGGTGTCAACATTGTCTAAAAACATAAACAATCTAGTTTCCGTGCCCTACTGCAGTTAAGCCTAAGAATATGCAACCAGAACTACTAGATGTTGCTTCCCTATTCATCATTGCCTATTTTGCTTTTAGTGAAAATTTAGACTGTACATACACTCTTTGGGACAGAGGCCCTATGATCTGTAGTATTTATTTTTCAGTTTCATCAATTTTTCCAAGTTTCTGTCTATTTTTTAATTGCTTGAGAAACAGACAGGTCTAAATTTGTAGCTCAGGTGTGTCTGTGGGCTAGTCGTATACTGAGTTTATGAAATGCAGCTATGTTCATGCTGTGATGGCAAATGTTGGTACTCAAGGTGTTCTTTAATTCCCCAAAGCCCAAGTCAGGACTCCTGCTGATCAAGGCTTCTGGGAATTGAAGTTCAAGAACAGCTGGAGTGCTAAGGTTCACCATCACTGTTCTAATGTCCTCAGAATAGAGTCATTTTGTGCTTAGTTGGAAAATAATCTGAATTAATTCTAATCTCTTTCTGTGGTCATTGAGTAAATCTGTACCTTAGTTAAGACATTGAAAAATATGTGACATCCAACCTAAAATGTTATTTTCCAGTGTGGTGTGAATGAACATTAAAGCTCAAAGCCAGTTTGAAATTTATCTGGATAATCTATCTCATCCAGGAACATTTAGAGCTGAGATGTCATCACACAGACGGGCTATTTGCGCATTCATGAAATACTAGAAGCTACATAGTGATCAGTCATTATAGTAGAACTCAGAAAGGGCTTTTGCTTTTTAAAAAAGGAAAAAAATAACTCTGCTACCACCATTTTTAGACATACTGGAATGTCATGTACATAACTGTCAACCATCCCGATTTGGCCGGGATTACCCCGTAATTCGGCGCCAATTTGCACCATTTCCTGACCCGCGCTGCCAAACCCCCGTAATTTGGCAGTGGGGGAAAGGAGGCACTGCGCAGCCCATCTGCGCAGGTTGCGTTGCACGCATGCGTGGAAGGGCTCTACCCTTCCGTAGCTCCCTTCCACGCATGTGCAGAAGGCTACACCGTCTGCGTAGAAGGCTACGCAAGTGGCGTAGCCCTCCATGCACATGCTTACAACGCGACCTGCACAGACCCGGTCTGCGCAGGTCCCGGATTCGCCGGAGCCGCGGTTGACAGGTATGGTCATGTATCTGCAGAGGCTTTAACAGCTTCCATTAGTAACTTGACTAATACAATTGTTCCACAAATGCATTGGTAAGCCAGAAGGAGCACATTCTTAAGAAAATTGCAGAACCTGAACAAAACTGATGCTTTCAAAAAAATTATTTCAGCTATTAAAATTTGGCAACAAATAATGTGTGTTCGATACATGGTTGGCCAACCTCCAGAGGTATATGGATGCACACAGCCCAACTTTATCCCTTCTACACCCACTCTACCACCCCAAATATATTTCTTCTGCATCCTCTGGTACAGGGGTCCCCAGCCACCGGGCCGTGGATTGGTACCGGGCCACGGGCTGTCCTGAACCGGGCCACAGGGGTGGGTGGCACTGGCTCCCTTCACCTGCCTCACCCATCTCTCCTGCCTGGGGCATGCTGGATCCTTGCTGGCTGGCTGGCATGGGGAGGTGGAGGTGTCACAGTGGAGGCTGCCCAAGAGCCAGTCAGCTACCCAGCAAAGGCTGAGCTTTGGCCTGGGCTGGCCATGTTGCACTGCCTGGCAGAACTGCTCTTGAGGTCGATCACTGTCTCACAGACTGAGCTGGTAAGGAAGCACCTGAGGTGGTGGCAGGAGGGAGGGAGGGAGGGTCTGCCAGCTGGTCCGGTCAAAAAGAGCCGAGGAAGGGTGCGAGGGTAGGTTGACAGAAGGGGGAGTTAGTGTCGTCTACTCACTTACCCCACCTGGACAAGGAGCAGGTGGAAATCTCTCTCTCTCTCTCTCTCTCTCTCTCTCTCACCATCCAATCCTACCACCCCACTTACCAGTCCATGGAAACTGGTCCGTGATGTAAAAAAGGTTGGGGATCCCTGCTTTAGTGGCTGCAGGAACAAACATCACCAACTTAGCAGCTCATGGGCTCTTGTAAGTGACATGTTGGACCCCAAGTTTTGGCGTGCTGCAATTGGGCCCCTGGTGTTTGAATATGGTCCACAGGTTGCATTTTTGCCCCCTCATTTTAATAAAGTGCTTAAGTTTAGATTTCTAGGTACAAAACCATTTTTAAAGCAGCTGCACATACAATTCCTCTAGCCTTCTGTGTCTCTCTGAGTTCAAAAATACAAAGTACAGCTGTCCAAATAGGCAATGAAGAACAAATCATTGAGAATTAAGCTATATAGTACTGATTCTATGGAGTATTTAGTAGGAAGAATTCACTAAATTGTAAGTAATATTATTTCCCATTTTTCATTAATTCTGATGAGTTTGGGTTGCAGTGCATAAATTTAAATTGAGGCAAGAAGATTATTAACAATAAAACCCATTTTGGTTTGGTATGCTGGGTTCTGTGTCAAGGCAGATATTATCTCTGTGTTTGATGCTATTTGTTCATTAGTGGTTGAGCTAAAGTTCAAAAAGCAGGGTATTTGAGGCAAAAGAGAAGGACAGAGTAGCATTCTTCTGGACTCTTGTTTGCTTGAGAGTTCAATACAGCAGCCTTTTATTCAAACAAAGCAAGTAAAGAAGTAGTAAAATCACTAAGCTCTAGCACTTACGTTTTACAGTCACTTTGCATTTCTGTTAAGTATCTTACCCTAGAAAGATCAAGAAATGTTTACTGCAGCAACTACAGTAAGGTCATATTTGGTTGTCGGAGGAGGGTAGAAAGAGCTTTATTTATACCTGGTCCTGATGTATAAAACAAAAGCAATGTCCTTTTAAGAAGGAAATCACCTGCTAGGCTGAATGGATAAAGATACAGTACTTTACATTTTTTAAAAAAATAAGGGTTAATATTATCTGAGATATCTCTACTTCTTTAAAAATAATTATTTAGAGTTGTAGTCTCCCAAAGGTGGTTACCATATTTGCCAGCGTATATGACATATTGGAGTATAAGATGCACCCATTATTACCAAAATAGTCCATTATAGGCCACTATCATACCTATCAAGTATCCTTATTTGAATGGCGGGGAAAGGGCTTACTGCACATGCGCGTCCACGGTGCGTATGTGCAAAGGGCTACTGTGCATGCACAGCCATGATGCGCATGCGCAAACGGGTTACTGAGCATACATGTCCGTGCATGCGCAGTAATTTCCCGTATTTTGTGGAGCCGCGCTTGACGGGTATGCACTATATACAGTACAAGACGCACTCCATTTTTCCAGTGTATTTTAAGGGGGGAATTGGGTCTTGCCAGCAAATATGGTAATTAGTGTTATGTGGACAGTTTTAAAACAAGATCATTCTTCATTTATATGATTGTGCTCCTATTCTGCTTCTCAATGTAAAAATATTGCTAAAGGCAGCTAGCAAAAGACAATCAAAATGCAATTAGAATTGAGCAAACCCAGATGAAAAGCCAATAAAATGATAAAATTACTACTGTAATTTAACTCGTTAAAATCACAGTAATCAAGAGAGGTTAGAAAAACATTTCAAAGAAATGTGTCATCACAAACAGCAGCAAAGTGTCTGAACATGCTTTCCACCATCTGGGGAGCAGGGCAAGGGGAAGTTCACTCTGTATCCATCAAATGGATCTCCCCAGGTGGTGGGGCTTTCAAGTAGGACTGTTCTGAATGTCTTTTATTTGCTGTTGCTCAAAAATAACTAAGTTGTTCTCTTTTTGGTTCCTTAAAAAAAATAATGCCACTAAACTGTGGCTCGTGGTGAAAAACACACACATCCCTCTTCTGTATCACCATTGTCTCATATCCAACCAAAGAGCATAAGGCAGGGGTGCCCAAACATTTCAGGCCATGGGCGGTCACGTGGTTTAGCAGGCTGGTCACATGGTTTCTTCCACTAGAAGCAGAAGTAAAACACAGCTTGCAATCTGTTTTGCAACAAGATGTGATAGCCTTTAGGCTGCCATTTTCTCTGCTTAAACCAGGGGTGCCCAAATTACAGCCCATTGGCCAGATACGACCCCTGAAACCAGTTCATCCAGCTCACACCACCCTTGTCGCTCGCAGACGTGGAAGTAAAATATGCCCGTACAGGTATGTTTTACTTCTGCTTCTGGGAGTGACAAGGGCAGCGTGGGCTGGATGAATTGGCATCGGGGCTGGATCTGGCCCACATGCTGTAGTTTGAGCACCCTGGCATAAGGTAAAACATGAGCCAGCACTTTGAACCATTAGCTGTTTTCTCTCCCCCTTTATAAAAGCAATGTATCCTAATTGTAAACGTCACTTAAAATTTACAAGTCACATTACAAAAAGGGCAGAGTTATTTTTCCATTCAGGTACAAACATAATGTAATGAAATGATGCCTTCATTATTGGGGAGGGAGTTTCTTACAGCTAGCTAGAGATATTGACACAAAAAAGTGGAATAGCAAGGCACGAGCTTAAATACACCAGATACAGAGTCATAGAGTGATTAAATCAGAATTACATCTTTCCTCTGTTTTCTGCTTCTACAAGGCGTACATAATTCAGAAGCTCTATGTAGAGTAGCAACCTCTCCATGCAATCACATTTTCCCAGTGCTACATCTTGGACATGTAGGCAACTGTAGACTTCCATGTGTTGTTGACATGTAGTGCTCCCTTTAGCTGTGATGCTCAGAGATGATTGGTTGAGATCCAGATGGATGGCCAAAAATTGTGCAGGCCTGTTATAGTTAATAGTATGGATGAATATTTTTCATGTCCAAAGGTGGTTACTGGTAGTAAGGTCATAGGGCTTCTGTGAATCAAACAGAATTTATTAGTCTCTAGGATTATATCATAAAAGGTGTTAATTATTATTTTTTGTATGATGATGTATTCTGTCACCTAGAACTGTGCAACTACTAATGGCTGTGTGGATGGATAGATGGCTCCTTTGTGTCCATTTTGACACAGCTTTGTGACATTGACTTTTTATATCCTTTCTCTTATAGGCCTGGAGAGTTGGGTTCAAACTTCTGCCTCAATAAGGCCTCTTGGAATTTAGCATGTGGACTATGGTCAATTTGAAGTTATCTGCATAGTCTACATCTTTTGAAGTGTTTATTTGATTGTGCTATTGTCAACCCAGTTCCAGGGAACAGCTTCTCTTTACAACTGTGAGGCCCAGCAGAGCTGGGCTGATAAATACTGGTAGGCTAGTGTGAAATTGACCCTTTGAACTGAGAAGAATCGCTTCAGATAAGCAACAAGTGTGGTGATAAAAATGCCGAACTTTTATTGTTTGACATGTTTGTAGCATTTAACAGTTCAGACTGCCTTGCTAAATGAGTGTCTTTTCTCTCACCTCCGCTGGGATATAGATAACACAGTACACATTCTGTAGAACTGGCCACTTCCTCACACAGCAACCCAGCGAGTCTCCAGCTGGCCCATATCCTACCTTTCTTCTAGTCCAAATCCTTTTACCTTAAATAGTGCAAGATTAGGGCCCAGCTGTAGTTGGGACTGGAGTAGGGTTACGTGTAGACCAGGGGTGCCCAAACATTTCAGACTGCGGGGTGGTCTCGTGGTTCAGCGGGCCAGTCTTGTGGTTCCTCCCACCAGAAGTGGAAGTAAAACGTGCCTTGCAATCTGTTTTGCAAAACAATGATTTTTAGGCTGCCATTTTCTCTGCTTAAACCAGGGGTGCCTAAACTATGGCCCAGGGGCTATATCTGGCCCCCAACACCAATTCATCCGTCCCACGCTACCCTTGCTGCTCCTGGAAGTGGAAGTAAAACACCCCCATATGGGCATGGTTTACTTCCACTTCCAGGAGCAGCAAGGGTGGCGTGGGCCAGATGAATTAGTGTTGGGGGCTGGATCCAGCCCATGGGCCATAGTTTGGACACCCCTGGTGTAGACAGTCCTGTGTGCCCCTAGAGATGTGTATTGAAGTGCCAGAAAGGGTGAAAGCTTGTTCTTCAAAGAAAATGGGCAAATTATATTGCAGGAAAGAGTGACTTATATTGCAGGGTCATTGTTTTGCTTTTTAAAGGACTAGATACTGACAAATACAATAGGGTATATCCCTATTTGGTAGTGGGTGGCAGTTGAACTGAATGTTTTTGGGTCAGCCTTGATGCAAAGAAGGGGGCAGCTTTTTTAGATGGCTGAGGTTTAAATGAAATCATATCAACATTTTGTAAATTTCTGATTGCTGTTTTGCTCATTTTACACTGCACTGAGTTGGGGTTAGGGTGGAGGCAGCATCACTATGTCTTTGAATTAAAATGTTTCTCCACTTTGGAAGGCAAGAGAATGTTTTGTGTTAATCAAATGCAATTTAATCTCATTTAATAGAGGGAACATTTCCACATTTTAAGCCAAAGGGAATTTATTTTAGAATCTTAATTTTCAGAGGATCTGGGACAGAATTTTTATGTTATGGTACGTTTATAGCTGGTTCCACAGCATGTTCTCTAAGACATTGGTTCACTTTCATGTTAATGGTTTCCAGTTGTTTTAAGATTTGCATACATTAATTAGGTTAAAGTTGTTTGATGGTGGTAGTTATAGGGGCCATTACAAGCACTGACTTTTGGGGAGACACTGAAATTTGAAACATTTTTCTGCATATCTATATGCTTGGAGCAGTTCTGGAACTGTTGATGACTCTAATTAGATATATTATCGTGAGATATATAGTATATCTCACTGAGGAAAGTAGCAGCCCTATGATCTCCCAAAAAGCTTTTATTTTATTCAAGTCTTAAAAACTCAAGATCATGTTACCTTTTCCTTTGCAATCCCTCTCATGTTCACTCTTCCTCTTTTTCTTCCTGTTTTCAACTAGTATTATTATTTTTTTCAATTAATCTTTTCATGGTATGTCTGAAGTATGATAGATTTAATTTTGTCATTTTATCCTCTTGTGTGACTTCAGAATTGATTTGATTATACTTTGCATTTAGGTCTTTTTTTAAATCTTAGTCTAAACTATCTATTTTGAAATAAATTTAAATGCAGAACAAAGTTTGCAATATCCAACCTGATTTTTGGACTTTTAATTTCATTTTTCATTGTCTTTCCCCCACCCTTTAAAAAAATAATCTACCTTGATGAGGAGTTTCCTGGAGAACCTGAAAGTTCTCCATTTTGTGAGAGGTGTAATAATGGTCCAAGAAAGATACTCTCCAGCTCTGATTATGATATAATGCAAGAGTTCTTTCTATTGCTGAGAGTCTCTGCTTCTTTTCCTCCAGGTTATTTTTACTAGATCTTTCACAGTTTATCATTGCAAAATAAAGCACAGAGGATGAGATGAAGCTTAAACTGTGCATGGCAATATATGCTAAGATGCTGACTGGGAGGCGGAAGGTCAGCAGTTCGATTCCCGAGTACTGCAGGACAGAACGAGCTCCCGTCTTTGCCCCAGCTCCTGCCAACCTAGCAGTTCAAAAGCAAGAAATTGCAAGTAGATCAATGGGGACTACTTTGGTAGGAAGGTAACAGCACTCCGTGCGCTCCATTGTCTAGTCATGCCTGCCACATAACTACGGAAATGTCTGCAGAAGCAGACAACGCTGGCTCTTCGGCTTTGAAACAGATGAGCACTGAACCCTAGAGTCGGATATGACTGGCTTTCGAACAAGGGAAACCTACCTACCTATCTATCCTGTCTTTTACGTAGCTGCATTGGTCTCTCCCCTTAACACATTCTAGTGTAGCCTTGGGAAGTGTTCCCTGAACTAATAATTTTAATCTTGTTTCAACTAATTCAAAAGGGCGTTGGTCTGAGTATAATTGGGAGAGTTTAAGGAATACATAAAATTTCAAATTAGTGCCTTTTGAATGTCTACCTTTGAGTAAATTGAATAACGTGCTGCTTTTTTAAAAAAAAATTGGAAATGGCTCAAAATAAGAATGATGCATTCATTTAATTGTACTGAGCTATAAGTATATAATAAATGGAAAGAAACATGGTCTATGCCTAGAAGCAGTTTTGTAGAATTGAACTACTGTACTGTACTGTATCAGCAATTGTGTGTGCTTTTTGTAGAATAAGTGTCTGCTGGTTTTTGAAAATAGTAAGCTGTTTTATTGCATTGGGGTGAAAGGAAAACATTATCCCATCCCCACCCACTGAGTTCTATTTAAAAAGATGTTGGGACATGCTTGTTGAGTCAAAGGAGGAATCCATGTTTATTATATTGTGAAAGTAGGTGTCCCTAGGGGTAGTAAGGAGAATTGGGTATAGTGTCAGGTAGCCTCTCTGGTAGCTGTTCTGACTGACTGCTCTCTGACTACTCTAGATGACTGAAAGCCCAGGACCTGGATAAAGCACCCCAGAATGACCCAGTAAATATCTCAGCAACCAACTTTGGTTTGCAAACAAAATCTTTATTGAAAAAATAAAAGGAATAGGATGGTTAGACCAGCCTTGACAAGGTGACACACTTGCACACCAAAAGAAACGGGCCCCATACCCAAACAAGGACTCAGAAACAAACAGCCCAATTTCAACAAGCCAAAATGAAAGATGGAACAAACCTTGGATTTCCCAAAAATTCTACCGTTCCTTAAAGGATCAAAAAAGGGGGACTTGGCAAAGCCTTGCAGGTGTTCAGACAGACTAGGGGCCATTCAACAGTTACGTGATCCTTGAAGGGGGGAAAAGAGGGGGTCTGTCATCTGAATTACGGAAAAGTTACATGGGGGCGGGGGGGGGGTTCAGGTCAAAGATTATGTAATCCATTTGGAGCTGTTGTGCATTAGGCACCAATAGTGAAAAGCTCTAAAAATTAGAGTTTGGGTACAAAAGCTCTAGATTATGTAATTTTAAAGGGGCGAAGAGGGTCGAAGCTAAAATTACGGTCAGATTACATAGGGGGGAGGGGGTCAATTTCCCCCAAAAAATGGATCACATAATTGTTGAATGGCCCCCTAGCACACCAGTCTTTTCCCAACTACCATGTAACTAAGTTACTTGTGTCAGACATCCATCCTGACCTGTCCAGCAGTCAGCATAGGAAAGCTAGACCCTAACCATATTCTATACTGTTCCAGGGGGAAATTATACTCCTTGTCCCATCTCTTGATGCCCCCTGGACCTATGGGATTTGGGGTGCAGGGTCATAGGGCTGCTATTTTGCCCAGCTCATCCCTGCCCATTTGTTCACCATCAGTCTTTCCTCAGTCTGTTCTTTGTGTTTGCCACCAAAGATAGAAAGGGGGGCCAAGGAAGAGAAGGAGTTGGTTTACCAGCACTCCTGGCCAGCTACAATGTTATACCTTCAAGGCCACCTGGCTGCACTCTTTTAGACCTTTTTAATATAAAATTTAATTCCATTGGGGCAAGTTCTTCTCACATATAGAATAAGTAAATTGTTTTCCAGATTATAAACCAGCAGTGAATAGGAGATGAATTTAGCCAGTTGATTGAAAATTGGTTGTCTTATATCTGTATTTGAAAGTAAGTCACACTTGATGAAAGTTATGTCGAAACCAAGTTGGTCATCATTCTATGACTACTAAAAACTAGGATTATTGCTGCTCTTGTGGTAAAACAGACTGTTTTGAAAATGTTAAAGAGAACAAATTCAAATTCAATTTTATTTACAGTCCATGACCAGCATAACAAGAACACAAAAGCGTAAACACCACATCCTAAGCTAGACTACAGGGGTAATAAAAGGAAACTATACTACTAAAAACCTACTGAGAATTGACATACAACAGCAGGCCGCCTATCTAAAAGAACAATATTACTAAAATCCCTTAATTACTAAAACCTAATGTTGTGAAGATAAAATACTAATATTTCCAAGGAAAGAAGAGGGATAGCCTTGTTACAAGGATATAATATGCTCTCTGCTGGAGTTGTAATTTACTTTTTTTTGTTTTGTTCAGTCGCACAGTTGATTCCGACTCGTTGCGACTCAGTAAATTATAGCCAAACCAATAATGATAAGAGTGAAGAGGGAACTTAATAAAATAGTATAGATCAGCTGCTCAGTGCGAGAGCAATCTCAATAAACTATGAAGCTATGCTAGACTTCCTAGTCAGCAGCCGACGTATCCTGCGAGCCTACATACAAAAACCCACCACTTTGCAGATGATGGCAATACTACTGTTCTGGAGTAGGAAGGAAACTTGTTGGGCAGGCAATTTTCCTGTGCATTGGCACAGCAGAGGGATTATTAATTCTGCACGGATGTCCCTATAGAATAAGCAAAAAAGGAGAACATGCTAAATCGATTCAACATCCCCACCACCACATGGACGTAATTGTTCCGAATAGGGTGACTCCAATCAATAGAGGTGGCTTTTAGTTTCTCCCACAGTTTGGTCCGTGAAATAGAATCAAAAGCAAATCTTACATCTATAAAGGCAGCATACAGTGAACTCTTCTCACGAAGGTGTTGTAGGATTAGGCAATTGTCCATGACCGATCTTCCTGTCCATTAAAGAGAACAGTTGACCTTGTATAGTACACAGGACAGACTAGGATAAAACACAGTTCCTAAAATTTTGTCTTGGATTAGATGCTTTATGTGCTGGTAATAATATGAGCAACAACTTCCTTGTCCATCTGTGCTGCTTTGAGTCCAAGTCAAAACCAATCAGGTTATTTTAGACTGTCGTGAAACATGCAGTAGCGTCACTGCAACCCACAGAACAGGATTAAAGGTCTCATCGTAGGAGGTAGCAGCACTTGATACCAATAGGACATCTGATCTTGCGAAATAGACTGAATATAGTTTCTAGTACAGAGGATAGACTAAGATAAGACGCAGTTCCTAAAATTTTGTCTTGGCTTTGATGCTTTGTGTGCTGGTAATAATATGAGCAACAACTTCCTTGTTCATCTGTGTTGCTTTGAGTCCAAGTCAAAACCAATCATTTTTGAGTAGGGGTTATTAGCAGCAGCACAGAAAAGAAATGTCTGAAATTACCATAGTAGCTTTACGAGTCATCCAGTTGGGCAATTGCCACCAAGTCAAGACTGACTCACAAGTCTTAATCAGGCATATGTATGTGTCTCCTGCAGTGTCCTCCTTGATGTCAGTCAGACCTCAGTGTGAAGAACTGAAGTGGCACTTTCAGCAAAACACATGTACAACACTTTCAGGATCTGAAGGTTCAATAATAGAAGTGTTGTAAGTGTCTGATTGCCACCTGTTTAAATCTTAGTGGCAGGACTTGTGAGTGTATATCCACCTTCCTAGTACTGTATGGTTAGAGTCCTGCCTGTTTTCAGATTACAACACCTAGATTTCCATACAAGCAAGATTTTATTGGGTTGGATCTGAATGTGGCCAATTGTGTCAGACCTGTCCAATTGGCTGAATTAACTGAGGCTGCAATCTTAATAAACCCCTAATCAGGAGTAACAGCTTTCTTCAGTGGTCCTTGTATCTGGATAGACATGTAAAGGAGATTAAAAATGCAGCCCTAGAATACAAAAGTGTATGCCTTAATCCTTCCATGTAGGAACAATATTCCATGTCTGGGCAATTGATCACTTATATCTCAAATATGGAGAAAGAGAGAATCCTGCCTTAATGATTGGTGGAAGGGAGCTGCTAGAATGCTGCCAAGAGACTATTTACATTTACCATCCATCAATATGTGAGTGTGTAAATTACTATCAGCATGTGATCATGTTACCATGCTAATCATGTTATTCTCATACCTGCCAAGTTTTGGATTTGGAAATAAGGGAAATTTCCCGGCAAATACAGGATACTTGACAGCTATGCTTATCCAATGGTGGCAATAGGGGATTGCAGTCTAATTAATAAGGGATGACGGCGGGAAAGAGGGTAAAATAAGGGGTTTTCCCAGCCAATAAGGGATACTTGACAGCTATGGTTATTCTGTGTAAATGTGGAGAAGAACAAACTTTAACTCATATGATACAATGCACACAATGCCCCTCAACATGCACTGAGGAGGACCTTATGTTGGCAAGAGGAAATGCTGTTGATGTGGCCCAATATTGGACAGATGTCATCTAGTTCCTGATTGTTTTCTATATGTTGTTTTTAGCTTTGTATGCTATTATATGCCTTGTGGTGCCTTTGACACGAATAAAGAAAGATGTTAACATCAGCTATGCTTGAAGGTTCTAAGACAGGGGTTCGCAGGCTGCAGCGCCATTTCATGTGGCCCACCGCCACCACCAGAAGAGGTGGAAGCAGTGAAAACAGTGAAAACTGCACCGCCCTTGCTCCCACACCCCTGCAAGCAGCAGCCGTGGATGCATTTCACGGCAGAATTTACGGCTAGGGGAACCATGTGTCTGGCCCACTTAGCTGTCTGAGGGTGTGTGGTCAGGCCCACGGCAGGAAAACATTGAGAACCCCTGTTCCTAAAATTCAGTTCTGGACTAGGAATAACTTTTCTTAGCAAATGCATTGTCCATGTCTTGAATTTTGAAGAGAAAAAACGATGAGGTCAAATTCTATGCTTTACTGCATTCAGAGCCCTCTGCACAGACATTTGTGTTTTTTTAAAATAACAGTAAAACATGTCTGCATGACAAAGGACATGAATGTTTCAGAAATATTTTCCCCCAGCTCCTGACAAATAACCTTCCTCCTTCTATGGAAACTTCAAAAAGCCAGGAAATATGTATGAAAAACAATGTTTTGCCATTGACAGAGACCAGACAGCTATGTATGCTAATCTAGCAAGCAGAAAATTTGTTAAGATAGAAGTAAGTCTTGGTTTTGAAAGATTTATTCACTGATCTCTTGCTGAACTTCTTTAGGACTTTATGGAAGTACATCATCAACATGACTTAACTTAAAAACAAAATAAATATTTAGCTGTTGGTTATCTAATATGAAAATGAGGGAGAAAATAAATTTTATCTATGGGAATTTTGTTCAGGATGACTCTTCCAGTTGTACAGCAATATACCTGCAGTTGAGGCATGCCTGAAAGATGTCAACGAAAACGTCTGCAAATGCAGACAGGGCTGGCTCTTTGGCTATAAACAGTGATGAGCACTGAGCCCTAGAGTTGGATACAACTGGCTTTTGAGCAAGAGCAACATTTACCTATACCTGCAGTGAGGTTTCCACATAAGTCCTATTTTTTCAGCTATATTAGTGTTCCCTACTCTTTGAGCTAGCAAAAATTGTCAATGTTATTGTGTCTATAAAAGACAGCTATTTTTTTTTATTAAGTCAGCACAAGATTGGAAATTAATTAATGAATTAGTTAGGATGTGTTCTGTTGTTGGTACAATCTAATGATTGGCTTGCTTTTTAAAACCCTGGTGGGTAGGAATGATGAACCTCTCTTCTAAAAATGTGCCACCTTGCAGAGTAAGCATCAACAAAATGTCAGTATGTGAACAATAGAGTAGCAAGGAGGTAGTGATACATCCAGTGATGCACTGAGGCCGATTCTCAACGGTTCTTGCAAACTGGTAACGGAAATTACCCCAGGCCACGCCCACCGGGCCAGCCATGCCCACCTCCCTACCCCATTGTGCAGGATGTTTGGCCAGGATGTTCCCCTCCCCTCCCGTTGAGTCCATTGCGTTCCCCATTAAGAGTCATTTTCCTCCCCTCCCACTTCTCCATCTCCTCTGTTCGCAGCCAAGCCTGCAGTGCCGACAATGCAGAGGGAAGAGCAGAGAAGAATGGCAGAGAGTAGGGGGTGGGATGAACCACCCCCCACGGCCTCAACGCTTCAAGGGAGCTCTCGGGACCCATTGGGGGTGAGGAGGAGAATCTCTGCCCGGTTCCCCAGTTGCAAACAAGGCTCTCCTTTGCGAGAGGAGGGAGGAAGAGGAAATACCTTTTTCTTTTCCCCCTTTTTTTAGGCAATCCATTCAAGCAACAGATAGATAGAACATGGCCTGCATTTGGAAGGTAAATCTATCTCCTTTCCTTACCTCCCAAAGCAGGAGAGATTTTCTGCTTTGTGAGTAATGAGAGATCCAAAATTGGGGGGGGGGGGGCAGCAGGAGGTGGCGGGAAGAGGCGCCCAAACTGCTCGCACCTACATTTCCTGGCAGTGCCACTAAGGAGCCACACCATCCTCGGCTCCCTTTGGCCGCTTGGTCTTTCTTGTGCCCACCTTTTCCCATCCATCAGCTCCTGCCACTGGCAACAAGCCAGCACCAAACCTCCCCCCGTCACGTGATGGCACTGAATTCACGCAGAGCTCCTGGGCTCGGATGTCCCTCCACCTTTCTCATCCCCCCCAAAAAAACAAACAAACCTCAAGCTCCAGCTTTGGGGGGCCTTTTCCTCAAGGATGAGCGACCTCTGTGGCGGAAAGATGCCTGGCATTTGACTGTGTGTGTGTGTTTTTTAAGAGAGGCATTAAAAATGTTTTTCTCCCCCTTCTTGCTTGTTCTAAGAGAGGGACAATTAGGGGTTCTTTTGGAAGTGTTGCTTCAAAGGGGACTGCAGTGGCTCAAGTGGCTAAGACGCTGACTGGAAGGCGGCAGGTCAGCAATTCGATACCCGAGTACTGCAGGACGGAATGAGCTCCCATTTTTGTCCCAGCTCCTGCCTACCTAGCAGTTCGAAAGCAAGAAATTGCAAGTAGATCAATAGGGACCACTTCGGTGGGAAGGTAAATAGCATTCTGTGCACTCTGGTGTCTAGTCATGCCTGCCACATGTCCATGGAAACATCTGCGAATGCAGACAGCGCTGACTCTTTGGCTATAAACAGAGATGAGCACTGAACCCTTTTGGTGTATGAGAACCAAGACACAGGAAACAGCCACGGGCTGGTTTAACTCAGGTTTATTGCATGGTGGTCAGAGGGAACATGAGGTAATGGCGGATGCATAGCTCTATATATACAGTAGTAAAACATTCGAATGTGGCTCCACGAGAGCCTATTGGCTCTTGTGCGCGTGACGTCATTGCTGGTCACGCCCTTCTTGTCCAGGTGTAGGTAGTGGCGGGAAACTCCGCGCTGTGGCCTTTGATGAGTATGGACCAAGAGAGCTTGGACGCTCGCTGCTGCCCACTGGTGGTCATTAGCTCGCGTCCTCATACAGGGTTTATAGTGATACAGCTGAAGGCTATATTGTTACTTGTAGGAAAGGTTACATTGTTAAGATACATTGTTATCACATGAAGAAGGTTACACTATTAGAACACAACACTCCTCCCCCCTAGGATGAGACGAAGTCTCTCAGCCAAGATGGCTTATTTCGAACACGCTGGGGTCTCGGTGCGGGCTGCCCTGCCCCGGGTTTGCTACCTTCTCTTTGTTCCCTGGCTTCCTGTCCTGTAATTGGAGAGGGAGACTTGTTAGTGACTTGCCGCGGTTCTGCGGCTTTGTTGGGGGGGTGTGTGCTTTATTTGGGAAGAACCGGGGGCACTGGGGGCTAACAAAAAACCCCTCTTCTCGCTTGGATGGGTGGGGGAACACTCCCAAAAACCCCCCCGGATCGCAAAATCAAATTCGGGGGCAAATTCGGGGGCAGCAGTCGCAAACTCCTCTCCCTCCTCCCCGGGCTCGGATAGAGCCGGCGCATCAAAAGGATATGAGTCGGGACCGCTGCTTCCCCCCCTTGTTTGGGACTGTTGCCCGTCGTTGTCTCCTCCTTGGGATAAGCGGGTGGAGGAGAACCCTAACGCTGAGGCATTCTCCGTGCCGTCCGTGGATTGCTTCCTGGGAACCCGGCTCCGGAGCTGATCCGCATGCCGCCTCCAAAGTAGACCGGTGCTAGTTTCCACCTGATATGACACTGGCCCCGTCTGTTCTACAACTCTCCCTGGTACCCAGGCTGGCCCTGCGCTGGCGTAGTTCCTGCAATGCACAGGATCGCCGGCGGCGAAACCTTTCGACACCGCTACCCCTACGTTCTTCCCTTTGTCCTCGACCCTCGTTGGGTCTAATCTGGTCAGAATCGTGGTCAGCTTTCTCCGCATCAGCAGCTCTGCCGGCGAGTATCCGGATGCTAAGGGGGTCACCCTATACGCTAATAAAAACTGACATACTTGGTGATTCAGGTCCCCCGAGCCCATGCGCCGCAGCGCATCCTTTGTTGTACGCACCAGCCGCTCCACTTGGCCATTCGTGGCCGGGTGAAACGGCGCGGATGTGACGTGCCGAATGGCGTTTGCCTCCGTGAATGCCCTGAACTCAGCGGACGTGAAACAACTAGCGTTATCGCTGACCAGAGTGTCGGGTAAACCGAACGTGGAAAAGACCCTCCTTAGATGGCTAATTGTAGTGGCGGAGGACGTGCTCTTTACCGGGATCACCTCCAGCCACTTGGAGTACGCATCCACTACCAGGAGAAAAATGGTTCCTCGGAACGGGCCAGCGAAATCTATGTGCACTCTGGACCACGGGCCCCTTGCTGCGTCCCATTCCCTATGCGGGAGACGAGCCGCCTCCGGTCGGGAGCTCTGGCATGCCTCACAAGTGCCGATCATGTGCTCTATGTCTGCGTCCAGCTGGGGCCACCAGAAGTAACTCCGGGCCAGCGCCTTGGAACGGACGATCCCCGGGTGGCTGACGTGCAACAGTTTAAGCACCCTCGGTCGCAGGGATGTAGGGACCACCACCCGTTGGCCCCACAAAAGGCACCCCCTCTCTAGGGACAACTCTATTTTTTTCCGAAAAAATGGGTCGAATTCCGTACATGGGGAGGACGCCGGCCACCCCTTCTGTACCCATGAGCTTACTTTCTCCAGCGTCCTATCCTTGCCTGTCGCCCTGGCAATGTCGGCTGGTACTATTGGGGGTGAATCCAAGACCTCTATTAACAATACCTGGTGGTCTCTCTCTACCCCTGCCTTTTGGTCGCCCGACAAGGGCAGAGGAGACCTTGAGAGTGCGTCTGCATGGCTGATCTCCTTTCCGGGCCGGTATTCCAACTCGTGTTGGTATGCGTTGAGAAAGATAGCCCACCGCAGCATCCTCGGGGACAAGATCTGTGGCGTGGGCTTATTTGCAGTGAAAATTCCTAACAGGGGCTTGTGATCGGTCACGATCGTGAACGGGCGACCATACAGAAAATCGTGAAATTTTTTGGTTCCCGCTACTATCGCTAATGCCTCCCTGTCGGTCTGTGCGTAATTCCGCTCTGCTTGGGACAGGGACCTTGAGTAAAACGCTATCGGGGCCTCCCTTCCGTCGTCCAACACGTGGCAAAGCACCGCCCCCACCCCCACCGGGGATGCGTCACAGACTAAGACCACTGGCCGTTTGGGATCGAAATGAGTCAGGATTGCCTCGGATGTTAGGAGTTGCTTTAACTCTTTAAACGCCCTCTCTTGCTCGTCGCCCCACAGCCATGTTTCCTCCTTTTTAAGCAACCGATGGAGCGGTTCGGCCACAGACGCCTTCCGTGGAAGGAAGGTATGGTAAAAATTGAGGAGCCCCAGGAATGACTGTAATTCGGTTTTGGATGTGGGGCGAGGAGCCTTCTTGATGGCGGCTACTTTGGATTTGGACGGCATAATTCCCTCGGGTGTGACCCGGAACCCTAAAAACTCAACCTCTGTTTCGAAAAAAACGCATTTGTCTTTCCTCAGTCGCAGCCCCGCTTTCTCGAACACAGTCAGTACTTTATCCAATCTCTTTGCCAGTTCGGCCTCACTCCCCCCTGTTATCAATACGTCATCAAAATAAGGCAACACCCCCTCCAGCCCCTTCAGGAGGCGTTCCACAAGCGACTGAAAAAGGCCGGGTGCCGAGTTCACGCCGAACTGTAAACGCGACACCTGGAACGCCCCTTTATGTGTAACTATTGTTTGTGCCGCTGCCGTGGCGGGAGTTACAGGGAGTTGCTGGTAGGCTTGTGCTAAATCGAGCTTAGCGAAACATTTTCCCCCATTCAGCCTGGCCAGAAGGTGGCTGACCACCGGCACCGGGTATGCATTAGGGCGGATCGCCTTGTTAATTGTACACTTATAATCAGCGCAAATGCGCACCTCCCCGTTAGCCTTTAGTGCTGTTACAATTGGAGTTTCCCACTCCGCGGAATCAACAGGAACAAGAATCCCCTGGCCCACCAGTTTGTCCAGTTCCGCCTCTATTTTGTCCTTTAGTGCGAACGGCACCCTGCGTGGTTTGAGTCTTATCGGGCGGACCTCCGGGTCTAGGTCGAAGGCTACAGGGGGTCCCTTGAACTTTCCCAGTCCTTTTTTAAAAACGTCGGGGTGCGCGTCGCACACCGCTTGTATTGGATCCACACCCACGGCATGCACCCCCCCTATGAACAAACCCAAAGGCTGAAACCACTGAGTCCCGAGGAGGCTACAATTTCCCCCTTTGAGAACAACTAGAGGGAGTTCCGCAGAATGTCTCTTAAAACGGACCCGAAATTTCCCGACCCCCAACACTGGAATGCTGTTCCCCTGTACGTCTCGTAGCGTGGACCTCAACGTTTTAAGTTTGGGCCGCACTTGGGGGTCGATTTTCAAGAACTCTCTCTGGGGAATTATAGAATAGGAGGACCCCGAGTCAATTTCCATCCTAATAGGGGCCCCTTGTACTAGTACCTCAACAAAGTAATGGGGTTGTCCCGCGGACACGCTGAACACGGGGGCGTCGTCCTCGCTGTCGTCCGAGATGCGGCCCACGCCGTCCTGCTTCCTCGTGGTCCGGGCGCCATCTTTGGACCTCGCTGGGCGGTCCGGTCTGGCCGAGCGGTCTTGTGAATGCCTCCGGCCCTCTTTCCGCTTTCTGCACGCCTTGGCGATGTGCCCCCGACGGCCGCAGTTGTAACACTCGGCTTTTCTGAATGGGCACTTCGCGCGCTCATGGGCCGCTCCGCAACCATCGCAGCGGCGCCCTCCTTTTCGGACCTTCTGGACCTCCTCGCCGTCGCTGCCTTCCGTGGACGACTTCGAGGTTCGTCGGGTTGCGTGCACCGACTGTCCGGACTTTCCGTGCACCGAATTCTCCGCTTTGCCGGCCCTAGGACGCCACTCACGCCACTGGTGCATTTCGTCTACCCCAGCATTCGTGGATTCCGCGGATTCCGCGGCCTCCACAACCTCTGTCAGGGTGGGTGGTGGCTCCTTGTTCATCAGGCTGCGCTGCACTTCCTTGTCCTTCAGGCCACACAGAACTCCGTCCCTGAGGGCCATCTCTAGGTTGTCCCATCTGCAGGGGGCGGCGGCTATTCTCATGGCTGTTACGAAGGTCTCAACCGACTCGTCCGGCGCTTGGACTCGCCTCCAAAACGCGCTCCGAGCGGGAAACATTGCCCTCGAGGGTCGGAACCGCTCACGCAGCAGTTTCATGATGTCCTCGGCTTTGAAATCACTCATCTTCTTCGGTGCAATAATGCCCACCAGCGTTCGCTTGGTTTCTATCCCAAGCATTCGGGTGAGGATGGCCCTCTTCCTTTCCTCGTCGTCTTTGACTTTGAGTTCCACCAGTGCCGCCTGGAAGTCCATCTCGAAGAGCTCCCAGTCTTGCAGTTTGGTAATGTTGAACCCGCTCTGTGACCTGGCTCCTTGGGGATCCATAATCCCACCTTCGTCGCCAATTTGGTGTATGAGAACCAAGACACAGGAAACAGCCACGGGCTGGTTTAACTCAGGTTTATTGCATGGTGGTCAGAGGGAACATGAGGTAATGGCGGATGCATAGCTCTATATATACAGTAGTAAAACATTCGAATGTGGCTCCACGAGAGCCTATTGGCTCTTGTGCGCGTGACGTCATTGCTGGTCACGCCCTTCTTGTCCAGGTGTAGGTAGTGGCGGGAAACTCCGCGCTGTGGCCTTTGATGAGTATGGACCAAGAGAGCTTGGACGCTCGCTGCTGCCCACTGGTGGTCATTAGCTCGCGTCCTCATACAGGGTTTATAGTGATACAGCTGAAGGCTATATTGTTACTTGTAGGAAAGGTTACATTGTTAAGATACATTGTTATCACATGAAGAAGGTTACACTATTAGAACACAACAACCCTAGAGTTGCTCATCCCCATTTACAGCCAAAGAGCCAGTGCTGTGTGTTTGCAGACGTTTTCATGGCCATGTGGCAGGCATGACTAGATCGGCCACAAAGTCACATGGCCATATTTGGCCATGCCCACAGATTTGGCCACACCCACAGATTTGGCCCCGCCCACAGAGGTGGTAGTTAAAAATTTTAGAGTGCATCACTCGATACATCAAAAACAAGCCTATGAAATACTTCAGTTTATCAAGTAGGTAATTCTGGAAATGGAAATGTGTTGTAGCTCTGTGGGAGCTGTTTTATACAGAAGATTCCTAGTTCAATCCTTAGCATTTTCAGCCTGAAAAGAGGCTACTATTTATGCAGCTAGTACTGAGCTAGATGATCAGAGGAAAGTAATAACCAGAGGAAAGTACTTCTTTGGGGCTGCCTATGAATGGTAAAGGCAGTTGTGCAGACAAACTAAATCTACTCCCTGTGTTTTTAGAGGTGAAGAGGTGTAGATCTAAATTTCATATTTCTAACTGCTTCTGTACCCAATCTAAATATGTTAAGATACCATGTGGATCAGCTGTGCACAAAAGGTAATGGTTTGGTAGTGGGTTTAAAAAAAAATAACAGAGTAATCTGAGGCATTTAAAAATCTTAAATTGTCATTGCATCATCTTGATACACAATGTTACAGTGGAGGTGAATGGGGAGAGAGCCATTCAGAAGAATTGACCTGTATTTTCATCACTTTTGTACATCTCAGTTGGAAGGAATAAGAAACTCCCATATGATTGTACAGGATTTCCTTTTTTTATCAAAGAAGTTTTTATTTCTTGACTGGAGGCTTACCCTGGAGGATCCTATGGAGGTCTATTTTGTTTTCTTACTTAAAGCACAGTTTTCCCATGACATCTGAAGCACAAACCTGTGTCTGAAAGGTTCCATTCAAACCAATATATAAAACTAGAATCAGGATTAAATATGGAGAACAAGGTCAAAAGTGAAAAATTGGTCAAATAAAGTTAAGGCTTGAAAAAGCCAAATGCCTTTGACAAATGGGAATGTATGCCGGCATGGAGAAGCTTTTTTTGCTGTCTATTAAATTAATTACTTGCTGATGTATTACTCCTAGCAGATTATGTAAAATGATGGAAACTACAATTATCTGTGTTGAAAATTTAAACCAGATGTAGAGACATCATTTCATTTATGATGCAGTGTCCTATATCAGACTTTTGGGAGAGGCATAATGTGAAGTTTATAAATAAAATTGCAGGATCCTCCTAACTCGAATTGGATTTTTGCTTGTTTGTTTATATAGCATAGCTAGAAAGAGCACATCGAGTCACAGAATGAATTCCTGTTTATTTGCCTAATCATGAACAGGCACACAAATAGGAATTTAATCAGTTAAGACTTAATTTGAATTTAGAGATAATAATCATTGCAAAGAATTTGAAGAGAAGAAGGAAGGAAGAAAAAGGACAAACTTTTCCATGACGACCAAGGAATCAAAGGGAATGTTGAATCTAGATTAGGGATGCTGAAAGATGAACATGGAAGTTTTTAATCTTCTCTGGATAAATTAAAGAGAAGAAGGAAACAGTATACCAAGAACTGTACAGAAGGGATGTAATGATGACTGTTTATTCCAACAAGAATCCTCAGATGAAAAACCTAAACTTTAGAAGGTGAAATGAAACCTGTGTTCAAAACTACTGAAATAAAAAATAACCAGTAAGGCTGTATCAAATTTCAGAAAACCTATCAAACTATAGAAAATCTATCAAAGATCTAACAGGAATATCCTGACAAATACAGAAAACAAAACCTATAAACTGACCCATAAACTGAAAATATTCAACATATAGTCTAATGCAGGCTTTCTCAAGGTTTTCAGGTCACGGGCCTGACCATGCCTCCTGGACTGCTGATCGGGCCAGTCACATGGTTCCACCCACCTGGAAGCGGAAGTAAAATGCACACTGCGCATGTACAGAGCACATTTTAATTCTGCTTCTGGGATTGGCGAGGGCATCGGGGGCGGATAAATTGGCATTGGGGGCTGGGTTTGGCCTGCGGGACATAGATTGAGAATGCCTGATCCGATGCATATCTGTACCTCTATAAAAAGGGACTGCAGTGGCTCAAGTGATTAAGACGCTGACTGGGAGGTGGAATGTCAGCAGTTCAAAACCCAAGTACTGCATGACGGAATGAGTGCCCATTTCTTTCTTAGCTCCTGCCAACCTAGCAGTTCGAAAGCAAGAAAATACAAATAGATAAATAGGTACCACTTTGGTGGGAAGGTAAACAGTATTCCATGCACTTTGTTGTCTAGTCATGCCTGCCACATGTCCATGGAAACGTCTGCAAATGCAGACAGTGCTGGCTCTTTGGCTATAAACAGAGATGAGGGCTGAACCCTAGAGTCAGATACGACTGGCATTCGAGCAAGGGTGACCTTTACCTTTTACTTTTACCTCTATAAAAATAGTGTGCAGCACAAGACTGAAAAAGATGAGTAGTGTCATATAGGGATAGAACTACCTAAATAAAAATTAGACCAGAATGAATGTGAGAACAAATTATTTCTTCTTTTCCCCTGCTTATACAGCTTTGTTACATAACATTTCTAAGTGTTTGTAAATTTAATCATATTTTAAGAAAGATAATAGACTTTGTAGTACTGTATGTCCCTTTATCAGAGAATTTTCAGATACAACCAAGTTTTCTTTTAAATCAGTAAGATTATGAGTTGGCCAAATGGGTAGCCATTTCAACCCTAAGGTGTCTGTTCATGTCTTAGAAAGTGATCTGCTTTATATTACTTCCACCTGGATTATGTGTGTTGGGGATTAAGTGTGTCCTCAGAGATGTAAAGGATAGCTGTCTGCAAAGAGTTATGGTGATCCATCTGGCCTGGAGGCACATGTCTGATCATGAAAGGATTAGTCTAGGTAAGGATGCCTTAACGTGGTGTATTCTGAATCACTGACATTTACTGTCTGCCTTGAGCTACCCTAGTGGGTCTTCTTCTGTCTTTCATATGCTTTAGTGTCAGTAAAGAAAAGGAGCATTAAGGCAATGCATATTGTAAAAAAGCCATTCCTTACATCAGCTGCACAAAATACCTGAACAATGCATCTCTTTGTTGCAATTAATGTCATTTAAAGTACACGACCCTTTACAGAGTAATAATACTGGTTAAAAAATAGAGAGAGAGTAGATTTTAATCTGTGATGAAGATGACATATTGTAAGCATTGCTACAAGGATGTAGTACACAAAAGTTATCATTGTATTACCCCAGTAGACAGTGATCACAGTCCACCTCTTTGTGAAGACAAATGTGTATCATTGGTGATGCCACACCAGTGCAATAATATTCTTTAGATTTAAATTGTACTAATGTGCTGAATTTTGCTGTGCTTTCTCAGTGAGAGCCCATAGAAAGTTTGGACTACTCTAGCTTTTCCCCTCTAATTACTCTTTCCAGCATTCTTACTTGAAGACTTATCAAGAGGTCATGTGCCCTATTTGCCTCTTGCTCTGTAGACCTCTGTCTCTGAATTTAGTATGTGTTCTGTTGCTGATGTTCAAGATTTATTCCTGAGCTCTTTTGAGTGGTTGTCTCCATTTTAAAGACTACTTCAATGATTGTGGACAAGTCACTGGCAAAAAGTGTTCTCCCACATTTTGAACAAGATTATGATTCAATATATTTCGGGAATACAAATGGAATTATATTTTCCATCCATCTATTTTAGTATTGTCTATACTATTCCATTACAGCTGTGGCAATTGCTGTAAACTTCAGTATACCTACCAAGCTGATCCTCTGCACAAATGTTATCAGAAACCAGGTGTATTATAGAAATCCAATACAAGAACCCCAGCTGTGGCTATATTAGCATTTGGCTTCCTGATAGTGTATTAACAATTCAAGCAATGTGACAGTACAAGTTTTGGGTTGTTGTTTGATTGGTTTTTTTTTTGATGGGTGATATCTATAGAAATAGGCTTCAGGGTATTAATTTCTAAACATCATATATAAATGTGTAGCAAAAGTGTGTAACATACATATGCAGTAATTTGTACAAAATGGTTTTATTAAACAAAGGACATCAGATTTGGCAGGGACTGTGGTGGCTCCATGGTTAATAAGCTCACCTTGTTAGCTGGAAGGTCAGCAAATCGGCATTTCAAGACCCGAGTACTGCATCTCTGTCCTAGCTCCTGCCAACCTAGCAGTTTGAAAGCAAGAAATTGCAAGTAGACCACTTGGGTGGGAAAGATCTTGGGGACATGAAAGGAGCCTCATTTGGGTGTCCCCTGAGTGGATTTCCCCCAGCAAAAATCCTTCCATCCCTGAAAGCACCTTTGTGTGCTTCTGACATGATTTTTAAAAAATCAAATTTGGCTAAATGTAACAATAACATTTTCATGCACACTCTTAAGCCATCTATATCTGTCAAATTTCATCTAATTTGTTTTCTTTGTGATGCTCTTTGTATACTTCAACAGGTATGAATTTCATCCTTATTGCTATGGGCTGAAAGGATGAGGAAATAGGTGGAGCTAGATAAAACAAAATGTTTTCTGCTTAGTTGCCAGTTGACTTCTTGGGAAGAGCTAATCTTCCTTCCTCAGGACTTGTGACTCATACCTTTTCCTTTCCAGAATCGATTCACCCTTGGCAGTAACAATGCCTCCAAGGCATGACTGACTCCCTCTTAGTGCTCTGTAGATAAATCTGTCTCACTCACACTTAATTCTTGTAAGAAGCAGCCACTGTCTTCCAGCCACTTTATCCCATCTTCCATGATACATGGTAAACCTGTAAAGTTGTTGTGTTATTCCACTGCAGAATGAATTAAATGATTTCCAGTCCATTATTAGTCTTTTAGATACTTTACTTCCTCATGTAAAACATCCCCATCAGACTTTTCCCCACATTTTTTTAAAATTAAAAGCCAGTGAGATAAGAAATAGGGAGATATATGCTCACTCTGAGATCAGTTACTTGAATACATGATAAGAAACCCTGTTACCTCATACAAAGTCCACTTTGTACAACATCGAATTCCTACAACATTGGCTAATTCCTTGGAAAAAGTTGCCTCATACAAAGTCGCTGCGACTTTGTATGAGGCATTAGGGTTTTTCCCAGGTTGCATTGTGCCTGGGCAGTATAAAAGACAGGACGCATGCATGCATTGCTCTTGTGGGTTTTGCATGAGGCAAAGAGTGTTTAGGAGTGGTTTTGGGCGCAATTCAGGATTTTTTTGAATTTTTTCATCAGAATTTTAGAAGCATTCCTGGGATTTTTGCAGCATTCTTCAGGTTCTTGGACTATTCTTTGGCACAGTGGATGATGGAATATGTTGGAATCCATTTTGTTCTTGCTTCCATCCAGTAATTGTTTACAGTAGCTTGTACAAAATGGATGATTGGCTGCATGGCTGCAGATTAACACTGTGCTGCATGATGGGACATGTTAACTTTTAAACCTGCACTTCATAAAGTTTTCAAAAGTTAAAAACTTGTATGATTTGTCCCCTAAAATCAGGGTTGTTTGACAGGTTTTTGTAATTTATTTAATGATTTCTTAAAGTCCTGTCAGTTTCCTGTCTGTTTCCTAGACTTTGCCCTGAAGTCTGTGCTATGACAATACAATGTATCTCTATGGAAATTATGTTGTACGAGGCATCGCAGCAAGGATTTTGAAGTTGTATGAGGCATTGTGGCTAGGATTTTGCATTCCTCATACAAAGTCCAAATCCGTATAAAGTCCAAACTTGTGGAACCAAGTTTGGACGTTGTATGAGGTATCACTGTATTTCTCTTTGTTTTTTTTACAACTATCTGATGCTTTTTATCTCATAATGAAAATCATCATTGATAGGTTATTAACTTACAATTTTTAATATAGAAATGCATGTGTGTTTGTACAGATCTTGTAGGAATCATAGGGAACTTGCTTGTAATATTTTAAAATAATATTTAAATAGTACTGTATTTGCAATTAGATCAGAAAAGGGTATAGCTTATCAGGCATTTTTATGTTTACAAAAACCCTCACCACACAATATGTAGCATTGTAGGCTATAATAGGAAACCAAGATATGAAATATGGCATCATAGTGTAAAGAAGCAATTCTTTACCTATTACAAGAACATAATATGTATTTATCTAAAAAGAAGCATATTTGTGGATAAGTTTGTAGATAAGTTTTTCAGACATTTGTTGCAGACACTAAAAACAAAAATGAAATGGGTTTGTTGAAAAGCAATTAATTTTTAACAATTATGGCATACCATAAATCAGGGTGCCCAAACTACGGCCTGGGGGCTGGATCCGGCCCCCAATGCCAATTCATCTGGCCTGCGAAGCCCTCGTCACCCCTGGAAGCAGAAGTAAAATGTGCCCATACGGGCACATTTTACTTCCGCTTCCAGGAGTGATGAAGGCATGTGGGGAGCCAGATACAACCTCCAGGCCATAGTTGAACCACGTGACTGGCCCGCGACACAAAAAGTTTGGGCACCCTGCCATAAATGGTTAACTGGAGATTTCAGGGAAGAACATGGCAAAATACTTGTCAGTGTAAAATTTATGCAGTTATGTGACAAATCATCACAGAGATCTGCCTGCCAGCCAGCATCCATTTCATTCATTCTTCCTCTGATGAGATTTGCTATTTGCCCAATATTTGTATATGCTGGAACTGCAGAACTTTACATAACAAATTGTATTTAAAGAGCAGCACACAACTTGAAAACAGAAAAGTACCTGGGTGTATGGTCCACAAATAAATAATATGTTATTTATTATAAGGAAGCAAAGTCGTATTAAGTAATTTTCCTAGTACCTGTACCCTTAGTTGGATAGAGTTAGGGAATGAACAAATTAATTCTGTTTCTGTTCAGTGATGCCTTCATTTATGTCGTCCCATATCTCTGTTCATTCATGTTTCTGCGTAAATTTGAAACATTTAAAACAATACTTACAACATCCTCTTGAACATGTTAGGTGGCTCAGTGGTTTAGGTATCTGATGGTTATCAATGAACTACCCAGCGTGCCTCTTTGACAGGGGCTAGACTCAATGATCCATAGGATTCCTTCCAGTTTTGCAGGATGGTGATGATGACGTCTCAAAACATGTAATTTACAAATATTTTGGTAACTTCTGTTGAGAAAAGAAATGGATTTCAGCCATTCAAAATCTGATGGACAGTGTTATAACAATCCTCACATTAGTCTGTGAGGTGCAGATCAACCAAGTGTGATTCAGAATTCATAGATTTAATTTCTCACAAATTTCTTCTAAAATTCCAGTCTGCGTTCACTGGAAAAAAAAGCCACATAGTTGCTGTAGCAGGAGAGGAAACACTACTGCCTTTAAAAATAATATCTCCGATGGAAACTACAGGAAACGGCTCCATTAAAAATGTGCAAAGGAAATAAAAGCAACAGCCATGTCAATAGTTCCTCCCATTCTGAAAGTTCATCAAGTTGATTTCAATGCTGGCTGATATCCAAGCATGTCTGAATTATTACTGTTGTCTGGCCAGGGCCAAGTCTGGCTATCTCTTGCACTTTCCAACTTAAATTTCAGCTGTCTGTGCTCAAATTTGAACATTATTTTTCTTTGCCTTTTTTACTTGGCACTAGAAACCCATTTCTGCTACTAAACTATTAAACTTTACTAAACGCTTTAAAACTAAATGTATATATTGCATTGAAGCTGACAGTGAGGTCTGTTCAGCTTGAATGGACATGTTTATCTAATCAACTTCTTATGCAAATTCATAGATGACATTTTAAATGATTTTAAATCTGGTATAATAGTAATTACACCATCAGTTTCTTCATTCAGATTTTAGCATCTTAAGACACTTAGAAGTGGTGACAGCTGTCAGTCTTGATAGCTTTAAGAAAAGATTAGACAAGTTCATGGAGGACAAGAGTATCAATGGCTATAATTATGGATACTTAAGGACAACCTCCGGGTTGGAGAGATAGGCAGGATATCTCTCAATGCCATTTCCAGGGAATCCTAAGCAGGTGAAGGCATCTGCTTGGGAATACCCTGAAGGAAATGGTGAGCCACTGTGTGAGACAGAATGCTGGACTGGATGGGCTGTGGCCTGTTCCAGCAAGGCTGTTCTTATGTTCTTATGTTCTTATGACATCTTATGGCCAACGACAATACCAAGAATTTGGCTTCATTTTGGCAGTCCAAAGTTTGATCTGGACATGAAAGAAGAAGAATGTTAAGACATAATAATCTATGGCAAAAAAAAAAAATTTGGGGGGGGGTGTTTGAGGGGGAACCCATGTAAATTTATATGCAGCATACACAACTAAAAGTCTTCTGGAACTGTTTTTCCTTGGAATTGATTTGTTAGCCTTTACTAACAATGTAAACTTTGAAGGATTTTAGCACACTGATAAATTTGATGTAGATGAAAATGGCAATCATTTGACACATTTAAACATAGGCTCCCTCCTACATTGAAGTGAAATGTACTTTTGTGTGTCTCAGTACAGAAACTGGAGAACACACACACACACACACACACACACACTTGGCCACTCCAAGAGTCTCAGGTTAGTTAATTTCTGATCTTTTTCTTGATTTTCTTTGTTGGAAGATGTTGAGCATGAAGAACAGAAAATGATTATGCCTCCTTCATTTAAAACCCCACTTGATGTTTCCCCCTCTGAAAAAAATGTGGCTTTATGACAGCTTGTAGTTCATATTGGGTCACCAGTGATTGATCTGCGGTGTGACTAGTGGCTTAAGGAATTAGAAACTGCACAGAGGTCAGCTCTCTGCCTCTCTGATATGTAACCAGGAGGGCTTTCAGGCACAATGGAGGGTGGAGTTAGGGTCACTTCAATTAAAATAGAAGTTCACAAACACAAAAATAAAACACAATAGTTTCCCGCAGCATGTGATCCTCTCTGTAGACATTTCAGGCTGAGGTGGCCGGGCGGCATCCATTCTAGCTAACAGCAAAAACAAACAAGGTCTTGTGGCACCCTGAAGACAAGTTTAGTTTGGCACAAACTTTCATGGATTGTAGCCCACATTCCGAAGAAGTGGACTAACAGTTCATGAAAGGTTATGCCAGTGAAAGCTTGCCAGTCATTAAGATGGCACAAGACTCCTTGTTGGTCTGCCTCATCTGTGCCACCTAACCCAGCATCAGAGTCTGGGACATAACTTGTGTTGAGTTGTTTGAAAGTAGAAATTTAGATTCTTTCCCCATCTTCTTCCGTGTCTAGTAGGCCAGACATGAAACTGCAGAAATGAAAGCCACCTTTGGGGAGTTCATTCCGTAGTTCCTTTTGCCTGACCTAGTGTGAGAAAGATTAGCTGGCAAAACAAGGTGGGCATTTCCTGGGGTATACCCGATTGTGGTTCAAAAATACCATAATCTTCGAGGATGCTCTTTCTGTGTACCCCATTCTCTTCCCTAAGAAAACAGTATAACCTTGGCTGGGGGTCTGGAAGAGGTTGGTTTTCTTCACAAGCGAAAAAATGGCAGAAGAAAACAAAGAAACCCCACCTTGCATCTTTAGGCACTGTAGCTAAAAGTAAAAGTCTTGAGGAAGGATTGTTTGTAAAGATGACCCTTTGGACAGATTTTGCAGCCTCTGATTCCTAGGTGGGAGGAAGTGTAAAGCATGCTTGGGAAAAGACCGGGAGCTAGAGGAACGATGAGGGCAGCAGAGAGTCAAGTCCTGTCCTGGACTTTCATTTTGTGATGCTGGAGTTGCGGTGGCTCAGTGGTTAAGAAGCTCGCCTTGGTAGCTGGAAGGCCAGCAGTTCGATGCCCAGGTACTGCATGACAGATTGAGCGCCCGTCTCTGTCTCGGCTCCTGCCAGCCTAGTAGATCGAAAGCAAGAAATTGCAAGTAGATAAATAGGGACCACTTTGGTGGGGAAAAAAATCTTGGGGACATGAAAGGAGCCTCATTTGGGCATCACCTGAGCGGAGTTTCTCCAGCAAATATCCTTTCAACCCAAAATAATGTCTGACATGAAATTATTGCTATTGTCTTGCAAAGACATGTGCTGTGGGTAAGAGGTGCTTCACCTTTGTTTTCAGTGGGTTTCCCTCTAGGTCCATGATGGCAAACCTTGGCACTCCAGATGTTCTTGGACTTCAATTCCCAGAAGCTCAAGCACCCTGTGAATTCACATGAATGGGTTTACTGCGATTCATCCAGCCCGCCCTGCCCTCGTCGCTCCCGAAAGCGGAAGTAAAACGCGCCCATACGGGCACGTTTTACTTATGCTTCCAGGAGCAACGAGGGCAGCATGGGTCGGATGAATTGCAGTAAACCCATTCGTGTGGATTAACAAGGGGTTCTGGGAATTGAAGTCCAAGAAAATTTAGAGTGCCAAGATTTACCATCACGCCTTCTAGGTATTCCGCGCGGAAGAGAGGCAGGAACAGAACATTCTTTCAACTCCGTGTGGAGCCTTGAAGAGGGGGAATGTCAGGTGAAGCCGAGGCTGAGCGGTAGGTTAGAAATGAAATGAAGGAACAGGAGGGCTGCGTCCTTTTATTGAGGGAGTTTCAGGAGCGGGCGAGTGGGGGAATAATAGTGAGAGAGGCGGGAGAGTGTGAGGCGCGGCTGAGGGGCTCGGGGGCCCACAGGTGGGATTGGGAAGACCCGCGCGCCTCTCTGTTTGTTTTTAAAGCAAAGACTTCAGCGCCCTGGGGCGAGAAAGCCTTCCCCCTTGGGAAAGGTTTCCACGCTGCAAGTTGGCAGGGCAGCAGGCATCCATTCTCTCACCCCCCCCCGCCCCCACCATATGAGAGAAGCTCAGCCCTGCACAGGCACGAACACCCACTCCAGGGACTGTGTGGCTTTTGCTCCTGGACCTGGACTTTTTGGGGTGCCAAACGGGGGGGGGGGGGTTGCTCCAGTGAGGAACACACACACTGCTGCGGAGGTCAGCTTTCTTTTGCAATGGCATGGACGCAGGTGTCTTTTTAGGTAAAAGCCAGTTGTATCCGACTCTAGGGTGGAGTGCTCATCTCTGTTTCAAAGCGGAAGAGCCAGCGCTGTCTGCTTCTTCTGCAGACGTTTCCGTGGTCATGTGGCAGGCATGACTAGACACACCGGAGTGCATGTAATGCTGTTTACCTTCCCACCGAAGTGGTCCCTGTTCATCTACTTGTAATGTCTTGCTTTCGAACTGCTAGGTAGGCAGGAGCTGGGACAGAAATGGGCGCTCATTCCGTCATGCAGTACTCGGGTCTTGAACTGCCAACTTGCTGACCTTCCAGCTAATAAGGTGAGCTTCTTAACCACTGAGCCACCACGGTCCCTGCCAAATCTGATGTCTTTTCTTTAATAAAAATCATTTTGTACAAATTACTGCATATGTATGTTACGCAGTTTTGCTACACATTTATTTATATATGAAGTTTAGAAATTAATATTCGGAATCCCTGCAGTACTCGGAATCGAACTGCTGACCTTCTGCCTCTCAGTCATTGTCTTAGCCACTTGAGCCACATACAGGTGTCTTTTTAATTGCCCAATTAAAGTCGATCTTCTGGCCACTTGGAGCATCTCCCCCCCCCCCCCCCTTTGCAGCTAGCTGGCTGGAAGGGGGAGAGGAAGAGAAAGGACCTCCCTGGATTCGATCCCCTCCCCTCCCACACTCTGAACACTTGGGCTTTATTGCTGCCTTGGCAGTGTTGGCTTTCCTGCCTGGGCAGTTAAGTTTCCCTCGCCTCCTGTAGATGTGCCAGACGGAAGCATTTAATGAAACAGACTTGGTTGTTGTGGTGAGTGTCATCTTCCCAAAACACAGACTCCTCTTGACCAAAAATGCATGATACAATATCTTCAGGACTAAAGCTGCAGTCCACAGATCATTTAATCCCCCTCCTCTCCCCCTTGGGGCTGGTTAAATTATTAGTGAGACACAGTTAGGTGGTGGTAAGATGTCTTGTGGATTTCAGGGATAGCATTTTCTCTTTCTAAGTAGTTTATATGCAATGGAGAAAAAGGATGGTTGTCTGGGAGGGTTTTTTCGGGTGGAAGGGGTTGGCACACATCCAGGACTGTTCTGGTTTTAATTTAAATTGTAGGTTTCAATTTTACTTAATCTCTGGTAAATGGAATGTAGACCCTCTGTGATTTCTCCTTGAGATTGCCTGGAGATGGTGTTTTTATAAAATAAATCCTTCACAATGAAATAGCTTACTTCGTGCCATTAAATATTGCTGTCCCAGCATGTTTCAAGAAAGTACATGTCAAGTTTTTTTTTTTTTTAGTTAAGAAAACGAGAGCTATAATATTTTTAAATATGCAACTCTGTTGACTGTTACTTCCTTGATTAGTTTTCATTGTCTAGGTTTCCCAACCTTAGTGTGTAAATTTTAACAAAGAAGTGTTGCATTCAAGAGCCAGCAAGTGACAGACTGTAACTGGAATATACTTGGCTTCCTTGAAGTTTGTAATACTTGCTCTATCTGCTACACTTTTAAAGGTGGTGTCTTCTTAGGTCATTCCTTCCTGTTCCTAAACTTTTCAATCAGGTTTCATTTCCATTGAGGCATAACATGTCATTTTTTGTGTTTTAGTATGCAGAGAAATTATTTAATCCCCGCTAAAAGTTGAGCATGTCAAAATATAATTGACCTTCCTAAATATAGGAGAAAGATAAGTATTGATCTCTGCCTCTGAAATTAAAGGGATCTTGGCTGTGGAGATTTGGACAAGTGTGTACATTTTGTATATGGCGCAGAACTGAAGCATTTTTAAATATATTAAGCTACATTTCTGATCAGCATTAGGAATGTTTCCTCCCTGTTTCTTTAATGTTAACTAATTGATTAGATGTAGAATCTAAAAACTGTTCTATGCTAATTCTCAGTTTTGGCAATATCATTCCCTTTCCTTTTTTATTGGAATTATTGTGCATATCATAATAGAAATACAGACACCTGTTTTTTAACCTCAAGCCTTAACCTTTTAGGTTATAGTTGCAAGTCACTGTGAATAAGATGTGTGATATGCATCCTGTATTCCCTATAGCCTTGTTAACAAGCAGTGTAACAAAAAAGTTGTTAAACAATTTGCTCTGCAGGATAGAGTTAAACAGCAGGGGATAGGCTAGGATGTTTGTGTAACTGGGGTTATGAATTGTGCCTCTTGGATCTGGTGAGAGGTGACTACAGAACACACTCAGTGAGCTGGAAATCCTAACATAAGGGTTAGTTTCACACATGGCTTCAACTGCTACATAGAAAACAGGGATTAAATCGTTTGTTTAGACCCTAGTGTCTTTCTTGTAACTTTCAAAATAGTATATACTAAATGGTAATAAGTGACACATTACTGGATATCTAAACTTCTTAATCAAATTACTGTTTAATCCAATTACATGGTTAATAGATAAACAAAGATAGCCACACTGGACCATGAAAGGAGAAAAGGGGGAAAAGAAAACCACAATCAGGGATTATCCTTCTATGGACCAACCAAAATGCTGCCAAGGTGCGCACTTTGTTAGCTAGTACAGAAAATTAGGCCATGTGAGAAGGAGAAAAAAAAATGTCTGAATAGTAGGCTAATCAAAGTGGTTACAAAGTCTGAAGTTTAGACTCAGTCTCAAAATTGAGATTGTAGAGTGGCTGCTAGATATGCAGATTACATATAGCAATACATTTTGGGGAAAGCTGGCTGCAACTGAGATATTGCCTCTTGCCTAGGGTGAGACACAAGTCATGGAGCAGAACTATGAGAAAAATATGACTCTATTAGCACATCTGGAGATTAAATTTTTGATGGTGCATTAGAGTAACTAGGTTAATAATTGTTCATTCACCAATGAAATTATTATCTTTGTAAGCTCTTTTAGTTAATCAATATTCATGTGCTAGACTTTACAGAGCAAAGTATTTAACTTTATGCAACTATTGAATAACAAGTCAAAAACTACTTCATTGATAAAATGGTAAGGCTGCCTTTTAGATAATAAACCAATTGCGCATTAAAGAGGCACTCTTTGTCCCTTTGGCTTCACTTCCCCTCCTCTTACCCATTTCCTCTCTTTTGATATGAAGTTACAGTTCTGAAGGTTAATAGCCCTACAGGTCACTACTCTTCAGATGTTTTAGCCTACAACTTCTATTAGCAAAAAACATTGGTGAGAACTGATGAGAATTGCAATCTGACAACATCTGGAAGGCCATACTTGCCCACCATTAAACTAAACACTGACTACTTAAGAGGAACAGAATATGCACACTTGAAATAAAACATCTTAAGTGGTTTGTAATCCTCTAAACCAGTGGTTCCCAATGTGGAGCCCATGCCCCACAGGGTGACTTCAATTCCCAGAAGCCTAAATCAGTACATTGGCTGTTCAGAGCTTTGGGGAATTGACTTAGGCTTCTGGGAATTGAAGTCCAAAAATCAAAGGTTGGGAAACACTGATCTAAACACTTATCTGGAAGGAAACCCAATTCATCTCTGGCATTTTTGGCTGAGAAGTTCTGTATAAGACTTCAGTGTAAACAAGATGTCAGTCTGCCTTTTTCCAGCTTAAAATAAGATACACCCTTGATTTTATTTGGTTTTATTTTAGAAATTGACTACCGATTCTGTTTTTCTAGTTTCAGTCCAAAGAAACAATCATACAAATAAATAAATGTACTAATACTAGTAAACCAGAGAACATGAGTTAAAACAAGTGCAACAGTACAACCAGGGAACTGCAGTATACCCTGAAGGTAGTTTAACCATCATAGGGTTACCCCCAAACCTAGTACCTGATGAAGGAGATCCACAGATGACCATAGTAAATAGAGTGGGTCATCTAGTAATCCAGTAATTTATTTTAACATCTTTGCTTTTGTCTTGTAAAGTCTTCATTTTTCATCCTGCTTTTCCACAGGTCTGTTTTCACATAGGTGAAGTAAGCTTAGTAAGTGACTAATTTGTTTATAGAAGTCCAGTTTAATTGATAGAACTCTAGTCAAAATGTGTGTTGTGTCCTGAAGGACAAAAAAGGAGTCTGAATAATCTTGCATTGTGAATTGGGTGCTGCCTTGGTATATTTTGTTTCAGGACTAATTAGCATGTTTAATATCTTGAACTATTTTTAGAAAGCTTGTCACCATGCCAAACATATTAAAACCTCAGCTTTGATCAGTTCATGATAATAGATGGAAATCTATTAAGTAATTGTATCATGGAGTCTAGTCCAAGATTAAAGATGCACTGGTAAATTATTTTTGTTACTCACAAATGTGCTCATTAAGATTTGATCTTACTGCAAAATTATCCAAAGGGATCCCTGTATTCCTCTTTTCCAGCAAAAACAAAAGAATCCTGTGGCACTTTGAAGATTAACAAATTTTTTAAAGCATAAGCTTTTGTAGATAGTGAAGACAGCTGTAACTCATGGAAGCTTGTGTTATATAAATACAGTACTTAAATTTTTATGGTTTTTTTTTTTAGTCTTTAAAGTGTCACAGGACTTGCACTACACACCAGCATTGTTCTTCTTTCTTAGGATTTTTCTTGAAGGAACATGGGCAGTTTGAGAGAATTCAAGAAATAGCTATGTCTTAACCAATCAGGTTTTGCTAACATGAAAACATAGGAAATAGTATGCTCAGAACTAACATTTGCACAGGAAGGACAGAAAGTTCCTTAAAGAAAATGTAAAGGAAGAAGGAGGGGCAGGAGGAAAAAACAGTTTTTGGGATATTTGTTACATACATGGTCCACATTTAGCTTTAAAAAAACTTCTAAGTTTGGTGTCAGGTTTGACCTGTACTTACTCTCCCAAGTGTATAGCTAAATGCCTAAGAAAACATACAAGGGTAGATTGAAATGGGGTACAGACATGAAAATTGATAGATACTTTAAAGTAATTCTTGAGCATTTCATTTGTTAGGGTTAACAAGGTGATCTGATGAGTCTCCTTCCAAGCTGAAAATCATCTGTAGAAATAGCATATAGATTGTATATATAGTCTGCGACTCAACGCCAAATGTCAGGCAGCAGTTAATTAACCTGACTCCCTAAAGGGGCCAATGGCTATGGTCAGATGAGCCCCTTTAGGTGGGGTGATGGCCTCCTTCAGTGGCGGAAATGCTACCAAAAACCATCACATTGGGCCCAACAGCAAAATGAGCGAAGGAGGAACTCTGATTTCCAACGGTCATGGAGGTGGAAGTGGCCATGCCAGATGGACTGGCTGTGAAGGCGTGCCTTGATAATATCCTCAAGGCTGCAGCAGTCCATTGCAGTCACGGTGTTGAATCCTGCACGCCTCATTTCATGTGTGCCGCAGGAGATGGTTCCGTGATCATAGTGTGTGGGTCACATCATTGCAAGCTGGGATAAACCTTAAACAAATTCATGCCAATGACATTTTTCTTGCTTCAGGAAAAAATGCTTTTTCGGATATGAGTTGCAGTTGACAATGATATGCATAATAATTGAAACTGAAATCTATGTGGATATTAAAGATATTATTCACTTCCTTTCAAGCAGCATGATCTGTCAATAATGAAGCAACACACATTTTATACCAGGAAGTTAGAATGAAGTATTTGGTATCTGAGAATTACCTTGGGATCATATATGAATGAGTATATTAGTGATCCTACTGCAGTGTGTATTACTTGGCATTGCAATGCAGAATGTGGAAGCTGGAAACCTGTCTTGAGGATTATTTACTGCTTCCAAATTAAACTTCCTGCTTATTGGCAGCCACCATCTCAAGGGAAAGATTCTCATATAGCCTTTCATGAGAAATTATTCAGACGTATGAGTCCACCTAGCGAGTTTCATACCTAACCAGTCTTGTAATTTTGTTTATACTTAATATTTCATCTTATTTAGCCATCATATTCCATTTGTGCCTCTCTGGAAATAGAAGTATGCATACATTTAATGCCACAGTTTTCATAACAGTTTGCAACTTCATAAATTCTCTCTTCCGCCTCCAACTTTCATTGGGATGCATACTTTGAAATTTCACAAAGGTCTTGAAGGATTCAAGAAAGTTTATGGACTAATATTAAGAGAGTTAGGCTTTACAGGGTTCATTCTTATGTTTAAAGGTAGATTATGCTGTGATATCTATTATCATACTTTCAAAATCAAAGGGATGTTAATATTTGGAAGGAAAAGAAGGAATGTTCTTGTACTAACCCAGCAGCCATTAACTTTCATAGCTTCATTTTCTTCATGTCTCGTCTGTCTCACCTTTCTCTGTTTTCCATCTAGCAACAGCTCTATTACAAAGTATTTGCTGCTTTTGCAATGAACAGTTAGCCCATAATATTTGTGTGCTAATTCTAGCAGTGTCTCTAGACTTGGAGACTTTGTTTTCATGAGTCAGTTCTCCCATTCAGATGAACACTTACCAGTTTGAGAAACATTGGGACATTTATTTCCTTTTTCATGATGATTTTGGCTAGTTTAAACTATAGTAAAGGTAAAGGTTTCCCTTGCTCGAAAGCCAGTCGTATCCGACTCTAGGGTTCAGTGCTCATCTCTGTTTCAAAGCCGAAGAGCCAGTGCTGTCTAGTCATGTGGCAGGCATGACTAGGCACTGGAGCACACGGAATGCTGCTTACCTTCCCACCCAAGTGGTCCCTATTTATCTACTTGCGATTGCTTGCTTTCAAACTGCTAGGTTGGCAGGAGCTGGGACAAAGACGGGAGCTCATTCCGTCCTGCAGACAGTACTTGACCTTCCACCTCCCAGTCAGCATCTTAGTATGAGCCTGACCTTCCGCCTCCCAGTCAGCATCTTAGTATGAGCCTGGGAAAGAGTAGCCTTTCATCGCCCACCAGCGCTGGGGAGGGAGAGAGAAGGAGCGATTGTCCCGGTTCACACTATGTTTGAAATAGGAAACTGATTTTGTAAATGGATAATTCCCTAGGATTTTAAACTGTGCTTATCCTTGTGGAGGAACAAGGGGACATATGAAGTTCTAGCACACAATACAGGCTGTGGCTTGTAGCCAGGAAAGCTACTTAAAATTTGACTAAGTAGATTTTTTCATAAAAAGCTACCTGAACACCTTTTTTTAATCACAACTCTTCCATAATGTTTTATATTCATAATAGCATTGCTTTTATCAGCTTGTTTCCATTGTACTACTGACCACCATGTAGATCTTATTAGTTGTTGCTTTTGTATGTTTAAGGCTGTCAATTTAATAGAAATGGGAAACAACCTCACCTTTTTATTAAAAAAAATACTGTAACCTCTGACTTTGCGACTTTTATTTTTTAGAATCTTTAATTAATGCACAGCGACTGAATATCCTGGTACTACCTCCTTGATTTGTGTCTTTTGGAAATGGAGCCCAAAATTGGCAACCTTACATATGGTTTCCAGCGAAGTTCAACGTCAGATGATGACTCTGGGTGTGCCTTAGAAGAATATGCCTGGGTTCCTCCAGGTCTTAGACCTGAGCAGGTAAGAGCAAATATTTATTGCATATTTGAAGTTCATTTTAAAAAGTAAATACAGTAAAACTGTGACTTATGTATGACTCACATTACGTAAAATTTGAGTTATGTAAGGGTTTCTTGTGTAAATCGGTGTCCCGATTTACACAAAAAAAACCTCGAGTTACATAAAGTTTTACACAACTCTTTAGAGATCAAAATGGCGGGGCACCATTTTGATCACTAAAAATCCACCCGTCCCCACCACTGGAAGTCTCAAGAAGTGTCTTACCATGGTGGTGGTGGAGGCGGCTGATCCCTGGGCAGTGCTCCAAGACAAAACCTGCAGCTGACAAAGGAGTTTTCCCCCTGCATTTTGCCTTGCAGCACCGCCTGGGAAGGTCGGGGGACATTGGAAACAGCGCGGATCGGGGCCCCCGACCCTCCCAGAGGTGGCAGGGGTGGTGGAGAGCCCAAAATGGGCAAAGAAATTTCATCATTTCCCGCTCTCTGCCACCCCTGCCGCCTCTGGGATGTAATCCTATTGAACATATAATCCTGTTCAATATGTTGTAAACAGAATAAAGCTCCCATATATAGTATCCATTGTGCCAATTAAAGTTTAAACATCTTTTGTTAGCCATTGAGGCAATCCGCATGTATACAATAACTAGAATGACAAGAGGGGCTAAAACAATTTCTTAGTTGAAACATGATTTTTTTCCCTACTTGGGCTGGGGAGGGGGCATTTAGCAAATTTCTGCATTTATCAAATAGGAACTGCAACCTAAACTTTTATCCAAAATTTATATGGAAAGAATTAACTTAATCAGCAGGAGATTACAAAACAACTTCAGTCTCTTGAATTCTGAGAGCAAGTAGTATTGTTGTTTGGGATCTATTCATTTTTTCTCAAAATGTTCCACCCATGGAACTTTAGCAGACCTGTTGATGATCCTTGAAGGAGACAGAAACTAAATGTGCTTCTAGTCACTTCAAACTGCATTCTAGAATAGCAGTTCAGTAGCTGGGTGCTAACTCTTTCAGACAAGTCAGTTCTGCTAAATGGGCTCACATGGTCCAAATAGCAAGAGCAAGGCAAAAAATCCTAGAGTGCTTTGTAAACAAAGCCCATTAAGTAAGGTAATCAGTGAAGAACTCTTACAAAGGAGTGCAGAGGTAATTATATTTCTGGTTTTCCACTCAGGTACAGCTATACTTTGCTTGCCTGCCAGAGGAGAGGATCCCTTATGTTAATAGTCCCGGTGAGAAGCATCGAATTAAGCAACTTCTATATCAGCTACCACCCCATGATAATGAGGTATGTATGGACAGACACTTCAGGACTATCTGAGCCTGGGTAGATGGATGAATTTATTTTTGTGGGGTACTGTATGTAAAAAGGGACCACTTGATAGTCTTAAGTGGAGTAGACCCATCAAATCAGTGGGATTTATATAAATTCTGGCTTATATAAATCCTTGAATTCTGTAGATCAACTCTAACTGGAATTAATCACCTAAGTCATTTCTTTCTGCTTAGAATCTTGCTGGCCACTGCTAAATAAACTCATTTTATTCATTTCATTTCAAGTTTTATTTATACCCCGCCTTTCTCTGCCCAATGGGTGACTCAAGGTGGCTAATAACAAAGCAAATCAACAATGTAATACAAGCAAAACAATACCAGCAAAGCAATACATAAATAAATACAGCATAGTTTACAACAATTGGTATCACAATACAATAAAAAAATACAACAATCCAAAAATTCAAAAGTAAATATCAAAAAGCAATACAGTTAATACAATCAAAATAGCAACACAAGAGTAAGAAGCAAAAATACAGTACAAAATAATATAATAGGACAACTGTCTAGCCCTACCCTAGCCCTAATATAGAAATTATTGCTCAAATTGTGTCAATAGTTTTCCAAGCATTATTCCATATGATGCCACCCTATGTTCCAAGAGCTGCAGGCAGAAATTGTTATCAAGATTATGTTCTAGCATCATTAGCACATCATGGATGGTGTGGCACACTGAATTCCTCTTCATCTGTTACATCTGAAACTGAGGAAAGGCTAAAATAATGGTGAGGATGTGCAGAAGCCACCTCTCTATACACCTCCACCACCCTGACCAGAAGTCATTTTGTTCTTGTGTAAGTGTGAAACTCTGAAGTACAGCTGGTCTGTTGAGTTGAATGTTTTTATAGAGTTCCTGTGACTGGAAGCTCTTCCTTACAAGGGTTCCTAGTCATAGGAGTTCTGAGAGTAAACAAAACAGGACAGCAAGAAAAAAAAGACAAAAATGTTGTGGCACCTTAAAGACTAACTCCTGTATTTAAATGTGAGCTTTCATGGACCAAGTCCACTTTATCAGACATAAGAATGAGGCCTCATGGCATCAATTTATACACATATCAGGTACACAGACACAATAATTGGCCAGTCACAGGAGCTCTATGAGCAGACTTAGCTGAATGCACTTTACGGAATTCATTGCAGATGCTTTGCACTTCTCACACATTACAGACGACAAGTAAGAAGAAAACGTGCCACCATCCCTACCATTCTTCTGCCATTGACCAGGGTTTCAGGTAGAACTCCTGATTAGGGCTGGAGTTGGTTGTGTTGACTGTGTGTAAATAACACTGGCTTACTGAAGCTATTAGTCACTAGGCATGCTGGACTGCAGCTCTCAGAACCATGAACAGCCATCATAAGAGAGTTGTACTGCAATTTATGTGGAGCGTATCAGATTGGGAAATGCTACCCTAGGAAAACAATACAAAAGCTGGGTCAAAGAGGGTGATCTAAAAAGTTTAAATTAAATTTATCTGTTCTTGCTATACAGTATATCTTGTTGCCTTCCTTTTCTTGGAAAGTTGTAAGGAATTTTGCTTAAAACACACTGAATGAAATCTTGTTGCTTAGTCTAGTAAATCAGAATTAGGGTAAGCCCATGAAATCTAGAATTTATAGAAGTACTAACTCACCAAATTGCCACTGATTTCAGTAGTCCTAATCTAATTGCATCTTAACTATGTTAAGCAACAGGATTTCAGCCATTGTATTATACCTGAAACATAGCTTGTAAAACTCAGAAAATCTCTTCCCTGCACATGCATTTTGCTTTGGCTTGACTGAATGAACAACCTTCTAGTTATTAAGATGGAATATGATTGAAAAGTTTTGACAAAAGGTACAGATATTTCTTTTAGGCACAGGTAGCATAGATCCTGAATTTCTTTCCTTTCTTTCAGGTGAGATACTGCCAGTCACTAAGTGAAGAAGAAAAGAAGGAACTTCAGATATTTAGTTCACAGCGGAAGAAGGAGGCACTGGGACGAGGCACAGTCAAACTGCTCCCCAGAGTAGTGATGCATGCTCTTTGTGAACAGGTAATATTCTTATTACTTAAGAAAATGAATCCACCTTCTTGGCTTTTTTGTTGGCAAAATTTAAGTCCTCATTGGTACATGTTTCTGACAGTAACTGGCAGACTAGCAAATGAACTGGATTCTGTATCTCTTCCTATTCACACAGCGTGTTGTTATCCACAAGTAGCCCCCACTCAAGCATGTTAGTCTTACATTTAGACACTCTGATCCTCCGCCTATTCAGTGTCCTCTAAGTGGTGTAGGGGAGGTTGAGTTCCTCAGCCACATCCTTCTTTAATGTTATTCCTTGTCCAATGAAATCTTTCCTCCATCTTCTAATTTGGTTTTGCTCTAGTGTACCCTCAAGAATATTTGTTCCTCCCATGAAGCTTCTTCTGAATCTGAGCCGGCAGACTTGAGGCTCATATCCATTCAGAGGATGTTGAAGGTCATTCTCTTGTTTAGTTCTCTCAGCATCTGCTGCTGTTATTCTCCTTATCTTAGACAGAGCAATACCAACAAGAGGATATATTTTTTCAACTGGTGTAGATTTGAGGTATCCTGTCACCATGCACATTGTAACTACATAGGAAGGGAAAGAGAATGGTCTAAACTAGGAGTTCCCAACCTTTTCAAGCTGGGGGCCAGATCATGCTCTCAGTCAGCTTTGAGGACCGAATGGCCATTTTGCCCTGCCTGCAAAGTGGGGGTGAGCATTTTGCCCCAACAGCTTCAAAGGGGTGGCCATTTTGTTTCTTGAATGCCCTTGGAGGGCACATGAAATGGCACCAGGGGACAGATCCAGTCCACAGGCTTTAGGTTGGGAAACCCTGGTCTAAACTTTGTGTGTGTGTGGGGGGAGAGTATAATGTTAGCAAGCCTATTTAAAATGTGTGTGTGTGTGTGTGTGTGTGTGTGTGTGTGTGTGTGTGTATTACATAATGTAATATTCATACAATGAGAAACTATTTTGAACTCTCCTTTTTCCATTTGCAGTGTGGCACAAAGATAAGTGGAGGTGAAGTCGTAGTGTTTGCCTCAAGAGCTGGGCCTGGAGTTTGCTGGCACCCATCCTGCTTCAAGTGCTTCACATGCAATGAACTTCTTGTCGACTTAATCTATTTCTACCAAGATGGAAAAATCCATTGTGGCAGACACCATGCTGAATTACTCAAGCCACGGTGTTCGGCATGTGATGAGGTAACCTAGCATTTCCCTAATAATTAAGGCAGAACTGGAAGTGAACAGTAATGTTCCTGGTTCAGTCAAGCAATGAACTTTTGATATACAATAGAAAGTAAAGTTTCACCTGGCTCCAAACGTGTTAACTTCTTTACCAGTAAACTGAGCCTGTAATATCTAGCACTATCTGCAAGTTTGAACCTTTGTAGTATTTTTTCCTCCCCAGATTATTTTTGCTGATGAATGCACAGAAGCCGAGGGCCGCCACTGGCACATGAAACACTTCTGTTGCCTTGAATGTGAAACCGTCCTTGGGGGACAGAGGTATATTATGAAGGATGGACGTCCATTCTGCTGTGGCTGTTTTGAATCACTTTATGCAGAATACTGTGAGACCTGTGGAGAACACATAGGTAAGTTTGCGTCTCGATATGGCCAACATGTCTAACTACCAAAAGGACGAACCAATCGAAACAGATGTTTTGAAGGATCTACTGTCTGAATAGCTGATGCTATCATGACTGAGGCAGTATTTCTAGTGTGTGGGCAGAGTAGGGACCCAGGTTTCTTGCAAGGACTAATCTCTGTGTTCATGGCTTTTATTTTCATGTTCAAATTTATAAACCAGTGGGAGAAGATTTCATTCTCTCAGAAGACTCTGGAGAGTCATTATAATTCAATAAAAGATTTCTGTGATAACAGCATGTGTTTGGTAAGCAACACTATAAATAAATATAATTATATCCGATACAGATATAATTGACACTGGATTTATTTACAATTTAAGATTTTAAATTAACACAGCTAGGTGCAGTGGTATTATCACTACTCGCTTTTGTTGTGATTTGTTTTGTATGATTTCTATGCTTACATATAATGCTATGCCTTCTAATTGCCTTTTTGGCCTCACTGTTTTCACTGTAGCTTTGCTATTTAGACTGAAGTTTGCATTCCATCCTAGATTTTGTGGCATCCTAAAAGCTAAAAACAAAGTTCATGATAAAAAGTTCTGTAGGACCAGAGCTCAGTTTATCCTTCAGTGAAATTGATTCTAGTCTCACACAGCTTATTTGTTAGTCATTAATGTGACAAAAGGTTTTTTTTTACTGACATTGTGATAATCTAAATACATTTAACTTTAGGTTAAACTGTGTTTTTTAGTTCATGCTTTTATCTCATGTGGAGATAATAAAAATGCTATTCTAGGAAGCATGCACAACCCCCCTAAATATTCCTTTCTTTTTTTAAATAAACAGGGGTTGATCATGCTCAGATGACATATGATGGACAACACTGGCATGCTACAGAAGTCTGTTTTTCTTGTGCTCATTGCAAAATTTCTCTACTTGGCTGCCCTTTCCTTCCCAAGCAAGGACAAATTTATTGTTCCAAATCATGCAGCCTAGGAGAAGATGTTCATGCTTCAGACTCCTCTGATTCTGCTTTCCAATCTGCTCGATCCAGAGACTCCAGAAGAAGTGTTCGTATGGGGAAAAGTAGTCGGTCTGCAGATCAGTGTAGACAATCTCTCCTCTTATCCCCAACAATGAACTACAAATGCCTTGGTCTTTCAAGTACTGCTGATGATACGCTTTCTCGGAAACTGGATGACTTAAGCCTGTCAAGGCAAACAGTTGGCTTTGTTGATGAAGACCTCTGGAAAGGAAGGGGAGAGGAAATCTCTGATGATCCAGAAGAGTGGGCTGAACATGAAGACTACATGACTCAGCTGCTCCTAAAATTTGGGGATAAAGGCCTCTTTCAGCAGTCAGAGGACGTGGATGGTAGAGGTAGTGAGCAGTGGATATGTGAGGGCATGGTTAAAGGGAGAACAGAGTTGAAGAAAAATAGTCAAAGCCTAGCAAGTAAGAAATACCAGTCAGATATGTACTGGGCCCAATCCCAAGATGGCCTTGGGGATTCTGCATATGGGAGCCACCCAGGGCCTGCGAGCAGGAAAATTCAAGAGTTGGAAATGGAACATGGCACACCTAGATACAAATGTGACCAAAAGCAATGGTATGGCAATTCACTGGAATGTTTGTCAAACCTGAAACAAGAGCAGTGTGTTCGGGACTCGATGGACTCCCTTGCTTTGTCTAATATCACAGGTAAGATAATTGAGAGTCCAGTCACGTGACGGTATGCTTCATTTAGATAGCATTTGTATGATTTAGCCTTGTTAGCTTTTTTGTGTGAAGATCTACTTCTTCTCTTATTATGCAGGATACACAAACTGTGTCCCGTTGGTTCACTTTCTGTGCACCTGGGGCAGATGCCATCCCACTTAAAGGACAAGGCTACATTTGCCATTGAGGCTAAGACTCCTCTTTTCCTTACCGGCCCACTGAGCATTGCATAAGGCCATTTTTTTCAATACAAGAAAATTATTGATATGCATATTGCTAGATTCATAATTAATCCTCTAGCAGGACGCTATGGAAGACCAGTGGATGTGGTTAGATAGAGCTTTTAAATTATTTCCACCTACAGATGCTAACGGTAGAGAAAATAATGCAGGATAGTTGAACTGATTTGTTCCAGCAGTCGTAAGAGGTTACTTTTGAAAAAAGGCTGCAACCCTTCATTTTGTTAGGCATGATCTTACTTCACTATGGCTGAAATCCTGTTGCTTAGTATAGTAAGTTGCATTAGAATAGGTACATCAAATCAGTGAGGATTTGTGAGTCAACTTGTCTGCAAGTTGATTGTTCACTGATTCAAGTGAGCTACTCTAGGCCACAACTACTGTAGGTCCACTTGAATTAATGGGACCTGCAAAGGAGTTGACTTACAAAATTCACAGCAATTTGATGGTCCTATTCCCGCGATGGCGAACCGTGGCACTCCAGATGTTCTTGGACTTCAATTCCCAGAAGCCCAAGCACCCTGTGAATCCACACCAATGGATTTACTGTGATTCATCCAACCCGCACTGCCCTCGTCGCTCCCGGAAGTGGAAGAAAAACACCCAGATGGTTTACTTCTGCTTCCGGGAGCGACGAGGGCAGCGCGGGCCGAATGAATTGCAGTAAACCCATTTGTGAAGTCTAAGAACATCTGGAGTGCCAAGGTTCACCATCACGGGCCTATTCTGATTCAATTTACTACACTAAGCAACATCATTTCAACCTGTAAGATAACTTTTCCAAAATGTGACCTTCCAAAATAAACTTCATTTACATGTTTGACATATACAGTAGTGTTTTTGTAACAAAGACTTGAGAAGTGATGGCAGATTAAACATTCATTTCCCCCGCATTTTTAGGTGCTTCGGTTGATGGAGAAGTTAAACCAAGACCTCCTTTGTATTCCTTACAAACCTATCAGGAGCTGGAGATAGAGGATTGTGAGAAAATGAGCAACATGGGAACTCTGAATTCCTCCATGCTTCATAGGAGCACAGAATCCCTAAAGAGTTTAAGCTCTGAACTATGTCAGGGTGAGACATTGCCAGAGGAAAAACCAGTGCACATACCAGTACTAAGAAGATCCAAATCCCAGAGCAGACCTCAGCAAGTTAAGTTTTCAGATGATGTAATTGATAATGGGAATTATGAGAATCTTGAAATTCGCCAGGCTCCTATGAGTGAAAGGACTCGAAGACGTGTTTACCATTTTGAAGACCAGGGGAAGAAACACCAACATCGTCGCAGGAGGAGTAGAAAGTCTCGGTCTGACAATGCCCTTCATTTGGCTGCAGAAAAGAAGACCTCCCCAAAGGAGAGACCTAATTTTTATTCTCCCCAGGAATATGACAAGTTTGTTCAAAGTAAAACTCCTCGTACCGTTTGGGCACACACTCCAAACTCCTATGGCCGTTATACCCATATCGCTTCAGACTATGATCAGTTTTTGGGGTTTTTTGGTGATGAGGAAGACTCTTGGTATTCTTCTTCATCATCAGATTCTGAGGAAGAAGGGTACTTCTTGGGACAGCCCATTCCACAGCCCAGACCAGTGAGATACCCTTACTATACAGATGTCCTTGCTAGTCCAACTGCTGAACTCCCCAGTTCTCAGTTTGGACAGAGGACAACAAAGTCTAAAAAGAGGAGAGCGTACAAAGGCAAAAACTGTATAATTTCTTAAGCTTTATGAATAATTATAAACTTTGTGCCTACACTGTTTTTTAAACAAATGGGTTAAATGAAGCCTGTAACGTGGACAACTCTGTCCATGATCTGTCAAAACACTCTAGTTAATAATGGACAGAATTGTGAGAGGGAGAACTGTCTAATTCTGTTCAGAAGACTCTGTTAGGAACTGCTGATAATCCTGCAAAAAAATGATGAGAAAGAAATGATCATAAACTCAAGAGAAGACAAGTTTTGGGTTTAGATCCTGCCTGCTTATTACAGTTCCTACTGGTTTACCTAGGTTCACAGAATTATCTAGTTTGTATGAGTGCAGGTGCGGAAAAATGTGTGGCCCTCCGGTTGTTCATCAGTTGTTCCCATAACTCCTCGACATAAAGCAGCACAGGTCAAGGCTGGTGGGAGTTTCAGTCCAACATTTGGCTATCCATATATTCCTCAGCTTTGCATTAGTTTTACATTTATGAGCTGAGATGTATCCAGATAATGTGTAAGGTGGGTCCACTTCATACTTTCTTGATTTGTTCCGCAAAACCAAAGGTTGTTATAACACAAGCCAATTTGCAGCTGGGGTGTTTACAAAGCAGGGATTATGTTATTTTCAAAATGAACTGTCTAGTTTATACAGCTCACTTATATTAGTGCGCACATTCTGCAGTGTAGTTAAAGTAAACACCAGAGGAAGAAAGTATACTAGCCATGTACCCATTACCACTCTCCTCACTTGGGAGTGTCCTTGCATACTGGAGGTTCCCACAACCCCCTTCAAGACCCTGACTCTTTTCACATACGGAAAGGGAGAATAAAAGCAGTATCACACTTCATTCTTCATTGTCTAGTCTAGATCATCTAACACATAGGGCTTATTGGAAACTGATTTATTAACACACTCCCTGGTTCTTATATACAAAGTGAAAATCTGGGGGAAATGAAACTAGACATAGTTCTTCATTTGTCTACTTAGGCCAAGCCCTTTTGCAGCGCTTAGATTTTTGGGTTTCCCTGAGCATGCACATTCTGAGAGCCCCATTTTAGCTACTAAAAGGTGCCTTGATTTTGGCAGTTTCACGTCTGGTCTAGACATGGATGGTGGTGGTGGTACTGAAAAAAGCACGCACAGTTAACAGAGTATGACTAAGTCCTCTGGAGTGCCTGTCTCCTGCTATTGCACATAATGTTTAAAAAGAAGACGGTCAATTTTTGATGTTCCAAAATTGCTGGCTTTTAGTTTCTTTTAGCCCCAGCAATCATTGACAGCAAAAAATAATCAGGACTTCAACAATATTGGAGGATGTGTGAGTCACAGACTGTCCACCTCTGGGCATGAGCATTATGTGGAAACCGCATTCTGCTCATCTGGGTGGCATACAAATTGAATCAATCAAATCAAACTTGTTTATTAATTTAAAAAAACAAAACATTCTGCTATCAAAGATGCTTTGGTTTTGTAGAGGACAACAAAAAGGCTACAAAACTGTTGTTTTAATTTAACATGCAATGTTTCTTGCCCTTAAATAACTACCATAGTTAATATGATGCAAGATACCAACCTACCTATAAACTTAATTGCATTACATTGGTGAGTCTGCTTACTGTTGTAAAACAAACAATCCTAAGAATTCTGTATGTTTGAAACATTATTCCAGGATTTAAGTGTATATATGAACAGTTGTTAGAACCAACAGATATTTATAATTTAGTATTTCATTTTTGAAACTATGTGCATTAGAGTGCAAATATTGTACATAGTGTAAAGTTAAGATTTAACAGACTATTTTTATATCCCTGAATTGCAAGACATTTGTTTAAAATACAAGAAAAAATTTATTTGAGGGTTTACCATCAGCTTGAGTCAGACAGGTGTTTATCAAATATTCATACATTTATACTAGTGAAGTTTAAGTTGACAGTAAAGCTCTGTTTGCATGGTGGAGCTTTGTAAATACTTTTAAAGCTATGATTCTTAATATTAAAAGAATTATTTATGGGTCAAAGAAACTAGTCTTTGTAATTACCAAATGTCCACACATAGAGTATATAGCAGGGATGTCCAAATTACGGCCTAGGGTGCCGGATCCAGCCCCTGATGCCAATTCATCCAGCCCATGAATCCCTCGTCGCTCGTGGAAGCGTAGGTAACGTGCCTGATGAGAGCTTTGTGGGCCAGATGAATTGGTGTCAGGGGCCGGATCCAACCCCCAGACCATAGTGACCAGCTTCCTGAACCAAGTTCCCGGCCCACAAAGTTTGGGCACCCCTGGTATATAGAATACCCACCAAAATAAACTATTACATGAAAGGTGTTAAGATGAACTCTTAATACAGTACCAAGTTCTAAGATTAATACTGGATAATAGATGCCTGTAGTCTTCCAAAAATATCCTTTGTGAAAAGGTCACTTACACCAATAACGTAAGCTGTGGAGTAACCAAAAAAGGAAGCATACGTCTCAAAGTACTTTTTTCAAGGTTTGCCAAATGTTGCTGTACTATGCTTTTAATAAAGGTATGACAATATCTCTTCTGTGTCTAGTCCCTGCCCTAGGGTGCCATTTATTTGTAACAGCTCTCTCACTGAGTCAGTGTCTGTTGAGTCTTCCCACAATCTCAAAATCGATCTTGCTTAGGCAATATCAATACTAAGCTTACCATGTAATGCTAGAATTATTTCCCACATACTTACACTAAACCACAACAATCTGTCAGATTCCCAGGCTTCTCTCAGCAGTTCACCCAGTGATGAACATGAGTGTCCTACTGGAGATGGGAAGCAGGAATAGTAGAGGGAAATGGATATTAATCATGGATAGTCAATCTCTTTTGAACTATTGTACCAGTTATAAAACGTCATGTTATTTGCTTGTTTAGAACAGTTACTTTTAGTAGAGGCATTTCTAAAAATAAATGTCCTTTAATATACTGTACTGAAATCAATGATACTCCAGGATAGGAGTTCTCAACCTATTAAAGCCAGGGCCGGGTCATGCTCCCAAAGACAGCTTCGGGAGCTAGGTGGCCATTTTGCCCTTCCTCGATCACATGGCCCTTCTTGGTGTGGTGGAGGCGGGGTGGGGCACATGAAATGTTGTCACGGGCCTCACGTTGAGAATCCCTGCTCTAGAAGCAGAATAGTGTATATTTTCTCACATCACTTTGCTTCTAAGATTATATACATATTAACGTTGAATTCTTTTCATATAAGAAATTAATTATACATGAAAATGTCAAGAAAATGCAAATTTTCAAATTGAATTAAGATTTTAATTACAGGCCATTTTAATTGACAAAAATGCTAAAACAAAAAAAAGCAGCTTGGTGATTATGCTCAATGTTTACTGAAATTACAAATGGAACATTAAATGGCTATCCTTTCTAATCACAACACATGTAAATATGTACAAATAAAATTCTACTGTATATACAGTCCTGGAGTCAGTATTAATAAAATTATAAAACTGTCCATTGTATTCAAATAGTAACCTGTTTCACTAATATGAGTATCATTAAAGTAAAATGGAATGTATATATCTGCACAGTGAGATTAAAAAATGACCATAATACTGTCTCAAGCAAACTAAATTTTCAAAAGTTCTAACAAGTCAATAAGTAATTTTCTTGACCACATTATAAAGAGTTCTGAATTTATTTCATTTTTCAAGGAGATAAAACTTGAGATCAGTTGTACAGCTGTTGAAAGACATTTGGTAGCAAGCATCCTTTAACCAGGAATATTTACATATGAACATCGGAGACTTGAATTTAGGGTTCTTCAAATTCTTGATTTGCACTATCATATTCTGCGATGAAGTGTTTAAGTTCTTCGATACACCTTTCACCAATTTCATGCAAGTTTTGTCTCAAGGAAAATTGGATAGGTTTTTCTAATGAAGGGTCTTTTTCAATCAGCATCTTCACTACAGCGCCAAATGTTTCACAGTCTTGTCTGTAGACCTACAAATGATTTTAGAAGTTCATGAAACAAGATTTAGCAGTATTTCTATGTGCTCGACTACAAGCCACATAAAAAGGCAGCAAGCTAACTCATAGCCCCCCTCCCCCACCCAAACATACAGATTTAGCACCTTCCATTTTGAAGGATTAGAAAATGGCAGTATGCACTCCCAAAAGGTGAAGGATTAGGGTCCCCTAACAGGATAAGAATGAGGTCAGCAGCATATACTATATACATCTTTCCCCCAAATTTTCTAGTCTCAGCAAGATGGTAGAAATCCTCTGGACAAGATTGAGTAAGGGCAAACTTTTATTAATAATTTCATGTCAGAGTTTACTCTGGGTTGAAAGGATTTCCAGGGGACACCCAAATGAGGCTCCTTTCACCTCCCCAAGTGCAGCCCTCGGGGTATCGAGACCTGACCTTCTGATCTCCAAGCTCAGCGTTTTAGCCACTAAGCCCCCGGGAGATTGTAGGACAAACTAAATGAATATTAATTAAAGATAAAGCAGACCCTACACATACAAACTAACTGGCTTCTTGGCAACATCTGTACAGTGAGCTGCTTTATGCCAAATTCTATTTTCCTATTAAGCTGAACAACTGATGTATGGTTTCTAGAAAATTCTCATGTCTTAAAAATGAAATCTTATGTTGTCTTCTTATTCACTCCTCTCACACCTGCTTCCTGTTATTTATGTTCTTAATTCTCTCCCTCTCCCTTGTGTCCCTCCCATCTCCTCTCTAGCGTGTTTGTTGGGTGCTTTCCTTTGGGTATCCATCCATCCTATCTTCCCACCTCTGTTCTCTTGTTGGTCATGCCTGGTGGTGTAAATGTGTCAGTTTACAACACTAATAAGAATGGTCGTAAAAATGGGTTCTGAATGTTTGTGACATTAGCTATTATTGGAGTAGTTGTAAAAGCAAAGGCTTGTAAAGTGAGCCACAGGAGGTCTCCTGCAGGTCAAAAACCTCAACAGGTACAGAATGCAAGCAGCTAGAATATTGGTGGTTACTAAGGGTTTAAACCTTAGATCAGTGTTTCCCAAACTTTGGTTTTTGGAGTTTAATTACCAGAATCCTAAGTCAATTCCCCAAAGCACTGATCAGCCAATGTACTGACTTAAAGCTTCTGGGAACTGGAGTCACCCTGTGGGGTATGGGCCCAACGTTGGGAACCACTGATTTAGATCCTAAAATCGATAGTTCTATGTTATTTCAATTATTCATTGTTCACACTTTTACCAAAGGCAGCACAATACAGAAATTTTAAATGTAAGAATAAAGTTCCATCATTGCATCCTGTCTGTAGCTGAGGAAGTGAAAGAGGATGGCCCCAGAGTATAAGATAAGGTAATATAAATCTTTATTGTCATTGCCCTGCACAGAACAATGAGATTTGGGGGGGGGGGGGGGACACTTATCAACCCAACAAAACCTAAACAAAATACAACTATACAAAATTATCAACATACTCCCCACCCCACATATACACATTTAACCCCTAAAAAGCTCTAAAACTCTAAAAACTATATACAGAAGCTCTCTCATAGACTGCATTGCACTGCATTCAAAGCCAGAACCGCTTTTGGGTAGAAACTATTTCTCAAGTGGCTGGTCCTGGTCTTTATGACCCTATCTATACCTTCTTCTAGAAGGCAGAAGCTGAAAGAGATCATTTCCGGGGTCCGCACTGTCTTGCGCAATCTCTACAGCTTTCTTATAACACCTGGTGGCATAGATTTGATCTAGAGTAGGAAGAGTACTCTGTGATGGGAAAAGACTGGCGTAGAGACCGGCAAGGCACGCCACAAAGTTTGCCAAGAGAACCCTATGGACCAAAACAAAAGGCAAAACAAAGGGATGCTCAGCACAGCAGATCTGAAAAGGGGGAGGGATTCGAAAGGGGGAGGAGAAATACAGTGTTGCAGGGAACAATACTGCATAGGGACATGGAATGTGAGGTCTATGAATCAAGGAAAACTGGAAGTGGTAAAAAACGAGATGGAAAGAATAAGCATTGATATCTTGGGCATCAGTGAGCTCAAATGGACAGGGATGGGCGAATTCAGCTCTGGAAACCATCATATCTACTACTGCGGGCAAGAAAACCTTAGAAGAAATGGAGTAGCCATAATTGTCAATAAAAGAGTGAGAAAAGCAGTTTTTTTGTTGTTGTTCAGTCGCACAGTCGGTTCCGACCCTTTGCGACCCTATGGACCATTGTTCTCCAGGCGCAGTAATGGGATACAATCTCAAAAATGACAGAATGATGTCAGTCAGATTTCAAGGCAAACCTTTCAATGTCACTGTGATCCAAATATACGCACCAACCACTGGTGCAGATGAAGCCACAATGGGCCAGTTCTATGAGGACTTACAACACCTCATAGAACAGACACCAAGAAATGATGTCCAAATTATATTAGGAGACTGGAATGCCAAAGTAGGAAATCAAAAAGTGGAGGGAATAACAGGCAAATTTGGTCTTGGAACACAGAATGAAGCAGGGCAAAGATTGATAGAGTTCTGCCAAGAGAACGCACTGGTCATAGCAAACACTCTCTTCCAGCAACACAAGAGGCGACTTTACACATGGACATCACCAGATGGCCAACACCGAAACCAGATTGACTACATACTCTGCAGCCAAAGATGGAGAACCTCCATACAGTCAGCAAAAACAAGACCTGGAGCAGACTGTGGCTCAGATCACAACCTACTGATCGCAAAATTCAGGCTTAGACTAAAGAAAATAGGGAAAACACGGAGACCAGAAAGATATCACCTAGACAGCATCCCTAAAGAATACACGGTGGAGGTGATGAACAGATTTAATGGCTTAGACTCGGTAGACAGAGTACCAGAAGAATTATGGACGGAGATGAGGGACATCATGCAGGAAGCAGCAAAGAAAACCATACCAAAAGAAAAGAAGAGTAAGAAAGCAAAGTGGTTGTCTGATGAGGCTCTTAAAATAGCAGAGGAAAGAAGGAACGCAAAAGTCAAAGGAGAAAGGAAAAACTACAACCATTTGAACACAGAATTTCAAAGAAAAGCAAGGAGAGATAAGGAAAACTACCTAAAAGAACAGTGCAGAGAAATGGAGGAAAACAACAAAAGAGGCAGAACCAGAGATCTTTTCAAAAAAATTGGGGAAATCAAGGGAACATTTAAAGCAAAAATGACCATGATAAGGGACAAAGACGGAAAGGAGCTAGCTGATGCAGAAGAAATTAAGAAAAGATGGAAAGAGTACACAGAGGAACTTTACAAAAAGGACCTCAGCACTCCTGATAATCACAATGATGAAGAAATTGAACTTGAGCCAGACATCCTGGAGAGTGAAGTCAGAAAGGCCCTAAAGAGCACTGCAAACAACAAAGCTAGTGGAGATGATGGTATCCCAGTTGAATTTTTCAAAGCGCTAAAAGATGATGGCGTCAAATTACTGCATTCAATATGCCAGCAGATTTGGAAAACAAAACAGTGGCCACAGGATTGGAAAAGATCAGTATACGTCCCAATCCCAAAAAAGGGCAATGCCAAAGAATGTTCAAATTATCGAACAATCGCGCTCATCCCACATGCCAGCAAGGTGATGCTCAAGATAATACAGGACAGACTTCAGCAGCATGTGAGGTGCAGGCTGGTTTCAGAAGAGGCAGGGGGACTAGAGACCACATCGCCAACACACGCTGGATCATGGAGAAAACAAAGGAATACCAGAAACAAGTTTACTTTTGTTTTATTGACTACACTAAGGCATTTGACTGTGTGGACCACAACAAGATGTGGCAAGTAATTAAAGAGATGGGAATACCAGAGCACCTCATATGCCTCCTGAGAAATCTGTACATGAACCAAGAAGCAACAGTTAGGACAGAACATGGAATAACAGAGTGGTTTGGAATAGGAAAAGGAGTAAGACAAGGCTGCATTTTGTCACCATGCTTATTCAACCTATACACAGAGCACATAATGCGCAGTGCAGGGATGGAGGAATCACAATATGGGATTAAAATCGCTGGGAGAAACATCAATAATCTGAGATATGCAGACGATACCACCCTAATGGCAGAAAGTGAGGAAGACCTAAAGAATCTCTTGATTGGGCTGAAGGAGGAGAGTGCAAAAGCTGGCTTGAGACTCAATATCAAGAAAACCAAGATAATGGCAACAGGCCCCATCAGTTCCTGGAAAATAGACGGGGAAGAAGTAGAAGCAGTGACAGATTTTACTTTCTTAGGATCAAAGATCACTGCAGATGGGGATTGCAGCCATGAAATAAAAAGGCGACTGATTCTTGGGAGACAAGCGATGAGAAACCTGGGGAACATAGTGAAAAGCAGAGACATTACATTGCAAACAAAAATTAGAATAGTCAAAGCAATGGTTTTCCCAGTAGTAATGTATGGATGTGAGAGCTGGACAATTAGGAAGGCTGAACGCAGAAGAATAGATGCCTTTGAAATGTGGTGTTGGAGGAGGGTTTTGAGAGTCCCCTGGACAGCGAGGAGAACAAATAGGTCAATCTTAGAAGAAATTAACCCTGACTGCTCATTGGAAGGTCAAATAGTAAAGATGAAGCTAAAATACTTTGGACATCAAATGAGAAGGGAGGATTCACTTGAGAAGGCATTGATGTTGGGAAAGGTGGAGGGCAAAAGAAGAAGGGGGAGGCCAAGGATGAGATGGCTAGATGGTATTATAGACACAATGGGCACAGAGCTGGGAGGGCTGAGGGGGATGGTAGAGGACAGAGGCGCCTGGAGGAAAATGGTCCATGGGGTCGCAAAGGATCGGAGTCAACTGTGCGACTGAACAACAACAACAGGAAGAGTACGCCCGATTATCCCCTCTGCAGTCTTTACAACCCTGGACAGCATTCTTCTTTCCCTAACTGTACAACTCCCAAACCATACACACAGACCATAGGTTAACACTCTCTCTATGGTACAGTGGTAGAATGCCAACAAACAGCAGGTCCTTTGAAAGGTTGTTCTTCCTGAGGACTCTCAAGAAGTATAACCTCTGCTGTGCTCTCGTCATCAGAACACAGGGTTAAGATGGATTTATAACTCAGCTTCTCCCCCCCCCCCCTTTGAATTGTTCCCTACCGATCAGCTGAGCAGGGCTAGTTATATGGGACAAGGGTTCAAACCTCCCCACCTGCAAAATGGCAGCTGTGCATGCAATTAGGGCTAATTTTGGATGGAAGGCTGCTTATCTGCCTATAAACCCACGGCTGCATGGGGACATCAAAGGAGCCTCATTTGAGCATCCCCCGAGCAGTTTCATCAAAGGTGAGGGATTATGCATGGCTTTTAAGAGTGTTTCACACTAAATAAATATTGTGTGTGTGTGTGTGTGGTGGCGGTGAATTCCTAACTACCCTCTTTTTAGGCTAGTGGAAAGGGGAAAGAGTAATATCAAAAATGGTTATATGAAAAATAGTTTTGTTTACGATTTTTGTGGGTAGATCTCACTTCTGTGACAGGAAAATCTGTATAGACATGGAACAAAGCTGGACATTTCCTTTTTCATTTTCTTTGCCTCAGCTAGCCTTCCCTTCTTGTTGATCAACAATCTTTTGGAAGTGTACATTAAAGATACATAAGAACTTGCATTTGTAAACACAGTGTATAGTTGCTATTATTTATTCAAACCCTAAAAACTGGATTTTATAAGGTGTGAAAGAACTTTGCTTTTTGCTCAGTCTGCCATTACCTGGTTAGTTAGGCTTTAACTAATATCAATTACAGCCCTCTTCTATGGAAAGAAAGTGCAGATGCATGATGATAATCCTATCTGCCATTTGAATTAGCTGGTGCAGATTAGATTTGGTAACTTTGTTTTACAAGGAACATCTGCAATTGGCTGTTGATGGATATTCTTTTTATCAGCATCTTCATTCTTATAAACTCCAATGTAACTAGAAGCACACCCAGTATCTTCAGCTGATTCAACACATTTAAACTAATAATAATAATAATAATAATAATAATAATAATAATAATAATAATAATAATAATAATAATAATTTTCATGTCAGAAATTATTCTGGGTTGAAAGGATTTTTGCGGAAGAAACTCCGCTCAGGAAATGCCCAAATGAGCTCCTCTCATGTACCCAAGAGCTGGGAGAGAGACGGGTGCTCAATCAATCATGCAGCACCCGGCTCTCAAACTGCCAAATTGCAAGCCTTTCAGCTAACAAGGCGAGCTTCTTAACCACTGAGCCACCACAACCCATTTAATCCAATATAAAATGCTGACAAAAAGCAAGATTTCCAATCTGTATAGCACTGATATTAGAAGGTTAAACATAGTCATTTCTGAAACACGTTATGTAGTAACAAGCTGCTTCGCAAATAAAAATGTATTTTGAACTTGATATCTTCAGTTAAATGATCCTGAGGATACTGTAGTGACCATCTATTCTAAGCATTATTTTACACGGCATATTCATAATACTCGCCACAGCACTCATTTGGCAAATGTTAAATTTAGCCTCATGTTACAATAGGAAGAGGGGAAATGAGTACCATTTGATGATAATGTAGAGTAATTTGCAACTATGTCCTGCTTCTAGCCTAATCAGATGGCTCAACAGGTATAAACTATTAAACTGCAACCCAAAAGTCCATATGCACATGTTGAGCACCCATCTTCCTCTTACTGAGGAGTCTTAAGTAACAAAAAGACACCACTATCTGAAGAATCTATTCCTCATACAATGATTTTAATCCGTTCCATGGGGCTCGATGTTGTACGAAATAATTGCTATATGATACATGCATCGTATAGCGATTTTCCCTATGGGATGCATCGTACAACGTTTTTTTTTTTTTGCTAAGTGGTTTTTTCCCATTGAAAAATGGTTGTACGGTTTTGCGGGACACCATGTCCCCCCAAAAAACTAATTGTTATGCAATTTCGTTGCTATATGGGGCAATTGTCATATGAGGTTCCACTGTACAGGTACTGTATATGGGTTTTAGAAGTTTACTTTGTAACTGCCAAATGATAAGTCATCACAGGGAAAACCTTGTGTATCTGAATGTTACTCTGCTATTTGGCAAAGTGGGTTTTTGTTGTTTGCTTTCATTCAGTCTTTAATGTCCCTTTATTTCTACAATAGAGTTTTATATAAAGGTGGAGGAGTATCCATTGACATTTCCAGCAATGCTCTAAACCAGGGGTGCCCAAACTACGGCCCAAACTATAAGCAGAGAAAATGACAGCCTAAAATCTATCTCATCCTGTTGCAAACAGATTGCAAGGCGCGTTTTACTTCCGCTTCCGGTGAGAGGAACCATGTGACCGGCCCAATGAACCATGTGACCGGTCCACGGCCTGAAAAGTTTGGGCACCCCTGCTCCAAAATAATTCCTTATGTCTGCAAAGAGTTGTGGAGAATTTCTGTGCTCAAATTGAAACACTGTCATCATGATTACTTCCATTCCATTTAAAAGAGAGAAGAAAACAGGAAATAAAATCACAGAGAAATATGGCATAATAAAAAGCAGTTGCAGCCTATATGAAAGAAGCAACTATGTTAATAAAAATCCTGGATAAAACCAAACATTCTCTTACAGCTATATAACCGAGACCAGCACAGGGACTAACTAAAAGCACCTGCCTGAAAAACGAGCCTTACTTGGGATTTGTTGCACTGACAGCTTTGTACAAACCCAAGTCGGAGTTAAATCTCTTTATTGGATCACTAAAAATAGTTCCGTGGCATCAGCGAAAGCTAATGGCCAATGGAGGTAGAGACAGGGACTTCTCCATCTCAGGTGGGATCTGAAATTCCACTTTGCTTTGTTGGCAAATTGGCCTAAGCCAAGTGCAACACATCTGGCCCAAATTTTGAAGTTGCTTGCCTTAAGCTTAGCTTTTATATCATCTATTGTTTGATGAAGAGTTCTGCAGAACTAAAAAAAAACCACCTTATTTGTTAGCTTGCTAGCAAGCCAATAAAGGTACAGTAATACCTCATACAAAGTCCGCTTCGTACAGCATCGAATTCATACAACATCACCTAATTTCTTGAAAAAAGTTACCTCATACAAAGTTGCTCGACTTTGTATGAGGCATTGGGGTTTTCCAGGTTGCATTGTTCCTGGGTAGTATAAAAGGCAGGACACATGCGTGCATTGCTCTTGTGGGTTTTGCACAAGGCAAAGATTGTTTAGGAGTGGTTTTGAGCGTGACTTTGGATTTTTTTAAATTTTTTCATCAGAATTTTTAGAAACATTCCTGGGATTTTTGCAGCATTTTTCAGGTTCTTGGACAATCAGGGTTGTTTGACATGTTTTTGTAATGTATTTAGCCTTTAGACAATGATTTCTTAAAGTTCTCTCAGTTTCCTGTCTGTTTCCTTGACTTTGCCCTGAAGCCTGTGCTGTTACAGTACAATGTATCTCTAAGGAAACGACATTGTACGAGGCATCGCAGCAAGGATTTGGACGTTGTATGAGCCATTGTGGCTAGAATTTTACATGCCTGATACAAAGTCCAAATCCGTATAAAGTCCAAACTTGTGGAACCAAGTTTGGACGTTGTATGAGGTATCACTGTATTGCCAGAGCCAAAACTTTGTTTCTATGGACTGACTGGCCCTGCAGTTTCAGACTCATGACAGCTGTTTCTGAACCTGCCCCCCCAATCCACTCACAAAATCACACTGCAGAAGTGCACTATGTACTCCTTTGAGATTTGGACAAAACTGGAACCAAACTGAGCTGAAATCTATCCACCCAAAAAGAAGGGTCCATGGGTTGCAAGAACACTTCCCTTCTTGTTCTGCCATATCCAAATCCAAATATTTGTGATCTTCATGGTGATCAGCCATGAAGACTGTCCTGAGAAAATAATGCAGTGGCCTTTCATTTGCCTTTGAATCGCAGCATGACATCCGTACAACTGATCCAGTTCTGAGAGTCACTTTCTAGTCATGAGCACTTTTGACATGCAAAGTCCTTCTCAGCCCCAGGCCAGTATTGAGGAAGCTGCTGCCCTCCATCAACATAGATTCAAGTGGGATTTAACCCACTTGGGGACCATCACCCTTCCCTGTGGACTTTGGCACCCAAGCTGTTAGTCCTCAGGTTTGTCAGGTTAGTTAACCAATACCTGATACTCAGTGTTGAGTCGCTGGCAGTACGGTCTACTCCAGGGATTCTCAGCCTGTGGCCCTTGGGACAGATACAGCCCACGGCACCATTTTGTGTGCCCCCCACTAGCTCCACCACACCAGGAAGTGCCATGTGGTGGAGGAAGGCCCCCAAAACTGTCTGAGGAAGCGTGACCCGGGTCCAGGCTTTAAAATGTTAAAAACTCCTGGTCTACTCTATTACTATAGCAGAATAAACTCTATTGTCTAGATCAGGGGTTCACAACCTAGGGACTGTGGGCTGACCCTGGCCCCCATTCCATTTAGCCCACGGCAGCAACTCCAGAAGCAGGTACGTTTATGACAGTCATAAACACGCCCACGCAAATACACCCACTGTGGTTTGCAGCAGTGTTTGCGATGGGGGAAACATGTCCGACCCACTCAGCTGTCTAAGGGGGAGTAGTCCAGCCCATAAACCTTGAGAACCCTTGGTCAAGATAACTTGAAAAAGTATCACTTTTTCTATCTCATCTTCATGTGTGGAATTTCTTGACTTAAAATAACAACTCTACCATAGGTTGTCATTTGTAAGAAAAATAACCTCAGGTTGTATCCTGATATTTCCAGCAGAATATCTGATTTTCATTGGTCTCCTTATTTATTATCTTACATATGTCATACCAGCTGAGAATTTTCTCTTGTGTTGCTGCTGAATGAAGCATCAGCAAAATACGTTCCTCATGTCGCATGAGCGAAATAACTTTTTACCAGCACCAAATTCCCAGCACAGTCTTTTAAAAATGTATTAAATTCTTTTCGTTGATTGTCAAAGATCTTTTAAAAAGGACAAATAGTACTATTCAATATATTCCAGAATGCAACTAGGGAGTAAGCTGCTTTTTACTAAAGGAAGGACTCGCCCTTCAATGATTAATTACAAAAATAGAAAACTAATTGAAAGCTGTTTCCTAAAACTACTTCACAGTAACTTTATTTCTGTACCAAACATGGGAAGGGCAGTGGTTTATCTACAGAAATTGTTTGGTTACAACTGATTGGCAAGCTGAAAATACATTAATAATTCTGGGTTTATGTTTCTAGGGCCACACAGGAAGATGTTTTAATGTAGGCCTCACCTAAAGGAAAACAAAGGTTAAGTAAAGGCAGAGTTCATTGTGCTGGCATGGAAACAACACAATCCATTTTTAGCAAGATGAAAAAATGCAGTTTGCTGGTGAACAGAGATCTTCATCCCAACAAAGAATTTTAATAAGGCCTGCTTCGAGTCATGCATCATAGGCAATTCCATTAATCAGTTTTTCAAATATCCTGGGGTTTTAAATGCTGTCCTTAAGTTTTACACACCCTTTACTCCAACTGAAAGCCACAGACCAAACATCAAGCTAAAACGAAAAAAGTGAAAGACACAAACCCATAGTCACTCAAACTTTACAACAGGTAATTTTTCACATTCTGAACAGGCTGACAAGCAGAAAACAAGATGCAAAGTTGAAAGCAATTTACTGGTTGGTATTAGGAAAACTATTTTTTTTAAAAAAAAATCTCTTAAATAAATATTGTAAATCTATTCCTAATAAATAAGAAACAGAATAAAGTTTTCCCCCTCTGGGTAGCACCTGGCTTTGGTAGGTAGTTAAAATGAGCAAGCTGTTGCCTTACTAGATAGTAAAGGTAAAGGTTTCCCCTGCTCGAAAGCCAGTCGTATCCAACTCTAGGGTTCAGTGCTCATCTCTGTTTCAAAGCCGAAGAGCCAGCGCTGTCTGCTTCTGCAGACGTTTCCGTGGCCATGTGGCAGGCATGAATAGACACTGGAGCACACGGAATGCTGTTTACCTTCTCACCAAAGTAGTCCCTATTTATCTACTTGCAATTTCTTGCTTTTGAACTGCTAGGTTGGCAGGAACTGGAACAAAGACGGGAGCTCATTCTGTCCTGCAGTACTTGGGAATCAAACTGCTGACCTTCCGCCTACAAATGCCTCAAGATACGAATTTTTTGACTTACAGAATGTTTTTTTCTTAAACCGGGGTCCTGACTGACAGGGAAAAAACCGATTTACAAAACACCCTGGGTTATGGGGGGGGGGGAATTCATAACTCAAAAATTCAGTTTTTTAGCGCCCAAAATGGCGCCAGCACCATTTTGTGCACTGAAAATCACTCCCAGCCACACCAGAAGTGTAAGAAAAGGAAGCAGCAGCAGCCAGAAGGTAGGAAATCTCTCCATTTAAAAAATTTTAATGCATGCCTTGAGTTATGAAAAAATTCAAGTTACGGAATAGGCCAGGGAACCATTTTTTTCCGGAATTCGGGGTTTTATTGTAAAATATTCACATACAGCCATGTGTTTAGACACTGAGCTTGAAACCTTAAGTTTGTACGTACTCCTGTTCCAGTTTGCCAATTTAATACATAACAGTTATGTGCCATCAAATCAATGCTGACTTAGGGCAACCCTTTCTAGGGTTTTCTAAGCACTGAATATTCAGAAGTAATTTATCTATCCTATCTTCGGGGGTGTCTACGAATCACTGTGCAAATGCTCAAGGATACACAGCTGGGACTGCCGTGGCTCAAGTGGTTAAGACACTGAACTCACTGACTGGAAGGTCGGCGTTCGATCCTCGGGTACTGCATGACAGAGGACCTCCCTCTCTGCCCCAGCTCCTGCCAACCTAGCAGTTTGAAAGCAAGAAATTGCAAGTAGATAAGTAAGGTCCACTTCGGTGGGAAGGTAAACAGCGTTCTGTACACTCCGGTGTCGAGGCATGCCTGCCACATGTCCACAGAAACGTCTGCAGACACAGACAGCGCTGGCTCTTTGGCTATAAACAGAGATGAGCACTGAAACCTAGAGTCGGATACGACTGGCTTTCGAGCAAGGGTGATCTTTATACAGCGGGCTATTCTCCAGGAAACACAACAGGGAACTGAATTCTCAACCACTGTCTCTGCAGCCAGATACCCATTATATCTCTCATTATAACTAAATCAGCAAATTACACTTTGAGCCTCCCTTTTCAGCCAGAATAAAACACGGATCCAAAATATGGAATGGGAAGAAAGAGTACAAAAGCCTGAGGATAGCCACAGTATGTTTCGATTCTGTATGTTAAGTCAGCTTTTAGGTTACACAAAATGGAACTATACTAAAATTACAAATGGTTGTAAAATGGTGCTTCATTATTTATCTTCTCATCCCTTTTTTGCAAGATGAAATAGGCATGCAAGTCATCTTAGTTGAAAGTTAGTGTTTACTATGGCCAAACCATGCACCCATGCCCATGCTCAAAAAGTACCCTTTAAACAATTCTGAAATATTGATACACGGCACCAAATCATCTGGCCTGCACCACCCGCGCCGCTTCCGGTGGGAGGGACCACATTACCGGCCTGCTCAACCACGTGACCGGCCCATAGCCCGTAAAGTTTGGACATCCCTGGTCTACCACTTTATAGCAAAACTCCTATCTTTCCCAAAAGGTAAGGGGAAAATATATTAACGGATAACAGAGATGCTCAATTGCCTGCATTTTCCTGATTACAAAGTGTTTTGGCTGAACTGGTGGTTCAAAATCTTAATGCCAGAGCAGTATTACTATTCCACATATACCATATAAAGTGACTTTTTAGAAATGTGCACCTTTGTAAGAATTTAAGGCAAATATTAGCCAACACATGCAGACGTAGACTGGAATCCAAAAGTGTAGTTTGAAGCCAGAACAGGGGGCATGGACAGCCATGGGGGAAAGATAAGGAAGTCCCTTTGCACTATGGACACCAATGAGCCAAATGATAATAATAATGTCGTGTCAGAAATTATTCTGGGTTGAAAGGATTTTTGCTGGAGAAACTCTATTCAGGGGACGCCCGAATGAGGCTCCTTTCATGCCCCCAAGATATTTTCCCACCAAATTGGTACCTATTTATCTACTTGCAATTTCTTGCTTTCAATCTGCTAGGTTGGCAGGGAGCAGGGACAGAGACGTCGCTCATTTCATCATTAAGTACTCAGGTCTCGAACTGCCGACTTGTCGGCCTTCCAGCTAACAAGGTGAGCTTCTTAACCAATGAACCACTGCAGTCCCTTGATGGCTTTGATGGATGCCAATCATTAAACTGAACATGAATGCTGATGCAAAATATGCACACTAATTCAGGAATTGCTTACAATGATCATTGCAAAAATTCTCTTTTCAAATTACTCCTTTTATGGTGAATTTAAATGAAAGACTAGCATTTTAAGAAATCTTACCCAAATTTCCATATTTAGCCAAGGCAAAATACTAATCTAGTCCTGAATTTATAGCAGCACCTCTAGTGTTTTCTTTTTGAATGGATCAGGGCCCTTGTAGGCTATATATGTAATTCTTTCCGACTGCACAATCCTGAAATCCCTCTCTAAAGCGACTTGTTTGCGAGGGAAGTTGCCACCTGCGTCAAAGGTCCCTTCCCAACAGAATGAATCAGCAAAGGTTGGAATCACAGCAAAATAAGGGGTAATTTCCACTCATCTTTTTCATTTCAAGCCATGATTGTCTTCTACCATTACAATCATCACCAGTGGTTTCAAAGCTACACATGCCCAGTCCTAGAATGCAGAAGGCCACGCTTGCTCCCATATGTTGCCTATCTTCCCCACCATTGTTTAAAAACGAGGCTGCAGCTGAAAAAAATAACTCCTACCACCCCACCCATTACCAATCTGATAAACACTGAACCTCCGGGGGTTTGGTACGTACTGAATAATTTTTGATCCAAAAAGCTTTCCAACAACCATGATGAAGATCAACGATATTTATTTATTGTCCATGATCATGCTATGGTCACTGATGCATTTTATACAATACAGTAAAACCCTGAGTTATGGAATTGATTTGTTCTGAGGGGTTTTCCTTATAGCGATTTTTCTGGCAGTGAAGCACGGTTTCCCATAGGAATGTACTGAAAACCAAAAAACCGTTCCAGAGGTTAGAAAAGAGCAAAAAAAAAAATGTTGGTCCTGTTGAAAACTCTTTCTAAAGTGGTGAAAATACAGTGAAAAATTCCAAAGTGCCCTTTAGAAAGAGTTTGGAACCAAAAAAAAAAGGGGGGGTGTTGGCGTTTTAGTGAGCTCCGGAGCTGATATTATTTTCAATGCATATTTGTCACATTTCCAACATCGCCATCTAGCAGCCAGCCCTGGAAATTGCAGTAAAAGTGCCGCCAAACAACTGATGAGGGATGGGGAGAATTTCCGGCACTTCCAGGTTGTGTTGAGAGCTTCCGCTGGAGCCAAAATGTGATTACAAATTCCAAAACCAGAGCGGAAATTCTCCAAACATCCTCCCACTGCTGTGCAAAGCGTCAGAACACCCAAAAACTGTCTGTAATGCGATTTCCCCCCTATAAATCAGGATGTGATTTCCTCAGAATTTCCTTCCGTAAGTCGAGTTTTCCATAACACAAAGACTCTGTAACCCAGGGTTTTACTGTATTTTGTTATGGTTTTATTCTGCATTGTTTGCACTTGACTGACAATTTAATGCAACAATTCATAAATATTGATAGATGAACCAATTTTGTGCAACCAGCAGATATTATGTGTAGGGAAAATGTGTTCTTAGTGACATAAAACATGGCCATAAGAAAACAGAATGTTTGTGAGAACAGTTTTTCTACACAATACACAAAAGCAAGTACTATAGTATAAAGTTGAACAGCAAACCTAATTTTGCACTTAAGACACAAATGATGTTTGGAAAGGTACAAACAACAAAAGCTCAGGCTTACTTGCTCAATCTCCTTTGTCTTTGCAGCAATTGCCTTTGATCGAGTGACATGCTGCGTTTCTTCAAACAACTCATTATTGTCTGTTATATCAGCACCTGTTTCTACTCGGGATTCCACATACAATGGCTCTGGGGCTGCAGCCTTTAAGATATATATAATAATTAATGACATTTGGTGCAAAAGCAGCTATGCAAAATCATACAAACTTTGAATGGTTATTCTAGGACAGGGATTCTCAACGTGCGGCTCACGGGCCAGATGCAACCTGTGACACCATTTCATGTGGCCTCCCACCACTTCCGCCACACCAGGAAGTGCCAAGTGGTGGATGAAGGGCAAAATGGCCGCATGGCCCCAAAAGCTACCTGAGGGAGCGTGACCCAGCGTCCGGTTTTAAAAGGTTGAGAACTCCTGTTCTAGGAGTTGCCATACATTACAAGAAAACTTAAATGAGAAAATGCAGAAAAAACTCTCTAAATTACTATAATCAGTAAAACGTTTTTTATCAAGATAAACAGAATCAAATTCATCCAGATTTAAAGTCTCTTATCAATCTTTCTGTAAACACTGTCTAATCATTACCTGTACTTTGTTAAAGATATTGTATTAGAAATTTTAGGTAACCACCACTCAAATCATAAGTGTCCATATAGGAGAAGGGGGGAGGAGGCAAGGGATAGAATCCAGCAAACGGCAAATGAATGCAGATGCATTCAGGAACACAATTTTGGCACATTGCTCCCTGGAGAACAACAATCCAAATATTTTAGAGAAATGCATTCCCTTGTCTTATACAGGGACAGCTCAAGAAAGCTATTCTATAAAGAGACCACAAAAAACTTTTGCTAGATTCAACCAATTAAAGTCAATTTTCCATAGGTTAAGGCAGAAATCAATAAAATTCAAACAATTATGGGGTATTTTGGTAAATAGCATATCAACTTGTATATTAACTACTAGACATAGCTCTGCAAGAACTTAATTGCAAGTATCAATTTCAACTACCATATATACCTAGTTATTATAATAAGAAAGCATGTACCTCATTATTTGGAAAGCACACTTTTCAGAAAACCAGGCTGGAACATTCTGGGAGATACAGTTCAAAGAAGTAACTTTTCCAGTCTGTCAAAATCTGTTTGTCTTCAAGATCTTTCCTGCATCATAGAAATGCACCGGGCCCTATGGAAGCCTCCTGCCAGTAGAGTTACGGCTGCAGACCGAATTGCTGCCCTTTAGGAAAGAGCTGAAAACCTGGCTGTCAGGGCAGGTGTGGGGCACCGATGGAGGGGTGTCCCCCGCCTGCTGGCTTGTTTAAACTATTGAGACTCTCTCTTTTTTATGGACGTGGGTGGGGTGGGTAAATTATTTGGAATTTTTAATGGGGTTTGTGTTTTTAGTCAGTTTTAATGTTGTTTATTGTTGTGAGCCGCCCAGAGTCATTGTTGAGTTGGGCGACAATAGATGTATAAATAAATAAACACGAGTATAAGGTGACCCGAATATAAGCCGAGGTACCTAATTTTGACCTTGAAACCCAGGAAAATAGATTGACCTGAGTATAAGCCAAGAATGGGAAATGCAGCAGCTGCTAGTGAGTTTCAGTAATCAAAATACAGTAATATTAATTGAATGTTTTTAAAACTGTACTTGCACCACCCACCAGTGGTGGCGCTGCAGGTAAAGTGTGTGGGTAGGTCAATTGCACTGAGGCAGGAAGTGTTGCTCTAGCCTAGCCTCTTGCTCCCCCTGCAAGGAAGGAGAATGGCTTCCTCCCTCCATCTTGGACACATGGAGCAGGGACAAAGGCATGAATGTATGGTAAGTAGAATCCTTTATTTTTCCACACCAGTTTTGAAGGGGGACATGATTGCATTATAGAGCTTCTTTCTTCATTTACGATTTTCCATAGGAATTAATTGAAAACAAACCAGAATAGAACTTGATTTTCGATGTATTCTAATGGAAAATCGCAATTTGCACCCTCTTGTGGCCAGTTGAGTAATTGGGCCTCAGATTCTTTTGCCGCAGAAGTCCCAAAACTTACTTTTAAAGTGCTGAATAACTTTTTTAAAACCCATATTTTTAGATCTCGTAGTTGTTGACCCTTGTATAGGCCGAGTCCCCATTTTGGATCTTATTTTATGGGTTAAAAAAGTTGGATTATATTCGAGTACATACAGTATTAAACACAGAAAGGAAGTTAGCTACTAACGCAACGAAACTGAACTAACTTAGAATTAATATAGAAAAGTATCTGTTGTTATTCTTTGCTCTTACTTCATACTCTGAAATTTCAGGTACGGTGCTCGTGTCACCTTTTCCCGCTTTCTCTGCAGCCCATCTACTTGCTGCCTCTGCAAGCTCCTTTTCTGATAACCTGCTACTTTTGTCCAAGGCCTGATGAGAAAAAGAAACCCAGATGTGTGTGTGTTACTTATTTATTTTATTTGTTGCATTTCTATATCACCCATTTGGGTGGTATCCCACTCTGGGCGGTGAACTAACAGATAGCAAATAACAACAGGACACACAGCAAATCAAAACAAACAACTGACAAATACATCACAAACTAAAATAAAATAAAGTAACTGACGTCTGAGGGCATAGGGACTCAACCTGACTAATTTATTGCTAAAGGGACAACACCCTGAAAAACCTCCTTAAAGAAGAGTTTTTAATTGCTTCTTAAAGATAACCAGTGATAGGGCCTGGGGCAGCTCTACTGGTGCTGCCACCAAGAAGGCTCTATTTCTAGTTAAAGACTTTCAAGCCATCCTCGGGGTCGGCACCTGGAACTGCGCTGACTGTGATGAATGGGTGATGAAGGAAGTTGTTCTGAGGGAGAGACGCTCCGACAGATAGCAAGGTCTCAAACCGTATTACAGTTATGTTCTTATATACAATATAATATTTAGAAAGCAACTGAAAAGAACTGTTTCTAGGCATCATTAAGAATGCTAACAATTAGTTACAAAATCCACCTACTGGATTAAGAACATCCAAAATGACCTTGTGACCATAATTCCTTGGTCACTCCACATCAGAACAGAACTGCAATCGTATCTCTACTATCACTTCACATGAAACAACTTGATCACAAGTTAGCATACAAGTTTACTAGCCTTTACAATAGATGTAGATTTTCTTAACACCTTGAAGGAGTAAGGGAAAATTGTCAACATTTCTCCAAGCCCGCATATTAGGAGTGGCCAAACTACGGCCCGTGGCAACAAAACATCCAGCCTGCACTGCCTTTGCCGCTCCCAGAAGCAGAAGTAAAAAGCACATGTGCAAAATGCTGCCATAAATATTGTATTGTAATGCAATGTATTGTTTGTAAGATGCCCTGAGTCCCTTCGGTGATTGGCGGCAATATAAATTTGAACTAATAAATAAATAAATAAATAAATAAATAAATAAATAAATAAATAAATGCGTGTGTAGCTGTCGTGAACGCGTACAACAGCCGCATGTGTATTTAGAGCAGTGTTTTGCACATGCACAAGTGCATTTTACTTCTGCTTCCAGTGGGAGGAGCCATGTGACCAGCCTGCAGTGGGAAAAGTTTGGGAGCTCCTGCTGTATACCAGCACATTTAATACACTACAGGTGTGTAGGCATCTAATTCTGAACCAAGAGCTATGATGGTCTGTGTGCAAATTATTGTCTTCTTCTACGAAGGATAAATTTACCTTTGAAGGTGGTACCGTTTTTGTTCCTGAAGGGGATACATCCCTTGAGATGTGCAAAGGCTGAGATGCCGTCCTCTCTTTACCTACAAATACAAACACATAAAATGATTATAACAAAGGCTTAAAAGAAAACTGTTTACTCAGCTACTTAACCATAATGGATCTTCTGTAAATCACATAGGGATTATACCACCTAGTTCATTTTATGTAGCATTTTATCTGCTGCTTTCTGAGAACTGAAATGAAATTTCTGAGATTAAAAAAAATACTATGGAACACTAAACATAATCAACTAAAATACAGATCAATCAGATTTTGACCTATTTTTACGTTTGAAAAGGATTGAGTAAATTTTTATGTTAGCAGGAACGCAATATATTTAATATAGCCACTGTAATGGCTTAGTGGTTAAGACACTGAACTTGACAACTGGAAGGTTGGCAGGTCAGCAGTTCAAGACCTGAGTGCTGCAGGACAGAATGGGCTCTCGTCTCTGTCCCAGCTCCTGCCAACCTAGCAGTTTGAAAGCAAGAGATTGCAAGTAGATAAATAAGTACCACGTCAGTGGGAAGGTAAACAGCATTCTGTGCACTCCGGTGTCTAGTCATGCCTGCCACATGACCACGGAAACGCTGGCTATTTGGCTATAAACAGAGATGAGCACTGAACCCTAGAGTCAGATATGACTGGCTTTCGAGCAAGAGCGACCTTTACCTAATATATTTAATATGTCCAAACATTGTGAGTAACCCCCACTCTGGAGGAATGAGATCAAGAAAAGGAAGATACAACACACCCTGAAGTGATGCAGAGGCATCAAATTACCCAGCTATTTGGTAAGTGCACTTAGAACTGAAAGACAGATACAAGGTTATATCCAGCAGTGTCCTTCTGCTGACAAAAAGCTCTCCAATCCAGTGGATTAGGGGGGATTCGCACCATCCCTCATACCAACTCCCATGCTGTTCCGAAGGGTCCCCCAATCCTCCGGAACAGATTTACCTTGTTCGGAAATATTTCTTTTATGGAAAGATGACGTACTTCTGCTTGGCGGTGTCTGATGAAAGGCGTAGGCTTTGCTTCTGTCTGGAGAATAACTTCTGCTGCTGACACTGGAACCCGATCTGCTGTGAGGAGACTCCCTCCTGCCTATTGGCACCTCCCTGAAGTAAGGCGAATCCCTCTTATGAGGAGAGCGTTCTCTGTCATAATTAGGATACATGGGTTTTCGTCTCATGCCATCTCTGATGTCCCTATAAAGGTTACAGCAATAGTAAAATACTTTGTTAGGAAATATTTTTAAAAATCTGGAAATATGACTCCATTTTCATGTCAATTAGAGCCTAGAATTTTTATTTTATTTTGAATGAGCTTTTTTTAAATATACAAAACAAAAGACTATATTGTCTTTCACAGCTGTAAATCTTCCCTTTTAAAATTGCAATGTTTTCATAGTCTCTTGTGTTGCAGTTGAAATGTATTCCTTACTTCCCAACATGGGTAAACAATAATATCCATAAAAACAACAGTATTTTTCCTGTACATTCATGTCTGGTCTTACGAAGTTTTGAACAATCACCAGAGGATAGAGCATCTCCCACAACAAGACTGCATCTGGCCATTTTAAAAAAAAGCACAGCATGTTAAAAAAAAATGTATAAAAATCATGAGCAAAGTTTCAAGCCATAAAGACAAGTGTGGAAAGTGACACCAACTATATTAGGGACTGGCCAGGAAATATGAGAGGGGAAATGAAGAGTTTTCACCTCTTCACCAGACTTTTACAACCATTATATTACCATGCAATAAAGAGAAAATATTTCAAGTAAGCAGAAAAACAGAGCAACTTGCTGTTCTACTTCTTCTTTGTAAGTGTATGGTTTAACTATATGACCCACAGACAGCCACACACAGACAGACCAGCTGAATCAGATATATGGGGGGAAAGAGCCCTCTAGCGTACATTTGCTTGCCATAAGCTTCTTACAGAAATGCAGCTAACAGTACGGTTCATTGGATGCCTCACTCAGTTGGACTACAGGCATATATTTGGGAAACAAATACACATCGACAAGAAAAATTGTGCTATTTGACAGCTTGGAACTGGCCAGAATCCCAATGAACTTCTATTATTTGAATCCTGAAGAAGACAAATTGCTTTAATATTGGTGGTATAAGTAATTGGTACAATATAGGGGCAGGAAACATTTAAGGCAGGGGTTCCCAACTTTTTCACTGGACCACACACCCCAGACAACTGAGTGGGCAGGTTGTGTGGTTCCTCCTGCCATAAACATTGCCATAAAACGCATCCACAGCTGTTGTAGACGCGTATGCGACAGCCGCAGGTGTGTTTGCGGCAGGTGCGGGCAATTTTACAGATGTACATGCATGTTTTATGGCTGTCATAAACATGTCCGCTTTCGCAAGTGGCAATGTTAGCAGTGGGCCACATGAAATGGTGTCACAGGCTGGGTCTGGCCCACGGGCCATAGGTTGGTCACTCCTGATTTAAAGATAGATAGATTTTTATTTATATCCCTCCCTACTCAGATTGTACCGATTCAGAACGGCAACAACAAAACAATATTACAATTCAAACAAAAATCCAAAAATAACATCATCATACAATTAGTGCAATAATCCTAATAAGGCTCTTGAGCATGCCCTGAAGTTTGCTGGGCATGTTTCTTTGAAGTGTGGCACTATTTGGATGACTGCTCTGCCTCTACAGCAGAGGGGCCCACCTGGTCATCCCAAAGGGTTTCCAGAAGGCAAGGTAGATCCAAAGAAAGGCAACAAAGTAAGACAACGTTTCTTACTCTTCGTCTGATGAAGTATTGTACCATTTGATAGATCATCCTCTGTAACTTTCCCATGGAATGATTAGGTCTTACAAAATATTGCCATATAACAGGATCTACTGCAGCCAAATTACAGATGTGAGCAATTTTCCAGAGTATGAGATGCCATTTCATTGCCAATTTACAACCCTCTTGAATTTAACCTGTGGAGATGCTCTTTTGAATAAAGAAGAAATCCACTTCCTTTGTGACTATTAGATGTGAAATCTTTTCCCCATTTTTGTAAAATCTGTGCATGCAGTATAAATTAAAGAAAATCGTGCTGGGGGGATATCTTAGTGATACGCTAAGCGGGTTCCCCACCCCCTAGTTTTTCAAATTGCTTCCTCTTCAGATTTATTCATTCACATTCCTAAGCTTTTACTCTGAAGGAGCAAGAGCCTCCTTGAAGGTTGTGGTATTTTTGAACCACAATTGGGCATCCCCTGGCAACACCTTGTTTTACCAGCTAATTTTTCTCACACTAGGTCAGGTGAAAGGAACTGCAAAATGAACTCCCCCCAAAAGATGCCTTCATTTTGGCAGTTTCACATCTGGCCTAGACACGGAAGAAAAAGACTCTGAAGGATTTTCCATGGACAAAATGAAAACTTAAGATCTGAGACATTGTTTTTATAGCAGGTATCTAACCTGAAACTCCTGAACACCACACTCATCTTCACAATAAAATGCTCTTTTGAGAATATCCAAAGCAAAACCAGATAATACCCTGTATTAAGATAGCTCTTAAAGCACGTTCCTACAATAAAGCATCAACAATGGCTGTTAGCAAGACCAGGACAGCACTTTCTGGAAATAAATTGATGATGATGATGATGTTTTTGTCAGAAATTATTCTGGGTTGAAAGGATTTTTGCTAGAGCAACTCTGCTTAAGGGATGCCCGAATGAGGCTCCTTTCAAGTCCCCAAGATCTTTTCCCACCGGAGTGGTCCCTATTGATCTGCTTGCAATTTCTTGCTTTCAAACTGCTAGGTTGGCAGGAGCTAGGACAGAGACAGGCACTCACATTGTCATGCAGTACCCGAGTCTCGAACTGCCGACTTGCCAGCCTTCCAGCTAACAAGGCGAGCTTCTTAACCACTAAGCCACCACAGCCCCTAAATAAATTCATGGGTGGCGTTTGCACCAGAAGGGCGGGATATAAATATACCAAAAAAAATAAAATAATAATAAATAAATTGATATTGGCCAAGGAAAACAAGGTCCTTTAAAGTCAGCTTTCACCAGGAAAGCAGCTTCCCTCTTCCACTGTGTCAATTCAGTCCTTACGTCTGAATAAACTGTTCAATGCTAACGTCAGAACACCATTGCTCACTCCACATTAGCTGAATTGGATAAGAAGCTCTCCGGATAAACAAGCATTTCCCTGAATTAAACCAAAGCAGACACCTCAGGAAACAAAAACATAGAGCAAGTAAATATTTTTAGCCACATCCTTTATGCGATTACATCATTGATATGCACAGAAGAAAAACCCAACAATAGAATTAGGATCTGACACCTAGACAACAGGCAGATGAAAACAAAGGTGTAGATTTCCTGACCATGGAAGCTTCACTCTCTTTCCTGGTATGTTGTTGTTGTTGTTCAGTCACAGTCGATTCTGACCCTTTGCGACCCTATGGACCATTATCCTCCAGGCATAAACATACCAGGCTCCCTTTTCTTAGTTGGTTTCAGATAGTAAAACCATTCTCAAAGACTTGCTAAATGACACACATTATGAGAGACCAGGTCAATCTGTATGTCAATAAATCAGGCAGTGGCATTTACTAGCAACCCTTCTCCTTAAGGTCCTAATTGCCTCCATCTAGATTTTACTTTGCAAAGGCCATATAATACTGCACTCTCCTAGGTGTAAATAAAATGCACCTGGGACAAGTGACCTTCATGTGAACTCATGACATGAATAAAGGCCAGACTGTCTTGTCATTTGGTTTGCATTCCCTACAGCTGCAGAACTGTATATAACACCCCAGGAAGTAGTATAAATACATCACTTCAGTTGTACCTTACAAACATCATCCACTTTAGAGTTGCTTATCAAGACATACTATTATTGCTTATTCCAGACACCTTGGCTGGAATTCGTTTGGAAACTCTGGTTTAGTACCCACCACAACCCAAGATATAAAAATAGGATTGGAGCAGCGTTTAAACTACAGTCTCCTAGATCTTATGACATAGGAACTCTACACTTGAACAAGCCAGGATAATAGTATCCAGTTGAGCGCCTGAAGGAGGAAAAGAGACTACACTGATGGAAATCATGCCATCAGTCTGATTAGCCATGGTTTAATAAAACCAGCATCATTATATCCAAACCAGGTTATTATCTGCACTTTCATGCATAGAACGGGATAGATGGAACTGAATGAGGGGCCCTTTCCACTAGCACTGGCATTATTGAGAGTCATTATTTATGAGGAAAACACACATCATGGGCATATTTATCACATTTAGTGTGAGTATGTTATGTGAGGAGTTCCCAATCTTGGCGCCCCAAATGTTCTTGGATTACAACTTCCAAAAGACCCAAGCAATGACTATTTTACCTGAGAGCTTATAATCAACCTTTCCTTCAGTACAGACCCACTTTAAATATCTTTTGTGGCTATGGACCGCAAAGACTTAATTCTGAAGTCCAAGTGGAGAATCACACGGGAAAAGTGAGGGTGCTGCTACATGTCAAGCCAGTCAAGACAGGCCGGGTGGTGGTGGTGGTGGTGGTTGAGTATTAGATGAGCATTGAAGAGAGTGGGCTATGGGAAAAGGAGGTGCAGTGCTTGCCACCAAATGTTTCCAAGCTGGATATTCCCCACCACTGCTTTAAGTCTTCGTGGAAACCTGTGATGACATCATGACCACCCAGAGGTCCGTGGACCACAGGATAAGAACCACTGGTCTAAAAACATCTGAGGACTGATGTCTGATAACCACTGTTATAGCATAGCTAATTCAACAAGCAAGTCAACTAGAAAATCTGTAAAGATAGAGATGTTTCTAATACTGAGCTTCTGAAATCAGACTAAAAGTGTTCAGAAATCAAGCCTGTAATAAATAGAAAAATAGTATAAAGTTTGACTGAAACAATATTTTTTTAATAAAACAGGATTTTACATTATTTCCATATGTTTGCAGACACTTTCATTTGCTTTTTCATATTGAAGCGTCAGGCAAGAACACAAATATAATATGTTTAAAATTCACATGCAAGCAAATTGGGCCTTTTACTATACATATTTAGAAAGAAAGCAAATAACCGGTGCATGTGTGTGTGACAAAACCAAATTAAGAACTTTAAGAAATATCATTATTTGGTCTTCAAGTTAAGATTATATTGTTGCTCTCTCAATTAGAGCATGTGTGGCCCCTCCTGATGGTGCTGGGCTGAAATCTGAAAATGTCACAGCTGTAAAAAAACAACAACTCACATCTGAGTTTTATCCCAATGGATTCAAGGTTGATTCAGCCTTCCAAGGCCAGTAAAATGAGTACCCAGTATGTTGGAGGAAAAAATCTTAATTACCTTGTGAACCACCAAGAGAGTACTTTAAGCAGTATGGGGCAGTATAGATTTGTAAATCCTATTGTTACTTAATCAACACACTTGACATCATACTACAAAATGGTTAAAAAAATCAGAATTAAAATGATCATTTTTATCATTAAAATAAGTTAAGGATAGTAGAAAAAAATCTAAGCCATAAATAAATATATAAAGTAAGCAGTCTAATTAAATAAAGCAGACTTTTCCTTTCAGAACAATTTTACACTTATGCAAATACGGTACATTTGATTGTTGAAATAACTGCATATGAAAACAATACTCTGCAATCTTTCCTGGGAACAAGGCCATACGGAATAAAACAGAAATTACTTCTGACTGTACATTCTATCATTCTGTTGCCAAGTTCACATCATCAGGTTTCTTTAATTGTGTAACAACCCTAGATAATGGTGACATGGAGAATCACATATTGCTACTGAATCTCTCAAGGTGTAGATGGTAAGTAGCATAATTATTCACACTTTATAACTTCCACAACCTAGAGATTTATAGAGGCATTACTTTACTTATAAGATACAGGGATTATCATCATTATATAAACAGTTTAACGTATAAGTTATTAGTGTAACAAAACTCAAGTGTAATTACAACAAAATGAATATAGCCAACTGAATAAAGCTAGTTCTTAACCTATAAGGTTTCAATGCTGACTCATCACATCACATATCTGAAACTCCAGATTTCATTACTAAATTGTACATTCAGATCTGCTTGCTACCAATTATTAAGATCTCATACTTTTAAAAGCAAAAGCAAGAATCAACTTTCACCAAGAGTTCAACTTCAAGATTAGCTTTGACCACCAGAGGCCACTGTTGTTATTCAAAAACAAGTTGCCTTACCATTTGGTTGATTTCTTGATCTCATTTAGAGAAATGAGGGAAGAAAAGCCAAAGGTCAAAAACTGCAAATTAGAAGACTTCAAGTATACTTCATGAGACTACTACTGTCATAGAATAAATGTAAATGCATTTACATAAGAACATAAGAACAGCCTTGCTGGAACAGGCCACAGCCCATCCAGTCCAGCATTCTGTCTCACACAGTGGCTCACCATTTCCTTCAGGGTATTCCCAAGCAGATGCCTTCACCTGCTTAGGATTCCCTGGAAATGGCATTGAGAGATATCCTGCCTATCTCTCCAACCCAGAGGTTGTCCTTAAGTATCCATAATTATAGCCATTGATACCCTTGTCCTCCATGAACTTGTCTAATCCTTTCTTAAAGCTGTCAAGACTGACAGCTGTCACCACTTCTTCTGGCAGGGAGTTCCAGTAATCCTCTGGATGAAAAAGTACTTTCTCTTATTTGTTTGAGAACTAGTACCCAAAAGTTTCATGGAGTGCCCCCTAGTTCTAGTGTTATGCGAAAGGGAAAACAGTTTTTCCTTATCTGCTTTGTCCACACCGTGCATGATTTTATAAACTTCAATCAGGTCACCTCTTATATGTCGTCGTTCAAGAGTGAAGAGGCCCAACCGTTGCAGCCTCAGATGGTAAGGAAGGTGTTCCAGTCCCCTAATCATTCTGGGTGCCCTCCTCTGCACTTTTTCCAGCTCCATAATATCCTTCTGGAGGTATGGCGACCAGAACTGTACACAGTATTCCAGATGGGGCCTCACCATAGATCTATAAAGAGGCAAAATGACACTTGCTGACTTATTTTCTATACCCTTCCTAATGATCCCTAGCATTGAGTTTGCTTTTTTCACTGCTGAGGCACACTGGGTTGACACCTTCATTGAGTTGTCCACCAGGACACCAAGGTCCCTTTCCTGGTTTGTCGCAGAGAGTTCAGACCCCATCAGTTTATACATGTAATTGGGGTTCTTTGCCCCAACATGCATCACTCTGCACTTACTAATGTTGAAGCTCATTTGCCACTGTTTTGCCCACTCCCCCAGTGTCAAGAGATCCCTCTGGAGCTCCTCACAATCTCTCACAGTTTTCACTACCCTGTATAATTTAGTGTCGTCAGCAAATTTGGCTACCTTGCTTTTTACTCCTACCTCTAGATCATTTATGAAGAGATTGAAAAGCAGGGGTCCCAGTACTGAACCTTGGGGGACCCCACTTTTTACTTCCCTCCACTTGGAGAAGTATCCATTTAGTGCTACCCTCTGTTTCCTGTCCCTTAGCCAGTTGCTGATCCAGGACAAGACCTGTCCCTTTATTCCATGACTAGCAAGTTTATTCAAGAGCCTTTGGTGTGGGACCTTGTCAAAAGCCTTCTGAAAGTCCAGATAAACAATGTCAACTGGATCCCCCTTATCCACATGCTTGGTGACACTCTCAAAAAATTCCAAAAGATTAGTGAGGCATGATTTGCCCTTGCAAAAGCCATGTTGGCTCTCCTTTAGCAGCGCCTTCTCTTCTATGTGCCTATTAATTCTATCTTTTAGGATGGTTTCCATCACTTTACCTGGGACACATGTCAAACTGACAGGTCGGTAATTTCCTGGATCACCCCTGGATCCTTTTTTGAAAATTGGTGTTACATTCGCTACCTTCCAGTCATCAGGCACAAAGCCTGATTTGAGTGAAAGATTATATATTTTGGCCAGGAGATCAGCAATTTCATCCTTAAGTTCCCTGAGAACTCGTGGATGGATGCCATCTGGTCCTGGTGATTTGTTAGTGTTTAGTTTAACAAGACATGCAAGGACCTCCTCCCTGGTTATTTCTATCTGGCTTAATTCTTCAGTTTCCCTCCCTACGAAGATAGGCTCTGTATCTTTACGTATCTTTGCATCTAAATTTACAATCAAGACATTTCTTGGATACACATCTGAACCTTAAAGAAAATCTCAGCAAATTGTTCAGCAATCGTAAGATTTGCTGTAAATGTATATTAAGTCTTTGAATACAGGCCTCAAAGTCAGAAATATCTACCCAGTTTCATATCACATTGCAGGCACATACAATATGCTGATGCAGATATCTGTGGCTCAGGAATTATACCTGAAGTACTCAAGTATGTAAGCTCCAAGTAGCTACACCTAGAGGGACAAAAAAAGCAGTAACCACATCAAGAACTTTCTCCATCATAGCCCCCACTCTCTGAACAAACTGCCAGTGGAGATTTGAGCAGCTCCTACATTATTAACATTTTGTAAGTCACTAAATACTTATCTGTGCCAGCAAGCCTTTCAAGGCCTATAAAATCATTAGAACGGCATAGCATTAGCCCTGGATTTTTTAAAAAATAATTATTACTTTATCTTACTGCTGCTGATAGTGTTTACTATGGATATCTTTATGGCCGTAAGATTATCTGACGCTATCTGGTTTTGTCTCTTTGGATGATTGCATTGTGTGTTTTATATATTGTAAGCAGCCTTGAGTGGTGCTTTCATGAAAAGGCTGGGGTATAAATGTAAACAAACAAATAAACCAGCGGCTAAAACAAGACATGATAGACAGTGGAAATGCTGTAGATAGATGTAGACTTCAGCAAAGCTTTTGATACAGCACCCCATGATATTTTGCTTAGCAAGCTAACTAGGGGTGTTCTCAATGGAACAACTGTGGATGGCCAGCTGGTAATAGAATTAATACACAGAGAGTGCTTATCAATGGCTCCTTCTCAAGCTGGGAGGAATCAACAAATGGAATACAATAAGGCTCAGTTCCGGGCCCAGTGCTCTTCAACATTTTTATAAATGAGTTGGATGAGAGGGGTACAGGGAATACTAATCAAGTCTGTGGATGACAGAATAGTTAATACCCAGGGTGGCAGAAACAAAATTCAAACAGAGCTTAATACAGTGATACCTCATACAACGTCCAAACTTGGTTCCACAAGTTTGGACTTTATACGGATTTGGACTTTGTATGAGGCATGCAAAATCCTAGCTGAGATGCCTCATACAACGTCCAAATCCTTGCCGCGATGCCTCATGCAACATCGTTTCCATAGATACATTGTACTGTAACAGCACAGACTTCAGGGCAAAGTCAAGGAGGCAGACAGGAAACTGACAGAACTTCAAGAAATCATTGCCTAAAGGCTAAAAACATTACAAAAACATGTCAAACAACCCTGATTGTCCAAGAACCTGAAGAATGCTGCAAAAATCCCAGGAATGCTTCTAAAAATTCTGATGAAAAAATAAAAAAAATTCCAAAACCGTGCTCAAAGCCACTCCTAAACACTCTTCGCCTCATGCAAAACCCACAAGAGCAATGCACGCATGTGTCCTGCCTTTTATACTGCCCAGGCACAATGCAACCTGGGAAAACCCCAATGCCTCATACAAAGTCGCACGACTTTGCATGAGGCAACTTTTTTCAAGGAATTAGGTGATGTTGTATGAATCCGATGTTGTATGAAGCGGACTTTGTATGAGGTATTACTGTAGGTTTGAGCAATGGCTGAAAATAATAAAAATAAATGCATCAGGGATAAGTGCAAACTTCAACATGGGGGAGGGGACAAATGTACAATTACAAGATAGGGGATTACTTGATTTAGTAACACTATAACTGAGAAGGATCTTGGAACTGATCACAATCTGAATTTGAGCCAACGGTGCAATGTGTCTGCAAAAAACTACACACTCCAAATGCTTTTTCGGATGCATTAACAGACGTATCGCCTCAAAATTCTTGAAGTATTAGTCCCTCTCTATTCAGCCCATCTTGCTTTGAAATACTGTATCCAATTCTGGACATTGCATTTTAAGGATGCTAATAAATTGGATCCAGTCTGGCCAGATTATCCTGCTATGGTAAAACAGTAGACCATACTGCCAGCGACTCAATGCCAAGTGTCAGGCAGCGGTTAAGTAGCCTGACCACCCTGAGAACTAGTGGCCTTGGATGCCAAAGTCCATAGGGAAAGGTGATGGTCCCCAAGTGGATTAAATCCCACTTGAATCCATCTTGATAGAGGGCAGCAGCTTCATCAATACAGGCCTGGGGCTGAAGAGGACTTTGCATGCCAAAAGGGCTCTGGACTAGAAAGTCACTCACCGGAACTGGATCAGTGGTACGGATGTCATGCTGTCAGTTTTCATGGCTGATCGCCATGATGATCGCCAATATCCTGATTCAGATACGGCAGAAGATGAAGACAAAGAAGAATAAATTGGAACAAATTTAGAGGAACGCAACAAGGATGATCAGAGGACTGGAAACTAATCCCTAAAAGGAAAGACTTGAAAGTACTGGGTTTGTTTAGCTTGAGACAAGAAGACTGAGGGAATATGATAGCACTTTTCATATACAGGTATTAGAAAGACTGTTATACAGAGGAGGAGCAAGATCTGTTCTTGATCATTCCAGAGTGAAGGACACATAATAATTCTTAACTGTTAACACCGTATGACAATGGAACCAATAAATTTCCTCAGGAGATGGTGAGCGCTTCAAAGCTGGAGGCGTTCAAGAGAAAATTAGACAACATGTCAGATATACAGTATTCAAATATGGAACAAGGATTCCAATATGGAACAAGGGATAGGACTCAATGGCATTATTGGCCCATGCAACTCTGTTATTCAATTATTCTATGATTTCAAGATGCAACTTAACTAATGTCAAACAGCTATGTCCCTTTCCAGTCAAAAAATCAAACCATAAACCAAAAGCCAATATTTATAGAAAATACTTCACATGCATCTTATACTTGTTGAATTTATCCTGGATCATTTTACAACAATCTACTGCACTGTACAGTAATTTGTAATTTTTTGCCGACACATGATATCATTCAGAGAATTATTTTATAGTTCTCACATCAATGTAGCCTAAATTTATATTGTACTTTTTGTACATTTTTGCTGACACGTGATGTCATTCAGAATTATTTTATAGTTCTCACATCAATGCAGCCTAAATTTATATTGTTCTAATTATCAGGTGCACTAACCGCCCAACTCTAAGATATTATATTAACACCAAAGCAAATGTTCTCAAATCAGGTGTTGGCTTTTAAATTTTTATTTTACTTCATACCAGCAAAAGCTCTCAGTTTTGCAGAGATCAGAAGTGCCTTAACACCCACTACTATCCTGGCACAGTATGTTCTCTCTCCATCAGTCACCATCCACCCTCTCACTAATTTAGGCAATCTTTTTTACCTCTTACCTACTTCCTATCATCACCCATTCATCTGAATCAAGAGTGGGGAACATGCAATCCCCAGATACATACACTGGACTGCCACTCCCATCAGTCCTAGTCTTCAAAGGCAACAGTGGAGCTTGTTGATAGCAGCTGCCCGACAATATTTGGACTCAAGTTCCTGATGCCAACACTAATTTGTGCCACTGATGAAGAGTTGCAAGAACACCTCTTCCAGAAGAGGTAAAAGAGAGATTGTGTAATTTTGCCTTCTATGTCATTCATTAGCCTTTCATCCTTGCTAAGCAGCTAGTCTAAAAGTTATTTCTTCCCTTTTCAAACATGTCCAAAAATGCTTACAGCTTCCTCTGGCAGCCTTGGCTAAACTGTTTAGTTCCTGACAGAGGCATTATTGGCAGCAAGAATGCACTTTGTCAAAGTGTTCATCTGCTCTCCGGACAAAACCCATGATCTGCTGGGGAAAGGCTGTGGGTAGAGGGCAGACAGCTAGAGATTCTACCATGTAACAGCTTCTTGGCCACTTTTGAAGCACACAGTCGTACTGGAAAACAAGACAGAGTATGGGAGAACCCATAATTATCTTATTATTTATTTATTATTGTTCTGATATATATCCCACCCATCTAACTATAACAGTTATTCTGAAGTGTGTCAATACAAAGAATATCAAACAAAACAACTCAAAGAAAACAATGTATAAAGATCAGGTATAAAGATACACATAAAACAATATCAAATAACTAACAATAAAACCATAAAATCTAAATATGGTACTGGAAGCAGAAAATGTTTAGGCAGAGAAAAACAGAAAATGACAACTCTATAGCAACTCCATTCAATGTGGCATAAAGGGTGTGGGGTTCAAGTTATTTAGAACAAAACCCTGTCAGGAAATTAATTTAAGGGCAACAAGTTCTTAAATGTTTCTTTAAATAGTTCAGCTCTAGCCAGCTTATGGAAAGCATGATGAACATGTGGCATTCAACAGCATCAGAGCCAAGGTCAAGAAGAACCGTGCAGGTCTATCACACTTCACTTGGGTTAAGTATCCTAAGTCCCCCTCAACTGTACAAATCATGTGGTCCAGGCATAATTTATCAAGAAGAGGTGCTCGAGCAAGTATTGCGCTCCTAAACCAATTGGGGCTTTACAGGTTACTATCAAAACCTTGAGTTGAGCAAGGAAGCTTACAGGTAGCTAATGTAGACATGCCAGTGGCAGGGAAACACGATAAAATCTATGCAAACCAGCCCACCAGTCTCGAAGCCATATTTTGCACTTGCTGAAGCTTCCGCGTTGGCTTCAAAGGGAGCCTCATGCAGAGTGCATTACAGTAGTCAAGCCTTGAGATCACCAAATTGTAATTTCCTATCAGTTTCAAATGGGCAAAGCTGAGCAATTTGCCTAAAATGGAAAAGGGCAGATCTGGTCATGACAGATATTTGCCTCTCCAAAGAGAAAGCTGGGTCCAGAATCACACCCAGATTCCAAACTTGGTTCTTCAGGGGGAGAACCGCCCCATCCAGAGAAAGATTCCTAAAGATATTCCTCTTGAATATATTCTCTCCCTACTTTCTCTTCTGCTGAGCAATAGCAACTATACTTATATACTGCCCCACAGTGCTTAGTGCACTTAGAGCATCTCAAATTAGATTCAAAGACACTTTGCACAAACTACTGTACTGTGTTTGCTAGCATATAAGACACGCTCCATTTTTTCTGGTGTATTTTAAGGGAGGAGGAGTGTGTTTTATATGCTGGCAAATATGGTATATCCAAGTTATTTCTTCCCTTTTCAAACATGTCCAAAAATGCTTACAGCTTCCTCTGGCAGCCTTGGCTAAACTGTTTAGTTCCTGACAGAGGCATTATTGGCAGCAAGAATGCACTTTGTCAAAGTGTTCATCTGCTCTCCGGACAAAACCCATGATCTGCTGGGGAAAGGCTGTGGGTAGAGGGCAGCCTAATATAGGCAGCTGTAGAGATAATTATGCCCTCAAGTCAGAAGTCCTTAAAAAGGTCCATCATACATAAAAAACAAATTGTTTACGTTTTGGCAAGTTTTTGAGACTAGTCCATGGTTAAAAAAAAGATACCCCAAATGCTTCTTGTAATTCAAAGTTGGTACACTGAAAACTCTGTAGCAACTCCACTAAAAGGGGAATAAAGGGAGTGGGGTTCAAGTCATTTAGAACAAAATCCTGTCAGGAAATTATTGATCAAATTTGCAAATATGACAGGATGCCAAACAGGGAAAAGGGTGAACTGAATACATATCGGCAACAATTACAACAAAGCCTCAAGAAGGATGGAAGGGGTAAACTGTTTTCTAAACAAACAAAACATTGCTTCTAGAGTTTTCACAAAAATGTGTTAAAAACAAACAATACCTATAGTCAAGCTGACGACTAGGTGGATGGTCATCCCTCGGCCATCTATAATCTGGATCCTCCTACAAAAATAAGGAATATCTGAAAACCATAATTCAATTTAAAGTAAAACCCAGCATGAAAATTTTAAAAAATCCATCCCTTTTCGATCATACCTTAAACAAAGATAACCTAATATATTATTTTCCAATTTTCTTAGCCACAGCTGTAGCTAATACTTATAGCACTCCTCCACCCAACAAACCTCTTTCAAGAGTAAATACATTAAGACTGTATCTTGGACCTTGATTTATTAAATTGCCACATCACAAGATAAGCAATAATTATCAGGCAGAGACAACGAAAAATGTTCAGTGGTCTCATCTGCAGAAGATCAAATCCTGTTGAAATCCCACTGAATCAATATGGATTTGGCAAGTCCATTCCTCTGAAAGTTAAACTGATCATGGTTGCTTTATTACTGTAACTACAGTGATTCCAGTGCCAAATCAAAATATCATCCCCCCCCACCAAAATAATAATAATAAATTCAAGATGGAACTCTATAAAACCCATCTGGAACATGTGGCTTTCAACAATGTACTCATGAGGGAGAAAAAAATAAAAAAACTTACAATTCTTTGCGATGGCCCACTTCTTCTTTCATGGCCAAAACCACGACCTTCTCCATAGTCTCGATAGCTAACAGGAACATGACCATAATCATATCTAGCACAACGACCATCCCCAGGACGCTCTGGAATAGGTGTTTTTTTGGTTGGAAAGCTGACTACTCGGTGATAATCATCCTAAAAATTAAAAATATACTTTTACCCCATGAACTGTGGTGACCATACGCAAAAACAAACCCTTATAAAAAGACCCACATTTGAACTGAATAAAGATGGTTCCAACAAAATGTCAATTTTCTTCACCATTCTTTGAAGCCTTTACCATTCCTTCAAATTTGCTATACAACTCTTCTTTGTCTGCACATAATTTGTTAGAATAAAATCCTTAAACACATCATAAAACTATAGAAATAAATAGATTGGATTCAGAAGCAGGGAGTCCATAATTATTTTCCACTACATTTCTATCTGAGTAATTTTTTTAAAAAGTATTTAAATGAAACTTGCCAATTGTTTCTGAAAACCCTGTACAATACCATCCAACTTTTAATGATGTAAGACAACTGTTTGAAGTATGTTAATGAACTGCCTGAAATCCCCTTGGTACAATGTCACCCTCTATTTTATTTTTGTTTACAATTCTTAGGTTTTGTTGACTATGACTGCAATAAAAAAATGATTTTGACTTAAATATTTTCAAAGCATTTATTTAATGTGTTGTGCAACATTGATGTGTGCTACAACTTTTGAAAGAATCTATGTTTTAATTTATTTCCTACTATATAGCTTGCAACCATTTTATATGTACAGGTGAAACTCGGATAATTAGAAAATCGTGCAAATGTTCATTCAGTTCAGTAATGAAACTTAAAAGGTGAAACAAATGTATGAGATAGACTTATTACATGCAAAATGAGATAGTTCAAGCCTTACTTTGTTATAATATTAATGCTTACAGTTTACAGCTTATGAACCCCCACCCAATCTCATGTACCCTATAATCATCACATAATCTCATGTACGCTGTACATGACAATTATCACTGATCATCACAATTATAACGGATTAAGGCATGACATATCTCGCATTGCATGTAGTGAATCTATCTCATATATTTGTTTCACCTTTTAAGTGAAATGAATGGACATTTGCATGATATTCTAATTTTCCGAGTTTCACCTGTATTTGATTCATTTTCTAAAATTAGTTTTGTATCTTCTGAATTATTGAAGGACTTGGGCTAAGAATTAAAACATGCAGAATTACACAGGACATTCATTAATCTTTACTGTTATAAAACTTAGATATTTACTATTACTACTGCTGCTGCTGTCTGGACAATTTATCAGAAATGCCAAAAAAACAAAAACAAAACTGAACTGCAAGTTCTGTATCAAAAAATAGACATTGAGGTTTTTCCCTTTATCGCAACTGACCTGTAATTCCAAAAGATCTTCCCACAGCAGTATGTGTTATTACAGAGTACAATGCCTTTCAAAGTAAAACAAAAAATTAAAACAAAAATGAAGCCCAATATTCCTATAATTAGATAATAAGGGTGGTGCCACCTTTATTAGACCACTAAAATCCACAAATAGATGACAGATTTTGGGTTTTGTAAGACTCCACAGAAGGCTGGGAAATACAGCACTGAGGAAAGGGCAGTGTCTATGTGTGAGATTTTAGTAGTCCATTAAAGCCATCACTTATGCTTGTTTCTGGTTTGTATACACACCATAGGCTTTTTCCTTTTCACTACTACCCAACAGCTGTTAACAACTAAGGCCAGAATCCTGCTAGTAATGCCCACTGGTATAATTCTACCAGCTTCACTTTCAGCACTGAACTGCTGCCTGTTAAAGTTACCTGTGCCATTTCTCACAACACATCATGTAATTTGGTACACACACACACACACACACACAGTTGCCTAATTCTAAAATGTCAGCAATATGCTACTGAAGATCATGCTGCTGGAATGACTACAGCATAATTATGCACCAGCCACAGAGAGCCAAAATCTTAGCATTAAAATCCACTCAACTGTGGATTTTGAAAGGTAATACCCATTTAGACTTAACAAGGGATAACCCATTTCTGATAGGCCATTTATTCACTATTGGCTCTCATTAACTCACAGTCATAGGCAATGAAAGAGAGAGAGAAGGATTGTTACTCTGGGTGGTCTTACTGTATATAAAATGATCATCAGAATTTTTTTTTGGGGGGGGAAGAGAATCACATAGCTTGGTAGTCAATGAAGCAGTAGCCAGAGAAGAGGAACCTAGGCAGAGCCAAAAGGCACACTGAAACCACTAGGAAAGCAATCCTATGCTCTCTTTATTCGTATCAGGGTGCTGCACCATTTTAAATTTATGGGTGTACTGTATATGGAATATAGATAAATTCAAAAGGTAAAATAATCAGAGTATTTTTGACCATAAGTTCCTCAAGGTGACAGCAGAAGGCAAGCTAAGCTCAGGAAATTTTCAGAGAAGTCAGTCAACTCATCTTCTTATCTATGCTCTAATTCTCAAAGAAAAAAGGCATAAGTTTCCAAAAGCTGAATCCATCATGAGGGAGAATTGAAATGTTATGCCCTTCTCATTATGATTAGCGACTTCATGGCTACAAGGTAAACCTTGACTCTGCTGTGCTATTACAGGAGAAATAATTGGTAAAAAGATGTAGAAAGAATAATTGGCATGTACAATTTATTATTATGAATGAAGTCATTTAAGAGTTTAAGAGTTTTCTCAGCAAATGATAAAGTAACCCCTTTAAAATTATCAATATGCGTGAAAAGCTTTACTTCAAATATGAACTTTCCCCCAATAATTCCCAGTATTCATTCCATGCCTAATATGTGCTACAGTAATATAAAGGGCTTTTCTGGGGTGTTTTTTTATACTTTGCGGTGGCAGAAACAGTCTTCTTCTTTGCTTCCTCTTTTACCCCATCAGGTAAATCATTTAATCAGAGATTAACAATGGTCCACAAACATTATTCTTCTAGCCCCAAAAGAGAACTCCCAAGCCACCATGTAAACAAATGTTTGCTCTATTTTGCTTAAACATCTATATTACTATTCTTGTAGGCCTCCAGAAAGAGCACCTTTTGTATTAGGGCCTTGGAAGCATCTTCTAAGACATGCCTGGATAAAAAAAGGGAAAACTGGAAGTACTTGTCCAGTTACTTCCTGTACTTATTTGAAGAAAAGAAAAACAGCACAAAAGTTACTTCCAGGCCCAGGATAGTGCATGGCAGATAGGGTGGGGACTTTGCCTGTCTCAAAGACATCCATCCTGAATTAAAGTAAATTACAGTACAGATCCTCTACAATTTAGGATGGTTTGGTAGGATACATGCAAATTAATTTGACAGCAGTGATTTTTAGAAGCTGCACACTGAAATCACATGTCCTTTGGAAATACTAAAAGCAGACCCCACAGTAGAATCAAACATAGTTAAGAATTTCATAATTCCACCAATGTATTACAGTAGAACCCCGTATATGTTATACGAATTTTATCATTATATGAATCACTATTGGTGATACCCCGCATAACGGGGAAAAATTCCGTTATGCGGGGTATCGCCAATAGCGCAAAACGCTTCGTTATACGATGTGTTTGTTATATGAAGCGTTTGTTATACGGGGTACCACTGTATTAGTATTATTTATTAGACTTATAACCTTGCCCATCTGGGATGGACTCCCACTCTGGGCGGCTATTAGCTGATTTTCAATCAAATCATAATTCTACTCTTTATTATACTCTCTAGCTGAGTGGCTATTATAAGAATGACTGACTGACTATATATACTCTTTTCAATCCCATCCAATATCCTTCACGTTGAAAAGGGAGATAACTTTCTGGCTCCTGTAAAAAGAATTAAGAGACATCATAAACAAACCAAGAGGTTACTCTGCAATGAACACAACTTCCTTGTTTTTATTTTATACCCTGGTCTACTGCCTTTTATTTCTTCTTCTTTAGTCTACTGAAAATAAGCACACTGCAACAGATTTTCCCTCTAATTATATACGCACTGCAGCTTGCTTACACTTAAGACATCTTGCTCTATGTACTGTATATGGAGTAGGAAAACACTGAAACTAGAAGCAACTTTTCCAAATATTAATCTTTCAGTATTTCTCACTTCAGTCTAACTTACATATGTGAACTTTACTAGCGAGCTGGGGCTGCAGTGGCTCAGTGGGTAAGAAGCTCACCTTGTTAGCTGGAAGGCCAGCAAGTCAGCAGTTCGAGACCCAGGCATTGCATGATGGTTTGAGCACCCATCTCTGTCCCAGCTCCTGCCAACCTAGCAGTTTGAAAGCAAGAAATTGCAAGTAGATCAATAGGGACCACTCCAGTGGGAAAAGATCTTGGGGACATGAAAGAAGCCTCATTCAGGCATCCCCTAAGCAGTTTCTCCAGCAAAAATTCTTTCCACCCAGAATAATTTCTGACACTAAATTATCATTATACAGTACTAGAGAGCTCCCTAGGAATTACAGGATACAGGTGACCCCTGGGAACACAGAGTGCCAAATTATAGCAATCGAGTACCACAGTGTCATTTATGACTGCTTGAAAAGCAGATACAAAAGAGACCATTAATATTTACCCATGTCCCATCCAAATAATGAAAATATGTACAGCCTAGATAACAAATGCTAATACCTGGAGTTTTATGCTGTCAAATACACACTGCATGCCCTGTAAATGAAATAATTTCAGAAGATTCTTTAAGAGCTGTTTATCAATAAAAGAGCTCAACTTAAGAGTTTATTTACTGTGGTGCTTGTATACTCTATCATCAACAGAGGTTCCCAAGATAGGACATTTACAATATCATGAGACAAATATAAAAAATGACAAACAAAACAACATTTAACCAATGTGTAAGTAATAAAAATAATTTAGACATCTGGGAAAAGGCGGCCTTTGTCTGGCATCAAAAAGATAATATAGGTCATTAGGTAACTGTCCTTGGAGAAAATTCTAAAGGTAGAACACCAACTCCAATTATCATTTTAGAAGGCAAAAAAAAAAAAACCTCTCGGGTCAGAATTGGAGATGACCTCATCACATGGGTGGGTTAATAAATCACAGTTGCAAATTGATGGCAGTAAAGGAGCTAGGTGATTTTTATTAAGCAGTGACAAGTCACCACTGTGACTATCAACATTGTACTTACACCCACATACATAAGTAATAGGATTCTGGCCATTATTTCCTCTATGCAGATTATGATACAAGCAAGGAACTAACTGAAGAAAGACAAAGGCAGGTACTGTTGCAAGGTTCAAATGACTGGGTTCAGGTTTGATCTGCAGAGGCTCGCAAACTCTGTACCCTAAGACCTAGCTGTTTTACCTAAAAGTTCTAATCTTCTTACACTTTTTTTTACAGCAATAGTGAATGCCAACATTAAAATATAAAATCACAGAATTCTTTTTTTAGCCTAATATCACCTCAGATCATTTTTAATGAACTAAGTAGAATTTACTTCTGACACAAAGGAAGAGGATTTTTAACATACCCATTGCAAAGAAACAACCCTTGAACTCTTCAATCCAATATGACAAGCCAGAGTTACAGAGGTGGAAGATGGCTTTGTCATTAACTTTCTACTGAAAATACAGTTTTTAATTCATTCTACTTAAAAAATAAAGATATAGGTCATGTTGCTTTTCACTGTCTCAAGCATGAGGTCCATTCATATCTTTTCCTGATTTCTATCATAAGCCAAGGTAGAGGCAAATAAACAAAAAGAAATAGAAAAGACCTACTAGAGGAACTTGTCTATCAGGTTGATATCTTTACAAGTACTTTAAAAGACTCAGATCTCATTCTCAAATATATGTGGCAGCCTAACCCCCAAAAAGGTCACTATATTAATTAAATAAAACACACACCACGGTTTTTGCATTTGGGCCAGAAAAGATGCTGCTGCTTCTCACATAAAATCTATTGCTGATTTACGTACATTAAGGGAAATTGTGTAAGTGTCAGTAGCAACTCTTCCCACTGTGACTGTGGAGAAGAAGACCAAACTATGGACCACATTATATTTAAGTGTCCCTTACGTGTGTTTATGTGCATAGTTCACGTAAATGGCTTTCAAGCCTAGACGTAGAACTCTAGTTAGGAACTTGAGATGATCAATTTGTGCTCACTGTACAGAATATATCAGCATTAATGTAGACAACCGAAGCCCATCATATGATAAATAAAGTCGCAACTAGCTACTCATTAATAAGGTGCTGGTAAGGAGAAATTTTGGAATATGCACCCACGAACACTACTAGCACTTAATGAGCTGTAATTTTTCCCCTAATACTTAAGCAACTTCCCTTAAATCAGCAAACACATAGTTTTAAATTATTCCAATAAAAGGAAACATCCTCAATTTGTATTTCCTATTTTTTTTAATTAACTCATGCCTACTGAATGTCCAAATATAGACCAGACATCATTTTGCAAGAAGTCACAATCAAGATTTACAGTCCACTTTTCAAAGCACCTTAATATAGACTAATTCAAGTATAACTATCTCAGCTCTGTGAAAGTTTGGGGCTAAAACTATAAACCCTCAATGTGTAGTTCCAAGAAAAAAACAATATTGCAAAAATGGAAAAGAAAGAATGATTAACTAAAATTTCACATACACGTTAAAAGCCACAAACTTACGTCAGGACGTGGAGGAAGTCGCTCTCGTGGAAGTCTTTCATAATCACACCGTTTATCGGACCACATTTCATTGCTTCGGTATGCCACTAACAACAAAAGCTTAATTAGCTTAAACTGGTATTTGTCAGGTGAGAAAAAGCATTAGCATGAAGTCCATTACCCTACAGCATAATAACACTTCACAAGTTATTACTGCCTCAAGGCATTTATTTTCACATACTTTCTACAGATTTCAGGGAAACATTCTTAGTCTTATCAAAGAGTAAACAAAACAAAAGAACGACAACAACAAAATACAGAAAAAAGTTGTGGCACCTTAAAGATTAACTCCTGTGTTTAAATGTGAGCTTTTGTGGATCAAGTCCACTTCGTCTGACATAAGAGTGAGACCTCATGGCATCAATTTATACACATCAGATACAGAGGCACACAATGGTTGGCCAGCCAAATAGAAAAGTATCATTGTAGCTCCTTACAACATAAAATAATGGAAAAACCCTGGTTGTTATTCAAACTTGCTATGAAACCTGCCCCTATACTGTAAGTTTGCAAATGGTTGTAAAAGTCAGTATTCTTACCATTTCTTTCTAACTGCACTTTCAACAATGAAAAAGAATGTCTCAAATGTATTTATTTATTTATTTAAATTTCTATACTGCCCACTTGGCCGAGGCCAATTCAGGGCGGTTCAGTCATAATAAAAAACATGATTAAAAACTGCTTAAAACTACCCTCCCACTAAAAAGGATGCAGGGACCAAGGGGGCCGGAATTTCACTATACCAGCCACCCAACAGAAGTTACCCTTCCACCTGCACCCCATACTTGGCCTGCCAAGTATATATGAATGCAATTGCTGTACCATAACTGTTTTAAAATTTACTATTTGACTCCTATGATTCTGTGATGCACAGGACAGCTTGATAGCAACTTGCAATATTGTGTATTATGTTATGTTCAGTACACAGTGAACCCTTGTTTCTGTGGAATAAAAAAATTGACTCATTCTGGAAAGTATCAATGTGGTTGGACATTTCTAATGTATTTGGAGAAAAAGACAGTAAGAGAGCTTTTGGATAAGACTTAATGTATGTCCAAATCCATTACACTTTGTCATTTTCTCTCCTTCCTCTTTGGGTTCAAACTACTGTACTAAACTACACTGTCTGAACTCTTCCTGCTCCCCAAGTGTGATAGCTGCTACATTTTTTTTTTAACTTACAGCCCAAAAGTCCTTGCTCCTGTTTTTATTTTCCAAAATATAAGAATGTCAAAGTAGTGATAACTATATGCAGTAATTACATAAATAGGAATTACTACCATTACCAAACATAACTGAAATGTGTCACCACTGGTATGAATTCTAGAAGATATAAACAATTTCCAGAGATACCAAGAGTATACTTAGTTCAGATACCAGGACATTCAAGATAACTTTAAGTGGCTAAAATTCTGTTCTCTACTTTATAGCTGTGTGAGGGTGATGGCATAATTGGCGAGAAGGGAGTCTGCTAGTAATTAAAAGTTTTGTCTCAATCCCAGGGCTCACATACAATGGACATTAAGTGAACCATAGGACAGAAGCAGGGACTCTTTAATTACCGAAAATCAACCCCTGCTGCTAACATCATCACAGGCATAATTTATGGAACAAGATTTTAGGCATTAAATATAATTGGAATATTTTCTTTTTACTTTTAGCAAAACTAATTCCCATCCCCATATCCTGATATCATTTTAAAACACTACTTACTTTTGCGCTTGCTTCAACAGTTTTCAATCCCGATCAATTAGAACTTCTACAGTTTAAAAACAAATATGTTTTTAAAAGCATCTCAATTTTTTAAAAAATATATAGAAATATTGGGTAAGAGCTGAAGAACTGCATGTGTCACAACACTTGTGCAAGAGAGCTACCCCTGAAGCACCTCCCCCCATCTATGATAATGTTCATTTTACTTTTTCAATTTTTAAAAAAGGTAAACTGTTGCAAATATATCAAATACCTTGATCCAAGTATAAAACCATATGCACCTAAATGTATCCCTGGATAATGATAATTACAGCAGGTGCAGTCTTGTATAAGAAAAAAAAGCAGGAGAATCAGGGGAGCGGCCCCCAAACCCCACAACTATGGTATTGCAAAGTCAGGGCAAAGAGGATTACACAGTTCTTTAAGAGCTGCTTTCCTCATTCTCAGTGATTCACTTATCTTCTTCTTCCGTGTCAAGGCAAGACGTGAAAATGCCAAAACGATGGCACCTTTTGGTGAATTCATTCTGCAGTTCCTTTTGCCTGACTTAGTGTGAGAAAGATTAGCCAACAGCACAAGGTTGCCGTTACCAGGGTATGTCTAATTTAAAATACAGTACCACAGTCTTCAAGGAGGCTTTTTCTATGTACCTGTGATCCACTGATAAAAATTATCTGCTGCATTTTGTGAAAGTTATTTCCATACCGTTTTCTGTACACATTCCAGGCATCAATACAATTGAAAGCAAAACAGTGCAAGATGATAATAGCCATGTTTAGATGCACATTTAATTTAGAGCATAATCTTACTGTGCACTAATTATTGGCAGTAAATAAATCATCAGCAGAGTTAAGACACGGTAAAATGAAGGTATGCCCAGCCTGGAAATTACTTAGAATTAACATTGCACAGTGGCTGTGCCCGTAAGCTGCAACAAACCTGAACTTGGTATGACTAAACTCTTACCATATCTATCCCTTTTTGGCTCTTATCTCAGCACCTTAGTGAGCAAGTCAACAGATCCTGAGAGTTTGCATTGTTGTTAGCAAAAGGAGACAGGGGGCAGAAGAGCCTGGGATTCAATATTAATCCTCCATAGCAAGTGTGTCTTGACTGCTCCTATCGCTATCCACAGCAAGAGGATTTCCTTAGCTAACTGATGCGTTAATAAATGCACTCAGGACACAGAGGAAAACACTTTCATCTTGCTTTAGCTTACGTGAATTTCTACCATAATCTGCAAGATCTTTTCTTATAAAAAAACAGGAATACAGTAAGAAGACAAATATATTGCAACAAAAAAGGTAGCTCAGAACAGAGAAGTTCTACTTCCCCACTACCCTTAAATCAACACATCTGATCAGCAAGCAACAGGACAGCTACCAGGTACATGCGATTATATGCTATTTTTTCACTAGATCCCCAAAGCATAAGCATAATAGCAACAAAACAATAGGGTACACAGAGCCTCTGCCAAGATTGTGGATTTTCTTGCTACATTTCTGCACCACAATCGGGCACACCTTGTTTAGAGGGCTTCTTTCTCACACCAAATCAGGTTAAGGAATACAACAATAACATCAAGAAAACCGCCAAAGATACAATTTAAGCCGGGGTGCCCAAACCTTTAGGATCCATGGGCCGGTCACGTGGTTCAGGGGGCTGGTCACTATGGCCCAAGGGCCGGATCTGGCCCCTGACACCAATTCATCCGGCCCACGAAGACCTCGTCACTCCCGGAAGTGGAAGTAAAACACACCCATATAGGTGTGTTTTACTTCCACTTCCGGGAGCGACGAGGGCTTCGCGGGCTGGATGAATTGGCGTCTGGGGCAGGATCCAGGTCCCGGGCTGTAGTTTGGGCACCCCTGATTTAAGCCGATAAAAGCTGTTTTAAGCATGACAAGGTAACAATTCATAATGTTGTGGTTTTAAAATAAACTCTCGAGGAGGGGGAAAATACTCCTCCTCGACAACTTCCTATGCCCACCTCCTTCCAAACCCCTACAAGAACCCGCATCAAGAAGTGCGTGAGAACGGGCTTACACGTGTTGTGGCGCAAAACTCCTCGTATGAGGCTAAGAAGAGCCTTGGTCTCGGGGGTGGTTGAGGTGGGGTTTCAAGGTTCCCACCGGGACAAATAACGCGGGAAACTTCCCCTGAAGGCCCGCCTCAGCATCCGCCGGGTGAGGAACGAGACAGCTAACACCAAGACCAAGAGCCACCCGGCCGGCACGTGACCCAAGGGGAGGAGCCAACGGGTTCACAGTGACACACGGCCTTCCCCTTCCTCCCCCAAAAATGACAACACGTTCACCCGCAGCGAAGGGTAGTAACAACCGCTGCGCAGCTTCCCGAGCCGAGGCACTTCCGGCGCGACCGGAACCGGAAAAGGCCTACCTACGCGCCACTCTTCCTCTTCCTTCCATTCTACCTCTATGATTCTAACCATAGAGACGCGAACGTTCTGTGGCCACCGAGGGACAGCAAACGCGTATTAGAATGGGAGGCGGCGGCCAGAGGGAATAGAGGCGGAGCCACAAAAATAAAGAGAAGGAGGGTGACGTCATCTGAGAGGCGACAGACGACATAAAATGAAAAAGGACCCGGCCGACGGGGAGGCCAGCGTGATGGCCTGTTACGGGTCCGACGATGTCTGAGTGGTCTTCTCCGTCGGCGGTTGATTAAGCCTTCGTGCGGTCGGTGGCGCCCTCGTCGGCCCCACAGCTTGGCTCTCACGGCAGTCGGGGGGGGGGGGGGGAGTCGGTAAGGGCTTGTTCCCAAATGAACAGGTAAGGGACAGCGTCTTTGCTCTTTTAGCAGAGCCAAGTGTATGCTTCTCTTCAGGGAGAACAATATTGCTGGTTGTCTTTCTCCGTTCTTCTTCTTCTTTGCTTCCTCTTTTGCCACTTCGGATGTCGAGGGATGCTCATTCCCAACTTAGGTTACCAAGTGCCAAACATGGGCACTTGCAACAAAACATAAACGGAAAAAGTTGGTCACCATGGAAGTGAGAAATGTCTGAGGAAGGTTGCTGGAGTGACTAGAAGGGATGAAATCGGGAATGAGGTTATAAGGGAAAGAATTGGAACAGAACCCATCTTGAACTATATACAGTGGTACCTCGCTTAAAGAGCAAAATGCGTTCCGCGGGATTGCTCTTTAAGCAAGTTTGGTCTTTGAGCGAAACACCATTGTAAGTGACCAATTGTGACTTATGGTGTGGGGGATTGCGAACCCCAATTTACTTGTTAAGCGAGTTTTTGGTTGTTTTTAGTTGTTAAGTGAGGACGACCATTCAGAGAAAATTCTGCTCTTTAAACAAGTTAGTCTCTAAGCAAGGCACTCTTTATACGAGGTTTTACTATACTTTTTAAAGTGCTGCATCCGATTCCAAATAGAAGTATGAGAAATAAAATAAATAAATATTGGGTATCCTCATGGCGATCAGCCATTAAGATTGGCCTGAGAACATAATGGAGTGGCCTTCCATTTGCCTCCCTCATTATAGCATGATATCCCAGAACTATTGATCCAGTTCCATACATCACATTCCGATCCTGAGCCCTTTTGGCACACAAAGTCCTCCTCAGCCAAGGTCAGTGTTTTCTTCTTGTTCTACCTTATGTGAATCTGAATATTGTTGATCCTCATGGCGATCAGCCATGAAGACTGTCCTGAGAATATACTGCAGTGGCCTTTCATCTGCATTCTACATTGTGTTGTGACACCCGTACCACTGATCTAGTTCCACGAGTCACTTTCTAGTCCTCAGCCCTTGGCACGCAATGTCCTTCTCAGCCCCAGGCCAGTATTGATGAAGCTGCTGCCCTCCATCAAGATCGATTCAAGTGGGATTTATTCCACTTGAGGACCATCACTCTTCCCTGTGGACTTTGCCACCCAAGGCTGTTAGTCCTCAGGGTAGTCAGGTTAGGTAACAATCAGCATTAAATTGGTGGCAGTAGGGTCTACTCTATTACCATAGCAGGATAACCTGGCTAGACAACCTGAACTACATACAGAGACAACAAATAAAATGGTTTTTCCCATTGGGGGAGAATGTCTTCGAATTCATTACCATACAAGGCTTATGTGAAAAGAGGAAATGGACAAAGAGCACGAGGCAGACCCAGAGGAAGGTGGAAAGACAACATCAAAGAAATATTACAAGAACACCAAATAACCCCATTGGAAGCTGCTAGAAGTGCCAGAATGAGAACTTTGTATGTTCCTCGGTACCCGAAGGGGTAAAAAGAAGTAAATAAGAAGGGTGTTGAGGGAGCTTTTCTCTGTAGTGTATACAAACCACAGTAAATTGACATGGTAGGGAAGCTGCATGTTTGTGCAAATTTTAGTTGGGTATTTCCTTTGTAAAGCATCCTGAATTCAGAGGGAATGGACTGTAATTGGGCTATAATGGCATTTATCAGAATATCAAAACTGTAGTTTATTGGCCCTTTTAGAAGGCAAATTCTTTCCAATAGGTTCAAAGATAGGAGAACAGGTGCGAAAATTGGGCCACTATCTTTTGCTGCCTGTTGTGCAGCGGCCAACATTTTGCCCAACAAATTAGCTTTCTGCCTATATACAAGACTGTACAGAAAGCTATCTTATTAATATCCATAGAATCCTAAGAAATTTTGGTTGCTATCTAAACCTTTGTTTATATTACGCATAATATTTTTCACTTTTAACTGCCTCCCTCTCAAATATCCCTTTTTAAACCCTTCCTCCACCACCTAACCATTTTAAGATCTGTAACAAAGCGTCCTAGGAGGCCAAACATGTTCTAACATTGGCTTTTGTGTACTGTACAGTGGTACCTCATACAACAATTTTAATCCGTTCCACAGGGCTCGTTGTTGTACGAAACAATTGCTATACAATGCATGCATCGTATAGCGATTTTCCCTATGGGATGCATCGTACAATGATTTTTTTTTTCGCTAAGTGTTTTTTCCCATTGAAAAATTGTTGTACTATTTTTTTTTCATAGGGAAAATTGTTATGCGGGACGCCATTTCCCCCCAAAACCTATTTGTTATACGATTTTGTTGATATACAGGACGATTGTTGTATGAGGTTCCACTTTATTATCATTTCTGATACCACAATGCAAATAGCTCTAAATGTTTCCTTTCTGAACTGATGAAAAGGAAAAGGAAATACTTGATTCAGTTCTGTCCGTACCTTGTGAAGGTTTTGTGTGGTTTATTTACATATGCTTGTAAAAGAGATCTCTTTATATTCGGTATCAGAAAATAAATGTTATATGTTATCCAGCATGATAAAAAGAACGTCTATGCCTCTTCTGTATGTCAGAATAAAAATATCCCTTGTATATAAGGGAAGTTGTGCTAAATTAGGTTGAAGGTCTGCCTTGTCCAGTATCTTGTTTCAAAACTGTTCATCTGAATGTATGAAATCCCACAAGCAAGACATGAGAGCACCCTCCAGGTGGCCTAGAAATTTTTATTCAAAGTAATATTCTTTCTAACCCTAGAGATGGCATATAACTGATGTGACTTATTCTATGCATAATTTACTTTTAAGGTAGTCTCAGTTGGTGATCATCACTTTATTTTGTGGTATATACAGGTGAAACTCGGAAAATTAGAATACCGTTCAAATGTTCATTCAGTTCAGTAATGCAACTTAAAAGGTGAAACAAATATACGAGAGAGACTCATTACATGCAAAGCAAGATAGTTCAAGCCTTACTTTATTATAATATTGATGCTTATGGCTTACAGCTTATGAAAACCCAACCCCCCATTCTCATGTACCCCATAATCATCACATAATATCATGTACGCTGTATGCCATGATCATCACAAGTATAATGAATTAAGGCATATCTCTCGCTTTGCATGTAGTGAGTCTATCTCATATATTTGTTTCACCTTTTAAGTGAAATGAATGGACATTTGCATGATATTCTAATTTTCCAAGTTTCACCTGTATAGCTCTGTACTTTGTTCTTTTATCTGTTTTGAATTTCTCACTATTCAGCTTTCCTGGATAACCCTATAAAAATAAAGAAAACTTAACTGGTTATCTAGGCCCTTTGGCCCTATCTGACTTACAATTACATTTAATTTAATTTAATAGTCATATTTATATATGCTGCCCACTCAGGTAGAACCCGATTCATGTTGCGAGGGCCTCTTATGTCTGGTCCATGGAGAAAGAGAGTGAGCAGTTCCTTGCACAGTAATTTTTTATACTGATATCAGTCTTCCCACATGAAGACTTCCAGCCAATTGAAATTAATTTACCATATTTTTGGACCATAAGATGCACCTGCCCATAAGACGCACCCAGTTTTCAGAGCAGGAAAACAAACAAAAAAATTTAATATTGTATTTTGCACCACCAACCAGTGGTGGCGCTGCAAGGGAAATGGGCAAGCAGGCCAATTGCACTGAGGAAGGAAGTGATACTATAGCCTAGCCTCTTGCTCTCCTTTCAACCAGGAAGCATGTTTTCCCCTTCCATTTTGTCCATGTGGAGTAGAGACAAAGGCGACAAGGTAAATGAAACCCTTTCTTTTTAAGCACAGGTTTGGTTTCCCACTTAAATGCATTGGGAACATACAAACAGAAAACTTTTGAATACAAGAAATTTATTTCCAGTGCATTTAAATGGGAAATTGCGATTTTCGCCCTCTAGTGGCCACTTGTTTTTCATATGTTTCCCCCCCCCCCCTGCCCCAAACAGCTGAGAAGTGGCAGTAGTAGTCTTCGGCCAGCTGCGGCTCTTGTAAAATATCCTTTTACAACAGCCACAGCTGGCCGAAGACCAGCATTTGGACTATAAGACGCACCCTCATTTCCCCCCCACTTTTGGGGGAGAAAAAGTGCACCTTATGGTCCAAAATTACAGTACATTCTTCTGTCTCTTATTGGAATGTCATATACAGAGACTCCTTCACATGAAATTCTCCATCTTGAAGCACTAGGCAATCCAGTGGCTACAGAGATCAGGGAAAAGCACAGTCAGAATGCCCCCACCCACACACACACACACACACTTGTATTATGTCTTTCTCAAATCCCCATCATATCCCACAGCTGCATGACAGCGGGGTTGCTGAGCAAGTGAGTTTTCAATATGGCAATATATCTGACTGCATAATTTACAGGGATAATACTGCTGTGTTCTTGAGTATAAACACTTGCATCTTTAAACATAATGAAAAGAAATCAGAGTTTTTGCTGTTTGGAGTTTGCATACATGATTGTCTTTTTTTCTGTGTTCCTCTTCTATGACTATGGTTTATAAAACTAAATTTGTTGGCCAAAATTAAATTGTATTTGGATGAGAGTGCCCTGTCTTCTTTTTCTCTCAGCAGAACAAAATGAGTGGAGGCTTGGCACCAAGTAAAAGCACAGTTTACGTGTCCAATTTGCCCTTCTCACTGACGAACAATGACTTATACAGGGTAAGTATGCTTTGCAATGAAATATACTCATCACATTTTATTTGGCTTCTCGTATTCAGTGAGATACACATTTTATGCCTTATTCTATTACGTATGAAAAGCATTTTTGTAGTCTTGTCTTCATACCAAATCTTTAAAAATTCATGTATTTTTATGTCTTTCTAGATTTTTTCAAAATATGGCAAAGTGGTCAAGTGAGTATGATAACATGTTGCTTAATTAAAATGTAATCTGTAAATGTTAATGTTTTGTTCCAAGAATGCATAAGATGGAAGGAAATGTGTTTTTATAATACACTGCCGAGAAAGGTCTTTATTTGCAGTTCTATTGTATTGTGTGTCTTTCTTGTCGTCGACTGCGACTCGATCCGAGTATGCAGGGGGTTTTTCTGCCCCAGGGCAGTGGGAGGCCTGGTCTTGGAGGCCAGCTGGTTGTGGGCTTTCTTTGCCCTCTGAGGTAATCAGGAAAAATGCCACTGGCATGAATTAGTTTAAGGTGGATCCCAGCTTGCCATGTTGGGCTTTACCTGTGAATCAAGGAAGCCTATAATATTCATTTTTTTTATTGTAAAGATGCAGTGAGTAGGTTTCAGGCTTATAGGGTTCACTTTATTTTTATTAGAATCTCAAGTGCACTAATCACAGATAGACACAAGTGCCATGCACTTAGCATTAAAGAATTCTTCGCCCAGTAATTTGAGTACCAAAAGTGAACAGAGTTTGCATAGCCTTCCACACAGACACCAATTCTTGGTTACTTTGTGCTTTCTCCATTTCAGTAGAATATAATTCAGGACAAGTAGCAGTTCATTTTGTTGTGAAGGACAAGTAGCAGTTTATTTTGTTGTGACAATGTCAAACCATTCCCAGTAAGGAGCAGATCTACTTAATAACACAAAACGCTACCTGTAGCTCCAGTTTTATCTTTTGTCCACACTGCTCATATCTTATCTTCTTATATAACCTGAAAGGGAAAATATGTTAACTTTGGCTATGATCTCGTAGCCTTTTATGGTTTGGAAGAGTGTTGTGGCACCTCCTGTGCCATAAAGAGTAGTTGTACTTGCCCCCAGATTTTGGCAGCAACCTTAGTAGTAGTGAATTGCTGTTGCTGTATGATGGCAACAGATTTGATGACGGTATAATCCAGTGTTTCCCAAACTTATTTTATTGTGGAACACTTTACAAATCCTAAAATTTTAACAGAACACTTTGGTTTTTGTGACATTGTAGCTTTTTACAACTGACAATGGGAAATCACTAGTTGCTATTCAAACTTGCTATGACACCAGCGCCTACTGGTTGCAAAACAAACTTCTCTTGCAAGCTGATGCATCACATTGGAATACCAGTGTTCCAGGGAACAAAATTTGGGAAATGCTGATATAATCCTCCAGTGGATTTTAAAGAGCCTTTTGAAAACCACAAAGTTATCCTTGCTCTGCACTTGATCAGAATGTGAAGTATATCTTTCTTGTAGCATTCTCTTTTAAATATTGTTATTATTAAACAATTCTAAGAAGTACAAATGTATCATGATTGATAGTAAAAAAGTATTGCTCTTCAATCACCTAATTCAGTTGTTTCTTAGAGTTACTATTATGAAAGATAAAGACACACGGAGAAGTAAAGGAGTTGCATTTATTTTATTCTTGGATAAAGAGTCGGCACAGAACTGTTCTCGAGCACTTAACAATAAACAGGTAAGTAAGAACACAGCGTTGTAGGGAATTTATCAAAGTATTCAAAATGCTAAGATTCGGCTTTTCCCTTCTTTTCATTTAGCTTTTTGGAAGAGTAATAAAAGCAAGCATTGCTATTGATAATGGAAGAGCTGCAGAATTCATCCGGAGACGAAACTACTATGACAAATCAAAGTGCTATGAATGTGGAGTGAGTAAATAAGAACTCTGCTTTATCTGATCTATTTCAGAGCATAGTCTTGCTGCTTAGATTATTTGCACAATTATTTTTCAGCAGAAAATATAACATTCAAAAAAGTGGGTTATTTGTGTGTTTCCATTATTGAACCCAAACTATCTGCTTGTTTTCCTACCTTTTTTCTGATTGCAGTACTTTAGTGCAAATGTGATTATACATCCTTTCTCAAGAGCTTCAGCTGACACTGTAGATGATAGTACCTAGATAGAACTGCTACCTTAAGAATGGCAAAATCTGTTGCAAATACTGTATTTTCTTTTTGCTTTGTTATAAAACTTTTTAGGTATAGCTTCATTTTTCTGCAAGTTTGTGAAGAAAAGGAAACGGCACTACATTACCTAATTTTAGTGCATTAAGAATATTAGTGTAGTTGACCTAATTTTTTCGTATGTTAGTTCTCCAAGATATTTCGTTTTTCCGTGTGTTCTGTTCACTTTTTCAAGAATGTGCAATTTTCCCTACTTTTCCTTAAGGAAACAGGACATCTAAGCTATGCCTGTCCTAAGAATATGCTAGGAGAGCGTGAGCCACCCAAAAAGAAAGAAAAGAAGAAAAAGAAAAAAAATATTGAGCCAGAAGAAGAAATGTAAGTGCATGCGTATGTATGTGGCTGCTTTCCTACTTTTTCTGGCAATTGAACACAACAGAGAGAAAATATAGATTTTTGTATCTCTTTTTGGTATGTCATTCAGTGAGGAAGAACAAGAAAGTGAAGATGAAGGAGAAGACCCGTCCCTTGATAGCCTAAGTCAAGCCATAGCTTTCCAGGTATATATGATTTTTTTTATCACAACAAGAGAGAATTTGCCACAAAGTTTGTTCTGCTGGCTTCTGTTCAACATGATAATTACTGCACCAATGAGGACTTAGGTTTGGCCAATGACAAAGCCAAGAAAGTGGCTTCATTTTGGCAGTCCAGGGTTTGATCAGGACACGAAAGAAGAAGCTGCCTTTTTTTAAATGTAAAGATTTGTTCTCATCTTTGAGTGAGTTCTGTACACACTGTCAGTGCACATGTATCTGCTAAAATGTATTTGGGTACATTTTTACATCTGTGGTCATCTTACTCTTCCATGCATCTCTAAAGAGATTTGACTACTTCTGAGGTTCAAGAATCAAGCAGTATACTGGGTAGGTTGTTAAAATCTGGTTACGGTGTTTGCCATAAGAAAGAGGTGGATACTTTTGGCCCTACAAGTCTCTTACTCTGGCCTGCAGGGCCTCCTGCAGCGGAGAGTGGACTGGGAAAACTCAAAGACCACTTTGAGGAGTTTTCCTTCACTGCTAGTTTAATCTGCATTGCTTTCCTCCACTTCCCCAGCCAGCACTTAAGAGGAGGATCTCATGATTTGAGAAAGGTCTTCAGGGAGAGGCCTCACCCCTTTATTCCTCTAACCCAGTGTTTCCCAAACTATGTTCCACAGAACACTTCAGGACTTCAATTCCTAGAATCCTAAGTCAGTACTTTGGCTGATCAGTGGTTTTGGGAAATTGATTTAGGCTTCTGGAAATTGAAGTCCCAAAAGCAAAGATTGGGAACCACTGCTCTAACCTTTGGGATCTTCCAGATTTCACAGCTTTGCTGTAAATAATCAGAAAACAAGAAGGTGTAAGGCACAGTTACAGAAGGAACCCTCTCATTTCTGTTAAATTATGTGGCATAAAAACACTGCTTTGAATCAAAAATCCTGTGCAATTCATAGGTTTTTCCACTCATATAGATGGAGTGTCACTGTTCCGATCCTATACTATAGTCATCTGGTGATTGGAGGGCATTCATTTAGTAATGAAATGTGTTAATCATTTGCCCCACTCTACTGTAGATGTTACTAGGTTGGAGGAGAGCTGACCTTATCAATTCTGATTGAAACCAAATAAGCCCCATGGTAATGCCTGCTTCTTCTGCTTGCCTTCCTGTTATTTTTCCAGTGGCAGCTGTACAGCCTGCTCAATAAAATAAGCTGGTAATGGTTGTAGATGCTGGTAAAGGATAGCAACCAGTGAGGAATAATGAAGGGAGGTCCCTTGGTGGCGGAATAAGAATTTATGCAAATGAATATACACAAAGTTAAGAATCACTCCAGGGCCAGAAGTTCTAGCTTATGATGGAATGCATTGACTGACTTCCATTTCCATGTTCTTTCATTAGGGGGAAAATCTCCCCTCCTCCTGATATTGTTCAAGGAACTAGAACAGTGGTAACAAATCTGTGGCATGCGTACCAGAAGGAGCATGTAGACCCCTCTGTTGGCACACATGCCGTTGTCCCAGCACAGTGTTTGCCCTGCTTCTCTGCCCAGCAGCCCAATGGGAGCAATTCCTCCCTCCCCAATCATAGAGTTCACCCTGCCCCTCTACCCAGCAGCCCAGTGCTTCCTCCCTCCCCAAGCACAGAGTTCACCCTGCCCCTCTACCCAGCAGCCCAGTGGGAGCACTTACTCCCTCCCCAAACATAGAGTTCGCCCCGCCCCTCTGCCCAGCAGCCCAATTGGACCGCTTACACCCTTCCGCCAGCACAGAATTCGCTCTATCCAACAGCCCAATGGGAGCGCTTCCTCCTTCCCCCCAGCACAGAATTGATCCCACTCTTCTGTTTGGCCACTCAGTCTGTAAAAGGGTTGCCTTCACTGAACTAGAACATGAGTGTTCTGTACTACCTTTTCTGCCTGAGTGTGACTATAGCTCAGAATGGGACTACATATATACGTGTCACCAATCTCCTTGTTCTCTGCACCTGAGCAAAATCCAATCTCTTAAATTATTTGAACAATGAATTAAAGAGTCTTCTGCCTACCCATAGTATTCATACATATCATTCTTCTTCCGGCTGTTAGCAGCAAGGATAAAGTGTGATTTGAACTAAATAATCAAGAACAGGAAGGTTAGAACTCCACTGAAGTCTGGGGATGGGGAAGGACATTATAGGTTGTGTATGCCTTGGGCTGCACAGAATGAAAATAAGGGATTACTGCAGCACATAATTGAGATCACTCAAAGCTTTCTTTTCAGCACTTGATGTTTTAAAAATTCTTCCAAATGGCACATGTGTTGCTTCAAGTTGTGGGAAAGACACATGTACACAGAACAGAGTATGTCAGTATAGCACTAAGCAGATGTCCTTTCACTGTTTTTGTGCTATGGTTCATGCACTGTATAATTTTATACAACAGTCTGCAGTTATTTTGTTTCATGTCCTTATTTTCAGCAAGCCAAAATTGAAGAAGAACAGCTAAGATCAATTCAGATTGCAGGAGAAGCCTCAACATCAGATTCAAAACGGCCACGGATCAAAAAAAGTGCTTATTTTAGCGATGAGGAAGAACTTAGTGACTGATTTGTATCTTGTGTAAATAGACAAAAAACTGTTTCAATTTTAGAGTATGTATTGCTGCTAAATCTTTTTCTGCTATTGTAAATAAAGAGAGAAGTACAGTACAGTAGAATTCTGTATAGCGATTGCCCCATACAGTGATAAAATCACATAGCGATGAGGCTTGGAAGGGGAGAAGGCGTTCCGCAGAGCGATCGTTCCTATGGGAAAATCCATACAACGATTTTCCAATGGGAAAAACCGCTTAGCACCAAACATCATTGTAAAGTTTTCCCATAGGGAAAATCGTTGTACGGATTTTCCCATAGGAAAGATTGTACAACGACGAAAACCGCATAGCGATGAGCTCAATGGAACGGGTTAAAATTGCTATATGGAGTTCTACTGTACATGGAAAATACCAATATTGTAAGTAAATCTTTATGATGAAAAATACAGTATTTTCATGATGTACTAAAATCATGGACCACTTTATTTCTCTTTTTTCTCTAGTTCAGTATGTTTCAATAAATTTGGTTTTATTTATAATATACTTTCAAAAGTTAATAAAGAATATGCGAACATTTTTTAATTTTTGAAAACATAATGTTTTTTTAATGTGAACTGTACCGTTACACTTACATGCCATCCACTCTGGGCAATTCAGAAGGTAATTACAGTTTTGCCCCCAAAACACTACATACAAATAGCTGAGAGAAGGGTTATGCTCGCAATCTCTATTGTAATGTAGCTGGACCGGGATAGTGGAAACAGAGCATGGTGCATTCTGTGGAGCTTCAGTGTGTTAATTTCTATTGCTATCTATTTTTTTAAACTTTGCATTGTTTGTTTTAACCCAAATTATTCACGTTTGCTTACTCTTACTATGGTTATCCTGCTTGACCTTGTGGGATGATTATTTGGAAGAGAATTGGTCCTGTGGGAAAGCATTGAATTTGAGAATCTAGTTTGGCAAATTCCAAGCAACTGCTGGAAATCCTCGAAAAAGCCTTTGGAAAGTTTTCTTTTGAAGCTGAAAGGTATCAGGTAATGCCTGACTTATAAGAGGATACTGAGAAGAATTCGGATGACTAGAAATAGAGCAGGCGTTTTGGAGATTACTGGAAGGATGATCTGTTGCTAATTTCTTTGAAGTTTTGTTCTGTGCTTGAAGAAGGATAGGTAAGGTGCAAATACATAAAAGATTGTCAAAGAGCCTGCCTGGTGGAGGAAATAGGTGTCCTGGAGACATTGTACAAATCTATTATGGGGAGGTGCTGTTTTCTTGTCTGGTAACACCGGCTGAAACTTGCTTTTTGTTGTTAGTTGCAATACTAGGCCAATTGAATCTCGGAATTTATGGAGAAGTTGACAACCAAATCCCCAATGATTCTGTGGGCTTACTGTAGTTGTGACTTACTACACTGAGGCAACAGGATTTCAGCCACTGAGGCCTACCAGAGAAGGGAAATGATCAATCCATATTTCTTGAGCCTCTTTTATGGTATTTAGATCAGTCAATGTGCCGGTAGCCTATGCTGCCCCAGCTCTAGTTTATAGTTATTTCTACGGAACCAGTTCCACCAGGCCCCTGGATCTTGGGACCTGGTGGAGTTGGCTCTATTTCCCTCACATGCAAAATACCGAAGCCGCGTCACCTATCTGCAGCTGTGATTCTTCCTGGGAATTGCTGGGAAAGTGAGAACGTGTATCCAATTGTCCTAGAACTCTGAGGCAAAGTTGAGATAAGGTAGCCAATTGGAAATAAGACAATAAATATTGTAGTACTATAGTTCCTTCTCATCAATCAATCAATCAAATTTTAATTTATACCCCTCCTTTCTGTGACCGAGGCCGACTCAAGGCGGCAACAACATCACAATCAATACAATATAATACAGTACAATTCATATAATACAATACAATTTAAAAACAATTAAAAACAGTTTACAATGTCAAATTACAATACAAAAAAGCATATCAAAAAATAAACCCATCCATAACAGCTACATTATAACATGTTAGCAGCAATGACATCTCATTCCCCGCCTTTTAAGTCCGGGGGGGGGAGGGCGGGGCCCAACAAATGCTAGCAGGTGGAGTGGCGGGAGGGCCTCTTCGCCCCCACCGGGGCCAGAATTGAATTGAATTGAAATTTTAATTTATATACCGCAATTCTCTGCCCACGGGCCGACTCAATGCGGTTTATAAGTTAGAAGTACAGCATAATAATATCACAATAATCACAAAAAATAAATACAATATATCACAATACAACACAATACACTCAATACAATTCATTAAACAGTTACACCAAAGTGCAAAAGCAAATACAAGTATAGATTATACAAAATACCATTAAATATAGTACTGAAATCACAAGAACAATTGCCCAAACCCTCAGCTCCCTCCCATCCATGAAACAAACCCTTGGCTTCGAAACATCCTCACCGGAGCCTTAAAGCCCCCACCGCTGGGAAAACAGTTCCAACTGGACTCCCACCTCCCCCGACCGAACAGGCCAGGGAAGTGAGCCAAAGGTGTTGCTCGGGGCTCGGTGACGGCGGCTATTCGTAGCACTGTGTCCAGAAAACGGCTCCAGCTGGACTCCCACCTCCCGCGACCAGGCGGGCCAGGGAAGGGAGCTGAAGGTGTAGCGCGGCTCTTGGGGCTCGGTGGCGGCGGCTATTCATAGCCCTGCGTCCGGAAAACGGCTCCAGCTGGACTCCCCCGACCGGGCGGGCCAGGGAAGGGAGCCGAAGGTGTTGCTCGGGGCTCGGTGGCGGCGGCTATTCATAGCCCAGACAGCATAGAGGCGGTTCGTCCGGCACCCCTGCCTTTTAAGTCCGAGGGGGGAGGTTGGGGCCCAACAAATGCTGGCAGGTGGAGTGGCCGGGGGGCCTCTTCGCCCCCACCTGGGCCAGAAAGCACGGCGGCGGCTCATCCAGTGCCCCCCACCTTTTAAGTCCGAAGGGGCAGGCCAGGGCCCAACAAATGCCAGCGGGTCAAGTGGCCAGGGGGCCTCTTTGCCCCCACCGAGGCCAGAAAGCGCAGCGGTGGCTCGTCCAGCACCCCCCACCTTTTAAGTCCAAGGGGGGAGGGTGGGGTCCAACAAATGCCGGCAGAGGAGTGGCCAGAGGGCCACTACAGCATATCAGGCAGTGAAGCTCCTCATTGGTACTTCAGCAATAAAGTTTTACGGGACCAGGGTGCTAACCCAAGTTACCCAATGCCCAAAATAAATGTAAGGGGAAAGAAATCAAATTGAGACATGCAGAAAAGAGCATTATCCAGTGCACAGGAAAGAGTTGATGCAATTTTTTTGTGGCCTACCACAGAATCTGTATAACAAGCAGAATAACTGACATAATATACGGACAGGGCTGCCTAAAATTAAAGAAATGGGATATGGCCGCTATGAAACAGAAAGAGAAAATGTATGCGGTTTTGGCCAGACTGGGGAGAAGTGTGCTGTGAGAAAGCATTGACTTTGAGAATCTAGTTTGGCAAAGTGAGAGGTAGGAGGAGTGTAGTATGAAATAAACAACACTGAGGTGAATGGAATAAAGCTTCTAGGTTAAACTAAACTAGTGTAGGCTGAATAAATGCAAAGGTGGAGAAAGAGGGAGAGAAGAGAGAAAAATGGGCAAGGGGAGAGGAAAGAAAGAAAGAACGCTAGTGTGAGGGTAGGACTCATGTATTTTTTAAGCCTAGCTGAGTTGGCTACATTTATTTGCTTAAGATAAAATCAGAATTGGACAGATGTGGAAAAAGTTTTAGTCACCATTTTAGGGCAGTGATGGCCAACCTCAGCACTCCAGGTGTTCTTGGATTTCAATTACTAGAAGCCAAGTCCTGCTGATCAGGGCTTCTGGGAATTGAAATTCAAGAAGACCTGGAGTGCTAAGGTTCGCCATCACCGTTTTAGGGCTTCATTTTGTTCCAATTTCTCCCCTTAGAAAGGCCCTATGAGCCTTTGTCCATTGCCGTAGGAAGGCAATTCTTTTCTTTGTCATCTAATTGTCCTTGTGTTGAATTATTTTGATTTTTAAAAATTGGAAGCAAAATAAATCATACACATGCGTGTTTCAAGGCAAAGAAAGATTACAGGAAACTGGGAACCTTGAATGCTGAACCTGAGCATTATTAACAGTTCATATTTAGCCTGGAAATCTGCCTTATCAGAGCAATCTGCTCATTGAACAAAAGAATGATGGTTTTTCATTAAACAAATGTCATGTTGCTTATTCTGCGGCATTCGGCATATAACCCATTATGAAAACTAATATGTTATTTTTCATATGTGGGTCCTTGTTAGATCAATTGGAATAGGTAGTAATTTTACTAAATAAAGCATAAGTTGTAAAATTAGATACCACATAAAACCTAATATTTTCCCATTTATTCCACCACATCACCAGTTTTAAGTATTGTCTCTTAAAACAAGGCCAGACAGTAGATGAACAAGGTCCTTACAGCATGCTCCATCTAGGCAACCCCTATGAAGCCAGCAAACCTGCCTCTTGGAGAAACTACGAGTGTGTCAGTGAAAGCAGTTGTGTTTGGCAGTAGGCTATGAATAGGCCAGTGGTGGTGAACCTATGGCACGCGTGCCAGATGTGGCACTCAGAGCCCTCTCTGTGGGCACCCATGCAGTCACCCCAGCACAGAGTTTGCCCTGCCCTTCTGCCCAGCAGCCCAATGTGAGTGTCGTCTTCCTCCTCTGTTGCTGTGTTGGCACTTTGTGATAAATAAGTGGGTTTTGGGTTGCAGTTTGGGCACTCGGTTTCTAAAAGGTTTGCCATCACTAGAATAGGCTAAAGTGCTGTGATCAGTGAGGGAGATAAATGTTCAGTCTGAGGGATAGTGTTGTCAATATAGCCCACACTTTCCTCTTCTTCATTCTGTTAAGGAAAGGGAGAGCAGTCCTACTCTGCTGGAGGGGGAAGTAAGAGAACCAAAAGGCAGAGATGTTGTACAAACACAATGTTTGTGGAAATTTATCCTGGGATGTATAATCCTGGAAAAGGACTATGGTGGCTTAGTGGTTAAGACGCTGAACTTGATAACTGGTACTGCACAATGGAGTGAGCGTCCATCTCTGTCCCAGTCCTGCCAGCCTAGCAGTTCAAAAGCAAGAAATTGCAAGTAGATAAATAGGGTCCAATTCAGTGGGAAGGTAAACAGTGTTCTGTGCATTCCAGTGTTTAGTCATGCCTGCCATGTGTCCACAGAAATGTCTGCACACAGAGACAGTGCTGGCTCTTTGGCTATAAACAGAGAGGAGCACCGAGCTCTAGAGTCGGATACAACTGGCTTTTGAGCAAGGGCATCTTTACAATCCTGATAATGGGTGGAGAGGTGAGTGGAGTGGGAGCCTTATCAGATTTTGAGTTCCTCCAGCTCCACCTGCCTTTAGATTTCTCTCCTTCTCTGGGGAGAAAGACAGGAATTCTCTGAGACCCCAGGTAGTATCTTGAGAACATGGGAAGAAAACATCCATGCCAGGATGGCAGAAGGAAGGGAGAAGCAACATTGTGTAGGTGGAGTATTTGTCTGGTGGACTATTTAACCACAATCTTTGGAGTTCCCTCCCAATAGGAGTAAATTAATTAATGCCAGCTCCAAATTACAGTAAATTTGCTATCCATTTGAGATTGAACATACTAAAGGTTTTCCTTGCTCGAAAGCCAGTCATATCCGACTCTAGGGTTCAGTGGTCATCTCTGTTTCAAAGCCGAAGAACCAGCGTTGTCTGCTTCTGCAGACGTTTCCGTGGTTGTGTGGCAGGCATGACTAGACACCGGAGCACATAAATAGGGGTTGGATTGTGCAGATTCAATGACGCACCCACAAAACGCATTGTCTTGCTCCTACTGCACAGGAGCAAGGAGTAACATCTGGACTGGATCTTCTCCTTCACGGTTAGACTTCTCTCTGCCTCTGCCTTTAGAGAAGAGGATATGAAAAATCTAATTGTTTCTAGAAAGCTTTAACAGCAGGGATTCTCAACCTGCGGCCTGTGGACTGGATGCGGCTCATGGCACCATTTCATGTGGCACCACCACCACCTCCACCACACCCAGAAGTGCCATGTGGTGGAGGAAGGGCAAAATGGCTGTCCAGCCCCCGAAGCTGTCTGAGGGAGCATGACCCTGCCCCAGCTTTAACAGGTTGAGAACTCCTGCTTCACAGGAACCACAGGTTTGGATCCTTGAAGAGCTTAAACATGATGGCCTCTGCCATTACTACTAACCATGGGAAAGCCTGGACATGTAACCGTTTGGTTCTAGGAGAAACAGGAGTGGCCAGGTTCCGGTACCGTACTTCTGCTAAACCAGCTGCTTCTACCAGCAGCACTGAGTCTTCCTGTCCCTTTCTGTCCTCAGTCATGCCAAAAAAAAAAACTACTGCTGAAGGCTGGAAACCCACAAAGCGGCACGGAGAATAATAATAATTACATGCTTTTGATTTACAGGACACCATTCCACAATCTCATAGGTATAAAGTACAGTACTTAGAAATGGGGAGGGGCACTCGAGAATTACACGGCTTGTTCAAGGTTATAGAAGCTGGCTCTTGTTTCGGGAGGCACTGTGGCAAATCAAACTCCCAATTTGTGGATCTGCAGATGGGGGCCATTCAACAATTATGTCATCCATTGGGGGAGGGGAATTGACTCCCTCCCCCCCATGTAATCCGATTGTAATTTTAGCTTCGACCCCCTCCCCACCCTTAAAATTATGTAATTCAGATCTTTTGTATCAAAACTAATTTTTAGAGCTTTTCACAATCGGTGCATAATCCACAACAGCTCCAAATGGATTATAATCTTTGACTTGACCCCCGCCCCGCCCCCACATAATTTTTTCGTAATTCAGATGGCAGACCCCTCCCCCCTTCAAGGATCACATAATTGTTGAATGGCCCCTAGGTCCCAATTCACTGACAGGGGTACTGGGGGTACCTTTCTTCTGATGGAAGCAGTGGAACTAGGGAGGTACACTCATACCTGTCAACTGCGGCTCCGGACAATCCGGGACCTGCGCACAACGGTTCTGCGCAAGTCGCCTTCTACGCATGCGTAGAAGGCTTTTATGCTTGTGTAGAACCCTTTTACGCTTGCGTAGCCTTCTATGCAAGCGTAGAAGGGTTCTACGCATGCGTAGAAGGGTTCTACGCAAGCGTAAAAGCCTTCTACGCATGTGTAGAAGGCGACTTGCGCAGAAGGGCTGCACAGTACCTCCTTTCCCCCGCTGCCAAATTCCAGGGTTTCGGCAGCGCGGGGTGGGAAATGGAGCAAATCAGCACCAAAAACCATGAAATCCCAGCCAATCCGGGAGGGTTGACAGGTATGGGTACACTACTGTTAGGTTCCTGTCCTTATTGTTTGCAAGCCCATTTTTTAAAATTGTTTGTTAACCATCTTGGGTACCTATGGGAAGAAAGTAAACAAACAAAAAAAGACAAAAACATGGCTTCTTAAATCCTAACTCCTGTATTTTAATGTTAGTTTTTGTGAATAAAATCCACTTCATCAGACATTAGAGTGAGTTTTCATGGTATCAGTTTGTACATATCGGGTACAGAGGACACGATGGTTGGTTGGCTTAACAGTTAGGTTTGCAAATCAATATGCTATTTACAACCAATAACAGCATACAATCAATGTGGCTATTTACAACAGTAATAATAGAAGATCCCTGATTGGGGTTAGTTTGGTCATCGTGAAGTTTGGTTGTGTTGAGTTGTAAATGTTTAGTGAGTGCAAAATAAACATTCTGACATTAAAGTAAAGGTAAAGGTCACCCCTTGCTTGAAAGCAAGTCATATTCAAGTTTAGGGTTCAGTGCTCATCTCTGTTTCATAGCCAATGAGCCAGCGCTGTCTGCATCTGCAGACATTTCTGTGGACATGTGGCAGGCATGCCTAGACACTGGAGTGCACGGAATGCTGTTTATCTTCCCACCGAAGATTTATCTACTTGCAATTTCTAGCTTTCAAACTGCTAGTTTGGCAGGAGCTAGGACAGAGACAGGAACTCATTCCATTGTGCAGTACCCGGATATCGAACTGCTGACCTGCTGCCTTCCAGCCAGTGACTTAACCACTTGAGCCACTGCAGTACACATGTGCTAATGAGTTAATTGAGGTTGCTGTGAGTGAGAGACCTAGCTAAAGATCAAACACCCACATGGGGAGAAAGGCAACATATAAATAAGCCAAGATAGACAGATTTTTTCCCCCAGTAAGAAATGGTTACACACTTTGGACCTGTGATGCATTTTTGACAGCCATGCTTTAGTACAGGTACTTCCCCCCCCCCCCCCTGAAAAGATATGTAAGTCAGTAAACCAGCAAGCAAAAAGTTATAGCAATTAGGTCAACAGGATGAGATGAAAGCATGGTATGAAAGTCTAAGTCCCTGGTGAGACTGTAGAGGTCATACTAGCTTGAAGCAATTCCTGAGACATCAATGTAGGAATCTTCCTGTCTGATTAATATGATGATTCCTCTGGAGAATTTTAGATCAAATGCATCTCCAAGGTTACACGACCATCAAAGGCAAGCGCTAGGAAGTGTAGAGTGAGGAAGGAACCATGTACTGTAGGAAATCAATCCCCAATAGCCCTTTCTTATCAGTATGCAGTTTAAGGAAATTAGAGGACATTCAAGTTTAGATACCATGCCAACAGTGGTACATTGCAGGCAGTCACGTGGTTTATTGGAACTGTGATCTTGTTTATTACAATTCATGAGGTAGCAGATTAAAAAAAATATCAGTGCTGCTACGCTTTGGAATAATTCATTAGGGCTAAATACACAAGGAGTCCAGTTAAAATGTACAAAAACTGCTTATGTGATCAAATAGCTTCTGGATTGTATTCAAATATTCAAGGCCTTTTAAGCACAACCTTGGAAGTATGTCTGGCTTGCCCACGTCGTCGACTGCAACTCGTATCCAAGAATGCATTTTTCCCCCTGAAGCAGGAAAAGTGTCACTGGCGTGAATTTGTTTAAGGTGGATCCCAGCTTGCTATGAAGTGACCCACACACTATGATCTCGGAGCTACCACCCACGGCACACATGAAGTGCGACATGCAGGATTTAACACCGGGACTGCAATGGACCGCCACAGCCTTGAGGATATGGACAAGGTGTGCCTTCGCAGCCATCTGGCACGGCCTCTTCCGTCTCCATGACCGTTGGAAATCAGAGTTCCTCCTTCGCTCATTTTGCCGTTGGGCCCAATATGATGGATTCCAGTGGCATTTCCTCCACTGAGGGGGGCCATCACCCCACCTACTTAACTTGTAAGTATGTCTGGCTTGCCCATGTAAAGCATGGAAAAAATGGTTTCAGTGTTTTTCCCGGGTAAGGAGGTTGGAGTACAAGAGGCTTATTGATAGACTCAAAGCTATTGATAAGACATATCTCAAAGGTGGGTAAAGCGGCCCTGCTTTACTATATAATTTTTTTTATTTAAAAACTATTCCCAATTCCTTCCCCACCCTTGGTGCTCTCGAGGATCATGAAGGCAAACTGGCTGGGTTTGGGGCATCCTCAGTACCTCTCAAAAAAAACCTACATTCCCCTCAAAATTTTGCATAAGACATAAGTTCCATTTAAAAGAAAAAATATTTGGGCAAAGCATGGGAGCGGGTGTAACCCTTGAAGAGCAAGGGTGGGTGTGACCATCCCTTGGGCCTCCGGAGGTTGTCTATTCCTGTCACAACCCAAAAAACTACACACAGTTGTAGATTTGTAAGACCACATTTCCACATGAACTTTTCTGTGTTTTAAGTTCTTCTGGTAGATTTTCTCCTCTACTGTCAGAGACTCATTTGGAACAAACATTAGAGGCAGCCTAATCATTGGATAGGACTGCGGTGGCTTAGTGGTTAAGACACTGAACTTGATGACTGGAAGGTTGGTAGGTCAGCAGTTCGAGACCCGAGTGCTGCATGACAGAGTGAGCTCCTGTTATCTCTCCCAGCTTCTGCCAACCTAGCAGATCAAAAGCAAGAAATTGCAAGTAGATAAATAGGTACCACTTCGGTGAGAAGGTAACAGCACTCTGTGTGCTCCAGTGTCTAGTCATGCCTGCCTTATGACCACAGAAACGTCTGCAGATGATGGCAGCACTGACTCTTTGGTTGTAAATGCTGATGAGCACCACACCCTAGAGTCAGACACAACTGGCTTTCGAGCAAGTGCGGCCTTTACCTTTACTAATCAGTGGGCACTCTCCCGCATTGGGACCCTGTGTTAATGCAGAAAAGAAGAGCACTATTGATATACACTGTCCTTCCACAGGCCAGTATAGTCTTCTTTTTTATGTTTGCACGCTTTTGGCATCAAAGCTGATCCACTACTGAAGTATGCTGTTAATCCAAAGAACACTGCTACTCTGCTTTTGTTGTTGCTTAACTGCAATGTTTCTGTTTTATGTGTTTTAATGGGATGTGTTCCTAACTCAGGAGTTCCATGGTTTTAATTATAACATTGTTGGGGTTTTTCTGCATTTTACACAATATGTCTCTCAGTATTGATTATTTGGGTTCATGAAAAGGAAAGCATTATCATCCCCATATGTTGTTTGTGGGTTTCCTTTATGTATGTACAGGTCAACCATGTTTTCATTATTCAAAATGTAGGTCATGCTTTACAGCAGGAGCTCTCAACCTTTTTAAGCCAGGGACCAGGTCATGCTCCCTCAGACAGCTTTGGGGGCCAGATGGCCATTTTGCCCTTCCTCCACCACATGGAACTTCCTGGTGTGGCAGAGGTGCGGGGGGGGGGGCACATGTAATGGTGCCATGGGACGCATCTGGCCCATGGGCTGCAGGTTGAGAATCTCTGCTTTACAGGGACAGGCTCTATTTGACAGTCTAAAACCAAAAGGAACTGGTAACATCCAATAGATCCAATTATATAAGAGACACCAAAGTCTCAGGCTGGATAAAGAATTGTAACTTTATCACAGTGTGGGCAGGCTTTAAACTGTAATAAAGCTACATTTTTATACATCCTGAGACTTCAGTCTGTCTTATATAACTGGATCCTTTTGACAGTCTGTCAGAGGACAATCTTCTAAAGGAAGGTGTCCTCTATTTGAAAAAGTATCCAAGCCTAGATCAAAGAATGACAAGAAAGCAGGATAGGGTCTTGAAGTTAGCAGCTGCATGGCAGATGGAGAAAGGTACACGTCAATTGCTCCTAGTCTTTCCCACTATGATGGTTAATACCAGAGGTGCCCAAACTACAGCCCAGGGGCAGGATCCAGCTCACAAAACCCTCATCACTCCCGGATGAATTGTAAATAGGCGCATTTTACTTCCACTTCTGGGAGCAATGAGGGCTTCGTGGGCCGGACGAATTAGCATCGACGGCCTGATTTGGCCCCCAGGCCATAGTGACCAACCCCCTGAACGATGTGACCGATCCTCGGCCCAAACGGTTTGGGCATCCCTGGTATATACAGTGTGTGTGTGTGTGTGTGTGTGTGTGTGTGTGTGTGTGTGTGTGTGTGTGTGTGTGTGTGTGTGTGTGTGTGTGTGTGTGTGTGAGACGCCAACACCGTTGTTTCTAAATATGCAGTTCTACACAGGCAGAACATGGATGGATTTCTTCTTCCTTTTTTACAATAATACTATAATAATAATTTTGTGTCAGAAATTATTCTGGGTTGAAAGGATTTTTGCTGGAGGAACTCTGTTCAGGGGACACCTGAATGAGGCTCCTTTCATGCGCCCAAGATCTTTTCCCACCAAATTGGTACCTATTTATCTACTTGCAAATTTTTGCTTTCAAACTGCTAGGTTGGCAGGAGCTGGGACAGAGATCGGTGCTCAAACCGTCATGCAGTACCCAGGTCTTGAACTACCGACTTGCTGGCCTTTCAGCTAACAAGGTGAGCTTTTTACAATAACCATCTGTTAGGTAAATGAAAAGGTCACCCTTGCTTGAAACCAGTCGTATCCAACTCTAGTGTTCAGTGCTCATCTCTGTTTCATAGCCGAAGAGCCAGCCCTGTCTGTTTCTGCAGACGTTTCTGTGGTCATGTGGCAGGCATGACTAAACACCAGAGCACACGGAACACTGTTTGCCTTCCCACTGAAGTGGCCCCTATTTATCTATTTGCAATTTCTTGCTTTCAAACTGCTAGGTTGGCAGGAGCTGGGACAGAGATAGCCGCTCAAACCGTCATGCAGTACTCGGGAATCGAACTGCTGACCTCTTGCCTTCCAGTCAGCATCTTAGCCACTTGAGCCACTACAGTCTCTAACCATCTGTTAAGTGAGAGCAAAATGCAAGACTGTCTCTTAATCCATCATAATTCTTTCCTTTGTTTTTAGGAACTGGTATGTTAACTGAGGTTGACATGGTATGCAATCTTATTTGTATGTTATCTGAGAAATAAACCTCATTGTTTTCAAAGAGTCTGAAAATTCCTGTGATGTCTTATAAATAGCCTACAGCATTAGTAGTTTTAGTACAAATTTTTTTTAAAGTATCTGCACTGATCTCAATTGATGAATGGAAATGTATTCACTTGCTATTGTTTGCATAATTATGAGAGGGTAAATGATTCATGTAGGATAACACTGATGAAAAGATGCATACCATCATCTGAACTATGGGACTAATGAACTGCATTTACTGCATGTTGATGTTGCTCTTTAAGTCAGCTCAGAAGAATCTGTGTTGATGTTTCCAGCTGGATCTCTTCATTTTTTAAAAATCAGAGGAGTCAATGACAGTCAACAAGAGTGGCATAAGAGTCTCCAGATAAACATCACAGAGGTTCAGTTCAAAATAGGGTCATGACATTTGTAGCACTATCTACCAAAATGTCAAGTAATGGAAGTGCAGTGAAAAATTGATGGAAGTATCATGGGGAACAACTGTGTTCCTGCAAGTTCTCCATTCTTTTAATCCACAGAGAACTTCCTGTTGGATTCCCAGATATGTGTTCATAGTCTGTAAACATACAGCCCTTTTGTTTTTAGGTGATGCAAGAAAGGTAGGATAACTTTTTGGAGTCATTATTCAGTGATGGAGTCTGCACAATGGTAGGCATCTCTGCGATGACATTCCGCACATGCAAATGGACCTGGGAAATCAAGTCCATCTGTGTGCGGTGTTTTAGCCATTTGGATATCACATCACCCACTGGCTAGGTGGACCATGACCTGCACCATCCGCTTTTCACTTTGCCCAAGGGATCCGATGGAGGATGCTATGGTGAGTCTTAGTCCCGGCCTAACATCATTGACAAGTGATGGGCAACGCTGCCTAGTTAGACTGCTCAAGCCACCGTGCCTTGACAAAGCATGTAAAATTCTTTAAAATCCCAAGATTCCTCCAAAATTACCTACCCCCGCTATGTAATTTTGGAGTAATCTTGGAATTTTAAAGATGTTTACATGCACTTTTAAATTATAAACCTCTATAGTGGAAATTAACCTCTGGTCAGCAGAAAATCATTTTCCATGCCAAAAAACTCATATTGCAGCAGTGGAGAGACAGATGCCCCTGTGATTAAATGTTTCAAGAACCTTGCAGTCTTTTCAAACATTCGAATGTGTGCCTGTGGCCTGTTCATCTAACTCCAATCTCTCATGACCTCAGAATAGTGAAAGTTAAACTTTAAGTGCTCCTCTAACTTAAATGTAAATATCTCCAACATTATCAACAGGAACTATTCATTCCCTCACAACAGCCCTTCAGTCTATTTTCAGAGCTTTCCCTCCTCACAATATCCTTCACATCCAGTGAACAGGTCTGCAACAATGAGGACAAACTGCTGGACATCCAGACCTGTGATTTCTGCCCAGCGTCAAAAGTTTCATTCCACCGCACTCAGCCTCCCTTTGACTGCTTTTCTCCTTGGCTCTTGCCTTTCCTTTTCTCCCCAGTGCGAAGGCTTCATCACTACCTTCACTATGGCCTGCCACTTTCCTCTGTTCCCCTCCTGCTGTCCAGGGGTTTTGTTTAAATATTTATGTCCACCCAGGTGGCGGCATTTCTTCTCTCAGTATCTCTTATGACCTTCTCATTCTTCATTTTTATATTCTTCCTGCTCTTTTTCTTCTACTCTCATTCATTTTAGCCCCTGATCTACCTCTCTTAACCCTTTCCCTTCTGTTCCCTACCTTGCTGCCTCAGGGATTTCTTACCTAACACAAGTGCTCTTCCTGCATTATAAATGCACCGAATGACCTGTTTCTCTGTCAACTCAGGGACTTGTAATCCTGAATTTTGGCTTGGGTTCACTGAAGATGATGCATTGAAAACCTCCTTGAGTTCCATCTCGAAGTCAACTTTCTATAGATGAATATTTGACGATCCATCAAAATTTACATGTATTCCATTGATTTCTGTGGGACGGTTCAGGTTGGAGCTGGCTGGACGGCTCAGTGGTTTAGGTACCTACGTACCTTGGTTTAGGTACCAAGCCAGAGATTGGGGGTTCAATTCTTCAAAAAAAGAGCCAACCTATGTAGCTTTGGGAGAGCTGTACGTTCCCAAGGTGCCTCCAGAAGAAAGGAACGGTAAACCACTTCCGAGTATTCTATACCCAGAAATCCCCAGAAAGGGTTATCCTAAACCCATACTTCATAACTTTAAAAGATGATGTGATTACTATTACCTAGCTTTGAAAGAACGATATTGATCATTCTCAGACTTATTCATTCCTTTCATATTTGTATGCTGTTTGTTCTGTCTAGAGGCAAAGAGAGGGATAACAGAGCATGGCTGCAGGGTTCTTGTTTATTTAATTAATAACGCTGCATGTTTGGAAACAAGTCTTTCCTTTTATTTTGAGGATGATCTATAAAAAGCATATCCTCCAGCTGTGTTAATGATTCATTTGAATTCTGTCTGTAGCAACTGAAATTTCAGAGTGAGCCTGGAAATACCACATTGTTTTCTTTCTTTTGCTGTGGCTTGCAATCCACTTGATGACATGGTATGAAAGGATGGATGCCGCTTAAAATGCCTTGCTGAATAATTGATCATCATCGCCCCAGGCTACATCAGAAAGATGAATAGATGTGCGAGATGCAAAGGCTATGTTTCCCTGCTGGTGCACTTAATTGGTAAACAGATCATTTCAACTAAATAACAGATTTTAAAAAATTCATTTACACTAAATACAATCTTATATTTTCCATAACAGTTTTGGGGATCAAAAACTACAGGTTTTTTCCCCTCACTTTTCTAGCTTGGTTTTATTCCAAATCTCCAGCAAAATGCCACCCATTTCACATATTTTTCTGAACCGGCTTAGCTGACCAGAATAATCTGTCAATCACTAACTCAGACTAGGACCTTTGAATATCATTCCATAGATGCAAGAACCTGTCAGGATAAAAATGACACGAATGAACTCAGAGTGGCAGTGTATGATGGGCCAGGCAAATTATTATTAGCTAGAGAAGTGGTGGTGACATAATTTTTATCTAGAAAAAGTGGTACAGTACTTGAAACTGTGTTTCACTTATATGGATATTGCCAGTGATGCACTCCAAATTTTTTTACTACCACCTCTGGGCGGGGCCAAATCTGTGGGTGGGGCCAAATCTGTGGGCATGGCCAACACAATGGGGTATGGAGGTGGGCATGGCCAGCCAGGCGGATGTGGCCGCCTGGGGGAATTTCCGCTACCGGTTCTCCTGAACAGGACAGAACCTGCTTCAGAGCATCACTGAATATGGCTGAAATAATGGAACAAATAGACATTATTAGTGCCAGACAATGAGAACCAAATAACATATTTGCAGACTGAATGGGGTTTTCTCACTTTCTTGCGGAACATTAAAGCTTCATAATAACATAGCTTCCAGACCTGATCTGGGAAGCTTTGGCTGAATGTGCAGCCTTGTTTTGTTGGATCACAACTGAAAGAGCTAACAGCTAAACACATTTTCCCTTCCCCAGGCTTTCCCAGAATATTTTCATCCATGATGTAAACTGTTGATTATTTCTTGAGATGTGTGTATAAGCAAATGGATCATTCATGTTATTTTAAGACCATAATTTTTTTTCACCTCTCTAATATTGTTGTCTTCTGTGAAGTAGCATAGGAATTTGTAAATAAATTAGATATGACCTTCTTGGTAACATGGAGTGTGCATGTATTTGTGTCTTTCTGAAGCAGAAATTAAATCCTGAATTAACAGTGAATGCAGTCAGCTTTCTGAAAGCTCACAAGAGATGCTGGAAGAATAATAATAAGCCAGCAGTTGCCTCACACACTGAAATTCCATAATGCATCTTGTTACTTTTATAGACATTTTTACTAGAGGACTTAAAATTATGATGGTTTCATTATTAAAAAAATGATAAGCACATTCTGTTTTTGAGTACAATAATACTTGCCTGCTTTTACAATAATATCAATTTATTATTTTGTCTTTTAGAAAAATATCTGCAACTACTATGAAAATGTTTAAAGAAAATTTATATTTATCTCATTTGAAATCCAGAATGAAATCCAGTACTTTATTGTTATGAAACATTTATTTTTCATTCTGTCTCTATCTCCTTTATTCATTCACTATTTACTCACCACCACTACCATGCTTTATGGCTAAACTAAAGACATAACAAATGAAAGGGCATCATTCAGTACAGTACTTTAGAATCAAACTATAGATTAAAATAATATACATTTAATTTCATGGGCAGATTTTTTTTCTTCAAAACAGATATACTGTACAAAACACTATCTTTCAGATTCTTTATTACTGATGAATGCTTCCCTGTATATTAGGAATATGCTTCAGCTTTAGACAAATAGTCAATTTTGGGTGGAATGAGACACATGCAACAACAAAAACTACAAAAATCAAGATAATCAAGATAATAACTCTAAGTGCACTTCCCCCACCTATGGAATCGTTGAATGTTCTTCTTTTATTAGTTTATCATGCTTTCTCCTAGTCCCATTCATCTTGAAAAAGGTATAGTTTCCTGCACTGGCATTTTCTTTTTCCCTTTCAATAGGAAATATCCCAAAAAGCTCTCCCTGTATATCAATTATCAATCTTTTTTCAACCCTAACCCTACCTGTCAATTTATCATTAATAGCTATGTTCCAAATTTCTTTATACCATTCAAGCTGAAAATCAAAACTGACTTTCCAATGTTTAGTTATTATTAATCTCACTACCATAAATAAGATTCTCTCTCTCTTTTCCCCATTCCAACTGCAAATCTCCAAAGCTAGATAACAATGCTGTTTGTAGACACATATCCAGATTAATAGGCAATATATCATTTATTTCATTGAACACTATTTCCCATATATTCTGTATTACTGCACACTCCCACCATAAATGAAAATAAGTGCCAACCTTTTGTTTACACCTCCAACAATTTATTCATTGTTTTCTATAGAAACAACTCAATTTTACTGATGCCAGATAATATCTCCATATTGTTTTATAACAATTCTCCTTAATCCTAACAGACATAGTCTTCAAAATCCATAATTTAGCTAATTCTTCCAGTTGTATATTGGTATTTAAATCTTTTCCCAACTTATTCTTTTTTTCTAATATAGTTTTTATTAAATTTTAACAAAATACAATACCAATAATAAAAACAACATCAAAGTTACATACATAAAAAAGACATCAAAATTACATATATAACAAAAACAACCATAAACCATGCCCTCTTCTTTAAAGGATATTTTGACTATGACTTAATGTACATTTTCAAATACATTTTCATATCCACTATAGTATAATATATCAACTAAGTCAAACATCCAAATCATGGTTTCAATACAAAATTTACTATACTTGTTAATACAAAAAGGAAAAAAGAGGGTGAAAAATAACCACCTAGTGTTATTTACAATGTCCTGGAGAGCACGGAGTAGCTCAGTAAAGTTATTCCCAAAAACTCATATGTCCAGGTACAGGTCTATACAGCTCTTCTCCCATCAGTGAGTATTCCACAAAGACTTGCCAAACATTCCAGAATCTATTTTCTTTAACCATACCCTTTTTAAAATTTATCTCCCATGTTAACTTATCATTCAATGCTAAGTCCCACATTTCCTTATACCACTCCTCTATATTCATATTCACCTCATTTTTCCATTTTCTGGCGATACACTGTCTACCTGTTGACAACATTATTTCTAATAACTCCTTTTTATCTTTACTTAAATTTATACTTTCCACGTCTGTCAGCATAATAGTATTTGTAGCCAGCTTAATTTCTATTCCCATAATTTTACCTATCTCAAACTCAATTTTCTTCCAAAAATCCTTTACCACATTACAACTCCACCACATATGTTCATATGTTCCCAATACATTCTTACATTGCCAACACATTTTATCTTTCTTGTTATCTATTTGGTGCAAACTCACTGGAGTCAAATAACATTTCCATAACATTTTATAATTATGTTCCTTAACTCTGACAGACATGGTTTTCATAATTCTTTTCTTCCATTTGTTTTTCCAATTCTGTTCCCCAATCTTTATTTTTAAATCTTGTTCCCAACTTACTCTCAAGTCCTCTTGTGGATTACCTTCCTTATTTATCATTCTATGTATTTTGCTTACCAACCCCTTTATACAACCTTGTCCCTTTCTTATTTTTAAAATCAGTTCTTCAAACTCAGTCCTATCTCTTTCTAATCCAATTTCATTCATATATTTACTATTCCATTTATTAACCATCCCTATTGAAACCAATTCAATTTCAATTGCCCATACAAATTTATTTTCCTCTCACTATATTTACAGGCCCGTATCCAGTCTCTCAGCAGAGAAATCTCGTTCTTATCAAGTACTTCTTTAACCCTTTTATTAATTTTTATTGGAAAATCTGCTATATCCTCCAACTCTATAATAGGAGAAATGTCCGGTACTAGTTCCCTCTTTACTTTTTTTTCCATATTTCCAGTGTTGCCTTCATCATTCTATTTTAATTAGCTACTTTCCCCATACTAACTCCTAAAAAAGACCATTTTTCCTATATGAGTAAAATCTTTCATTTCAATTTCTTCCCAAATTACCTTTTCCCTAGCTAAGATCTTCACAACATTCTTAATTTGAAAAGCTAGGTAATATATCATCAAATTTGGCATCCCTAATCCCCCTTCCTTCTGAGATAAATACCAAAACTTTTTCGCCACTCGAGGCCTTTTTCCCCCACTGCAAAAATTATTGATCATTTTTTGGAACTCCTTAATTTCTTTGTCCTTCAATTGAATTGAAAGGGCATCAAATAAAAAATTAATTCTTGGTAATAACGTCATTTTACAAATTGCAATTCTTCCAAATCAGGACAACTTCAATTTTTGTAACTGTTGTATTCTTTCCTTAATTTCTTTTTTCAATTTTACGTAATTCAATTTCTTAAGCTCTTCGAATTTATTTGAAATATTTATCCCCAAGTATTTTAAATTATCCTTAATTTGTAAATTAGTCTTTCCCTTTATCCTTTGTTGTTCGTCCTTTTCCATATTACACAATATCATTTCTGATTTATCCCAATTTATTCTCAAACCTGTTATGTCCTCAAAGTCTTTCAACAGCACTTGTATTCTATCCAGCACCTTCCCAGGATAGTCTTCAAAATCCATAATTTAGCTAATTCCTCCAGTTGTATATTGGTATTTAAATCTTTTTCCCAACTTATTCTTAAACTCTGCTATTGACTCGCCTAATATTCTATAGATATTCAAGCCACCTAAGCAGGGTTTCAGAGATGACTGGGATCATCCTGGATTTCATTAGGAAGATTTAGCTTTCCAAAAATAATAACTTTTAAAAGAAGAAATACTAAGAGGTGGGAAAGCAATCTATACCAATAAAAAGAGGGGTTAACTGTTGGGTTCATTCAAAGGCTCCCGCACCAGGCACAACCATCCCCGACCTAGCCTTCTGCACTCACCGTAACCCCTGCCTTCTCAGCACCGCAGAGTTTTGGTCATCGCCAGTGGGGAAGCAGCCCCATGAATGGGAACAAAGGGAAACAACTTCAATTCCCAATGCCCTCTGCGCCGTGGTGCACCTCAGCCAATCAGGCTGAGAGGCACGAGCAAAAAGAACATTGGGAACCGCGGCACACCCAATTGAAATCGAGCCGCAGGAAAAAAACCACCACATGAATGCAAACAAAACAAACAAAACTCCAAGTCCCAGCGTCCTATGCACTGTGAGCACTTCAACCAATCAGGCTGAAGAGTGTGAGCGCGCAGAACGCTGAGAAAGCTGGCATGTGAAAAATAAAATAAAAACACGCCAGCCTCCCGCAACGGGAACACAAGTCCACCGCATGGCCTCGCAAACAAACACACACAAAAAAAACATGCCGAGACCACCGCTGGCCTTCTTTCCTGGAGCAACGGGGAGAAGAGGGACTCCCTCTCCTCCCCACTACCCTGCTGAAGACACGGTGAGACCACCACCGGCCTCAAAGTCAGTTGAGCCGGGGTGGGGAAAAAAACCACCAGCAGGCAGCAGTTCGTGAGGGGAAGCACCCTCCCTGGTGAATGACTGACTGCTGCTTTTGTACTTCCGACAGAGGTAATACAAAAGCAGCAGCCAGCAATCCGCAAGGAAGAGCACCACCCCTTACGGATCGCTGCCTGCCGATCTCCGGTTAGGTAAGCCAGGAGAGAAAGGAGACAGAGAGGAGAGAACCATCATCAGGCAGATAGCTCTTCTCTGCCTCCTTCTCCCCTGACCTACCTAACGAACCTTAACGGGGGAAGAGCCAGCTGACTGCCGGCTCCTCTTTTCCCCCATTGCTGTATCAAAACCAAAATTCGAAGCAGCAATGGGGAGAAGAGGAACTGACAGGCAGCCCATTCTTCGCGCAAAAATACACAAAAACAACAAAACCAAACATTTACCCAAAACTCCAAACACAAAAAATAATAAAACACAAATAAATAAACAAACAAACACATTAACCAACAAAACAATGAACAACAAAATCCACAAACAAAAACACCCAAAATACCATGAAAGCACAGAAAAAACACCTAACTACACACAAAAATACCTAACTCAAACAACAAAATACCACAAATTAAACAAATAATCACAAAAGAAATCAGAAACATAAAAAACAACCAGAAATAAAACAATTAAACACATCTTTAAAAAAAAACCAAAAAAAAAACACAAAAGAAGAATCAGAAACACCTACCAGTCCAACACCAAAAAACAAAACAAAAATCAAAACCCAGATTAAAAAACCCAGAGAACTCACCAGCACGTCCTGCCTCCACGACTCCAGAACAGAAATGAAGAAACAAAGACTACTTACCGGAAGAAGCCCCACCTAGAGGCCGGGAGAGAAAACACAAGTCAAACAAAAAGAGAATCCAACACTATTACTAACAGCCCCACCTAGAGGCCACAAGAGTAAAAACAAGTCAGAAAAATAAGAAAAAATCCAAATCACAAATAAATCTAATAAAATAGATTAAAAAGTCACAAACCACCAATGCAAAACACACCCACCCAAGCCACCCTTAACCAAAAACAACAATAACACACAAATAAAAACTGCCCAGCTGGCTGAGCTCAAATATGCTAGTATTCTATAAAATCAACACAGAAGTGGCATCAGATGATGAAAACAAAGAATCAATGAAACTCAAAGCCTTCTCCTGCATTGCGCACACTCAAACTGTGAGGAGTCCTGAATGAGGGTATTTGGGCCGCATTTTTCTATATTGAGCTTAGCTGTTCAATTAAATTAGAATGCATGCTGTATTTTATTGGCGTTGGCTCTTGGTTCACACGCTCGCACGGCACACACACGTGTGGATTACCTTCAACAGGTGCAGGACTAATCCCGGGTAGCAGAATAGTGGAATGAACACAGCCAACTCATGTATAAACTCATGTCTATTAAGCTGTAGTATTATTCCAAGAGTTGTGAATAAACCATTGCATCGTTGTTTGAATCACCGCTCGTTGGACTCTTCTTTATAAAAGTTTAAGACACAACAGTTGTGTTTGTTTGGATTCATGAGCGACATTTCATATGCCCCACACAACTCTAATCACTTGAGCAGCACTTACCCCCAGCCCATAATTTCTCTTAGTTGTGGGTTGACTCCTTTAATTGATTTTGCTTTAGCCAGGAAACTTCAGTCTTGTAGATACAGTCAACTCTCACATAACAACGCATTTGGATAGCATCATTTTCACTTAACAACGTGTCATTATCCAACATGTGTTCCCCCGCATAACAACATTTTTAGTGTTGTTGTCCGGACAACAATGCTAAAATAACCATCATTATCCGGACAAAAATGTCGTTATGTGGGAAACTTCATAGAAACCCACATAACAACAAAAATAACTTAGCAACGCTACTTGGGGAACCAAGTAATATCGTTATGCAAGGCTCTACTTTACTATACAATTGTTGCACATATGATGACAGTGGCCACAGGTCCTTACCAGAAATAGCAGAGAGAAGCCAACAGCTTCTTCTCTACACATCTAATTAAAAAAGCACAGTCAGCAACCAATTTAAGGATGTGGAGTTTGTCTTTGGCTGCTCCTAGGAGGTCTTTGTTTGATGTTAATATGCAATAGGGTCAGGTGGGAATCAGCAGTAACTTTGAAGATGGTACTATTGTTATCATGGTATGGAACTTTACTGACCCAATGCAATCGAGTTTGGGGAATAGGCTCTTTCACAAGTAGCTGCAAGTGGAAGTCAACATACAAGAAGAGGAGGAAGAATGGAAAAATGTGATTTTACTTGAAGAAGAGAAAAATATATAACACTAGTAGAGGTTGCCCGGCATTGCCGGGCTCTTTTAAATTGTGTTGGAAGGTTAAAGGTCAATCTTTGAAGAAATCAACCCTGACTGCTCATTGGAAGGTCAAATAGTAAAGACGAAGCTAAAGTACTTTGGACATCAAATGAGAAGGGAGGATTCACTTGAGAAGGCCTTGATGTTGGAAAGGTGGAGGGTAAAAGAAGAAGGGGGAGGCCAAGGATGAGATGGCTAGATGGTATTGTAGACACAGTGGGCACAGAACTGGGAGTGCTGAGGGGGAAGGTGGAGGACAGAGGCGCCTGGAGAACATTGGTCCATAGGGTCGCAAAGGGTCAGAATCGACTGTGCGACTGAACAACAACATTATTGTGACCTTTTGTGTAAAATTGTGATTTTTTTGTTATTGTTTTGATTTGTTTTTACTGTTGTGGCCTTTTGTTTGGGGCTGTTGTGTGTTTTTGAATTGTTTTTACTATTGTGGCCAGCAGGTGGTGCTGGTACTGTTTTTTCTCTCCTGGCCTCTGGGTGGAGCTTCTTCCAGTAAGTAGTCTCTTTCTTTATTCATTTCGTTTCGTCATCCTGCAGGTAGGACGTGTGCTGTTGATTTGGCTTGTTTTCTTTATTTTGTGTGTGTGTGTGTGTGTGTGGGTGTTTGGGTTTTGTTTTTGACTGTTTTGTTTTTGTTTGTTTTTGTTTACTTTGTATTGTTTTTGTGTATTTTTGGATGTTTTTGATTGTGTTTAAAGGTATTTTTGGATATTTATTTATTTATTTTTATGATTTTTGTTGTTGTGGTTTGGGGGGGGGGGTTGGTTTATTTCTGCGGGCTTTATTGTGTTATGGTGCTTTGATTGTGTGGAGTCGTGAAAGTAGATCGGGTTTCCCCTTTAATATCAGTGGGTGGGGGGTGTCGATCCCCCTCTCCGCTGGCTCCCCGGGGTTTGGGAGGTTTGTGGGGACAAAAGGGGTATGTCCCCACAACCCTTCTGGACCCATGAGACCAGGGAGAGGGGATCGGTTCTCCCCCCCCCCCTTAGAGAAAACTCCGTGTGGTTTCTTCTCTTTAAAGACGGGGTTTTTTTGGGGGGGGGAATCGATTCCCTTTCCCTTGTCTCATGGGTCCAGAAGGGTTGTGGGGTCATACCCCTTTTGTCCCCACAAACCTCCCAACTCTAGGGGAGGCAGCAGAGGGGGGATCTCAACCCCCCACCCACTGATATTAAAGGAGAAGCTCCAAAGCTCCAATCGGGACCTTCAGGCGCCGTTGGTGATGGAAAGAAGGGCGGTTGGTGTTTGCGTGGCTGTGAGGCGGTGAGTTTGTTTTTAATTTTTCGGGTGCCGGCTACCTCAGCGTTCTGCGCGCTCATGGCACGCAGGATGCTGGGGCTTGTAGTAATGGGTTTATGCTTTGTGTTTGTGCTAGGTTTTTTAAAAACTGTTTTGTTTTGATTGGCTGCGGCGCGTTTCTGAACGTTCCTTGCACCTCACTGCGGCAGAGCCTCTGAGGCTGATTGGCTCTGGTGCGGTGCGGCACAAGGAACGTTGGGAAATGAAGTTGTTTCCCTTTCTTCACGTTTGTGGGGCTGTTGCCCCACTGGCGCAATTCTCAATCCTGTGTTTACCTGCGTACCCAGTTCGGACGTGTTCCCGAATGGAGGGTGCAGGCTAGTGGGGCCTGGCTAAGGAGCCTATAGCAAGTTCCAACGGTTAACCTTCGATTTTATATATATATAGATTTGCAGGAATAGGTGAGGGATCATTCTGCTGTGTCAGTGGCCACAGAGACAGAATGGCAATGGTGACAACAGAGGCAGAAGCTGGAGGTCATCTGATAATTTACCCCATAAAAGCCATAGCATTATTTAGAAGCATTTTTAGTTTGGCATATATCCCAACATTGTCACTGGCATGGATTGAAGGTACACAACAAACAGGAAGAAGGATGCCAGCCACAAAAGCACTAAGTAGCATACTGCCGCATCTGATGGGAGCCCGTTTCAGCAGGTACCAATCTTCCATAGGCAGCAGTATCCAGTCCTTAACTCCTCTGTTCCCCCCCAAAAGCTTTGGCAATCCATAATGTCAGAAGTGGAGTGGGCAAATCTAGGACCAACAAGTTGCAGATGAAAGACCAAATCAACAAAGGCATTAAGAGTTTGGATTGGTAGGTCTTCTCTGCCATGCAACATGTGGGCTTCAGGTGCCTGAGGAGAATGCTGGCCTGAACCTGATATCAAAGGAATGATACGGAGCTTGGCATAGCTGTCAAGTATCCCTTATTGGCCGGGAAAACCCCTTATTTTACCCTCATGCCCGCCATCATCCCTTATTAATTAGACTGCAATGCCTTATTGCCGCCATTGGAGGGCAGCACAGGATAAGCATAGCTGTCAAGTATCCCTTATTTGCTGGGAAATTTCCCTTATTTCCAAATCCAAAGCTTGACAGGTATGGAGGTTGGAGTGGAAAGGGAGTTGCTACCAGTCAGAGCTGACAACATAGGACTACGTAGATTAAGAGGGTGACTCTGTGTGTATCAGCATCTCATGTTCCCATTCCGTCCCTAAAGCAGTAACAGGTTTTACATGAAACAGGTTAATGCTGGGCTGTGTAGTTGCACAATGAAAGTGGAACAATTGTTAAGGGTTGAAGTGATTGCAAGTTCCCTCTGAAGTATCCCCCCCCCCCCACTCCACACCATGCTCAGTATGCTCCCTAGCCAAAAACAATTAATCAGATGAAAAGTTTGATATATAAAAAAAGGATATTTACTCACTATATCAGGGGTTCCCAACCTTTTCAAGCCAGGGGCTGGGTCATGCTCTCTCAGTCAGCTTTGAGGGCCGGACAGCCATTTTACCCTGCCTGCATGATGGGGGTGCCATTTTGTCCCAACAGGGAACTGGCCATTTTGTTTCTTGAATGCCTTTGGAGAGGTAGGGGGCCACATGAAATGGTATCATGGGCCTTATCCATCCCATGGGTCTTAGGTTGGGAATCCCTGCACTATATAATCGTGAAATCTTAACAGTTTGGTTTCAGATTCATTAGAGGAGGATGAAGATTTAGATTAATTTAATTGGGGAAATGAAGCTTTTCCCTCCATTACGGTTGTGTGGCTGAAAAAAGAATACAGAGAGAGTTCAAAATGGCTGCATCTTCCTCAAGAACAAATGGCCAACTGCCCCCAACAAACAGGATTGTGGTTAGGCAATTAAATTCCAACTGAAAAGGCAGAAGTTTTCTTCTGACTGATTAGGAAACGAAAATGTGCAAATTAGTCCTTGTAATCCCAAGGATTATGTGTTAACCCTTTGCTTGCTGAATTGCCATATCCCAACAATTTAAAACAGCTTCCCTATGATAGGCAGGATATATGTCATAGTACTCTATAGGTATTTCCATATGACAGCTCGCTGCATTTTCAGCAGAGCATTTCAGTAAACAATGTAGAGTTCAGAAGATAACTTGGCACATGGGCAGAAGGGAGGGAGAGTTGCAATTACTGGTTACAAAAGCCAGTGAGGTTACCTGGGAGCCCAAAGTAGCAGAAAGTGCCCAAGTGACTATAATTCGTCCCTTTGAGACTGTGGAGTAGGCTGTGGGGAAAACCACGGTGCCTTTAATAAAAGCTGTTTCAAGCAAAAGAAAGTGACCCATTTGTTGCAGGGACCTTCCCCACTGCCTACCCCCTCACTATTCAAAGAGAGATTATATCATTTTGCAACATCACCGACCAAACTCTCAGACTACAGAAAACAAAACTTTAAAGGTTATTTCTCTGGAGCATCGACATTCACCATCCAGTTATTGAATGAGCCAGAAACAGTCCTTTCAGGTGCTTAACACAAATCTGCCTTACAGAACTGTCCTTCAGATACAACGCAATCCTGGTGTGGCTATGACTCTTGGAACAAAAACAAAACAATCATCTATTTTAAGAATATCTCCTTCGTTTCTGTAGGTCTCTGTTTTTATAGAAAAGCCTGAAATGTTGAAAAGGCCAGAATGAAATGTGAAAACATAGACACTTCAGTGGCAAACAAGCTGTTATTTGCAGGACTGTTTGGATTAGTGTTCTGGAGAGAGTCTGAAAAAGATATCAGTGTTGAACATACACAGATGTTGGCATCTGGACCTACATGTGAGCACATGTTATTTTAGCAGATACCAAAATTTTGGCTGCACTCTTGGTCATTTTACAGCCATTTCTGAGGGTTTCTTTTCTCTTCATCTGTTTCATAATTTGTAGTCCTCAACACACACTATTTCATGTGACAGAATACACAATCTTGTGTGAGTTGTTCAGCAAATTAATTGGATGAATTTGACTCATTTAGCTAGTTAGTATTCTCCTGTGGCAGGGACAGAAAGAGAGAGAGGGGGGAGAAAAATTAAGTTCATTTTCACAGACTGCTTCTTGCTGTTCTTATGTAGTCTGACTTTACTGTGGAAATTACCTCGTATTATAAGAACTGAAAAAATATTTCAAATTCCAAGCCACGCAAAAAAATCTGCAGTCTTGTAGGGGCTAAGGCCAAGCGGATACCTAATCTTAGCAGCCAGGGGCATAGTCCTTGTGCAAAAATGTTGCCAAAGTGTGATTACTAGAATGTCTGTTCTTCTCATCACTGATATGTGTTTAACACAGAGTATCGACAGTCTTTGCTTTCTCCATGCAGAATGTAGCATCCTTGATCTTCCTTGGTGAATCCCCCTTCTCAGGAGGGGAGACCTTAGGAGTATAGCAGAGATCACTGTGTGTGAGAGTACATGATTGTTACATGCCAGAATGCATCTCCCAAAGAATGTTTGCCCACGTCATCTGATCCTAACATACTGCACAACTCAAAATGCTGACACCAAGAATGGCAAGCAAGACCTTGATAAAGGCACTGGCCTTTTTGGTGGTGACATCCATGCTATGGAACACTATGGCAGTGGAGCTGCACCAAGCCCTATCCCAGGATAGTTTTAAAAACATCTGGAAACTACACTGATTAAGGAAGCTTTTAAAAATCTTCTCCCTACAGCCAATTAGGGACAGGAGTGTTAAATATATTACATTTTCTTTCTTTCTTTCTAACATGTTCCCACCAGGTTGGGTACTGGGATTGTATTATTATGTATGTTGTGGTTTTAACTATGTAAACCACCCAGAGTGGGAATATCCCCCAGATGGGTAGTAAAGAAGTTGAATGAATGAATAAATGAATGAATGAAAAGTCTTGCTGGACTTCTGCTCACGTAGAATTGGTTAGCAATGCTTTCAGGTTGTGGAGGAACATGGAACAAATCATGAATCTTTCAGGATCATTACTCTTCCAGGCTATATGGTGGTACTTCCAAATCATAGCTGTCAAGTCTCCTGTATTGGATGGGAAACTCCCGTTATTTACCCCTCTTTCCCGCCATCATCCCATATTTGTATTTCCCCATAAATCTCCCGTATTCTATAATTTTTTAAAAAATGGGCCGGGAACTACAGCCCCCATGGTGCCTTGTGCGGAAAGAAAAGGCAAAACCCGTACTGCACATGCGCATGGGTGCAAAATGGGCCGGGAACTACAGCCCCATGGAGCCTTGAGTGGAAGGAAAAGGCAAAACCCGTACTGCGCATGTGCACCAGTGCAAAATGGGCCAGGACCTATAGCCCCCATAGTGCCTTGTGCGGAAGGAAAAGGCAAAACCCGTACTGCGCATGTGCACCAACGCAGCGACTACTCAGCGCTGCTGGATTTTCCTTATTTTCAAATACAAAACTTGACAGGTATGTTACAAATACTGCAGTAAGAGAATAGATTATTCTTCCTTTATCCAAAGAATTCTTATTTTGTGTAATGACTTTAATGCATTCAATTATGTTTCTACATTGCTGTTTATTTTTGATATATGTACAAAATGTTGAAATCATTGCAAAAATATTCCATATGCAGCACATTTCACTTACTGAGAATACAAATGAGCTTATATTCCACTGTAACTCAAAGAAAGAACAAAAACAAAGGGTGAGTTAACTGTACATTAGTATTAAATCAGCAATTATATTAGATCATATATATCCTGAGGGATATTTTGGCAATATTTAGTGTGGGTTTCTTTACACATAGCTTTACTCCTGCTTTTGGTTTCTTCTTGTACTCCCATACATAACACAAGCTTATCATATCTACAGTGCTAAGATTCATATATTGCTTGAATGCTTGCATGTTGGAAAACATATTGAATACAAAATTACAAATTAAGGAACTACCCCATATATACTCAAGTATAAGCCGACCCAAATATAAGCATAAAGGTAAAGGTAAAGGTTTCCCTTGCTCGAAAGCCAGTCGTATCCGACTCTAGGGTGCAGTGCTCATCTCTGTTTCTAAGCCAAAGAGCCAGCGTGTCTGCTTCTGCAGACGTTTCCGTGGTCATGTGGCAGGCATGACTAGACACCGGAGCGCATGGAATGCTGTTACCTTCCCACCGAAGTGGTCCCTATTTATCTACTTGCAATTTCTTGCTTTCGAACTGCTAGGTTGGCAGGAGCTGGGATGAAGACGGGAGCTCATTTCATAGGTACCTAATTTTGACCTGAAAACCCAGGAAAATATATTTACTCGAGTATACACTGAGGATGGGAAATGCAGCACCTGCTAGTGAGTTTCAATACTCAAAATACATGAAAATATGGTAAAATTAATTAAATTGTTGGCACATCTCAATCTGATTTGGTCTTGGAACCCTCATGGTTATTGACCCCAGTACAAGCCGAGTCCCCTTTTTGGGGTTATTTTGTGGCTAAAAACTCAGCTTATACTCGAGTATATATGGTAGGTTATTACTTGGTGCTGGGAAATAACCAGGGAACAAAGTCTAAAAATGAATATTAAGAAAATTAGTTCACAGTAACCAGCAAAGATGTGGCAACCCAAGAAATGCAGTTAAACATCCCAACAAAAGTGTGACAAATGGAAAAATGCCAGGGTGAGTGAATGAAGAAATCATAAAATGCAATAAATGTGAATACTTTGGTCATATAAATGGCAAATGAAATTGCATATTTCATTCATTCATTCATTACATTTTAAAACCACCTATTTGGGATATTTCCTAGTCTGGGTGGTGCACAAGCAATAAACAGCAACATAATAATAATGAAACAACAACAAAATAAATAAAATAATAAAATGTCATCCATCAAGAGAGCAATAGGATTGGGACTTTCAGGTCATGATGAATGGGGGGAAAGCACATGGAAGACGAAATCACATTATTTTTGTCTTCTCTTCCTACTGCCACCACTGTGTCTATGTTCTTTCCTACTAGCTCCATCGAATGGGGACAATAGAACTGAAAGGATATGAAAGGCAACTCTTTCATAGCAAACAGAAAGAGCAGTGCACAGAAAATCCAGAAACGAAAGAGGCTCCTCAAACAAATCTGAACCAAAAGCAAAATGAAAGTTCTTGCCATGCACTTGACTAGAGGGAAACCAACAACATTGAGCAAATTCTTGCATTATAATCAACAATCTAACCTTGTTAAAGCAAGAGGACAACAACATAAGAATGAAAGCATTGTTTTGCTGAACCAGTTCAATATTGGCTGGGTGCAACATTTGGTTTCAATCGTAGTTTGCCAACAGTAAATTACAGAATGAACAGGACAAGAGCAGGAAGGGTATTCTGCTTTTCCTTCAGGCATTTCCAAACACACCTTTCCATCTGGATAAAGTAAGCCACTACTCTTTCTTAGTATACAGTGGTACCTCGCTTGAAGAGCATAATGTGTTCCACGGGATTGCTCTTTAAGCGAGTTTGCTCTTTAAGCGAAACACCATTGTAAGTGACCAATTGTGACTTCTGGCGGCGATGATTGCAAATCCTGATTTAGTTGTTGAGTTTTTGATTGGTTTTAGTTGTTAAGTGAGGCGACCATTCAGAGAAAATTCTGCTCTTTAAGTGAGTTATTCTCTAAGCGAGGTTTTACTGTATTTCTTTACAAGATCCAATATGTTCTCTTTGCAGCGGATGCTACTGAGGTAAAGTTATTTAAAGTGCCACTGATTTGTGTTATAGCAGTAGTGTAGACAAAATGTACACTGAGTGTTGGTTGGGTGGAAGTAAATAATCTGACTCCCCAAAGGGGCCAAACAGCTATGGGCAGATGAACCCCTTTAGGTGGGGTGATGGTCCCCTCAGTGGAGGAAATATCACTGGAAACCATCATACTGGGTCCAGTGGCAAAATGAGTGGCGGAGGAACTCTGATTCCCAATGGTCATGGATGTGGAAAAGGCCATGCCAGATGGACTGGCTGTGAAGGTACACTTTGTCCATATCCTCAAGGCTGTGGGAGTCCATTGCAGCCTCGGTGTTAAATCCTCCATGTCTCATTTCATATGTGCCACAGGAGATGGCTCCATGATCATAGTGTGTGGGTCACTTCATGGCAAGCTGGGATCCACCTTAAACAAATTCATGCCAGTGGCTTTTTTCCTGATTGCCATGGAGTGCGAAGGTGGCCCAGAACCAGCCGGCTGCCAAGACCAGGCCTCCTGGTGCCCTGGGGAAGGAAAAAACCACGTATACTTGGATCAAGTTGCAGCTGACGAGACAAAATCAAGAAGTTATTTTAAGGAAGAGAACAAAATCCATTACCTATGAATTAAATTCAGACTTTGGTTTCTGATTTTAACATCTCTCTAACTTGAAGGCTATTATCTGTCTGCAATGTATGTTTACTTTATACTTTAAAAAAATCATTGTAAGTAAAGGATAAAAATGTCTTTACAAATGTGCTAAGTAAAACAGCAATTAAGCAGAGGAAACATACATACTTGGTTTCATGGTTGATCCATGTTTCATATGTCAGGTTAATGTGGCGGATCGAAGCATTGTCTTTTACTGTTTCTGATCCCATGCCAGTCTCATAATTTTAAAATAAATAACTGTTCACACTTAACTTGGAATAATTACTAATTATCATTATAATATATTGTTGTGCTATGCAAATCTCTACACGTTTAGACTGTGATGGGGACTGTGGTGGCTTAGTGGTTAAGACGCTGAACTTGACAACTGGAAGGTTGGCAGGTCAGCTGTTCGAGACCCAAGTACTGCATGACGGAGTGAGCCCTCTCATCGCTGTCCCAGCTCCTGCCAACCTAGAAGAATGAAATATATTACAAGTAGATAAATAGGGACCACTGCAGTGGGAAGGTAAACAGCATTCCGTGCAATTCCGGTGTCTAATCATGCCTGCCACATGTCTATGGAAACTCTGCAGATGCAGACATGCTGGCTCTTTGGCTATAAATGGAGATGAGCACCAAACCCTAGAGTTGGATATGACTGGCTTTTGAGTGACCTTTCCCTTTAGCTCTGTGATCAACAGATCCCAGTTGTGGATAGGGGTGTAAAAACTTAAGCCTAAACCTACCTTTTCATGTTTCTGCAAAATTGATATGCAGGCAGATTTTCTTTTAACTCTCTTAATTTGATATAACATTGACATGAGCAGAGAATTGTGGAGGAATTTATTAAATAATTCTTCACAATAGAATGTGCGACAAGATAAATGTAGCAATATGTGCTCATTTCTAATGTTCTGTGGAGAACATTCCTTACATCTTTCCTGTGAAAAATGGAATCAATTAATCACATTAATTAAAAAAGCTGTGATATTAGAATAATTTTCTTTAATATTCTTTTTAAAACCTCCATGTGAACAAATGTTTTGATGAGGATAATCTGTGCAGGCGAAATTCTGATCTCTTTGAAACCAACATTACTGTATACTGTTGTTGGTACAAGAATGTAACAAATACTCACAAATGTTATCATCCCCGATGGACAAGAGTATAATGATACATCTAGATCAGGGGTTCTCAACCTATGCCCCATAGGCTGGATCCGGTCCACAGCGCCAAATAATCTGCCCCCTGACCTCATTCCAGCTGCTGCCACCGCCACCAGAATCAACTGCAGACTCATTTATGGCCATCATAAATGTGTTTACTATAGCCGTAAATGAGTCTGCGGCCATTGTAAATGCATTTACGACAGTCACAGATGCATTTTACAGCAGCATTTATGGCGGAGGGAACCAATCTGGCATTCTCAGCTATCTGAAGGGGCATGGACTGGCCCATGGATAAAAAAAGGTTGAGAACCCCTGATCTAGACACCTGGGTTTGTGTGTGTGTGTGTGTGTGTGTATTAATCAGCCAATGAGAGATTTATCAATCCTGCTTGAGAGCAAAGACACCAGTTTGCTTTTCTCTTTTTAAAGGATTTCTTTAAATTAAGAATTAACAAAATGGAAGGGTTTCCCTCAACAAAATAGAATGCTTGTAATACAAACACTTGTGCAAATGTTTCACAAAAACATTGAACAATGAACAAAAAACCCTATAATAATCTTCCCCAGCAGGAAAAAAATTGTTCAACAACATTTTCCTTTTCATCTGCAATAATAACTACCTGCTGAGCGCAGTTCCATTTCAAATTCTTCTGCAAACAAAAGTTGAGGGAAAAGCTGTTTTTCACTCCTTTGCTCCAGCTCCTACAGTTGCAAACACATCTATCCCAATTCTACTGGTGAGTCCTTGAAATGGTGGAGCAGATGTTAGAAGGCACAGGGAATAGCAAGGTGAGGTAAAAATCAACAAAATGTGCCTCCTACCTTATTCTGTTAGTGAGAGTCCTTTGTTGAATCAAAAGTCTAACGTGACTAGAAACATGTATCTGTGGGGTTCAAAGTCTAATTCAACACTATTGCAACCATTTTTTAAAATCAAAAATGGACCTATGAAATGCATCAGTACCACACAATAATCCTATGAGTGTGGTTTTTCACTTTTGAGGCTGTTCATTTTTCTATTTTCACTGAATTATGTCTGAACAGAACAACGTCTAGCAAGAGCCAATATGGTGTAACAGTTGCTGTGCTGGAGTGGAACTCAGGAACCCAGAGTTCAAATCTTTGCTTCCCAATGGAAACTCACTGGGAGTGCCAATTATAAAACCAGCCATTAAATATCTCCCTTATCTCAAAACCTGTATTAAGATGCTAAGGTTCATGACTGGATGGTCCGTAGGCCAGTATATCAAAATCCAAGTGCTGCATGAAGGAGTGAGTTCTCATCATCTGTCCCAGGTCTTGACAACCTAGCAATTCGAAACCAAGAAATTTCAAGTAGATAAATAGGCACTGCTTTGGCAGGAAAGGTAACAGTGTTCCGTGTGGTCTGGTGTCTAGTCATACCTGTCACTTGACCACAGAAATGGTGCAATGCAGACAGTGCTGGCTCTTTGGCTGTAAACGGGGATGAGCACCACCCCTAGAGTCGGGTGTGACTGGCTTTCAAGCAAGGGAGACATTTATCTAATCTGGAAGTGGCTTGATGACACAGAATGGCACAACAGAACTACCTTAATCTATGCGGACGACAGAGCAGTGACTGTTCAGGGATCAAGCTCTGATGAGGCAGCTGAAAAACGTACTGGAGCACTTGAAGAATTAGGACAGTGTTACAACATCAAGCATTTGAAGCCTAATCCAAGCAAGACTCAAGTATGTGCTTTCCACCTTTGAAACTGAGAAGCAAGGGTTGAGTTGAATGTTACGTGGCAAGGGAACCGATTACAGCATTGTTCAGCACCGAAATACTTTGGTGTGATGCTTGACCAGACACTCTCTTTTAAGCAGCATTGCCTGAATACCAAAGCCAAAGATAGTACAAGGAACAACATCATCAGGAAACTCACAAACTATAAATGGGGATCTCAACCATCCATGCTGCAAACATCAGCTTTGGCCCTGAGCACCTCCATAGCAGAATATGCTGCTCCAGTATGGAGCGTATCCACACACACAAAACAAGTAGACATCACTGTTAATGAAGCCATGCGTATAGTGACAGGATGCTTCAACCCGACACCACTTGAGAAAATATACCCTATTGTTGGTATCGTTCCACCTAAGAGCAGGAGAGAAGTAGGAGCGGATGCTGAGAGAACTAAGTAAGAGAATTACCATTGACACCCTCTGAATGGATATGAGCCTTAAGTTCACTGGTTAGATCCAGGAAGAGCTTTATGGCAAGAACAAACATTATTGAGGGTACACAAGAACAAAACCAAATTAGAAGATGGAGGAAGGAGCTCTGTGGACAAGGAACAACATTAAAGGATGATATAGCTGAAGATCTCAACCTCCCCTACATCACTTGGAGGACCCTGAATAGGCTTAGGATTGGAGTACCTAAATGCAAGACCAACATGCTTAAGTGGGGGTTGACGGCGGACAACAACACACAGTGTGAATGTGGAGTGATACAGAATCCGACTCAGTTACTGGTCTGCCAATTGCTGCCAGAAACATGTGCCGATGAGGACTTGGGTTTGGGCAATGACAAAGCAAACAAAGTAGCTTCATTTTGGCAGCTCAGGGTCTGACTGGGACACAGAAGAAGAAGAGGAAGAGATGATGATGATGATGATGATGATGATGATGATGATGATGATGATGATGATGATGACGATTCCAAAATTGTTACCCAACTGTTTGGAACATGCCTGAATTTTGATGAGACATGCTGTATAAGTGGAATAGGGGCTTTTCCCAGGGTAAAGGCAGCAGCTAATAGAAAATAAGAGGGAGAGAAAAGAGGAAAGAGGAGATGAAGCCTCTTGGGATTTTACTCAACAAGCTGGCTTGTCTGACAAAATAAGAAGGGTGGTTGTGATTGTCACATAATTTCATAATGGGAGAAGCTGAGTCTAAAGCTGTGGTTCCCCTGTATAGGAACCAGGACATAGGTCAGAAAGGATGTGTCTTCACTGTCTCATGAATGCCTGAAGTAGATTCCCACCTTCCCTTTTTAATGTGATATTGCCAGCCCAAGAAAATCATTGCCTCGTGAGTCTTACACAACTTATAAATCTTCATGAGGGAAAGTCAGAAGCCTGTATTCATCACAGTTTGCATTTATCCAAATACTGGGTTGAATCCAGAATGAATACAGTAAATCATTCCCAGCTATACCAACATTCATCTAGGTATCAAGATATAAGTCTTTTCATTGTTACAACAATTCCATCAGTTTGTCACTATCTACATGTTTTATTTATCTATGTTGCATCTATGTCCCATATGCACAACAATGTCCCATATGCACAACAATTGTAAAATATCAAAAAAAAGTCTTATAATCATCTTACAGTTATGGAAAACCTCTTCTTCTTTGCTGAGGGATATGGAAAACAGTAGGCACAAATACTTCAAAAGATATGCAAGCTTACAGTTACAGGCAAATTCTTAAGTCAGATTTCATTCAAATAGAGATGCATGAAAGAACAGAAATATTTTTTTAAAAAAATCTTAAAATATAAATCGGTTCTTGCAACTGATGCAATCTACTGGCCTGTCATAAAATATCAGACCCAGAAACATAGGTTCATCTGTTTTACCTACAAAATGCTAAAACGAATATGCAAAAGCTCATACCCTAAAAAGATATGCTGAAAACAGGCAATATAGTTCTCAAATCAAATCAAATATTTATTATGGTCCAAGACAAGCATAGAACACCAAAGGGAACAAAAGTTAAAATGGGGATACTTGAAATATATCAAGAGACAGAAGTTAAAAGGAGGGTGCTTAAAAAGGAGCATTTCTGCTCAGAGTTAAGGAGTAGTAGAATTAGTGCATAAATCAATAAGTTTACAGCTATTACCAAGCCTATGCTGCGGCACTAGTAGTTTAATTGGCTGAAGGTCCTTCCAGGATTGTTCTTCTGATCTTACATGCTGCGGTGAAGAACCTGGTAGTGTTGTGAGATAGCAGATAGCAGCCAGTGGGTGTACATGCTGTTTGACTGGTTGGGATACTTGCAAAACATTGGAGACATGAACTTGTTCCTAGAGCCGTGGCCAGGGGGTGGCCAGGGTGGGCTTGGCCCTCCCAGGGGTAGCACTTTGCCCACCCTGGCAAAGCATGGTTTCACATAGGAATGCATTGAAAAGAGGCTTTGTTGCCCATCCTGAAAAAATATTCGCCCACCCACATCTAGAATCCTGGCTATGGCTCTGCTTGTTCCTGACGTGTCTATAAAAAGGGCAGCTGCAGAGAACATGTTCTGTGGTTTCAATTTCTCCAGTGTCACAGGGGCATTGTCTCTCTGTCATTGGTGTCCTTTGGAACTTTCCCTCAAGAACTGCAGAAAGGAGGGCCTAGCAGCGGGCTAGTGTAAATGGCTTCCGATGACTTGGTGTCTCAAGTTGGAGTAGGTACGGATCCGGGACAACAATGTGTCTCCAAGGCTCTGGAGCCAGGAAGGCCACTTCTCGGCCTTTTGACTAAGATCAAGTATGTAGTTCTCAAAAGTAAAGATAAAGTATATGAAAAAAATATATACATTTCTTTGCCTTTATGCATGCTAAAATGAACTGATACTATGCCACTATCCCATGTGGCATTCAGTATGTCTGTAATTGCTGTTTTGTTCTGGCCCTTTTCCTTAGCAGTTTAGTAGAGCCAGCCTTACCATTAGAGAATTTTTGGCTATTATGAAAGCGAAACAAATTGTAAGTTGGTTTTTTCAACATTTTCTTTTAAGATTTCTGTCTCATGCTGAAACAAGCTGACTGGTTTTGGATTCTATGCACTATGTCCGGGGTGGGGGGGGGGGGGGGTGGGGGGAGGTATTTTCTGTTTTACCTTAGGCAGCCAAATATGTAGGGCTAGATCTGCTCCATAGCACTGATTCTTCTTCTTTGGTATGAAACTTCTGTTTACCAAGGACAAGTGAATGTCAGCCCCACTAGCTCTGTCTTTTCACTATAAATGGTCTACTTGTTCTTTTCTTTTTCATCACCTGTCTTCTGTTATTTTTTTAATTTAGTGACCTGTGTGGAGGCAACATTAGAGGAGGAGGAGGCCTATCACCCCTGCAGATGATGATCCAGACTTCAAGACCTCTAGCTCCCCAGTGGATTGTGATCATAATGACTCATAAAGGGTTTCATGATGGTAGAAGAGGAAGTGAAAGAAGAACATGAATTAGGAGGAATTAAAGGAGATCAGGGAAGGAATAGAGCAGCTGCGATTGGTGGAAGAGAGAAAGCAGGAAAGAGAGGAGACAATAAAAGTGGAACAGACAGTGGAAAGGAGGGATACAATGGAACTGTGATATCTGGACCAGGAGGAATTGCACCTGCCACTGGGGTGGACCTTCATATTCAAAGAAGGTCCTTGGGCTGGTGAGATGGTGTGGATGATGGTGCCTCTGGAGGAGGTCGAACACCAGGCCAGGACTAAGATGCCCTGCAAGTCCTCTTATTGGGGGCAGTGGGGGGGGGGGAATAGCATGAATGATGTCCGGCAGAAGCTCATGAGGTCCATTGGATGGCCAGTTCAAGTGAGAGAAGATGGTAAAATGGGGGACTGCCCTGCATGATGCCCACACCACCAACAGCATGTAGTGTGGCACTAAAGAGACTTTGAGAGACCTTAGGGCATGGACAGTGAAGTAATTGTCATCTCTCCTATATGAAAATAGCTATAACTGAAATAAATCTGTCTAGGAAATAATTTATATTAAAATTAAGCTTTTGTTACACCTTAAACAAGTGCCATTACTTTCATCTATGAGATGGATGAGGGCAGGTGGACTCTTGGGAATGGATGCTTTAGGCCCTACAGCAGTGATGGTGAACCTTTTAGAGTGCCCAAACAGAGGGGCAGGGCAAATTCTGTGCTGGGGGGGAGGGAGGAAGCACTCCCATTGGACTGTTGAGCAGAGAGGCGAGAGAGCACTTCTCTTCCTGCCCCTTCTGGCACGCTTACCATAGGTTTGCCACTACTGCCCTAGAGGGTGCTTGAGTTCTGTATAAGATTGATGGACTGGGAAAAGAATGGTTAAAATTTTAAAGTGAAATTAACATTGATTTGTAAAAATGTAAGTTTGTTTGTGTAGAAAATCAGATATGGCCTCACTGTTCCTATGGAAAGCAGAGAAATTAGTCCCATGTTATGTCAGATCCATAGATCCAAGTGGCTAAGATGCTGACTGGGAGGCGGAAGGTCAGCAGTTCAATTCCTGAGTACTGCAGGATGGAATGGTTAAAATTTTAAAGTGAAATTAACATTGATTTGTAAAAATGTAAGTTTGTTTGTGTAGAAAATCAGATATGGCCTCACTGTTCCTATGGAAAGCAGAGAAATTAGTCCCATGTTATGTCAGATCCATAGATCCAAGTGGCTAAGATGCTGACTGGGAGGCGGAAGGTCAGCAGTTCAATTCCTGAGTACTGCAGGATGGAATGAGCTCCCGCCTTTGTCCCAGCTCCTGCCAACCTAGCAATTCGAAAGGAAGACATTGCAAGTAGATCAATAGGGACCACTTTGGTGGGAAAGGTAAACAGCGTTCCGTGTGCTCCAGTGTCTAGTCATGACTGCCAAATGATCACGGAAACGTCTGCAGAAGCAGACAGCGCTGGCTCTTTGGCTTTGAAACAGAGATGAGCACTGAACCCTAGAGTCAGATACGACTGGCTTTCGAGCAAGGGAAACCTTTACCTTTACTGATGTCAGATCCAAAGTCACTATTTGTATACAGTTCAACTTACACTAGGAGAGTATTAAAAGGATAGAGGTCAATTCAAATTTAAAGCATTGGGAAACATTTACCTTTACCTTTAAATATGATTATTTATTCATTTATTTAAAATATTTGTTCCCTGTCTTTTCCCTTAAAAAAGGCACAAGGTGGTTTACAGTATTAAAAAAACTTAATTAAAAGCTAAGAACAATTATTACAGTATAATAATATAATAAATAAAATATTAAAACAAGTGGATGAAAACCAGTTCTATGAACACAAAACAATAGAAACACAACAGCCTCATTTTAAGAAGTCCCTCTCAGACAGCCAGTCACTAAAAGAGAACCTGCCTGAAGAGAAAGATATTTGCCTGTTTCCAGAAGGATAGCAAAGGCAAGGCCAGTCTGGCCTCCTGTGAGAAGGAGTTCCAGAGTCTGGGAGCAGAGTTAGAGAAGGTGCTCTTCCATGTCTCCACCAAATACTCCTGCAAGGATGGCTGGTTCAAGAGGAAGGTCTCCATTATGATCTTGCAACCTGGGCGGGCTCATAAAATGACACGTGTTCTTTGGCATATCTTGGATCAAAGCCACTTTAGGATGTATTCATCAAAACTATCTCTTTGAGTTGTGTCTAGCAATGGACTGAGAGCCAGTGGGGCTGCTGTAATGAGATGGGGTGGTGGTATATGATCTCTGTAGCAATCTGGACTTACTCTGTAGCATCTTGGACTTACAGAAGTTCCCAAACACTTTCCAGTCAGACCCACATAGAGGTATTCACAGTAAACCAACTGGGATGCAGCCAAGGCACAGCCTGATACTTCATCATTGATACTGAGGAGACCCCATATAATAGGTATCTTTCAATAGCATCTATCATGTCCAATACTTCCTCTGAGAAAACATAGTGGGTGGAATGTGTATTGCATGGTATTGCATTTACTGCTGGTAAAGTGGTATATTTGGTTCAAAACAACTTACTGCAGATCATGAATTTCAACCCAGGTTTATGATGGCAAGCAGGGTGATGTGGTACCATCACCGCACACTTATGGTCCATACCCATCAAGCGTGGCTCCGGAAAATATGGGAAATTACTGTGCATGCATGCATGCATGCTCAGTAACCTGTTTGCGCATGCGCAGAACCCGTTTGTGTATGCACAGAATCTCTTTGCGCATGCACAGAACCCCTTTGCGCTGGGCGTGCATGCGCAGTAACCCCTTTCCCCACCATTCAAAATACAGGATGGTACCAGGAAAGGGGAGGAACGAGCGTTAAAATATGGGAAATCCCAGCCAATACGGGATACTTGACAGGTATGTTATGGTCCTTACCTAAAACAAAACTCAATAGAAACAGTTTGTCCCTTATAAACAAATTCAAATCATTCTCTTACAGCAGATGCTGAGAGAATTAAGCAAGAGAATGACTCTCGACATCCTCTGAACGGATATGTGCCTCAAATCTGCAGACTCAGATCTAGGAAGAGCTTTTTTTTTTTGGCAAGAACAAACATTCTTGAGGGTAAACAAGAGCAAAACCAAATTAGAAGATGGAGGAATGAGCTCACTGGACAAGGAACAACATTAAAGGAGGATATGGCTGAGGAACTCAACCTCCCCTACATCACTTGGAGGACCCTGAACAGGTTGAGGGATGGAGTCCCTAAATGTAAGACCAACATGCTGAAGCATACCTGTCAAGTTTCGGGAAATTTCTGTCAAATAAGGGGAATTTCCTGGCCAAAATGGGAAACTCGACAGCTAATGTGGGATAATGATGGCAAAGAGTGTAAAATACGGGGGGTTGACAGAAATTTCCCGAAACTTGACAGGTATGCTGAAGTGGGGACTGCTGGTGGACAACAACACGCTGTGTAAATGTGGAGAGATACAGAATCTGGCTCATTTGCTTGTCTGCCGATTACTGATGAAGATTGCATTTTGGTCAACAACAAAGGCAAGAAAGTGGCTTCATTTTGGCAGGTTAAAGTTTGATCTGGACAGAAAGCAGAATTCTCTTAAACACGCCTATTTTGCATCCATTTCAGTACTGAACTCGAATAGTTCAAGTCAGGATGCTGAGCTTCCAAACAAGTAAAGTGTATGTGTACAGATCAGGGGTGCCCAAACTATGGCTTGTGGACTGAATCCGGCTGCTGATGCCAATTCATCCAGCCCGCAAAGCCCTTGTTGCTCCCGGAAGCGGAAGTAAAATGCGCCTGTATGGGCGCATTTTACTTCCGCTTCCAGGAGCAACAAGGATTTTGCAGGCTGGATGAATTGGCATCAGCGGCCAGATCTGGCCATGGGTCATAGTGACCAGCCCCCTGAACTACGTGACCGGCCGATGGCCGCAAAGTTTGGGCATGCCGGGTGTAGATAGAAGACAACGGTGGTTAGTCACATCAGATTCACATGGAATCCGAGGTCATAAACTCGGCTTCAGTGTCAGCGTCACTCGTAATCTGGCGGAGGCAAACACTCCACCTGGAAATGTGTGGGGCATGGAAAGTGGCCAGGCCGTGTATGTGTGTGTGTGTCTAACAGGGCAGCTAGAAGGGGCCACTGTGGCCCCTCTGGACATTTTGTAATTGCACAGAGTGGTTAAGCTGGTATCCTAAAGGAGGACATGTCCTCCTTTTCTCTAATACTTATTTGTTTTAAAAAAAACAACAAGAACTTCTTTCGAAAATTGGCAGTCCAGCTAAATATGATGAAAATAAAGTAAATTTTATAAAATAAAGTAAATTTTGAAAAAGGAGGGCTGATGGGTCTAAAAAAGGAGGACTTTCACAAATCAAACGAGTTTTTTTAATATATATATTAAAAAAAACTCATTTGATTTGTGAAAGTCCTCCTTTTTTAGACCCATCAGCCCTCCTTTTTCAAATTATCATCTGGCAACCCTAGCTGCGGTCCTGTACAGTAGGCCAAAGGATGTCACGAGTTCGAGCCTGACGTTTGACTCCAAGGTGTGGACCCAATCCTTTCGAGGTCAGTGAAATGAGTCCCCAGGGGTGGTGTGTGTGTGGCGTTGACTCACAGGCTGCAATGGTTGGGCCTCTTCACTCTTGAACGACAGCGTCTAAGAGGTGACCTGATTGAAGTTTATAAAATCATGCACGGTGTGGACAAAGTAGATAAGGAAAAACTGTTTTCCCTATCGCATAACACTAGAACTAGGGGACACTCCATGAAACTTTTGGGTACTAGTTCTCCAACAAATAAGAGAAAGTACTTTTTCACCCAGAGGATTACTGGTCTATGGAACTCCCTGCCAGAAGAAGTGGTGACAGCTGTCAGTCTTGACAGCTTTAAGAAAGGATTAGAAAAGTTCATGGAGGACAAGGGTATCAATGGCTATAATTATGGCTACCTAAGGACAACCTCCGGGTTGGAGAGATAGGCAGGATATCTCTCAATGCCATTTCCAGGGAATCCTAAACAGGTGAAGGCATCTGCTTGGGAATACCCTGAAGCAAATGGTGAGCCACTGTGTGAGACAGAATGCTGGACTGGATGGGCTGTGGCCTGTTCCAGCAAGGCTGTTCTTATGTTCTTTAGGTGTGGACCCAATCCTTCCGAGGTCAGTGAAATGAGTCCCACTCCAAGGTGTGGACCCAATCCTTCCAAGGTTGGTAAAATGAGTCTCCAGGAGTGGTGTGTGTGTGTGTGTGTGATGTTGACTCATAGGTGTGGACCCAATCCTTCTGAGGTTGGTGAAATGAGTCCCACTCCAAGGTGTGGACCCAATCCTTCTAAGGTCGGTAAAATGAGTCCCCAGGGGTGGTGTGTGTGTGTGTGTGTGACGTTGACTCCAACGTGTGGACCCAATCCTTCCGAGGTCGGTGAAATGAGTCTCGTGTGTGTGTGTGTGGGTGTGTGTGTGTCACACTCACACACACAAAATGCTAATTAACATGCGAACCGCCCAGAGCGTGCCAAGCTTAAGGCGCTACAGGGGTGGTTAGTGTCACTGGTGGTAGAGAGGTGCTCGGCCTGCGTCTCTCCCTCGAGCGAGCTCCATTTGCTGCTGCTTGTCAGCCCGCCCTGCGTGGCCGCTGCCACCATCACCACCGTCACTGTCTGGGGCGCCTGGGCCTTGGCCTGGCTGCTGCGGGTTGCCGCTGGTTGGCGACGGGGGGACACGTGAGGGGGGGAAGGGAGGCGGTGGGGGGGGGAGGAGAGCCAGAAGCAGCGGCGGCAGGAGTTTCCCTGCCTGCCTGGCCACTGCTGGCTAGAGAAGCAGCGGCGGCGGCGGCCGCAAGCAGCGGACCCGCTACTCCGGGGGTAGCATTTGTGGGCACTGGGCAGAGAGGCGGCGGCGCCGGCTCCTCCTCCTCCTCTCCTTGCGGCTCCCTTTCTTTGAGGCCCGCTCCTCCGCCCGAGCCGCCCCCCACCCCACCCCGTCTTCCACCGACCGCACCGCCACCCCCTCTTCCTCCTCCTCCCCTTCTTCTTCTTCTCCGCTCCTCGCCCCTCCTTGTATTGACAAACACACAAAGGGCCGCGCGCCGGGGCTGGAGACGCGTCTCGGGAGCCGGCATGGGAGACAAGAAGAGCCCCACCAGGTGAGGAGGGAGGGGGGAAGCGAGAGGGGGGGGGGGACACAAGGGGTGGGGGGGGTGTCGAAAGAAAAAGGGGCCGCCTCAGACACAGGGGCGGGGGTTAAAAAAAAATAAAGGCGGCGGAGGGGGGGGGGTGGCTTTGCGCTTCCTCTGCTGCCGCCGAAGCCTTGGGCGCCCCCCCCGCAGCCCCCCACCCAAAAAGCGGTGGAGGAGGAGGAGGAGGAAGAAAGAGGGTACGAGGCAATTGGTGGCAAGCAAGCAGCGTCGGCGGCTTCTTCTGAGGCGAATTGAAGAGGCCTCCTCGGACTTGGAGGGAGGAAGGAGGGCGATGTCTGGTTTCGTCTCTTGACCCTCCCGCTGTCTCTCTCCCTCCCCCCCCCCCCATTTTCTCCTTCCCTTCTTCTCTTTCTCCCCCATTTTTCCTTTGCCCGGTGTCTGTGTGTCTGTGTGTCTGTGTGTTGTTTAGGCCGAAGCGGCAGCCGAAGCCCTCCTCGGACGAGGGTTACTGGGACTGCAGCGTCTGCACCTTCCGGAACAGCGCCGAGGCCTTCAAGTGCATGATGTGCGATGTGAGGAAGGGCACCTCCACCCGGTGAGTGAGTAAGGGCGGCCAAGAGAGAGAGAGAGAGAGAGGCCCTGGCTGGAGGACGGAGGAGCCTGAGTGACACCCGCCGCCCCCGCCAGCGAAGGACTGGCAAGGCAAGGGCGGCGGTAGTGGAGGAAGCTGCCACGGAAAGGGGGCGAGATGCCCCCCCCCGCCCCCCGCCCCCCGCCGGAGAGCCACCAGGGGCAAAAGGCTTATGATGATTTATCGCCCTCCCTTCTCTGGAGAGGGTGACAGAAAGGAAGGAGCCTAAGTGGTGGCAGGCAGCCGCTGTCCTCCCCCTTTTTTTCCTTTCACCAATAAACACTCTTCCCATGAGCCGAAGAAACATTTATTTTCTGTGCCCCCCCCCCCCCCCCTGCATACATTCTCAGTCTTTATACACAAGATTCAGATTGCCCCTAGCTTGGGCTGGAAAGGGGTTGCATTGATAAGCCCTTCAGTGTGCTTGCATTTATTTATTTAAAAATAAGTTTTTTTTCCGGTTAGGCTTCTGATGATCTACGCCTGTGATGGTGAACCTTGGCACTCCAGATGTTCTTGGACTTCAATTCCCATCCCCCCCCCGTGAATCCACACAAATAGAATAGGTTTACTGCAATTCATCCAGCCCGTGCCGCCCTTGTCGCTCCTGGAAGCGGAAGTGAAATGAACCCATCCGGCCCAGGCCACCCTCATTGCTCCTGGAAGCGGAAGTGAAATGCACCCATCCAGCCCTCGTTGCTCCTGGAAGCGGAAGTGAAATGCGTCCGTCCAGGAGCGACGAGCGGTGTGGGCCAGATTAATTGCAGTAAACCCATTCGTGTGGATTAACAGGGGGGGGCTTCTTGGAATTGAAGTCCAAGAACATCTGGAATGCCAAGGTTCGCCATCACAGGTCTATGCAGTTATCTGAAGGATTAGATGCTAAACATGTGTGTATCTTGCTGAGGGAAGGCAACCTTCGCAACATCTTGGAATGCTTCAGCTGGTCAGATCTCATTGTGGTCAGATTCTTTTAATGAACTGTGCAATTTTTTTAAAAAAAGACAGAAATAGTTCAGGATTTAAATGTTCCTTTTATGGCAGTGGACCACCCCTTGTTTATACTTTCCTTGTATTGCCAATTAATTAACTGAAATATGACTTTTAAAAAAATCTTTATAGCGGTGGATTATAATAAAATGCAAGGTCGTTAAAGAGGCTCTTGGGTGAGGTTTGTCTGCATTATCCATCTTTGTTAAATAGGAAGGGTCACTTTCTCTTTCATGTTAAATTGCCCATCATGGCAAGGATGGAAGAATGTGTGAGAGGAGGGAAGAAAGATCTGCATCTAGGAATAAATCTGTCATTGAGCATTGAAGTCTGGGGACTACTGAGGTAATCAGCTGTTGAAATCCTCAGGGCACTGGAAGAGAAGAACAAATATGGCAACTAATAACTTTCTGGAGCAAAGAGATACATTTTAGCCCTCTGCAAGCATAATGTTGCTGCTTGGGTAAGCAGCTCTTGGCATGGGTTGTTGATTTCAATCGAGGTACTAAGACATTAATGGATGTGCACTTAACATGGTACTAAGGTGTGCTGCTCTTTTGTTGTTTACTCCCAGTGGTTACCTGGAAGGGTTGTGAACTTTAAACATACATGCTCCCCACTTCTTACCCTCACATTGTACATTTCAACCTCAGCTTCAAACCAGCAAATGTTTAATTCATGAGTGGCCAACCTTTTCCGTCGTGGGCCTGACCATGACCACGGACAGCTGGTGGGCCAGACCACTCCACCAGAAGCAGAAACGGGCACATTTATGGCTGTCGTAAATGCACCCACTTTCATGTTTATAACTGTGGGAGTGTTTGCACATGCATGGGTGTGTTTTGTGGCTGACGTAAACACATCCACTTCCACTTCCAGGTACGGAGGAGGCAGTGACAGGCCAGCTAAAATGGTGTCGGGTCCAGGTCCGGCCCACAGGCTGTAGGTTGGGAACCCCTGGTTTAACTGGATTTTTAAAATGTTGTAATTTAATTAGTGCTTTATTTTCTGCTTTTTTTCTAGTAACTTGTAAGCAGCGTAAAGATACTAGGGCAACCATATCATAGAAATAAATAAATTAATATTAAATACTGGAAAGTGTGCTCTCCCCCTTTACCTGTTTCAGTGCCTTGCATTGCAGTAGAAGATTCCTAGCAGAAGACCATTTCACCAGCCATTAGACAGGGTGCCATTGAATTAGAGATGAGATTTTGCTCTTAGTGTAATACCTTAATGTGTTTCTTTATTTCAGCAGGCAGCCATTTACATGAATAAAGAGTGTGATTCAGAAATAGTAGTGAATCCTTCCTTGTAACTTCTTCTTCCTTGTCTAGGCCTGACGTGAAACTGCCAAAATGAAGCCACCTTTTGGTGAGTTCATTCTGCAGTTCCTTTCAGCTGACCTAATGTGAGAAGGATTTGCTGGCAACACAAGGTTGCAGTTACCAGGGTACACCAATAAGGCTGAAGAGGTCATTAGCCATGGTCATTTTTAAAAAATAAAGAGAAATCTGATTCTGTTCCTTGGCATCTTTTTGTTGTGGGGAAGCCATTGAGGACTATGGGGTGGAAGAGTCTTTACATTTCAAGAATTGCCCCTGATAGAGAACAGTAGATACTTTAGGAAATGAAAGACTTTGCTCCAATCTTGTGTCCCCCAGCAGCTTTTCTATGATGAAGGACAGCCTATGAAAGCCTTAGGACTTTGGGGGGTTGGGAGGAGGAGAGGGAATAAGAATTTTTTAAAATCTTTGAATAATTTCATTGGCTGACGAGGTTATCAGCCTTATGTGGCAAAACATGTGGCAACAAGATTTTTAGCCTGTGGACCCAATCCATTTCCTTCAGGGTAAATCCCCATCATCATTAATAATGCCAATTTCTGTGTGCACTTTTGTGATTTCTTTCTCTTGGCTATTCTAACGTGTGTCACATTTCCTAGTCATAGCTTCTTATACAGTTGGCTTTTGGCTCTGTTTTTTAAAGGAGAAATGCTTTTGTGTCCATTTACTGATAGTGAAAAACATTTGTTTATATTGTACCTGTTTTAGGTAAGTTACATTTCAGTGCATGGAAAATTCTTCATGGTCAAGACACAGAAGTCTGTTGTGCATTAGCATGGGTGGGGAAAATGCTGCAGTACTGAAACGTGCTTTGGTACAAGTATAGGTTCATTGAGTACCAATAGGTTTCATTGGAACAAGTGCATAGATTTTGGAGTGTTTATTTGTCTAAGATGTGCACATCTTAGGGACTGTGGTGACTCAGTGGTTAAGAAGCTCACCTTGTTAGCTGGAAGATCAGCAGTTCAAGGCCGAGTACAGCTTGATGGAATGAGCTCCTGTCTCTGTCCCAGTTCCTGCCAACCTAGCAGTTCAAAATCAAGACATTGCAAGTAGATAAATAGGGACACTTCGGTGGGAAAAGATCTTGGGGACATGAAAGGAGCCTGATTGGGGCATCCCCTGAGCAGAGTTCCTCCAGCAAAAATCCTTTCAACCACAAAAGCACCTTTGTGTGCTTCTGACACAATAAAAAACAACAACTGTATACCAGTGGCTTCATTGGAACAGGTGCATAGATTTTTCAGTGTTTGTTTACCTAAGATGTGCACATGCGTTTTCTCTTTTGCTCAGAGTGACTTGCAGAGCAAATAAAATACATTGTTGAAAGCACTAGTAACAATTAAAACAATACCCTGGAAAAATGCCAGTTCAAATAGACTTATAAAAATCTTGTTAATGTTCTAACAATGACTATGTACCATCAAGTTAATTCTAACGGGGACTATTTCCAAAGTTTTCCAAGTGTGGAATTCTTGTAAGTGGTTTATTGTTTCCTTCTGCTAAGAATGCTCTGGGACTGCAACTTATCCAAAGCTGGGAAGGCTGGCTCTTCATATGGGTGGTACAGTGGGAAGTAAGTTCCTGATATCTGCCACCATAGCCACTTACACAATGGAGGTTACAAAAGGAGAAACACTAATACAAATACATGAGACACTCTATATAACCTCAGGATAATTGTTTCAAAGGTCTGACAACTGATCTTTTTATGTGGTGAAGGAATATGAAACATGGCCGAACTACTGAGTGTAGGAGGCACATAGATTTACAGACATTTCTTTGGATCTTGGACCACAAAGATAACAGCATTATGAACGGGGTCAAAAAACAAACTTGAGACCAGCAGCATTCCTATATAACACTAGTCAGTGGGGATGGAATTTTCTGGACTAATAATTCTCAATTCTGCGAGTTCTACTTGCCTTGCAGGCATCTTTTCAGACACCTTCATGTGATGTCTTGGAAGAAAGACCTAAATTAGAAGGCTTTGAAGTTTAAGCTAGGCCAAGTTCCATCAAAGCCTTTTGCTCAGGAAGAAAGCTGCCAGCTAGCACATGGGCAGAGTGGGGTTTAACTAAGCCTTTTAATTTAGGCCTTTCTCATACACACATCACATTGAAATTTTGAAAGGAGAATCATGATATTTGTAGTCTTGGGGGAAAAAAATCTGAACATTGCATCCCCGTAGCTTTAAAATGCAATAAAAGGCAGTATTAGTATTTTGCACCATATGGGGATGCAGCGGCTCAGTTTTTAAGAAGCTTGCCTTGTTAGCTGGAAGGCTGACAAGTCAGCAGTTTGAGACCTGGGTACTGCATGAAGGATTGAGTACCCGTCTCTGTCCCAGCTCATAGAGACATGAAAGGAAGCTCATTCAGGCATCCCCTGAGTGGAGTTTCTCCTGCAAAAAAACCAACCCCTTTCAACCCAGAATAATTTCTGGCACAACAATATTACCACATGCTAAATAATGTTCTGGGTAGTTCCAGTATAAAACATATTATAGGAAGTCAATCCTGAAGCTAACGAAAACATAGATCAAAATACTGTCCACATTCTCCAAGAGGTGGCTATCTGTGGAGATAATAAAACGTGCTAAGTTTCTGCCTGCTTACTGAAAATCAAATCAAGATTGAAGAACGTACCTGGCCTCTGAACTTGTTGAAATGGGAATTTTTCAGCTTCCATCTATCACGGGCATATCAGACACTTCCAAACCCTGTCAGTTTATTTTCCCTTTCAGATCCACCCTTCCTTTTCCCCAAAGTCAGCTTTAGCTTTGTTAACTCTATTCACTTGAACATGGCACATGGAAAATTCTTTAAAATAGTGGCTGCAGCCCCAGGTCAATGACTGTCAACTAGGGTTGTAGATCAGAATTTCAGGAAAGGTATGGGCAGTTGGCAAAAAACCATAAATCAGTGCTTTTAAAAAAGTAGAAAAGGTGAGTGAGAATATTAATATGGCTTTCTTAATGGGCGCTGATTCTCTTATAATGAATAGGTGAAGGTTTTAATGAATAAATCCTGTTTTTAGTTCCAAGTAGAATAAATGGGGCTTTATTGAATCAAAACCTGAATAAATTCATTGATTCACAGAGAATATATAGGGATACATACTTATTTGGAGTATCTATATCTATCTAATACTTATTCTTTTGTATACATTTAAAGGGTAAATTCAGAAACAAGCAAAACATTCTAAATGTTCTACAAGAAATTGTAATTTTGCTTTCATATCTACATCAATCCATCTTATTTACTTTCATATACATCCTGGCAATTACCTCCTAGCCAAGCATAAATCTCAAGTGAATCTGTATAGAATTGTTATATTAAGTCTTTAGCAGATATGTTGACAGTCTTTTCTAAATTTACACTTGAAGGACATTATATACTGTCCATTCAAATCAAACCAAATGTAAATAGCTTTTGCTGGACTGAAACCCAATTTTGGGGATTGAACATGAGATCAGTATTCTGTAAAAGGAATGGTGTCGCAACTGCCAGGTGATTCAACGAATGAATTCCCTTGCTGTTAGGCTTTTGAGGATAAATGCTTTCTGATAGTAATAGCCTCAGATGGTTTTCAAAGGGCATTGCTTTTCATGATAAAACCTCTGCAAAATATTCCACCGCACTACATGACAATCTATTAAATCTTCAGAGTTGAGAAATGCTAGTAATTCTGTCCACAGAAATGTGCTGTTTCAGATTATTATGTGCTTATTAATAGATGTGTTTGTTAATCATGTGTCTCTGTGTGTTTTCTCTGTTCTGGTGTGTTGGACAGATACAAGCATGGATTAAATTAACAAACTCCATATTTTCACCAAATACATTTATGGTACTGCAGTGGCCCAAGTGGCTAAGATGCTGACTGGGAGGCGGAAGGTCAATAGTTCAATCCCCGAGTACTGCAGGACGGAATGAGATCCTGTCTTTGTCCCAGCTCCTGTCAACCTAGCAGTACAAAAGCAAGAAATTGCAAGTACTGTAGATAAATAGGGGCCACTTTGGTGGGAAGGTAACAGCGCTCCGTGCGCTCCGGTGTCTAGTCATGCCTGCGACATGACCATGGAAACATCTGCAGAAGCAGACTGCGCTGGCTCTTCGGCTTTGAAACAGAGGTGAGCACTGAACCCTAGAGTCGGATATGACTGGCTTTCGAGCAAGGGAAACCTTTACCTTTACAGCACTATTATGTATCTGTTTAAAACATTTATCCTTGCTAGCTGAAAAGCATTGAAAACAGCTTGTTACAAAGAATAAAATAAAGCAGATTCCCGTTTTGTTTATCAAGACAGACATGAGCTTTGAATCTAAAAAACATAACAAAATTAAAAGAAAGGAAAGCAAATACAGCAATCAATTGTTAAAGTGAAATAACAGCCTTTATATACCAACTTGAATGGAAAATGTTCAGGGAGAAGGAAGGATCTGATGTAGCTAGTCTTTCAGCAATGCTGATGGAATGGCCTCTTTCTCCTTTTTCATTCTCTCCCTCCCTCCTTCCCTCTCCCTCTCCCTCATTCTGCTGCACACTGATGGCTACTGCCAGGGAAACAGTGGAGTTTCATGGAGTAGCAATACCTTCCTGAAGTAGTTCCGTCTTCCCTTATGGGCTTCATTGGTTGAAAACAGGATGGTGGGTTTAGTAAATGATCTGTGTGATCTAACAGAGCTTTTCTTATGTTCTTAAAGGAAAATACTGGAAATGCTATAATTGAGCCTTCTCTAACAATGCCTCCCAGAATATATCTCACACAGTCTCAAGCCAACAGACCATTGGCTGTGGTGGGAGAGATAATCCCACATTTTAGGTGGTGTCAGTACGAGACGCCTCCTGTATGAATTCAGTATGTATGAATTCAGATAGTGCTAGAACCTCTAAAAGACAACACTAGAAAAAAACAATACTGTATATCTAGAGTGCTGATGTGTTATGTATCTAGATAACTGTTTCCCACAAGAGGATTTCAATTCTCAGAAGCCTAAATCAGTACATTGGCTGAGCAGTACTTTGGGGAATTGACATAGGCGTCTGGGAATTGACGTCCAAAAACCAAAGGTTGGGAAACACTGATCTAGATGTGTTTGGTGAAGAAATTCAGGGAAGCTAGAAGCTATCTAGTCTTTGAATATACATTTAATTTCTGCTGTGGGCCCTGAAGAAGATCTTTCTGAGGAAAGCCATGTGTATATCCATTGTAAAATGAGATGTATATTTATTTAATTCTATATATTTTTATTTTGTTAGTGTAATGACATGGTATATATGTGTAGAAAGAAAAAAGGGAAATGTTACAGAAAATTATTTTAAAAGTCCCCATTCTTCTTCTGGCTTTATATAACAGTATATATTTTGTGGATAAAAGAATATTATAGTTTGGCATTTTACAGAGTAATAAAGTTTTGTAATTTGGAGGATCTCAGTGTGTGACTTAATGGAATTTGATTTTTTTTTTGTTTTCTGGATCCCTGAAAAAATAAAAATCAGCAGATAAAATAATTTGCATACTTCTGCAAGTAGGCTTCAGATGTTAGAACTGGAAATGTTTTGGGCAGGTTAGAGATGAGAATGGATGGATTACATGGGATTTTTAACAGAAGAGAAAGAGCTATTTAGAGTACTTAAATTCTAATGCAGTGGTTTTGTTTATCTGACTGTTGTTTTTTTTAAATGTAGCTTGCTTGTTACTTCCTAAATCCAAGAAATAAAGTACCTGTTATTAAAAACAGCAACAGGAAGGCAGATTTTCAGATGTCTTGTGTTGCATTAAATGCCACAATTCCCAACTGGCCATAAAAATATCTATGTATAGACACAAATAAAAGCAAGGTGGACAAGAAACTGCCCTCATCAGCCGTAGCCAGCAAAGCTAGCAATGAAGGCTAAGAAGAGTTGCAATCCAACAACATCTGGAGAACTATAACTTGCCCAGTGGTGTGAAGTTTTGCCACATTTTATTCTGCTTCACGTGACAAGTTAGAGACTACTTTAAGAAATAAAAAATCACAACTTTTAAAGTAAGATTATAATGTTTCAGATAATTCATGAAAAAATAGTTGCTTATCACAGGAAAAAAAAAGGTGGGCAACATTAGTTGTGGTCTCCCATTGAAGGCCATCAGGAGACTAGAGATGGCCTCTCTACATATTTTCCTCCTATATCATATTTTCCTCCTAGGAATATCCATTCAGGATGGCCACTAGACACTTTTAATCAAAAGTGTTGCAATCCTATAGTTGTATGACAAGAATCTTTACACATAAATGAAATGTGACAAGGTTTAATTGTGAATACTAATTATAGTAGACACATTGACTCAGAAGGCTTGACATAAGTCTTGATTTACTCTTCAGCACCTTCAGTAGGCCTACTTTAGTTAGGATCTAATAACTAGATTTGGGGCTTAGTATATTTATAGTGTGTAAAAAAATATGTGAAAGAGTTTTCTCAGAGACAAGTTGATTTTGCACTGCTGTCTTTTCCCATACTCAGTTAATGGAGGAAGATGCAGCAATCTGTTCCTCAGTTCAGACTGTTCATTGTTCTTTGATGTCTTCCCACAGTTGGAGTAGATTGGCCAGTATGGAAAATCCCTGCAACTCTCTTGTTCTCCAGGGGAAAGATGGCACAGAAATAAATTGCCTTCCATATAGTGTATTGTCCAGATGGTAGGATATTAGAAGAAATTCCAGGAAACTTAATTTTGCACACTCTCTTTAGAAAAACGTCAGCAGTGAATGTCTAATGCCTCTCTTTCATGTCTGCTTTGATGTCCTCCCAGTTGGGAAGATTTTGATAAAGCATGAGAAGCATTGTATAGGGTTGAGAATGGTACAATAACTTCATCTCAGAGTAAAACCATTTTTAAAAATGAGGATGTAATTTTAGAAGTTGTTTTCTATAACTATTCTTTTTTAATGTACAATAAAATACATTTGAGTTCAGAGACGTGTTCCATGTTTATATCAATTGTGCATTTTAGGAAAAAATTTAAGCCAACAAGTAGGATAGACATTTTTTGCAGGAAGAAGCGAGTTTTTGTCATATGAACTGATGTTTAAAGGTTTCCCTTGCTCTTAGGAAACTGTTCTCTGATGCCTCAATCCTCTCTAAGAAAATGGCATGACCTGTGAATTTGGAAGATACAATATTTTTCTTTCTCTTCAAACTGAGTTCCAAGAAGGAGCTTTCTCATTCTTTTCTTTTCTTTTGGATTGTTAATCACAGATGTCATTGAACCCAGGTTACATCAGAAGATGCTATTTGGTCTTCTAGTTCTCCTGCCAACCTAGCAGTTCGAAAGCAAGAAATTGCAAGTAGATAAATAGGGAGCACTTTGGTGGGAAGGTAACAGCGTTCCGTGCACTCTGGTGTCTAGTCATGCCTGCCACATGACCACAGAAACGTCTGCAGAAGCAGACAGCGCTGGCTCTTTGGCCTTGAAATAGAGATGAGCACTGAACCCTAGAGTCAGATACGACTGGCTTTCGAGCAAGGGAAACCTTTACCTTTACCTAGTTCTTAATTGAACTGTTCATCCTTATAATTTGGTGTGTAGAATTACACCAAAGGGAGTGTAAATGCTTGTCTATATAAATAAGGCTAGATATAGGAGGAAAAATAGCTGAGGCAAAATACAAAGAACAGAAATCTAAGAAGAGCCTAAGTAGTTTGAAAAATCTGATCTTTTGAGCCAAGAGTGTTCTCTCATGATTATCCGAACTCTGAATCTTCATGATTGATCGTTATAGCTTTCAAAATAAAGTTAAAGGTTTCCCTTGCTAGAAAACCAGTCGTATCCGACTCTAGGGTGCAGTGCTCATCTCTGTTTCAAAGCCGAAGAGCCAGCGCTGTCTGATGCTGCAGACATTTCTGTGGTCATATGGCAGGCATGACTAGACACCAGAGTGCATGAAACACTTACCTTCCCACCGAAGTGGTCCCTATTTATCTACTTGCAATGTCTTGCTTTCGAACTGCTAGGTTGGCAAGAGCTGGGAGAAAGACGGGAGCTCATTCTGTCCTGCAGTACTCGGGAATCAAACTGCTGACTTTCTGCCTCCCAATCAGCATCTTAGCCACTTGAGCCACTGCAGTCCCTAGCTTTCCAAATATGAGTCTGAAAAGAAAGTTTGGAAGACAAAAATTAATCTGTGTCATTTTGCTGTTTTTAAGTTATGCATCCAGTTGCATGATCAACCACTTGACCTTCCTAAACCTGTAATTCTTTTATCTTTTATTGAGCATTTCCCACTGTTTGAAAACTGCTTCATACAATTATGTTTTAAGATGCACATTTTAGAAGTCATTTCTGACTATAAAAATGAAATGTACACATATTTGTTTTTAGAAAAATGTTTTTAGAAAAATGTGCCAAAGAAACAGAAGTGCATGCAGTAGAAACTACATGCATATAGATACACTTATAAACATTTTGATTTAAGGTAAAGGTCACCCTTGCTCGAAAGCCAGTTGTATCTGACTCTAGGGTTCAGTGCTCATCTTTGTTTCATAGCCAAAGAGACAGTGCTGTCTGCTTCTGCAGAGGTTTCCGTGGTCATGTGGCAGGCATGACTAGACGCTGGATTGCACAGAATGCTGTTTACCTTCCCATCGAAGTGGTATCTATTTATCTACTTGCAATTTCTTGCTTTCGAACTGCTAGGTTGGCAAGAGCTGGGACAAAGATGGGAGCTCATTCTGCTCTGCAGTACAGTATTAATATGACTCTAAAATTGACAGAATTTGAATATGATACTTGCTTTCATATAATAGCCTGTGCTTAATGGTTCACACTTGTTTATTAAGGCCTTGTTCAAATGCTGGCATGCTGTAGCAGGCGAAGTGGGTGGGATGGAAGAGTTGGAAAGCTAGTAGGAAGTCACCAGGCTTCAACCTCTCAATAAAGAGATATCTGAATGCATCTTTGGATTCAAATGTTGGATCATTTTGAACAGTACAGGATACAGTCCAGAAAACCAGGATGGAGCAATATGTGGTTCTACCATTTTTGTCAGTAACTCCTGTGCTCTCACCATATACTCTACTGTATGGGTGGCCAACCTTGGTCATACCTGTCAAGTTTCAGGAAATTCCTGTCAAATAAGGGAAATTTCCCAGCCAAAACAGGAAACTGGACAGCTATGCTTATCCTGTGCTGGCCTCCAGTCTAACTCCAGTCTAATTGCAGTCTAACTAATACGGGATGACGTCGGGAAAGAGTGTAAAATACGGGGGTTTGACAGAAATTTCCCGAAACTTGACAGGTATGACCTTGGTGCCCCAGGTGGTCTTGGATTTCAATTACCTGAATCCTAAGTAAGCACACCTTTTGATCAGGGCTTCTGGGACTTGAAGTCCAAGAACACCTGGGGCACCAAGGTTGGCCACCCATTCTTTTTTTAAGATGAATGGAAATGGTAGACCAACAACATATTGGGTATGTGTGTACACATTTACTGGTGCTGTATTAGACAAACCTTTTGAGCTATATTTAAATTAAAGGAATCTGGGAACATCTAAAAAGGTTTTCTGTATATTAATATTAATTCTTGCAATTGAAAACATTTAGTTTGAACTAAAATAAAGTGAGAGGGAAATTCTGTATGTAAATATCACCTTTTATTATTCAATGTTGACATTTCTAAGCATTCAAGAGTTCGCCAGTGAATTACATACTGGTTCTTTCTCTTCACTAGGTCTTTATAGTTTTCTTGAAATTTTACTAAGATGTAAGTTGCTTCTTAAGGTCTGTCGTGGTTTAGTGGTTAAGACGCTGAAATGGATGACTGGAAGTTCAGCAGATCAGCAGTTCGAGACCCGAGTGCTGCATGACCGAGTGAGCTTCTGTCTCTGTCCCAGCTCCTGCCAACCTAGCAGTTTGAAAGCGAGAAATTGCAAGTAGATAATTTGGTGGGAAGGTAAACAGCATTCCGTGCACTCCGGTGTCTAGTCATGCCTGCCACATGTCCATGGAAACGTCTGCAGACACAGATAGTGCTGGCTCTTTGGCTATAAACAGATGAGCAATGAACCCTAGAGTCAGATATGGATGGCTTTCGAGCATGGGCGACCTTTACCTTTACTAGGTCACTTTAAAAAAAGCTCAGTTCAGGATGATCCCATCATAGGTGGCTGCTGCATTGACACTAATGCTGGCAATATTATCGTTGTAATCCCATCCTCAACCTGTAGCAGAGTCAAGATCACAATAGTAGCTATAGAAACAAGCACTGGCTTGACAAAATGAGCAGACACTCTCACACTGTCTTTGGTAACATCACTACCAATGAAAGCATACTGTGATGATGATGCAAACATTACTTGTGCATAGAAAACACCAGATGCACAGCAACAGCTGAATGACCCCATAACTTGACGGCCCTCCCTTTCCACACACACAATACAGAATCAGGGAGCTAGAAATAGATCACAGTACCTTCCCTGTGACAGACTAATGTGACCCAGCTGTTGAAAGAAAAGCAACTGAATCTGTGGCCATAAACTTTATTGCTTCTTAAAACAGCAGTTTGACAAACCAAACACCATTTTATCAGGTAGATAAAGAGGAGTTCACAGGAAAGCAGCCTGTGCCATTAACCTTACAGCAGTTTGTCCATTCCATTGCTAGGTGGCTAAGAGATATGCACGGTGGGGAAAGGGGCTGTCATAGTAAAATGTTCAAGTCCACTGTGAGAATAATGCTCAGACAAAGAAAATTATTGGAATAGTCTGCAACACAACTGTAGCAAAAGCTATGTGAGGGGAATAGGATTTTTGCAAGGCAGATAACAAAAGGGCACGTAGAAACAATAATATAGAGTCTCCATGTATCCACAATATACTGCAAAGACTGGTGAATGTTAAGACGCTGTATTCCATGAAACAAAGTTTGCTTTTGGCATGTTGATCCAAGGACAGTGAATATGAATGCAAAAGTGGCAACAGTGAGAACCTGGCTTCACCAAAAGAAAGCAGTTTAGTGACTTTTGTTGTCTCAGGGAGAATAAACGTATAACACGTGATCCTTAGAAAAATGTAGACAGTACTAAGTGATCCACATTCAATTCCTTGCCATTATTTCATAGAGGAAAGGGTTAGGAACAGAGAGGCACACAATTGTACTCCTGTTTTCAGAAGAAATTACAAATAAATATAATGATAAGTATCAAATCTGGATAACTTTGGTCCAATAAGAAGCTTATATTCTTTTCGTTAAGTCCCATGCTCTAGCCGAGTGATGGCGAACCTTTTAGAGACTGAGTGCTCAAACAGAGAGATGGGGTGAACTCTGTGCTCGAGGAGGGAGGAAGTGCTCCCATTGGGCTGGTGGGCAGAGGGGCGGGGTGAACTCTGTTGGGGGAGGGAGGAAGCGCTCCCATTGGACAGAGGGGCAGAAGCACTCCCATTGGGCTGCTGGGCAGAGGGGTGGGGTGAACTCTGTGCTGGGGCGACGGCACGCATGTCGACAGAGGGGTCTGAGTGCCACTTCTGGCATGCATGTCATAGGTTCACAACCACTGCTCTAGTTCTACTCCCACAAATTCTGTTGATTAATTGTTTCTGATGATCCCACCTCTCCAGCTGTCTTTGCTAAATTGATTCTGCCCCATGTTATCAAGACATGATAATAAAAGTTGTGTTCTACAGATATCATTGTGTGTTACCTCTGGCTTTCTTGTCTGTGGCTGATAGGAACTGCAGACAAACAGCATTTATACTTTAATGCTCCATTCCTACTTTACACAATCCTTTATGGATCAGTCAACACAGTCAAGTTTCCAGAGCTTAATTGTTTATTCTTAATTATAAAATGATTTAGAGACTGTTCTTGGTATGAGGCTAAGAGATCAAAGAAGGCACAGAAAAAACAAAGGAACCAGAAATGTAGCAAAATATAATGCCATTTCAATTTGCTAAGAAGGTGGGTGGGAGAGTTGGAATTATGCATATCAGTGAAAGTAGCAAGAAAGTAATTAATAAGCTAGAAATTAGAGGCTAGGACAAAATGTGACATACAACTCCGAATCCTGAGAGAGGAAAGGTTACCCAACAACTCAGAAGAGCTGAAATAAATCACTTTAATTATTAGGATTTGGATTCTAGATGGAGATAGTCTAGTGTCCTCCTGCCTTTTACATATTATGGTACAGTGCCTATAATCTCCAGTCAGCTGGCTACAGTGAGGTGTAGCAGCAGTTGTAATCAAAACATAGATGACAACTGATGCTTCAGAGAAATGAAATGCTCTTTTGGTTAAGCATCAAAACATCTGAAGCCTTTATTTTTCTAAACAGAGATGTCAAATTAATACAATAACTGCCTGTCTATGCGTATGTAGGTAGTGATACATTGTAGGTAGGTAGGTATTGCTAAATGCTGTGTGGTGTAGTGGATAGAGTGCTGCACTAGGACTTATGAGACCTGAGTTCAAAACCCTGCTAAACCATGGCAACTCACTGCAGGGCAGCAATAGTAAATGTAAACATCTCATCTATTTGTCATACCTGCCAATTAAAATTATTCATATCCTATTGTCACTTTGTCAGTTGTCTATATTTTTACCTTATCATGAGGCCATATGATATGGCAATCACATAGACTCATTATAATATGTGAGGAATTAACTCAATCTATGAAAGCTAACATTAAAATATAATAGTCAAAGTTTAAAGTGCCACAATGTTTTTGTCTTGTATCATGATTTTTAGTTTGTTTGATTTGGGTGGAGGGGGTGTTGGTTGGTTGGTCAGGCATCACTTACCCTAAAAACTCTGTCATGATTACCATAATCTAGAAGTGAGTTGACAACCCACAACATCAGCATATATGTGTTGTTACACTTCTGTGCCATCTTTCATTCAATCCAAGCTTCTTAAAATATTGTGTATCAAAACCCACAAAATATAGTAGAACACAATCGTGGTAAAGCAATTGATGTTATATTCAAATTGCTAGGATTTTTAGTAACTGCTAGAATTTGTTTAAAGCACAATGCAAAGCAGCCACACTTATATACTGTCCCATAGGGCTTAGTGCACTCTGGGCGGTTCACAAATTATTTAGCATTTTGCCCCCAATATGCAGGGTCCTCATTTTACCAGTCTCAGAAAGATGGAAGGTTGAGTCAACCTTGATCCCTGGCCTGGTCACAACTGAACTCACATCTTTTTGGTTGCAGGACAGCACGTTAACCACTGCACCACCAGGGCTCCTCACTGTTTATACAGCGGGAACCATACAAAATGTCCATCCTCACGTGCAACCAAGCAGACGTCTTAAGGGCACAATATAATGTGCAGCTTCCTTCATTCTTAAATTTATGGACTAGGCTAGTCTAAGTAGAAAAATACAGTCTCTAAGTTATCTTGAGCTCTGTGATGCAGCCCAATAAGAAATGAAAAGTGCTGTTCCTCAGCTATACGTAGGTTTATAAACCAGGTGTAGCACTTTCAACCTGGTTCAATAACTAATTGGCAGTTAATGCAGAGCTTTCACCACTAGAATGTTCATTACAATCCCACATTTAATTGCCACTCTGCCTGCTACAGTGAATTGGATATTTTAATTCCATAGGAAAAACAACAACATTGTTTTCTTGGAGGTAGCTAGAAAAAAAATGAGGACACTGAGAAGTGAGTGTTATAGGGGAAGAACAACAGATGGGGTGGGAGCAGATTAATTGGTTTGCTCATCATCTCTTATTGTAGGTTATAGCTCCATTAATGGTATTCTGAAATTATAAAGAATATTATTTATTTTATTTTATTTACTGGACTTATACCCTGTCGATCTGGGATTTTATTTTTATTTATTTATTTATATTCAAATTTATATGCCGCCCAATCAGGTAAACCCGACTCTGGGCGGCTCACAACAAGTTAAAAAAAATGGAGTGAACCAAATCCCATTGGCATAACTTTGGGCCAGTATAAACTGGTTTGGGCCCTGGAAACATTTAATGAAAAATAATTAAAAGCTTTCATGTTCTGAGGCTCCTTATAGCTCTGTTTTGCCCTTGGGAAGCTTTTGGGAACCTCAAGACATAGGCAGGAAGAAGCTTTTTATAGTAAATAAATCCCCAACCAAATAAGTGCTGTCATCCCTGATCCTGGTGATAGCAATTGTCAGCAGTATTTTACTATTAAAGGCCACCATGTCCTGAGGCTTCCAAACGCTTCTCCAGGGTAAAAGGGAGCATTGGCATCTGAATGAGGTGATAGGAAGTTTTTATTAATTTGGATGTTTCTAGGGCTGTGGTGGCTCAGTGGTTAAGAAGCTCACCTTGTTAGCTGGAAGGCTGGCAAGTCGACAGTTCGAGGACCGGGTACTCCATGACAGTTTGAGCGCCCATCTCCTGCCAACCTAGCAGTTTGAAAGCAAGAAATTGCAAGTAGATAAATAGGGACCACTTCAGTGGGAAAAGATCTTGGGGACATGAAAGGAACCTCATTTGGCGACCCCTGAGTGGAGTTCCTTCAGCAAAAAATCCTTTCAACCTACAATAATTTCGGACACAAAATAATTGTTATTGATGTTTCTGAAGTCTGATCCAGGTTATAAATGTCATTTATCCAGTGTATAGCTTGCTTTGCAAATACTCTCCCGGTGAACTAAGTTAATACCATTGTCTCACTTTGTATTGACTGAGATTTCTGCAAAATAGTCAATATTGAGTTGAAAGGGGCTATTGGATTCAGAGTTCTTCAATAGTAGGATATATTTGCTAAAATTATATGGACAAGAACAAGTGTTCCTAGTAAATGCATCCCCTTGTCTGTTAAAAAAGTGCAGATCAAGAAAACTATCCTTAAAAGGATGATTATATATAATAATAGCATAGTTTGCCCGGCGTTGCCGGGCTTTTTAAAATTGTGTTGGATACTAAAGGGTTTCGTTTTTTTCTTGAACTAATGGTGATGGGCTGTTTTAAATGGTGGTGTAAGGTTTTTTGATTTTGTGGTTTCGAGTAATTTTGTTTTTGAACTTGTTTGTTATGTTTATGCAAAAAAGTTTAAATTTAATTAAATTTAATGTAATTTTATTTATTTTAAAATTTAATTTAGTTTTTTAAAATGTTCTTTTTTTTGGTTTTTCAAAGTGAAAAGGGGTTTTATTTTGGTAATTTTTGAGATAAGTGTGGGTTTTTTTGAATGTTTGTATAATTTATTTGATTAAATTTAGAATTATTCTTATTTGTTAAATTTTTTTGAATGTTGTTTCTGTTTTGGCCACTGGGTGGGGGTGGTGAGCTTTTGAGCCTCTCATGACATGTGTTACCTTCTGTCCTCTTGGTGTCGCTTCCGGTAAGTTTCCTCTTTCTCATTTGTGTTCCGGTTCTCATGGAAGGAAGACGTCTTTTTGTAAGTTCTGTGAGGGTTTTTTTGGGGGGAGGGGTTTGTGGTGGAATTTTTTTTGGGGGGTGTATGTGTGTGTTTGAATGTTTTTCGTTTGTGGTTTTGTGTGTTTTTTCAAGTGTGTTGGGGGGGTGGCTTTCTTTCTCGCAGGCCATGCTGGATGGCCCGTGAGAAGGAAGGCCAATTGCGGGGAGGGTTTTTTTCCCATGGGCCATGCTTGATGGCCCGTGGGAAGAATGGGCATTTGCGGGGAGGCTTTCTTTCCCACGGGCCATGCTTCATGGCCCGTTGGAAGGAAGGGCATTTGCGGGGTGGTGGTGATTTCTTTCCCACGGGCCATACTTGCTGGCCCATGGGAAGGAAGGGCAGAGGCAGTGGGGTTTTTTTTCTCCGCGGGTCATACTGGCTGGCCCGGTGGGAAAGAAGGGCAGTTGCGGGGGGTGGGTGGGTGGGTTGGTTGCTTTATTTTTTGGTTCTCTGGCTGGCCCTTCGAAGAGAATGGCAGTGGCGGCCGGGTTTTTTTTTGTTTCTCGTCTTTTTGGCGCGCTGGCTGGCCCTTCGAACGGAAGGGCCATGGTGGCGGGGGGGGGGGGGTTCCCCCATGGGCCATGCGGGCTCGTTCATGGGGAAGAATGGCTGTGGTGGTGGGTTTTTTTTAACTTTTGTTTTTCGTGCGCCGGGCGTCTCACTTGTTTTTCGGGCGCCGCTGACCCTTCGAACGGAAGAGTAGCGGCGGCGGTTTTTTTTGTTTTTTTCCCCCCATGGGCCATGCTGGATCGCCCGTTGGGTTGAATGGTTGCGGCGCCGGCTTTTTCTTAGTTTTGTTTTCTCGCGCCGGCTGCCTCCTCGTTCTGCTCGCACATTGCGCGCAGGACGCTGGGGCTTGTAGTAATGTGTTGGTGATTTGTGTTTGTGCTGCGTTTTTTTAAAATGCTTTTCTTTTGATTGGTTGCGGCGCGTGTTCGAACGCTGCTCCGTGCGAGAGCCTCTCAGCCTGATTGGCTCTGGCGCGGCGCGGCGCAAGGACTTTCGGGAAGTGATGTTCTTTGCGTTTCTTGCCGTTAGTGGGGCTGAGGCCCCCGTGCCGGATTTTTAAATCCTTCGTTGACCTGCGTAGGCAATTCGGCCGTGCTCTCGAAGGGAGGGTGCGGGTCAGTTGGGCGACGCATAGCAACGTATAGCCAATTCCAACGGTGAACACTTGGTTTTATAGGTTAAGATATAAATAATATAAACAGGAATGCAGTTGTAGTATTTGGTAGGTGTTAAATTACAAGCACAATTATTTGCTGACATTTAAAACATGCAAACCATAGAGGTGGTGTCTAGGTTATGCCCCAGATGAATGCATCTTAACAGGTTTCATATCAGATCTTCAGTGCAAATTGAATTTTAGAAATAAAATTTATATGGAAGTGCTTTCTTTTAAAAGGTCTGGCATTTCAGAATATTCCTTTCTTTCAATTTGAAAGAGAAGTGGAGGTAGGGAGCAGTGACTCAGAAGTTAAAAACAAGTTTCTACATGCTGGAGAACAGTCTTTGATGCTTTTATTTCACATATCTTACTTTTTGCACTAACAGGAGTAATATGCTCTTGACTGAATTCTAAGAAGTTATACCTGTCTTGAGGGACAAGGCAGGTGAACCTTCTAGGCCAGGGATTCTCAACCTGTGGCCCATGGCACCATTTCATGTGCCCCCCCTCACCACCTCGATCACACCAGATAATGCCATGTGGTGGAGGAAGGGCAAAATGGCCATCCGGCTCCTGAAGCTGTCTGAGGAAGCGTGACCCAGCCCCCATCATAAAAAGGTTGAGAACTCCTGTTCTAGGCAGATGGACAAGGAGGAAGAGGAGGCAGGTCCCCCTGCTTGCTTCTTTTCTTTCCTGGTCAGGATGGAGTCGGCTGAGGGAAGCATGGAGGGGAGGGTTGTCTTTCTTTCCTTGCTTTCGTTTTGCAACTTGGGAGATGAGATTTTGCAAGGTTTGACGCTTCCTCCTTCACACACTCACTCCTTTCACATCAAAAAAGGTCTGGGCAAAGCCAGACAGGCCTTCAATAGGTGGTTCTATTAGAATTCTTCTTCTTCTGCCACATTCGAATCCGAACATAGACGATCAACATGGTGATCAGTCATGAAGACTGTCCTGAGAATATAACGCAGTGGCCTTTCCTCTGTCTTACGCATCGCAACACGACCTCCATACCATTGATCCAGTTCTGTGAGTCACTTTTTTTTATTACAAATTTTTATTAAATTTTAAACAATGATAATACAACTTATAAAATAAAACAACATTTATACATAAAAATACAGACCATTAACTTACTAACACAGTATACGAAATAAAAAAATGTAAGAATAAAAATACAGTTTAATTATGACTTAGTAGTACAATAGCTTCCCCATTCTTCCTTACATCTTTAGTTAATTAATTATATTTTCAGAAAAAGAAATTTTATATTCTTATATCATTCATACAACTATCCTAATATACATATTCTAATTTATATATTCTTATTACTATCCAAATATACAAATTCAAACTCAATTCTTAAACTCCATAATTTAATACATCTACTAAATCAAACTTCAAATGCAATTATTAAATACAAATACAAAAATTAAGATACTAAACATTTTACAAAAAATATCCACCCAGTGTTTTATACAATGCCCTAGAGAGCACGGAATGTCTCATTTATTTTCATTCCCAAAAACTCCTTTGACCGGGTACTGGTCTATTCCCTTCATCCCCCTTCATGAGTAATCCACAAAAGTTTGCCAAACATTCCAAAAACTATTCTCTTTAACTATGCCCTTTTTCTTATTTATCTCCCATGTTAACTTATCATTCAATGCCAAATCCCACATTTTCTTGTACCATTCTTCAATTTTTAAAATTACATCATTTTTCCAATTTCTGGCGATACACTGTCTACCCGTTGTCAACATTATCGATAATAACTTTTTTATCCTTATTTAAGTTCATACTTTCCACATCTGTCGACAAAACAGTACTTGACCCCAGTTTAAGTCTCATACCCATAATTTCACAAATCTCTTTCTCAATTTCCCCCCAAAAATATTTTACCACATTACAACTCCACCACATATGTTCTTACGTTCCCAGTGTATCCTTACATCTCCAACACATTTTGTCTTTCTTATTATGTATCTGATGCAACCTCACTGGGGTAAAGTACCATTTCCACAACATTTTATAATTATGTTCTTTCACTCTAACAGACATAGTTCTCATAATTCTTTTCTTCCATTTATTTTTCCAAACTTCATCTGCTATCTTTATTTTCAGTTCTTGTTCCCAGCTTGTTTTCAGCACCTCTTGTGGATTATCATTCTTATTTAACATTATGTAAATTTTTCTTACCAAGCCCTTAATACCCCTTTCTCCGTTTCTTATCTTTAATATCAATTCTTCAAACTCTGTCCTACCTCTTTCTAAACTGACTTCCCTCAAATATTTACTATTCCACTTATTTACCAACACTATCTGAAGCCAGTTCATCCTCAACTGTGCATAAAGGTCTACTTTTCTCTCCCTATCTTTACAAGCCCATATCCAATCTTTCAACGGGAAAACTTCATTTCTATAAAGTACTTCTTTTACCCTTTTATCTATTTTTATTGGAAACTTTTTAATATCTTCAATAATAGGAGATGTATCTGGAGCCAATTCCTTCTTCACATTTTTCCATATTCCCAATATTGTCTTCATCATTTTGTTTTTTTGCAACAATTTTCTCCATATTACTGTCCAAAAAGACCATTTCCCCCATTTGATTAAGATCCCTCATCTCAATTTCTTCCCAAATTACCTTTTCCCTCTCTAAAATCTTTACAATATTCTTAATTTGAAAGGCTCGATAGTAATTTCTCAAATGTGGTATTCCTAATCCTCCTTCCTTCTGAGATAAGTACCAAAGGTGTTTTTTTTTTTGCAATTCTAGGTTTCTTTCCACCATTACAAAAATTATTCAGCATTTTTTGGAAACTCTTTAATTTCCTTATCCTTTAATTGGATCGGAAGAGCATCAAATAAAAAATTGATTCTCAGTAATAACATCATTTTACATAACGCAATCCTACCGAACCAAGACAACTTCAACTTTTGATATTGCTGTATTTTATCCTTAATTTCTATTTTCAATTTTCCATAATTCAATTTCTTAAACTCCTCAAATTTGTTCGAAATGTTTATACCCAAATACTTCAAATTATCTTTAAGCTGTAAATTAACTTTACCCTTTATCTTTTGTTGCTCTTCCTTGCCAACATTACACAATATCATTTCTGGCTTATCCCAATTTATTCTCAAACCTGTCATGTCTTCAAATTCTTTTAACTGCTCTTGTATTCTTCCTAATGCCTTCCTGGGATGTTTTACTATTATCAGGGTATCATCGGCATACAGACTTATCTTGTTTCCTAATACCCCTTCAATTTCCTTATCTTCCCTTATAGCCTTTGCCAACAACTCCATTGCCATAATAAACAATATTGGTGATAGTGGGCAACCCTGTCTTGTTCCAGCTTCTAATTTTACATCTTATGTAACCTCATCGTTTACTCTGACAATAGCAGCTCCATATTGATAAAGTTATTCAATGGTCCCTCTAAACTTATCTCCAAATCCATAACATTCGATTATCTCGTTGATTGTTACCCATTGTAATGAATCAAATGCCTTAAAAATATCTAATGATAGTAATCCAACTTTTTCTTTTGTTTGTCCTACTATGTCAATTAAATCTATAACTCTTTTTGACAAATCTGCCATGTGTCTTCCTTTCAAAAAGCCCACTTGACCTTCATTTATATAACTACCCATAAAAATATTCAGTCTGTTTGCCAATATCACTGTAAAGATCTTAGGGTCTTGATTTATCAAAGAGATAGGTCTATACGATTCCACTTTTTCTAGATCTTTTCTGGGTTTTAGTAATAAGACAATAATGGTTCTATACCATGAAGTCGGAATTTGCCCTCCTTCCAATATATAGTTGTATAATTTTATCAATTTTGGCACCACTAAATCTTTAAACTCCGTATAGAATTTGGCTGATAGCCCATCTTCCCCCAGAGCTTTATCTGTTTTCAAGTTGGCTATTACATCTTTTATTTATTTGTTCTTCCATTCCATTTCTATGTTCCTGTTTTATCTTGTTTTCTGTTTGTTTCCCCAATTGAATCTTTAACTTCCCCAAATCTATATTCTTTTTAGCATACAAATCCTGATAAAAATCTTTTACAATCTTACATTTATCTCCGATCTTATTACATCTTATTACATCTTTATTAATCAAAATTCCAATTTCCCTTTGTTCTCTCTTTTCTTTAGCGGCTCTTGCTAAGAATTTTGAATTCTTATTACTATATTCAAAATATTCCCTTTTTAAGTATACCAAATCTCTTTTTACCTTTTCAATATCCTTTCCTACCAATTCAGTCTTTAATCTTTGCATCCTGTCAAAAACCTTCTTGTCATTTGTCTTTACATGCTCTTCTTGTAACCGCTTTATCTCTTTTTCAACTTTATCTTGCATCTCCTTAAATTGTTTGTTTCTAATACTAAACTTAATACTCTCCCCTCTAAAAACTGACTTCATAGCATCCCATACCATATTATAACTCACCTCATCCGTGTCATTCCAATGCCAACTTTCCTCCCATTTCTCAATTATTTGTTCTTCACATTTATGGTCTTTAAAAAGTTTGACATCATATCTCCAATTCCTTCTCATTTTCTTTGTACCCTCTATCTTTAATTCCACCAACACTTTCGCAGGATTTGATTCTTTAAAAATTCCCACTTCTACCTCATCTATATTCCAATCAAACTCTCTGTTACAAATATATAATCTATTCTGGAATATGAATTATACACCTGTGAAAAAAAAGTATAAACCCTTTCCGACCCTTTGAATTCTCTCCATGTGTCTTTCAGGCCTAGAGATATCATCCATTTATCCAGAATCTGCTTTTTAAAACCTTTTTCACACCTTGCTATATTTGTACAATCTAAGTTTGACCTTATTAAATTGAAATCTCCAGCCACAATCATTTTTGTTGTTTTTTCTTTTTCCAATATATCATATATTTTATCTAGGAACTCGCCTTGATGATCATTTGGTGCATATCTATTCACTAAAATTATTTCCTCATCATCAATCTTCCCTTTCATTATTAAGTATCTACCTTCCGGGTCGGAAATACTATTTATCATATCAAAACCCAGTCTACTTGAAATCAGAATCGCAACCCCTCTTGCTTTTGAAGTACCATAGGACTTCTCATAAAATTGCATCCATCCTAAAAAAAATCTTATTTGTATCCTAAGATTTTTGGTGAGTTTCCTGTAAAAAGACTATATCCGGCCTGTCTTTTCTCAGGACTGATTCAATTCTTCTCTTCACTTGAGACCCAATACCCTTCACATTCCATGTTAACACTTTAATATTTCTCATATCTTAATCTTACCAACCATCTTCTATAGCCTCCGATTTCTCCCATGGGCATGCTTCCCTCTACCACACAATAACAATGACTATAACTAAAACTATAAACATTCATTCCTACCCTCCCCACTTTTTTCTTCAAAAAGTCACCCTTGACACTCAAAGAGGGGAGAAGGGGAACATGGAAGATGTGCCTACTATCTGACGCTCTAGCGCATTAAAAAAACAAACAAACACTTATAAAAATATTTCTCTCCCCTGTATCACTATCTTCTCTGTCTTCCAAACCCTAATTCACCCTTCATCAACCACCATCAGTAACTTAGAATCCATATCTGTTCCTCCTGTAGCACCCCTCTCTTCTGCACCTCCATAATCTCTTTTTATACCTCCAGATTCTATTAGAACTTTCCTTAATCCAAGCCATTCTTGCGAAGCCGCCTTAACCAGACCAATTAAACACAAATATTCCAAAGCATCCATTCCTGCATCAATCGTATGCATTTTTTTTGTCGTAAAAGAATCTCAATTGTTGTGGAAATCTCCAATTGTATTTTATCCCACGTTCCATCAAAATTTTTGTTGCTGGTTTCATCTTGTAATGCCAAACACACTCCTCAACTGAAATATCATTATAAACTTCAACCTCATTCCCATCAATTTTTAAAACACCAGACCCGCTTGTTTTGTAAAAGCCATCACCTTTAATTTATCCCCCCAATTTACAAACTTAACCAACTCATTTCTTTGAACTCTTTTTCCTTTCCTAGAACCCAGTCTATATACAACTGCAATATCTTCATTCACAAAATCTTTTCCCATTTTCAAACTGTTTAGCCAATTAACTATTCTTTCCTTCAGCTGGTCTGGCGTTCTTTCCATAAGATTACAAATTACTATATTCTGTTTTCTCATCATCTCCTCCATCAAATCAATCCTTTTCTTCTGCACTTCTACTTTCATTTTAGTTTCCTTTTCTTCCTTAGGTAACCCTTTCATATCATCCTGCATCAATTTCATATCTTTTTGCATCAATTTAACACTTATGTATATCCTCTGAAAATTGAAGTCAACCTTTTTAGAAAAATCTGTAAACATTGCAACCAACTTATCCTGTTTTTCCATAATTTCATCCTTATCTTTTACCCTTGTTTCTTTAATCTCCCGAAAACCATTTGTCTCCTCCATTCTCTCAATTTTTTTTAACAATTTCCCCAACTCTACCATAATTTGTGTTTGGTCCATTGATGCAGGTTCTGGTGCTGCTGCTGCTGGTGTGGGTGCTTCTTCATTTGCTGATTTATCTTTCTTTTCATCCTTCTTCGCATCCATCTTCTTGGGCTTCACAACCTCTTCCTCCTTTCCCTTTCCTTTACCAAGCTTTTCCATTGTAACTTCAGATAATAATCTCAGTGCAGCTACCCCTTTATTTCCCCCAAACCCATCTTCCTGATCAACTTCCAGATTCAATTGAGTATAATAAGCTTATAAACTTGTAGCTTCTACTATTTCTTCACAATCCAAAACAAAAATTTGGTAAAATGCATCCATACACTTCAGTAATTATAATCCAAAGAGGGTTCCTGGACTCCTCTCTGCAAATTATAATCCAACTGTGTAAAAATGTTCTTTGTTGTAATCCAATTATGTTATTGCCTCCAAAAGACCACCAAGAATCCTGCCCTCCATTGAGGGTTCTAAGCAACTGTATATCTAAAATCCCATTAAAAAAGGAAAGATTTTCACCTCCACACAGAGGGAAACAAAATAAGGACGCCTTCAAATAATGAACCAGTGCTTCCACACAGTGAACCAACAGTGATCAAGGGGAAAGAGTCCAATATAAAAAAGTCTTTTAGCCAAAGAAGCCAAACTATTCGATCCAAGTATAGTGCGTATAAAAAAAAGAAACATTCCACATTTATAATCCCAACCACCGCAGCGGTTTCCAAGCGTGGTCCCTCCTCCTTCTCCGAGCCCCAACAACAACAATTCTCCACCTTTTATTTTCTTTCTTTTTCCTTCACCTTGTTTCTTTCTTCTCCCTTACTTTCTTTATTCCACTTCACTTTACTTTTCCCTCCAGCTCTCAGTTCTTTTCCCTTCGGCACCCCGATCATCTTTCTGTACTTTTTAAAAGTTTTGATCTTCCTTTTACTCGCTGCCATTAACGACCTTCCTCCTTCCTTCCCAACTTCCACATCTTCGTCTTACTTAACTTACTTAACCTCCTGGGCTCCGTCATTCCACCACAGCCAGCTCGTTCGCCACCGCCTTTATATTTATCCAATTTAAGATTAAAGTTCTGAAGCCAAGTTCCAATTGCAGTTACAAGGATCCCGTCTGGCCCCGGAGCAGCTCGTTCGGCTCGACTTGCACCGCGCCTCACTTACCGCCCGATCTCCAACCCCGTTCTCAGCCACAGTCAGTACAAAAAAGGACCGAGAGCTTCAAAATACTACTTTTCAATAGTTTCAACCTCTGTTTTTGTATTTTTCATGTTTTTCATGTTTAAAAGCACATTGTAAACACATTAAGTAGCGCGAGCTGATCGAAACACATCTTACTCCAACACCATCTTAGCCATGCCCCCGCGAGTCACCTTCTGGTCCTGAGTCCTTTTGGCACTCAAAGTCCTTCTCAGCCTCAGGCCATGCAGTTCCTCCAGGCTGGTAATCAGGGAAGTGGGGGGGGGACTAGGGTCAGTCCTGCTGGGGGTAGGGAGTGGGGGGGTCGGGAGTGGGGGGGTCTGTCCCACCAACAGTCCCACTGCTTAAAAAGGTTGAGAACCCCTGATTTAGATTGTACTCCTGGGGCTTGTAACTCCTTTATGTATGGAGAACGCGTGGCCTTGTCCAGCTGGAGAGTCGGATAATGAAATCTTTCCCCTTTTGGTGCAATCAGGATGATTTTCTTGGTGGAGGTGATTTTTGGAAATTAAAAACTTTCTTCTGTCCCCCCCCCAACCCCCAGTGGTTTTCCTATGACACAAAAGGAGCCTCAGTACCTTTGGAGGGAAAGCTGTAATTTTTAAAATTCAGAACAATTGCTGCTGCTGATCACATCATCAATCTTACATGGAATAATTTTGTGCAACAGGATTTCAGCTATTTCTTTTTTTTAAATCAGAGCATTGCACAGTTTAAAATTATGGGTGTACTGTATATGCATACTCAAAACAAATTAAAATGTTAAAATAATTACACAGATATTTTTTTTACCAGAAGTGGGCTACCTCAATAACATCTTCTTCTGTACATGCAGCAGGGCAGTGATGGTGAACCTCTTAGAGACCGAGTGCCCAAAAAAGAGGAGACAGCATGCGGGCAGGCACTGCGCCTGCCCACACACCGATGTGACATTGCTGGCATGCCTCTGGCAGCATCACATGGGCGTGTGTGCATGCCTTCCCCACAGGTGTACCACTGCTGCCTTGTTGTGTTCTAATAGTGTAACCTTCTTCATGTGATAACAATGTATCTTAACAATGTAACCCTTCCTACAAGTAACAATATAGTCGTCAGCTGTATCACTATAAACCCTGTATTAGGACGCGAGCTAATAACCACCAGTGGGCAGCAGCGAGCGTCCAAGCTCTCTTGGTCCATACTCATCAATAGCCACAGCGCGGAGTTTCCCGCCACTACCTACACCGGGACAAGAAGGGCGTGACCAGCAATGATGTCACGCAGACAATAGCCAACCGGCTATCGTGGAGCCACATTCGAATGTTTACCACTGTATATATAGAGCTTTGCATCCGCCATTACCTCATGTTCCCTCTGTCCACCATGCAATAAACCTGAGTTAAACCAGCCCATGGCTGTTTCCTGTGTCTTGGTTCTCATACACTAAATTGGCGACGAAGGTGGGATGATGGATCCCCAAGGAGCCAGGGCACAGAACGGTTTCAACATTACCAAACCGCAAGACTGGGAACTCTTTGAGATGGATTTCCAGGCGGCACTGGTGGAACTCAAAGTCAAAGACGACGAGGAAAGGAAGAGGGCCATCCTCACCAGAATGCTTGGGATAGAAACCAAGCGAACGCTGGTGAGCATTATTGCACCGAAGAAGATGAGTGACTTCAAAGCCGAGGACATTATGAAACTGCTGCGTGACCGGTTCCGACCCTCGAGGGCAATGTTTCCCGCTCGGAGCGCGTTTTGGAGGCGAGTCCAAGCGCCGGATGAGTCGGTTGAGACCTTCGTAACAGCCATGAGAATAGCCGCCGCCCCCTGCAGATGGGACAACCTAGAGATGGCCCTAAGGGACGGCGTTCTTTGTGGCCTGAAGGACAAGGAAGTGCAGCGCAGCCTGATGAACAAGGAGCCACCACCCACGCTGGCAGAGGTTGTGGAGGCCGCGGAATCCGCGGAATCCACGAATGCTGGGGTAGACGAAATGCACCAGTGGCGTGAGTGGCGTCCTAGGGCCGGCAAAGCGGAAAATTCGGTGCACGGCAAGTCCGGACAGTCGGTGCACGCAACCCGACGAACCTCGAAGTCGTCTACGGAAGGCAGCGACGGCGAGGAGGTCCAGAAGGTCCGAAAAGGAGGGCGCCGCTGCGATGGTTGCGGAGCGGCCCATGAGCGCGCGAAGTGCCCATTCAGAAAAGCCGAGTGTTACAACTGCGGCCGTCGGGGGCACATCGCCAAGGCGTGCAGAAATCGGAAAGAGGGCCGGAGGCACTCACAAGACCGTTCGGCCAGACCGGACCGTCCAGCGAGGTCCAAAGATGGCGCCCGGACCACGAGGAAGCAGGACGGCGTGGGCCGCATCTCGGACGACAGCGAGGACGACGCCCCCGTGTTCAGTGTGTCCGCGGGACAACCCCATTACTTCGTCGAGGTACTAGTACAAGGGGCCCCTATTAGGATGGAAATTGACTCGGGGTCCTCCTATTCTATAATTCCCCAGAGAGAGTTCTTGAAAATCGACCCCCACGTGCGGCCCAAACTTAAAACGTTGAGGTCCACGCTACGAGACGTGCAGGGGAACAGCATTCCAGTGTTGGGGGTCGGGAAATTTCGGGTCCGTTTTAAGAAACATTCTGCGGAACTCCCTCTAGTTGTTCTCAAAGGGGGAAATTGTAGCCTCCTCGGGACTCAGTGGTTTCAGCCTTTGGGTTTGTTCATAGGGGGGGTGCATGCTGTGGGTGCGGATCCAATAAAAGCGGTGTGCGACGCGCACTCCGCCGTTTTTAAAAAAGGACTGGGAAAGTTCAAGGGACCCCCTGTAGCCTTCGACCTAGACCCGGAGGTCCGCCCGATAAGACTCAAACCACGCAGGGTGCCGTTCGCACTAAAGGACAAAATAGAGGCGGAACTGGACAAACTGGTGGGCCAGGGGATTCTTGTTCCTGTTGATTCCGCGGAGTGGGAAACTCCAATTGTTACAGCACTAAAAGCTAACGGGGAGGTGCGCATTTGCGCTGATTATAAGTGTACAATTAACAAGGCAATCCGCCCTAATGCATACCCGGTGCCGGTGGTCAGCCACCTTCTGGCCAGGCTGAATGGGGGAAAATGTTTCGCTAAGCTCGATTTAGCACAAGCCTACCAGCAACTCCCTGTAACTCCCGCCACGGCAGCGGCACAAACTATAGTTACACATAAAGGGGCGTTCCAGGTGTCGCGTTTACAGTTCGGCGTGAACTCGGCACCCGGCCTTTTTCAGTCGATTGTGGAACGCCTCCTGAAGGGGCTGGAGGGAGTGTTGTGTTATTTTGATGACGTATTGATAACAGGGGGGAGTGAGGCCGAACTGGCAAAGAGATTGGATAAAGTACTGACTGTGTTCGAGAAAGCGGGGCTGCGACTGAGAAAAGACAAATGCGTATTTTTCGAAACAGAGGTTGAGTTTTTAGGGTTCCGTGTCACACCCGAGGGAATTAAGCCGTCCAAATCCAAAGTAGCCGCCATCAAGCAGGCTCCTTGCCCCACATCCAAAACCGAACTACAGTCATTCCTGGGGCTCCTAAATTTTTACCATACCCTCCTTCCACGGAAGGCGTCTGTGGCCGAACCGCTCCATCGGTTGCTTAAAAAGGAGGAAACATGGCTGTGGGGTGACGGGCAAGAGAGGGCTTTTAAAGAGTTAAAGCAACTCCTAAAATCCGAGACAATCCTAACTCATTTCGACCCCAAACGGCCAGTGGTCTTAGTTTGTGACGCGTCCCCGGTGGGGGTGGGGGCGGTGCTTTGCCACGCGTTGGACGACGGAAGGGAGGCCCCGATAGCGTTTTATTCAAGGTCCCTGTCGCAAGCAGAATGGAATTACGCACAGACCGACAGGGAGGCATTAGCGATAGTAGCAGGAACCAAAAAATTTCACGATTTTCTGTATGGTCGCCCGTTTACGATCATGACCGATCACAAGCCTCTGTTGGGAATTTTCACGGCAAATAAGCCCACGCCACAGATCCTGTCCCCGAGAATGCTGAGGTGGGCTATCTTCCTCAATGCATACCAACATGAGTTGGAATACCGGCCCGGAAAGGAGATCAGCCATGCAGACGCACTCTCACGGTCTCCTCTGCCCGCGTCGGGCGACCAAAAGGCAGGGGTAGAGAGAGACCACCAGGTATTGTTAATAGAGGTCCTAGATTCACCCCCAATAGTACCAGCCGACATTGCCAGGGCGACAGGCAGGGACAGAACGCTGGAGAAAGTAAGCTCATGGGTACAGAAGGGGTGGCCGGCGTCCTCCCCAAGTACGGAATTCGACCCATTTTTTCGGAAGAAAATAGAGTTGTCCATAGAGAGGGGGTGCCTTTTGTGGGGCCAACGGGTGGTAGTCCCTACATCCCTGCGACCGAGGGTACTCAAACTGTTGCACGTCAGCCACCCGGGGATCGTCCGTTCCAAGGCGCTGGCCCGGAGTTACTTCTGGTGGCCCCAGCTGGACACAGACATAGAGCACATGGTCGGCACTTGTGAGGCATGCCAGGGCTCCCGACCAGAGGCGGCTCGCCTCCCGCATAGGGAATGGGACGCGGCAAGGGGGCCGTGGTCCAGAGTGCACATAGATTTTGCTGGCCCGTTCCGAGGAACCCTTTTTCTCCTGGTAGTGGATGCGTACTCCAAGTGGCTGGAGGTGATGCCGGTAAAGAGCACGTCCTCCACCACTACGATTAATCATCTAAGGAGAGTCTTTTCCACGTTCGGTTTACCCGACACTCTGGTCAGCGATAACGCTAGTTGTTTCACGTCCGCTGAGTTCAGGGCATTCATGGAGGCAAACGCCATTCGGCACGTCACATCCGCGCCGTTTCACCCGGCCACGAATGGCCAAGTGGAGCGGTTGGTGCGGACAACAAAGGATGCGCTGCGGCGCATGGGCTCGGGGGACCTGAATCACCAAGTATGTCAGTTCTTATTAGCGTATAGGGTGACCCCCTTAGCATCCGGATATTCGCCGGCAGAGCTGCTGATGCGGAGAAAGCTGACCACGATTCTGACCAGGTTAGACCCGACGAGGGTCGAGGACAAAGGGAAGAACGTAGGGGTAGCGGTGTCGAAAGGTTTCGCCGCCGGTGATCCTGTGCATTGCAGGAATTACGCCAGCACAGGGCCAGCCTGGGTACCAGGGAGAGTTGTAGAACAGACGGGACCAGTGTCGTATCGGGTGGAAACGAGCACCGGTCTACTCTGGAGGCGGCATGCAGATCAGCTCAGGAGCCGGGTTCCCAGGAAGCAATCCACGGACGGCATGGAAAATGCCTCAGCGTTAGGGTCCTCCTCCACCCGCTTAGCCCAAGGAGGAGACAACGAAGGGCAACAGTCCCAAACAAGGGGGGGAAGCAGCGGTTCCGACTCAGATCCTTTTGACGAAGCAGCGGTTCCGACTCAGATCCTTTTGACACGCCAGCTCTATCCGATTCCGGGGAAGAGGGTGAGGAGTTTGCGACTGCTGCCCCCGAATTTGATTTTGCGTTACCGAGCCGGGGGTTTTTTGGGAGTGTTCCCCCACCCATCCAAGCGAGAAGAGGGGTTTTTCGTTAGCCCCCAGTGCCCCCGGTTCGTCCCAAAGAAAGCACACACCTCCCACAAAAGCCGCAGAACCGCGGCAAGCCACTAACAAGTCTCCCTCTCCAATTACAGGACAGGAAGCCAGGGGACAAGGAGAAGGTAGCAAACCCGGGGCAGGGCAGCCCGCACCGAGACCCCAGCGCGTTCGAAATAAGCCATCTTGGCTGAGAGACTTCGTCTCATCCTAGGGGGGAGGAGTGTTGTGTTCTAATAGTGTAACCTTCTTCATGTGATAACAATGTATCTTAACAATGTAACCCTTCCTACAAGTAACAATATAGTCGTCAGCTGTATCACTATAAACCCTGTATTAGGACGCGAGCTAATAACCACCAGTGGGCAGCAGCGAGCGTCCAAGCTCTCTTGGTCCATACTCATCAATAGCCACAGCGCGGAGTTTCCCGCCACTACCTACACCGGGACAAGAAGGGCGTGACCAGCAATGATGTCACGCAGACAATAGCCAACCGGCTATCATGGAGCCACATTCGAATGTTTACCACTGTATATATAGAGCTTTGCATCCGCCATTACCTCATGTTCCCTCTGTCCACCATGCAATAAACCTGAGTTAAACCAGCCCATGGCTGTTTCCTGTGTCTTGGTTCTCATACACTAAATGCCTCCTCCACCTCCTAGGAGGGGTGGGTGGTGTTTGATCACCTAACCTCGTCCCTGCTGCCGCCTCCCAGGTGGGAGCTCAGCCTCCCCTCTCACCTTCCCATTGGCGGAGGGAGGGGGTGGGTGGGTGAGGAAGCGGCACTGCCATTGGTGCTGGCAGGGCAGAGCTTGCCCATGATGGTGCATGTGCCCACAGATAGGGCTGTGTGTGCCACCTCTGGCACATGTACCATAGGTTCACCTACACTGCAGAAGAGCATAAATTGCATATACATAAATGCTGCATTGATTTAATTTCTCCATAGTTACCGATCATTTGTCCTGTATCCAAGTAGCCTCAGTTTACTTGATTATTCTTTGATCTTTCTATTTCATTTCAAAGTCTATTGATGACTTCCAAATGGTTCAGCTAGAATCTTGCCCTGGTGGGAGACACTCTTCAGCATTCATCTATTTGCCAAGGTGTGTTGGTTTTGCTTTCTGTGGGTTTAATGCAGGGTTTCCCAACCTTTTAAAGCCAGGGGCAGGGCATGCTGTGTCAGTCAGCTTCGAGGGCCGGACGTCCATTTTGCCCTTCCTGCATGATGGGGATGGCCATTTTGTCCCAACAACTTTGAAGGAGCAGCTATTTTGTTTCTTAAATGCCCTTGGAGGGGTGGGGGCCCACATGAAATGGTGCCACAGGCTGGATCCAGCCCAGGCACCTTAGGTTGGGAACTCCTGGTTTAATGTTTAGTGCTTGAGAAGTGTTGAAACATATTTTCCTTGGTTTTAGCCATCTTTTAAGAAGTTGACAGGCGTGTGCTTGTATATCGGGCAATTGGGTTATGTCCCACCCCACCCTCGCATCTGGTGCCCTGGGGCACCAATAGCAATGTATGGGATTCCAAACCCCAAACCCCAAATAGGTGCCCTCACCACTCCCTGTCCAGCGCCTTCCCATGGTGCCCTGCACACCCCTGGGGGTTGATGTCTGTGAACTGGATGGTGCTGTATTGCCTTGTTTTGTTTGTTATTTACTAGTGTCTCTAAATGAACATCAGGAGTGACTATTCTTGTTCTTGTGCTGTGTCTAGGCCAGATGTGAAACTGCCAAAATGAAGGCATTCTGCAGTTCTTTTCACCTGACCTGATACAAGAAAGATTAGTTGGCAACACAAGGTTGCCGTTACCAGGGTACACCTGATTGCAGTTCAAATATACCACAGTCTTTGAGAAGGCTTTTTCTATGTAACCCAATAGTAGAAATACCAACCAAATAATAAACTTTTTCAGTGGGGGTAGGTTTCAGGCATCCAGTAACAATCTGCATGATTCATTAAATGCTGCGCCCACTTGTTTGCCAGGTGCTGATTTAGAGCATATGGTGCTATCATATTTTCATATGAAGTAGCACAGGAACTAAGCTGTTGTTCTTATTGTTTCTGGGAAGAGTACACCCCCCCCCCCAGATTAAACCAACCAATTTCCTAATTAGTTTATTTCTTCTGACAGATGTTTGGTGTTTAGACAAAAAAAAATTTGTAGGCCAGGGTTCAATCTAGAATGACACTGTGGGGAAGAGATTCTTCTTCAGTCCAGTTTGCACTTACCAGCTAGGGGATGCAAAATTGATCAAGGTGAATCTTGGTAATAAAAAACAATAACATTTTAATAGCTTTTGAAAGTGGCGAAAATTGAATTCCTATCCTAATGACCTGGAAGAGCTAGTTCTCCTTGGGAGTAAAGTGCAGAGTATCTATTAAAGAGTTCTGACATACAGATACACAGAAGTGTGAAGTGAATCCTCTTTGCTTTCCTGTTTTAAAGTGGAAGACATAGACCTGCATGTCAGCTATTGAATTACCACAGCTAATTGAGAAACTGGTGACTGCATGCCTGTTCCCAAATAGAACCATACAAGCACCACTCATTTGGTATGTGTAAATAGCCAACAGAATTTTGCCTTCTTCTTCTGCCATATCTGAACCTGAATATAGATTATCATCATGGCGATCAGCCATGAAGACTATCCTCAGAATATAATGCAGTGGCCTTTCAGCTGCCTTCCACATCGCACCATGACACCCATAGTACCACTGATTCAGTTCTGTGAGTCACTTTCTGGTCCTGAGCCCTTTTGGTGTCCGAAGTCCTCATCATCCCCAGGCCGGTATTGATGAAGCTGCTGCCCTCCATCAAGATGGATTCAAGTGGGATTTAATCCACTTGGGGACCATCAACCTCCCCTGTAGACTTCGGCACCCAAGGCCATTAGTCCTCAGGGTTGTCAGGTTAGTTAACCGCCAGCTGACACTTGGCATTGAATCACTAGCGGTATGGTCTACTCTGTTACCATAGCAGGAGAACCTGGCTAGACATTCAATTTTGGCTTATGGAAAAAAAGTTATGCATTTCCAGCATATGGTACTTGGAGTTTTGTGTAATTTTTTTTGTGTTTTGTGTTATTCCTTAACAAAACTTCAAGAATCTAAAAAGAACTGAAACTGGAAGAGAAAAGTACTTTAAATGTGTAAATTGCCAAATATAAAAATGTTCAGAATATTTAGCATTTAAAGGTATAATGGGAGTCTTAGGAGTTCAAAAGTTATAGAAACTAAATGCAATGTTCTGTGGAAGATGTTATGGAATTAATTTAGCTTGAATATTTTTATTCGGTGTTTAACAAGGCATAAAAACCATTTCCACACTTCTCTTCTTACTCTTTGTGATCCGTATGGACTATTTGGTTCCCACTGAGATCCAGAGCCAGAGAGATTTTTGAAGTGGTAGCCATGTTAGTTTGTGTTTCAAGCATATCAGAGAATAAACAAAAAAAAGTTGTGGCACCTTAAAGGCTAACAACTGTATTTAAATGTGAGCTTTTGTGGATCAAGTCCACTTCATCAAACAAAAGAGTAAAACCTCATGGCATCAGTTTATACATATCAGGTACAGAGGCATACAATGGCTGGCCAACCTAACTGAACGTAACATTGTAGCTCTTTACAACTGACAATAATGGAAAATCTCCGGTTGTTATTCAAACTTGCTATGAAACCTGCCCCTATTGATTTGCAAATGGTTGCAAAACAAACTTCCCTTGCAAGCTGATGTATCACATCCAAAGGATGGATGCAAAACAAACACTGTGGCATTACACATTTGTCAATGAATTAGTATCTATTGATAATGGTTTTTTGTGACCCAGGCAAATTTACAGCATATACCAACCTGTTAGTTGTGGTGTATCAAATTTGACCCAGAGAGGTTACACTTTCAGTGCTTAGTATCACACTTATGTTTTGCTAGTTGCAACCATGTATCCTCTTTTGCTATTCTGTATTTTTCTCACAGTTTAGCATTTTCGTTTTCAATTAGTTTATCTTAAGTACAAGAAAAAGGCCTGTTGGCAATTAAATTCTGCATGTCTGTATGTCTGTCTCTCGGTATGTCCTAGTAGGGTAATGTCCTCTGAATGAGGCAGAGGAAGTCATGAATTTGAATCTCATTTCCACTGATGGGCTTCCTACATTGAGCTCAGAAGGATTTACTTTATTTATTTATTTATTTATTTTTGCACATTTATATCCCGCCCTCCTGGTGGGTACACCACTCAGGGCGGCTAACAATATAATAAAAATTACAATAAAAACAATTCAATGACAATAACTAAAAACAAACCTAACACCCCAATTAAAACCAGCATTAAAACACAAACAAATCGTCATTAAAAAACAACCCACCCCCACCCTAGCCCTGTTAGAACAGAATAACCAAGCCTGGGGGGCAGCCCCTCACATAGGCTAAATCAGCCACCGGGCGTGACTGGTAGAGTCAAGCGTGCCCCAAACTTGCTGAAAGCCATGTCTTCAGCCTCTTTCTAAAGGGGAGTAGTACTTTGAGTAGATATGTAAAAAACTGTACTGTCTATGTCAGGAGTTCTCATCCTTTTTAAGCCAGGGGCCTGGTCATGCTCCCTCAGACAGCTTCAGGGTGGCCATTATTATTATTATTATTATTATTATTATTATTATTATTATTATTATTATTATTATTATTATTATTATTATTATTATTATCCCGCCTCACTCGACACCACGTGTGACTCGAGGCGGCATACAACATAGGTATACTATACAATGCAGTTACAATACAGTTACAAATAGAAAGAAGTTAACAAAAATATCAAAAAATACAGAGTTCACAACTTACAAAATTTACAAAACAAGTACATATTATGCAATAACACCGTTCAAATGCTAACAAACAAAATTAGTTGCACTCTACCATCGGCTACCCAACATCCACGAACAGACAAGTTCATAGACAAGTTCATGGAGGACAAGGGTATCAATGGCTATAATTATGGATACCTAAGGACAACCTCCGGGTTGGAGAGATAGGCAGGATATCTCTCAATGCCATTTCCAGGGAATCCTAAGCAGGTGAAGGCATCTCCTTGGGAATACCCTGAAGGAAATGGTAAGCCACTGTGTGTGACAAAATGCTGGACTGGATGGGCTGTGGCCTGTTCCAGCAAGGCTGTTCTTATGTAACTGAGCCCCATGGCTCAAAACGTCCACGAACGAAGCCCCATGGCTTGGAACGTCCATTTTGCCCTTCCTCCACCATATGGTACTTCCTGGTGTGGTGGAGTCGGAGTGGGGGGGGGGGGCACATGAAATGGTGCCATGGGCTACATCCAGCCTGTGGGCCACAGGTCGAGATTCCCTGGTCTATGTGTTTTATCAATTTGGCCTCTTATGTTGTAATTCAGTTCAATTAAGTATTGGCTAATGGAAATACTTCTGAAATATTCTGTGTCCAGAATTAACAAAGTATGATATATTTATTAAGTATGAGGTAGACATTTTAAGTCAGGTCTTTCTTGATTTAGGTCACGACATTTTTTCTTGAAATTTTGGGCTGAACTTTTTAATACAATATATAGAAATGCACACTATTTCTCTAATATAATAAATATTTAGTTTTAAAAATTTTATTAGCCCTTGTCCACAGTACAGTACTTTTATTCTGAGATTTTAAAAAGTCTCAATGAGTTCATTGAACTTTAATTCCAGGTAAGTATATAATATAAAATATAATATAAAATGGCTGGATAGTTCAGTGTTCTAGGCATTTGGCTACAGAGCCAGATGTTGGGAATTTGATTCTCCACTATGCTTCCGGGGAGAAGATCCTCCCAGTGTAGTCATGAGCAAGCTGCACAGTCCTAAGAGAGTTAAGCACTCCTTAAAGTGTTGAGGCATGCCTGCCATGTGTCCATGGAAATGTCTGCAAATGCAGACAGTGCTGGCTCTTTGGCTATAAACAGAGATGATCACTGAACTCTAGAGTCAGATACAACTGGCTTTCGAGCAAGGGTGACCTTTACCTTTTCCTAAATATCCCACTCATCGTGAAAGCCCTATTAGGGTCATTGGAAGTTGGTTCTGACCTAATGGCACTTAACAACAGCTAGTGTATACAGAATTCAGCTTTACAGCACAATTCTTTATGTGTCTTCTGCATAACTATCACAGTTAGTATAGTGGAGTTTATGTATTACTATATTAGATATGAGAGTATACTTCATTTAAAACAGTGAAAATGTGAAATTCTACTTACCGTTGGAAAGTTGTGAAACAACACATCTTCTACTTTATCCCAAGTCCAATTAGCTTCCACTGGCTAGAGAAGAAAATGTAGAGACAGTTTTGCTGGACTTTTCAGCCTGCTAGCGTTTTTTAAAAAACATTTTACCATTCCACATGGAAGTCAATGAGAGACAGATCTGATATGTCAGCTTCCCTTCTTTGGAGAACAGAGTGGCTCTGAATCTACTACATCAGAAATTGTCTACAGTCTGATCCCAGACTGGGTTTTTACCACTTATTGCTAATTGGAATACTAGTTGTGGTATCTAACATGCAGGAAATCTGGATTACCGAAATTGACAGAATCTCTCTCCCCCCCCCCCCCCCCGTGCCTGTATTCTCCTCTGCTGGCAGGATATCATCTCAGCCTTATTTTACCCCCACCCCACTCACTCTGTCTCAGCAATTTTCAGAATTAGGACAGTTTTTCTGTTTCTGAGTAGATGTTTATGCAACTCCATTGTGTTAGTACTTAATTTACCTCTTTTTATTATATTAACACCTTCAGTTTCTTGCTGATTTATTAAAATTTTTAAGGAAAGCCATCTTTTTTCAGGCTTTTCCCTAGAACTTGCAGTCTTAACATCATCTAGTTGATTATAACACTGATTATAATTCCCTTTGTATCAATGACAATGGAGATCAGGCTCCTTCTTGGCTTCAAAGATTTAAGATGTTTGTTGTAGCTTTCTTTATAAAATGAAATGTATGTGTATACACATTGTAATCTCAGTTTCATTGAGTATGCTTATTAACAAATGCCTTTTTAATTTTCAAAAATGATTGTTACGCATTTATTGGTGCTGTGAAAATTTAAGCTCTCTTATGTGTATATATGTATATACACACAGGAAACCTCGACCTGTCTCTCAGCTGGTTGCACAACAGGTTACCCAGCAGTTTGTGCCCCCGACACAATCAAAGAAAGAGAAAAAAGATAAAGTAGAAAAGGAAAAAAGTGAAAAGGAAACAACTATCAAAAAGAACATTCACAAGAAAACCAGGTAAAATTTGATACAATTTTGTGCTATTTAGAAAAATATGAAAAATATTGTAATTGTTTTATTAAGAGGTTTAATGTGACATCCTGATTAAACATAAAGACTAGAAATGGGAAATTGAAAGGATAGTTCTCATCTCCAGATCTTCAGGGAAAGGATGATGATACTATGGAAAATTTCTATGCAATTATATAGTTTGTTCTATATTTAAATACTCTCCAGCTGCACTTGATCATGGCTTCCAAAACAGTTGTGTATATTTATAGAGGGCCTCAAAGGGCAGTTGTTATCCAAAATCCTATGTTGCTGGACACATCATGAATTTATCTATATAAAATGATTGGGTTTTATTTACCTTAAATTTGTGAAGGTGTTAATAGAACTCTAGAAAATATGAAATCAGGAGATATTTACCTGAAATTTGTGTGATTAAGTCTATATTATGAAAATATTAGCAAATTTCAGCAAAATGTTACAGACAGAATACAGTTTGGGTTTCTGGCGTGTCTTTCATGATATTTGAGTAAGTACATCTGAAATTTGGATGATTTCTGCATCTCTTGCACTACTTTAAAAGTGCTCAGGTGGAGGTGTACCATAGGAAACCTCATATGAACTAATGTACTGGACTCTGAGGTTAAAATTTTATTGGGAAATCCCACATGAATGTGGTGTGTCAGTCTTTCCCAAGGCCTACCCCCAAACACTATCCAGATAAGGTGAATACTTTGATTCCACAGGAAACCTGTGACTGCGCATCATGTCCTATTGTGTGGATATTGGGGAAGCTGTGAGTAAACATATTGAGGAAGATAAATGTTGGTCCTGTAGGCAAGGTCAAATCACAGAAGGCAAGATTAAATTGATTTTCAGTGGGTAGCTGCGTTAGTCTGTTTTATCATGTATAACAAAACATAGTACAGTAAGTATTCTGGCAACTTGAAAAATGAAAAGATTAATTTCAGTTTGAACCTGCATAGATAATAATTATTATCCACTTAGGCAGGCACATTAGGAAAATTAAATAGACCCAGATGAACAAGATTAGATCAGTATTAGATGGTAAATGAAATGTTTTTTCCTCTGGGAACTGTCTCTGATTATTTCTGGCCTTTATTTATATCTATGATGTAGTTATATTTGGAATATTGTGTACAATTCTGGATGTCCAGTCTGAAAAGGAGCTTTCGTGCCCAGAAGGAGATAGAGGTCTAATTAAGATGTCTAATGATGTGGACTTGGTCCATGAAAGCTCACATTCAAATACAGGAGTCAGTCTTTAAGGTGCCACAACATTTTTGACTTTTTTGCTGTTCTGTTTTGTTTTCTCTTCGATACGCTTGCACAGACTAACATGGCTACCACTTCAAACATGTATAATTAAAATATCATAGAAGTAGGGCATTTCCCTTACAATTAAAGGCTAAATTATTTCAGATATTTAGTTTAGGCAGAAGTTGAGAGAATATGGAGTGCATGACAAAAATTAATAAAATTATGCACAGACTGGACCGAGTTACATTTGAATTTGAGCACACATCAGAAAAAACAAAAAGACAAAAAATGTGTCACGAACTGCTGTATTTTAATGTTCGATTTTGTGGATCAAGTTCACTTCATCAGACATAAGAGAGGCTTCATGCATCAATTTATATACATCAGGTACAGTGGTAAAGAATGGTTAGCATAACAGATGTGTCAATATGGTTGTGCAGTGGCTCAAGTGGCTAAGATGCTGACTGGAAGGTGGGAGGTCAGCAGTTCGATTCCCAAGTACTGCAGGACGAAATGAGCTCCCGTCTTTGTCCTAGCTCCTGCCAACCTAGCAGTTTGAAAGCAAGAAATTGCAAGTAGATAAATAGGGTCAAAGTGCTCCAAACATTTTACTAGGACACTGTGGGTGTGGTATGGTGGGCATGGTCAGAGGAAAAACCCTGTATTGCACCTGAATTAGAACTACTGTACTTTATTTCAAAACTTGGATGGGTGGGGCCAACCAGAATTTCTGCTACTGGTTCTGGTGAACTGGTGTGAACCTGCTGTTGCCCACCACTGAATAGGGACCACTTTGGTGGGAAGGAAAACAGCATTCTGTGTGCTCCGGTGTCTAGTCATACCTGCCACATGACCACAGAAACATCTGCAGAAGCAGACAGCACTGGCTCTTCGGCTTTGAAACAGAGATGAGCACTGAACCCTAGAGTCGGATGCAACTGGCTTTCGAGCAAGGGAAACCTTTACCTTTACCTAATATCTGTTTATTAGTTGTACAAAATAACCATATTGACTTGTATACTTATCTGTTATGCTAACCATTCTTTACCTTTGTAATCTGGTGTGTATAAATTGATGCTATGAATCCTCACTCTTATGTCTGATGAAGTGGACTTGAATGATCCAGAAACTTCACATTTGGGAGGTGCATGCCAGTAAATACCATTCAATACTTCAAGAGTCTTCTGGTTTATGAAAGTGGGCTATTGCTTCTTTGCTAAGTAATGGTCCAACTATGACTTGCAATATCATGTTCTCATTGCTAATAAGAAAAGGGGTGGCAGTCTTTACATAGTAAAGACTAGGCAGTCAAAATGGCCTATAGCAGTGATGATGAATCTTTTAGAGACCAAGCGCCCAAACTCATCTTCACCACAGATCCAACTGGCTGCCATCCATGCACATTCTCACGCTGCATGTGAGCTGCCTGCCTAATCCCAGACAGGGTGGTAGGAAGTGCTCCCATTGGGCTGCTGGGGAAAGGGGCGAGGTCAGTGGTGGGATTCAGCAGGTTCACACCAGTTCACAAGAACCGGTTGCAGAAATTCTGGCTGGCCCCACCCATCCAAGTTTTGAAATAAAGTAGTCCTAATTTGGGTGCAACGCAGGGCTCCCCCTGGCCACGCCCACCATACCATGCCCATAGAGTAGGTAGTAAAAAAAAAATTTTGAATCCCACCATTGTGTGGATGGGTGGCGGGAGGAAGTGCTCTCATTTTAAATTTTGATTACACATTACAATAAACAATAAAACAAACAAAAACACTACTGTATTACACTATACAAAAGTACTGTGTTTTCCCTTCGCCCAGCAGGACAATATGTATGTTTCTTTTATCTTGTTTATTCTACAATCTCTTTAATTTGTAATTTATCCTTCTTTCCAAAATGATGTTTGCTCTTGGCCTGGTTTTTTCCTTTCTCTTTTATCAGTGTATCAAAAACTCTCCCCATATTTCTTTAGAATTCATTTTTTGACTCTTAATTCCAATGTTAATTTATCATTTATTGCCATTTCCCACATTTCTTCATACCATACTTCTAATTCTCTTTTGCTTACAGATTTCTATTTCTTAGCTATGACTAATCTCATTACAGTTACCATGATACTGATCATGTCTTTTCTCAATTTTTTAAAATTCCAAAATCCATCAGTAGGGCTACTCTAGGACATATCTGCAAACGTATTGAGAGGATTTGCAACAGCAATTCTAATAATAGTACTGTATTTGGAAGAGAATTGCAATCAAGTTCCTTTCCTATAATTGTGCTTCTGAAGTATATTCAATGTTTAAGGAATGTTTTACCTTTGTCAGCCCCCTGGTGTGTTTCCAAGAACAAGTGTAGATATAAAGCCAGGTCATCTGTCATACTGAGTGACACTCTATTTATTACATTGCATTGGCTCTCTTTCTTGCAATATTCAGGTCAAAATGTTCTTTTAAGACATAACAGCGGGGCACAAAACATCTAGATTTAGAGAGCGTGAAAGGAATACATTGTTATCTATTGTAAACTCTCATAGTATTAAATCAGTCTCAGGTATGTGAAGGGTCTTTGTTTGCCAAAGAATGCCTATTTGGATTTTACTTGAACCTTCGGGAAGGAAGTCAAATCACATGAATTAGGATGTATGGTTGTCTGAATTATTGTGTTGCAGAATCCATGTGCCTGTATATATCAGTGTTTTATCTCACTTTACAGAATTATCATTTGTTGTTGCATGAAAAGACTTATGGAACAGTCAATAATGTTCTTGCCTTTTCTATAATATAGAAATGTATGCATCATCATTGATGACACTCCAGACTGAAACAATGAGAATGCTAGTATCAACTACCAAGCAGCAGCTATGATAGTTAAGTTCTGCTGATACCAGTGGTCAGTTAATAGGAGGATGGTTCTTCACAGAGACAGAAAAATTAAAAGGAATAAGAACTCTGTTATCTGAAGCCATGTAGTTTAGAAACTGAAATCTGAAGTCAAAGTCACTCGGTTCCATACCCGCCTGCAGTCAGACCAAGACACACATATATCTTAATCAGCTGGATCAGTTAGGCATGATGATTTAGTGCCGGGGTTCTCAGTCTTACCACACCATGGGCTGGGCAACTCCCCCTCCAACAGCTGAGTGAGCTGGACACGTGGTTTTCCCCTGCTGCTGGTGGGTGCATTTGCAAATGCACAGGTGTGTTTCCCTTGTTGCCATGCCCATTTGCACATGTGTGGGCAGGTTAACCCCCGGGATTGCTGCCGCAGCCCAGATAGAACAGCATCAGGGGCTGGGGCTGGCCCACAGGCCATAGTTTGCAAACCCCTGATTTAGTAACTGTTAGAAAACGTCTGAGCACAGTGCTTGATGATAAATTAGGACACTTCACCTACACAGAGGATTTCTTCTAAGCAAGCGATAAATATCTAGATAACTTACTGAAAAACAACTATGACAATTGCTTTATGTTCAGATGAAATATGGTTAACTAATATAAAAATGTGTCTGGCCACAAAAGGAAGCTAGAGTTTCAAAGGTCATGTGAGAGCAATAAGCAGACACCTGGCTTCCTATGGGGAGCAGGTACCATACAATCCTACTGTCCTCCCCCCCCCCCCCAACACACACACTCATTTCTAAGAAGAGCACTTGGCAGAACCATCATGCCATGAACTTTCATTGGTAATTTTCCTGATTCCTGCCTGCCTGATGAAGTGATCTTGAATCACAAAAACTTGCAGAATGATTGATTTTTTGAGTGAGCAAACAAAGGTATCACCTTCTTCCTGAATGAATATAAAAATGCGCCAGATTTTGGGATTTTCCTTGTTTTGTGTTTCTTTCTGAATGATAATGATGGATTCCTGTAGAACACTTGACTGCTGACACTAGTTGCCTTACTTTTGCTATGTAAACGTTGCATTGTTTTTCCTGCTGGTAATGTGGGCATATTTTAACAAAAGATCAGAACATTTCCTCACTTTTGAACTGTGGACACAGAATCAATACTCCATATTAATTAAAACAAATATTTTAAAATTGAATTAGTTTTTAAACATAGAAGTTTAATAAATAATACTCTCAAGTTTACAATGGAAGAAATATTGGGAAGTTTAGGCAATAGGCACACACAAAATTGCAAGACAGTCTTCATGGCTGATCACCATGGTGATTGCCAATATTCGAAATTAGATATGGCACAAGAAGAAGAAGCTACCTTAAAGTAACCAGCTGGCTTTATCTGTAAATGCTCAAGAAGGCAAGAAAGAAGTTAAGGTGAGGGAACAATTAGTTTGGATTGTTGGGAAGCTCACTATGGGTGTGATGAGACAGTGATAAAGGATTGCATCTGATTACATGTACATATAGGAGCCACTCCAGTCCAACTTCCAAAAAGTTATGTTGGTCCAAAAAGATACAGCTAGGGCACGAAGCAGGGTTGGCATGGTTTGTGATCTGCAGGATTTTGAAACAGCTTTCACCAGACTGTGCCATAGCATGAGCCATTTCTCTGTCTGAGTGCCTCCTATCTCTGTGGCTCCTCTCTCCCTCCTTGGATTGCTTTGTCTATTTCTGACTCCTTTCTCCCCATGCCTCTTTTCCTGTATGACTTACCTGCCTGACTCCTCTGTATTCTCCACTTCTCTCTTTGTGGCCCAGCTCTACTGTTTTAACTCCATAGCTCTTTTTTCCATCCTTCCATGGTTCTCTGTTGCTCCTTTCTACATCTGTGTGGCTTCTCTCTGCCTCTGGCTCTCTCTCGCTTCCTCCCCTTTCCTCATTTTTCCTTTCTGCATGGCTCCTCTCCCCTTTCCTCCCTTCCCCTCTGCTCTTCTCTCTCTCTCATTCTCTTTTTCTCTCCTCTATTATTTTTCATCACTTTTTTTCTTATACTCTTCTCCCCCTCCTTTGTGTCTTTCTCTGTTTATTTGCTGAAAGATGCATATTTCTCGATTAAGGTGGAAATGCCATTCTACTATCCTGCCAAGGAAGCCCCATTCACCTCAAAGAGATTCATTACTGTACTTTCCTTAAATTTTGACAAAAAGTTTGGGCATTTGCTGTGGAACGCTTCAATAAGCATGTGCAACCAGCCAGAGTTTGTGGACATTCTCCTATGCAAAACGCGCATCTTCAACATCCTGTATCTTCTAAACAACAAGACAGAACAACTTCAAATTAAGAAGGGGAAAAATTAATCAAACAGAAATAGTTTTCTTTTCAAGTACAGTGGTACCTCATACAATGATTTTAATCTGTTCCATGGGGTTCATTGTTGTACAAAACAATTGCTATACAATGCATGCATTGTATAGCAATTTTCCCTATGGGATGCATTGTACAACAATTTTTTTCACTAAGTGTTTTTTCCCATTGAAAAATTGTTGTACGATTTTTTTCCATAGGGAAAATTGTTATGTGGGATGCCATTTCCCCCCAAAAATCTAATTGTTATATGATTTCTTTGTTATACGGGGCAATTGTTGTATAAGGTTCCACTGTACCAGTAGCAGGCATTTGAGAAATGTGTGACCCACACACTGTGATCACGGAGCCATTTCTTGTGGCACGTGAAATGAGACATGCAGGATTTAACACCGGGAGTTCAATGGACTGCCCAGTGATGCACTCCCAAAAAATTTATTACCACCTCTGTGAGCGGGGCCAAATCTGTGGGTGGGGCCAACATAACGGGCTATGGAGGTGGGCATGGCTGGCCAGGTGGGCGTGGCTTGGGGGAATTTCCGCTACCGCTTCTCCCAAACAGGACAGGACCTGCTTCAGTGCATCACTGGGACTGCCACAGCCTTGAGGCTATTAACAAGGTACCTTCACAGCCGGTCCATCTAACATGGCTTCTTCTGACTCCATGACTGTTGAGAATCAGAATAGTTTCTGGGGGGAAATAAGGGGGGAAAGTGTTTTTCTTGATGTCTGGCACATCACTTTTTGGAAATATTAGAGGCCATTGGAAAGTTTGCTTCTGCACTGGGTAGACCTTTGGTCCAATACAGAGCAGCTCTTTTTATGGTCTAATCTCCCTGGCTGGATCATTCTCTCTTGGACGGGTTATTTATAGTGTTCATATTTTCATTATTGTAGGCCAAGGTTGAAAAACGTGGACCGAAGTAGCGCCCAACACCTGGAAGTCACTGTTGGTGATCTGACAGTCATTATTACAGACTTTAAAGAAAAAACCAAGGCACCGCCTGCCTCCAGTGCAGCTTCTGCAGATCAGCACAGCCAGAGCGGTTCTAGCTCTGACAATACAGAGAGGGGAATGTCCAGGTCATCTTCGCCTAGAGGAGAAGCCTCATCACTGAATGGAGAATCTCATTAAAGTTTATTTACTTCAGGTTCTTTAGGCTTTCCTCTCTGAAACTTGCAAAATATATACAACTTCTGCCAACAGTTACCACATTTTCATGACCTGTAATCCACCATGCACGGTTTGTATGTTTACTCAAATATGATTTATGCAGTTTTGTACAAGCAAAGTACAGCAGTGGAATTAAAATTCATTGCAATCTACTAAACATTTTCAGATCAAATTTTTAATCTTCATATACAAAGGTGCCATGAAAATGTGGTTTGAATGTTCTTGATGCAGTGTTACTGGTAAGTCCATTTTTCTTCTTTAGTTTAGTGAATTCTAACACAACTCTTTGATTCTATACTATTGGCATGTACTGAATTAAATTTTTATAACATAGTTCAAACTGCCTAAATATGTATTATTTGAGAATTGTGAAACATAGTTATATGTATGCAAGTCAAAGATCAATTTAATCAACTATTGCTGCAAAAGACTTTTCGTAATGATTATCTTTAAGACACCTGCTGGTACTTGGTGTGGTTGAATAGGAAAAATGTTATTAAATAAAATGTTTGTATGAATTTTTGCCAATGTCTGACACATTTTACTAGATTATTGTTAACTGAATTATGTTGCTGGCTTCTCTAATATCTTCCTCACACACTTAAAACATTTATTGTGATGCTTACAAGAAAAGAAAAGTAAATTTGTTACAAGCATTAGCTGTTTAGCTTTATAATTCAAGTATAGTACTACCTTGTCCTTATACACTGGTATTCTATGTTATACAGAACATGAATTTGTTTTTTATATTATTAGTCAATTTGTTTTCTTTTCTTTTGAAATCTAGAATTTAGTATCTAGCTATAGTTGATATTTTACCATCAAAACATGATCCTGTTTGTGTTAGGCTTATACTTTCCTACTTCAGATGTATTGGATCTGCTAGAGACTGGGATCCAAAAAGGTTCTCAAGTTTGTAAATGAGTTTATTTTCAGGTTTATAGTTTCCCTTCTTCAGCCCTGGCTCTTTGCACTGCATCAGAGACCATTTCCAAAGATCTTCTGAGTCTTGGAAGTGGGCAGTGAAGAGGACTACAGCTGGGAAAGGTAAGCTTTGTAAGCCAAGGAATGAACGAGAGAGAGAGAGAGAGAGAGAGAGAGAGAGAGAAGAGAGAGAGAAAGAGAGTTTAAACTTCTTGTGCAGCCTTTTGGACCCACGCCAGGGATATTAAATGTTGCACCGAAGAGAATACATAAAGTAGTATATATTTAACATTTGCTCCTCTATCAGCCTTTTGCTCTTTTTTTTTAAAAAAAATTCTTTATTAAATATTATAGATAATATCATAGGAAAATGCAGTTGTTTCTGATATAGCTGTCAACATTTATGCATTTAGCAATATATAGATACGGAACAAAAAGATTTACAGTCCCATTCGGTATTATGTAAACTTTCCAATAAAGTATTTTTATGAGTATAGGTTTTGCAGTTTTGTTTACAATCAGTTAAATGTTTTGATGCACAAATTAAATAATAGTTCTTTCACTAGAACTGTAATTAGAAATACAATGGGAGGGAAGATGGTTTGTAACTTTAAGGGTGTTTTAATATATATTAATATACCAATCAAATGAAGAACACCCACTGCTCAGAACAAACATTTCTATTAACAGTGCTTCTGTTTCTCTTTTATAACATTCTGATTGTTCAGGAATCATGCATTAAAACTGACAGCACAATCCTCTGCATGTGTGCTGTGAAAGGTGCCATTTAGTTGAACTATTCTTATGGTTAGCCAAAATCCTTATTGGCTACAGGCTAAAATCAGTGCAATCCTGTACACTCTGATTCAACAGCCCACACCTGCAGTCCTCACTAGGGAGTAAGCCTGTTGTACTCAATAGAACTTACTTCTAACTAAATAAACTTTGAATTACATTGCACAATGTTATTTACAGTAGTTGTGAAAACATCCTAATTCATACCACTCTAAAACTGCTATTTTTTCTTTCTCCCAGTACTTAGTCATACCAGCATTTTTCACCCATACTTGCCCTCATTAATAGATTATAGCTAGAAATATTCTAATATGCAGGACTGAACCAAGTTCTCAACATTATATACTGCTTTACTTAAGGGCCATTAGCAGCAAGACCCCTGAAAAGAGCTATAAGGGATAATGTGTGGCTAAATTATATATTTGGGTTTTCTATTTTAGAATGTAGGCTTATGCACACATATCTGAGAAAATGTCCCATTCAAGTTAATAGAACTAATATATAAGAATATATACACAGGATGGGGTTGTGAACATTTTTATTTGGTAGTCCAGATAAGTATTGTTGCAGGGAGCGCAGTTTGCATTCTAGCAAGGAATTCACATGTCCTCGTTGAAAATATTTATTTTGTGATTCAGTAGGTGGGATTTTTATAGCAATTCTAACCCCCAAATAGTAAATAAAGTATAACAGCCTTTCAGCTAGAATAATGGCATTTTGTAGCCCCTGCCAATTGTGATGTTTGCTGGTTTCTTGTAGTAATGTATTTTTCTGTTCTAATCTGCAGTACTTCTACAGGCACAATGGTACTGTCAATTTTGTACAATGTTAGTTGTGAAATACACTTAGTTGCACAAAATGAAAGTCTGATGTGATATCTAAAATGTGCATACTGTACCTCATTTCTTGATGTTGCTGTCCGATAAACTAACATTAACAGGAATTGACTACTGCTGACATGGCTAAACTAAGACACTGTGAAGCAGGTGCTTTCTGACTGAACATTAATGGCTTTTAAATAATATATCTCATTGTTATTATTAATTTTAGCACTAACATTGAGACTAATATAAAGAAATATTTCTTCCAAATTTTGGTAAAGTATATTTCAAGACCCCACAAATTTGTTGTAGGTAATCTCCTAGCTGGTTGGATAGCTCAAAGAGTTGGAATAACTGGTTGCAAAACTCAGGGTTGGGAGTCTGATGTTCCACTGAGTCTCCTGGGAAACACCTTTTTACCCATAGTCAAACTACATAATCTTAACATGCCTCCAGAAGGGACTGGTAAAACACATCTGAGTACTTTATACCTAGGAAAACTCTGACATGGGTTGCCATTAGTCAAAACTGACTTAATCCACATATTAGTCTCATATAATTTGAAAAATTTCTAGGAAGATTAAAATGTACATACTTCACATACAGAAATGTTTTGGAATAGCCAGTTATTCTATTTTTTATTGGTATTCAGGAAACTGAAACTGCACTAAGTCCATCATTATTATTTCCTGATCAGAAAAAAATACATATATTGCTAGTTTTAAAGGTATAACTAAACATGAAAGTAACTGAAAACATAATTTCCTAAATGACTTTTCTACTAGAGTCTTTAACTTGTATGTCCCAAGTGCTTAATACATATTCTAACATCTCATCAGGTTTCAACCGCTAAAAGGCAAGGAAATGTTAAAAGAAATTTAGGATGAGGAAGAAATAATAATGAAAGGTTTTTTTTGCTAAGAAATATTTAAAACAAGAATAGCAACACATTAAAACACCTGACTTTAAAAAGGATTTTCATACTATTGTAGCATTCCCACTCTTGAAATATTTGAATAGAAAATGTGATTAAGGCTATGATACTCAATGAAATTTATGTAAGAATAATTTTTCCAAACATGATGAATTGTTGTCTTTTTAGCTGAGAGCTATTGGTACTTTGTAAAGAAACATGATGCTTAAAAGAATAGCAAATTAGCTGGAACCCACTATAATTGAAGAATTTTTTGGGGGTGGTGTGGTGTGGTAGGGAGATACTAAAGTTCAATTGTATGCTTTTATCTAATTCAGCAGTTAGGCATACTAACTTTTGCATCACCTGTGTCACTTTTTTATACAATATATTATAGAGGCAAATAAAACTCCATGGCTAAACTGCGTGCCTTAGTTGGCTGGCTGGCTGGCTGAGTAAGGTACAGTATCTGGCTGACCAGCCAGAGATTAGGAGTTCAGTTTCTCTCTTTGTCCCCCCAGGAGTAGAGCCAGTTTGTGTAGACTTAGCCAAGCTGCGCAGACAACCGTAGGTTGCTGCCAGAAAAAGGAAATTGGGCTTCTGAATACTCTGTACTTAAAAAGTCATGGAAAGGGTTACCGTAATTCAGAACTGGCATGCCTGAACACATTTATTATTATAAATAAGAATAATGACAAAAAATATGCCTTGTCTTTCTAGAGCAGGGGTTCTCAACATTTTAAAGCATGGGGGCTGGATCACGTCCCCTCAGACTGTTGGCAGGCTGGACTGGTGCCACCACCGCTTCCCCACACACACCGCCACCACAAACACTCTACCCATGCCGCCGCTGCCGCCGCTTCCCTGCCTGTCATGGGTGAAGGAGGGGTCCTGCTTGTCCTTGCCCACGCTCGGCCAGAGCAGCACCTGGGAAAGATGTGGGCAGCCGTGTGCATCTGCCGCTTCCACTTCCGACGCTGCTTACAACATCTGCCCTGCTACGGATCGGCATTAGTGACATGCCAAGCCAGGCAGAGGGGAAAAGGGTGGCAACGGTGGCAGAGGGAGGCTGGATAGAATGGCACCATGGGCCGGATCTGGCCCATAGGCCATAGGTTGAGAACCCCTGTTCTAGAGCTTGTCAGGAAGAGATAGGAAAGCAAAAATGGGCCACTATTCACTCAGTAAATCTTTATATAGAAAACCACCTTTAATATTCACAATAATTTTAAGTTCATAGATTTGGTAATTCTACCCAAGTGCTAACTGTACATGTATTGTTTTTCACAGTATTAATCATTGTTGAAAGACTGGAGTTCCCTGAGTACTTACTGCTTTTCTTAACAATAAAAATGGCTAACCAGCTGAATGATTCAGTATTCAGAATAACTGGTTTTTGGATGGCTCTGTATACTGTATTTCATTTTGGTGGTGGAGACATGTGACTTAGCTTTAGCAGCACTTGAACCTACATTCCAGAGAAAATACCTACTTTTCAGGAACTCAGTCTCACAGACAAAACCAAGTAACATGACTCTTGACAAGATAATGTATTTTAAAAAAAACACCTTTTAACAATTCTTTTCAAATGGGCAGGCATCCGGTTTGTCACAGTACACCACACAGATACACTAGCGAACAGCATGTCTGCTTTGATGCTTTAAGGGGTGATTCAACTTTCAGTAGAATAAAAAAGAAGAGCTTCCTGATTCCTTTCTAATTATCCATCTGACTAATTGCACCTCAAGGCAGCATGATGAAATGATGCAAGGCTGGCTTTTCTAGAGGGATAATTTGCTTCATTTTAATAAGCTGAACTCAGCATATTAAAGATGTTTCTGAAAAAAAATTTTTTGTCTTAAGTTACTCTGTAAGTTGTGACTGATCAATTGATCCAGGCATTGTAAGAACAGCAGTGTTTTGTAATATTGAATATCTTTAGCATATAATAGATAATGTCTGTTGGTGTAAACTGTAGGAGCAATAGAGGATTTAGGTTTTGTGTATCTTAGACATACTTCCAGCAGATAAAAATTTTTAAAAGCGGCTTTTACTTCCTTTGCTGATCCCAATCCCAGAAGAGAAAGGAAGAGGTTTGGGTGCTGGTTTTATTGCAACAGAAACAAGAATAACCAGCAATCAATCTCATTAGCTGGAGAAATCTCATGGGCCAATATGCTATACGTATAGCATAGGAGGAACTACATCTAAGGGCTCTATGTTTATGGTTCTGAATTTATAAAGCAAAACAAATAAAATCAGTTATGGACAGTTGTGTAATTATTGTTAATCTGAATTTTCATATTTCAGGTGCTGTGCTTTTGTGGTAACATAAGAACAGCCTTGCTGGAACAGGCCACAGCCCATCCCCAGCAGATGGTACCCGAGTAGATGAGCCATTTCACAAAATGTCCTGCCATATCAAGACACTGCTAAGTGGCTGTGTATGGAACAAGTCCTGTACTGTCACACACACCTTAAGAAGTTCATCATCAGGTACACAGGGCTGATCTAAGATTCTCTGCTTCCAAGTACAGAATGCTAGTCACTAGTGAATCTCAGATCAGTGGGGGCAATGGGGTTACCACCTTCCCCATGCAAAACTCTGTCCTCCAGCAGAGTGGTGGAAAGGCAGAGGTGAGTGCAAAAGAAACAGCTGCCTAAAACCGATCACCTTTAACATCTGCCACCCCATTTTGTCTAGTACTTCCATGTTGGGCTGATACCTTTACTGAGCCAATAAGAAAGACTCCTGAGATATCTGTAGGGTGGGGGCAAAAAACAAAACACAACACCTCTTGGCCGGGCACTCTGTACAGAATAAAACCAAAGTAAACTCAGATACACTAAGACAGTGGTTCCCAACCTATGGCATGCGGGTTGGACCCAGCCCACGACTCCATTCCATCCGGCCCATCGCCACCTCCGCTGCACCCGGAAGTGGAAGCAGGTGCATTTACGACAGCCATAAATGCACTCGCTTCTGCTTCCAGGGGCATGGTCTGGCTCGCTCAGCTGTCCAGGGGTGTGGTCAGGCCTGATGTAAAGATTGTCCACCCCTGCATTAAGACCTTAGCCCTGGTGGCATAGTGGTTAAGCTGCTATACTGCAGCCCAAACTACTTGCTTCATTTTAATAAGCTGGGTTTGATCCTGATGGAGCTCAAGGTTGACTCAGCCTCTCCATCCTTCAGAGGTCAGTAAAATGAGTATCTGGTATGTTGGGTGGGTGGGTAGGGAACTAATTACCTTGTAAACAGCCCAGAAAGGGCACTAAGCACTATGGGGTGGTATAGAAGTATAGTTGCTGTTGTTAATTGCTGTTGTTAGATTAGATCAATTCCAATTCATCAAACGAGAGTGAGACTTCATGGCGTTAATTTCTACATAACAGGTACAGAGGCAGACAATGGTTGGTTAGTGTAACAGACATGTTTACAAATCAGTGCGGCATTTTACAACTGGTAATAACAAGAGCTCTGATTGGGGTTCTGATTTATTACTGAGAAGTTTGGTTCTGTTGAGTTGTAAATGGTTAGTAAGGTAAATGTCACCCTTGCTCATATCAGACTCTAGGATTCTGTGCTCCTTTCTGTTTATATTCAAAGAGTCAGCGAAGTTTGCATCTGCAGACGTTTCCATGGACAGTTGGCAGGCATGACTAGACACTGTAGCACACGGAATGATGTTTACCTTCTCACTGAAATGGTATTTATCTACTTCCAATGTCTTGGTTTCAAACTGCTGGGTTGGCAGGAGCTGGGACAGGTGCTTCCTTCATTGCGCAGCACTTGGGTCTTGAACTGCTGACCTGCCGACCTTTCAGTCGTCAAGTTCAGCATCTTAACCACTAAGCCACAGCAGTCCCAACAAATGGTTAGTAAGGTAAAGGCCTCCCTTGCTTGAAAGCCAGTCATAAACCACTCTAGGGTTCAGTGCATATCTATGTTTATAGCCAAAGAGTCAGCACTGTCTGCATCCACAGACGTTTCTGTGGACATGTGGCAGGCATGCCTAGACACCAGAGTGCACGGAACCACTGGTGTGCTGGCCCATGGGATACAGGGACTCATCCCGGTGTGCTCCAGCGACTGGCGCCCCCCAGAGGCAGACAGAGGTAATGGGAATGTATGGGATTTCTCCCCCAAACCCCAATAGACACCCCATCACTTCCTGTCCACCACCCTCCCAAGGTGCCCAGCACACCCCTGCACGGAACACTGTTTACCTTCCCACTGAAGTGGTCCCTGTTTATCTATTTGCAATCTCTTGCTTTCGAACTGCTAGGTTGGCAGGAGCTGGGACAAAGACGGGCGCTCATTCCGTCCTGCAGTACTCGGGAACCGAACTGCTGACAATGTTAACACACACACCCTGAAAAAACATTCGCCTCTCCTCAATCAAGAAATCCTAGCTACGGCCTTGCTCTCAGATACCGATCGGAGACCCAGCCTCGCTCGGGTCCCCTCGTGCCCTTTTGAACCCGTTCCCTCGAAAGAAACGAGACGACGAGTGTCCCCCCTCCCTCCCCCCCGTTTGCACCGGCGAAAGCTCCGCCTCGCCGGCCGGCCTCTCCTCCTAAGGAAGCCCCCGACAGCTCCACCCCTTCGCCGTCTCCGGGTCGCCCCGGGCACTCGCCGCCTCCCTCCCTCCCATCTCCCTCCTTCCCTGCCAGGCCCGGCGGGGTGGCGCCAGCCACCTCCTAGTCTTCCTCCAGCCGCCTGAGTCCTCCGGAGGCTGCGACGCCTCTCGGGCTTTTCCGCTCCCGTGTAGCTGCCCACCCCCACCCCCTCCCCGGTTGCAAAGCGCGGCCGGGCCGGGGCCCCTCCGGGGAGGATGCGGCGGCTGGTGCGGCTGGCCTTGCTGGGCTTGGGCTGCGGGCTGTGCTCGTTGCTCTACGCCGTCAGTCAGCTGGCCTTGTCGCTCGAGCAGCAGCAGCAGCAGCAGCAGCAGGAGGCGCCGCGGCGGCGGCCCGGCAGCGCTGCCTTCCCCGTCGTCGGGAGGCAGCTGAGCGGCAACGGCAAGGGCTGGCCGGCCGTGGTGGCGGGAAGCGCGGGCCGCGGCGAGCGAAAGCGGCGGATGCCGGAGAGGTATTGCCTGGGGCCCCGGGCCTTCTGTGGGGTGGGTGGGTGGGTGGGTTGCTGGGGGGTGGGGAAGCGAGGAGGGACAGCAGAGCAGGGTTGTGATATATATTTTGTGTGAGTGTGAGTGTGGGGTGTGTGTGCAGATATAGAGGAAAACTTACACTTTCCCTGCAAGTGTAAAGGAAAGAGTTTCTCCCTACTCCCCTGCGCGTGTAAATGTGTGAAAGAGGCGAGAGTGAGTGAGTGAGTGGTTGCTTCATTCTCTCTCTCTCTCACACACACACACACACAGAGGGAGAGGGAGGGAGTGGTTGAGTGGTTGCTTTATTTTCACACACACATACAAACACACACACAGAGAGTGAGAGTGAGTGACACACACACACAGAGCCAGAGAGTGAGTGAGTGGTGGTTGCTTCACACACACACACACACACACACACTCTCTCTCTCTCTCACACACACACACACACAGAGGGAGAGGGAGTGAGTAGTTGAGTGGTTGTTTCATTTTCACACACACATACAAACACAGTGAGAGTGAGTGACACACACACAGCCAGAGTGAGAGTGAGTGAGTGTTTGCTTCACTCTCTCTCTCTCTCTCTCTCTCACACACACACACAGAGTGAGAGTGAGTGAGTGGTTGAGTGGTTGCTTCACTTTCACACACATACACAGAGAGAGTGAGAGTGAGTGTGAGTGAGTGACACACACAGAGAGCCAGAGTGAGAGTGAGTGAGTGGTTGCTTCATTTTGAGCTGGGCTGAACTCCACCTAATAATACATTTCTTGTCAGAAATTACTCTGAGTTGAAAGGATTTTTGCTGGAGAAACTCCACTCAGGGGAGGCCCGATTGAGGCTCCTTTCATGTCCCCAAGATCCGTTGTGCAGCACTCCACATGGCAACTTAGCAGTTTGAAATACAAGTAGATAAATAGGTACTGCATCGGCAGGAAAGGTAACAACATTCTGTGTGCTCCAACGCCTAGTCATGCCTGTCCCATGACCATGGAAATGTCTGCAGATTCAGACAGCACTGGCTGTTTGGCTGTAAGCAGAGATGAGCACTGTATCCTAGAGTCAGATATGGCTGGCTTTCGAGCCAGGGTAAGGAACAAGTAACAGCATGTTGACTTGGAAGTAAGTCCTGTTAAGTTCAGGGGGATTTATTGTTCAGATCTTTACAGGTTGGTGGTGATTTACAGGATGGTAGCAATTGAACAATTTAGGCGAAACTGTTTGCCTTTCCATCCCCATAGAAACCACAAGTTGTAAGGTAAGGAGATGTGAACTCTGGTGGCTAGTGGCATTAAAGAAATATTAGAATAACACAATTTTTAAAAAGCACTTCAAATCAAACTTCCGACTTGACGTTTAGTCGAAACATTTTATTTTTCCACTTACCATAGGTAAGTAAAGGTAAAGATCACCCTTGCTCGAAAGCCAGTCGTACTCGACTCTAGGATTCAGTGCTCATCTCTGTTTCATAGCCAAACCAGCGCTGTCTGCTTCTGCAGACGTTTCCGTGGTCATATGGCAGGCATGACTAGATACCGGAGCGCGCAGAACGCTGTTTACCTTCCCACTATTTATCTACTTGCAATTTCTTGCTTTCGAACCGCTATGTTGGCAGGAGCTGGGACAAAGACGGGAGCTCATTCCGTCCTGCAGTACTCGGATATCGAACTGCTGACCAGTTGCCTTAGCCACTTGAGCTACTGCAGGGATCCTCTGACAACACAAATGCATGAGGAAGGTGATACCTTTATTGGATCTGTGAAATATGAAACGTTACATGAGCGTTTGTGATTCAATATCACTCCTTTGGGCATGCACCAATTTTTTACAAATAGTAGAAGAAAATTATAAATGAGTTCCAAATATTCATGGCAGAAGTTTGGGGCAGGCTCCCCCCCCCACTTAAAGATGAGTTGGGGGGGGGGGGAGCTGGCTGCATCCTTTAGCTTTTGGTTCGATATCATCCCCCATTCCTCAAACACAGGAAACCAGATCTATGCCAAATTCCCCTCTCCCATGGCCTTCTTTTGAAACTGGGGGTGAGTTCCTGTTTGGCCAGAGAAGAAGGAAACATGAAGACCCGGAGTCCTGCATCACTACTTTTGGAAGTCTCCTCAAGAAATGAGTGCATACCTGAAGAAGAGATTTTTGAATCATGGAAGCCGGTGTATTGTTTGGTTTTTGCAACAATCTCCTTGTTCCTGCATTTGTATTGAAGTTTATAGATTCTCCCCTATTTAATTTTTTGGAATAGTAGTCGTGTAAGTCTGTGTTTCAAGCATATCAGAGAATAAACAAAACAAAAACGTTGTAGCACTTTAAAGACTAACTGTTGCATTTTGATGTTAGCTTTCGTGGATCAAGTCCACTTTATCAGACGTGCCCTATTGAAGTCGACCTTAACTTGCTTTTTGGTTGTAATCCTTTTTATCTTGTTTATTATTTGTACCTTGATTTTCCATCTAGTTTTCCAAAGCGTCTCACGCTTAGAATGAACATATTGCAGGAATAAAATATAGTATGAACCAAATAAGTGGAGCTTTTAGAGGAATTACATTCTAAGACAAGCTGACCTGAGAATAATTTAAATTCTTTTAAAGTATGAACTTGCCAATGGAGATGAAAGATCAAATGTAATCAGAGCTCAACAGTTCTGAAGTAAATGTTGTCTTGAAAAGCTGAGCATAGTGAACTGTGACCTCTGCTTTGGCCAAGAGGCAAGAGTGAGTTGCTATCCCTGCTCCCAGAAGATGAAAGACTTGCCCTCCATCCTTTTCACTGAAAAGAAGCATCCATTAGGAGATTGCTCCCCTCCTTCCTACCAGAAAGTACACTTACAAGAACTTTGTTAGTAAGATCTAGTTCTAAGTTGAATTCCCCCTCCTCTCTCCAGCCATTTCATTTTGTGTTGTATTGATTTATTTTTATTTATTTATAGCTCAAATTTTTATGCCGCCCAAGGGCAGGAACTGTCTTCAATAGATCTGTACAAGTTGTCCTGTTTTTGCAGGTTAAATGAATAATGATTGAAAAGCACAGTCCAGAATCCTGTTGGTGATTTGCAATACATACTGTACTTTAAATTGCATAACTCACCATGTTGAATTGTCATTAACTGACAAGGTGCCAGTCACCTTAGAAGACATATGTCCTTAGTCTTTCTTCAGGAAACTCAGCAGAAATCACAGGATGCAAATAGAATCTTTTTAGGGTGGATGCAACATTACGAAAAGGCATTTGGCACATCAAAAGCAAGAGGGGTTGCAGTTTTGATCTCTACTAGATTAGGATTCGAGATAACAAAAAGCATCTCGGATCCTGAAGGCAGATATTTGATAGTAAAGGGGAAAATAGATGATGAGGAAATAACTTTAGTGAATGTTTATGCACCAAATGAATCTCAAGCTATTTTTTTTAGAAAAAATTCGTAAGGTTGTGGAAATAGAAAAATCAGCAAAGATGATAGTGGCGGGTGATTTTAATGTAGTGTGATCAAACTTGGATTGTACAAATGTAACAAGGTGTGGGGCAGGCATTAAAGGCAAAACTTTGGATAATTTGATGGCTGCATTAGAATTGAAAGATACTTGGAGAGAGATTAGGGGGTCCGAAAGGGGGTATTCGTATTTTTTACATGTTCATAACTCCTATTCCAGAATAGATTATATATTTGTATCTGAAAATATGGTCAAAAATATCGAGGAGATTGAAACTGGAATTTTTAAGGAATCAGATCATGCTAAAGTGGTTTTGGATTTGAGGTTGCAGAATGATGGTAGAAGAAGGAGGACTTGGAAGTACGATCCCAGTTTATTTAAAGATCAAAAGAGTAAAGAACAAATTACAAAAAGCTGGATGAAAAGATGGCAATGGAATGATAATGATGACGCAAATTTTAACATGGTTTGGGATGCCAAGAAGTCGGTTTTTAGAGGGGAATGTATAAAGTTGGCAAGTAATAGATATAAAAAATACAGGTTGGCACAAGATAAAAGTGAAAAAGAAATAAAACAGTTACAGGAAGAACATTCAAAAAACAAAGATAAGAAAATCTATACAAAACTGCAAAGACTGAAAGTAGAATTGGCTGGTAAAGAAATAGAAAAGGTCAAAAGAGATTTGATTTATTTAAATAGGGAGTATTTTGAATTCAATAATAAAAATTCAAGATTATTGGCAAAAGCGGCAAAAGCTAAAAGACAAAAAAGAGAAATGGGAGTTTTGGTTAATGATCAAGGGGTAAGATGTAACAAGATTATGGACAAGTGTGAAATTGTGAAGAAATTTTATCAAACTTTGTATGCAAAAAAAGAGATAGATGAGGAGAAGCTTAAAAAGTTGTTAGAGAGGCAAACAACAAGTGGAATAAAACAGGAATATCGGGATAGTATGGAAGAGCAAGTTTCGGAAAAGGAGGTAAAAGAAGTAATAGCGGGGCTGAAGTTAGGCAAAGCTCCAGGCGAGGATGGTTTACCGGGCCATTTCTACAAGAAATTTAAAGATGTGGTGGCACCAAAATTAGCGAAATTGTATAATTATATATTAGACGGTAGGCAAATTCTGACTTCATGGTATAGAACCACAATCGTTCTGTTGCCAAAACCGGGAAAGAATTTGGAGAAGGTGGAATCGTACAGACCAATTTCTCTTATAAACCAAGATGCTAAGATCTTCACAGCAATATTGGCAAATCGTTTAAACAAGTTCATGGGGGAATATATAAATGAAGACCAAGTGGGCTTCTTAAAAGAGAGGCATATGGCAGATTTGACTAGAAGAGTTTTAGATTTAATAGATAATGTGAATCAAACAAGAGAAAAAGTGGGTTTAATATCTTTAGATATCTTTAAAGCATTTGATTCCTTACAATGGACCACGATCAAGGAAATAATTAAAAGCTACGGATTTGGTGATAAATTTAGAAGGGTAATTGATTTATTATATCAGAAATGGACAGCTAGTATTAGAGTAAACGATGAGGTCACGGATGGGGTAAAGTTAGAGGCAGGCACCAGACAGGGCTGTCCGTTGTCTCCTATATTGTTTATCATGGCAATAGAAATATTGGCAAAAATGATAAGAGAGGATGTAAAAATAGAAGGGATAACGGGTAATAAAATAAGCATGTATGCCGATGAGACATTGATAATTGTTAAACATCCAGAGAAGGTTATGGATAGGATCAGAATGCAACTTAAGGAGTTCGAGGATATCACGGATTTGAAGATAAATTGGGATAAATCGGAAATGATGTTGTGTAATACTGCAGGACGGAAATGAGCTCCTGTCTTCATCCCAGCTCCTGCCAACCTAGCAGTTCGAAAGCAAGAAATTGCAAGTAGATAAATAGGGACCACTTCGGTGGGAAGGTAACAGCGTTCCGTGCGCTCCGGTGTCTAGTCATGCCTGCCACATGACCACGGAAACGTCTGCAGAAGCAGACAGCGCTGGCTCTTCGGCTTAGAAACAGAGATGAGCACTGCACCCTAGAGTCGGATACGACTGGCTTTCGAGCAAGGGAAACCTTTACCTTTACTAATATGGGTGAAAGGGAAATTAAGAAAATAAAGGGACTAAGTAATATTCAAATTAAAGATAAATTGAAATATTTGGGAATATTTATATCAAATAGTATGGAAGAGTTTAAAAGATTGAATTATGATAGTTTAAAAACTGAGATTAAGATTAGAATACAAAGTTTCCAAAAACTGAAATTATCATGGTTTGGGAGAATTGCCTTACTAAAATGATGTTGCTACCTAGAATTAATTTTTTATTTGATGCATTGGCAATTCAATTGAAAGACAAAGAAATCAATGAGTTTCAAAAGTTCTTCAATAACTTTTGTAATGGAGGTAAAAAGTCTAGACTACCTCAGAAAGAAGGGGGTTTAGGAATGCCGAATCTACTGGCATATTATCGTGCTTTTCAAATTAAGAATTTAGTGAAGATCTTGGCAAGAGAAAAAATGATATGGGAGGAATTGGAGATGAAAGATTTTAAGAAGATAGGCAAAAGGATTTTTTGGGAGCAGAAGTAGGAAAGATAACCATTAATAATATAATGATAAAGGGAGTTGTGGGTGTGTGGAAAAGGTTGAAGAAAGATCTGGCACCAAATTTCTCCCCAATTTTGGAACTGGCAGATATGGCCTGTTTTCCATTAAAAATAAAGAAATAAAGGAAATATTGGAAGAAAATGATGTTTTCCTGATGAAAGACTGGTTACGGATTTGCAGGGTTGAAAGTAGGAAGAAAAAGTTGTTTGAACAGTTGAAATTGAATTGGTTTCAGATAATGAAAGTTAATAATTGGAATGTCAAATATGCAAGAGAAATAGATATAGATAGAGAAAAGATGGAATTTGAAGAACTAGTATTAAAAATTAGGAAAGGCGATAGAAGCATTAAGGGCTTAGTAAGTAAACTATATTTTAATAAATAGGGAGGGTGATCCACAGGAGGATTTGAAATTGAAGTGGGAGCAGGATTTGAATATAAAGATAGAAAAAAATGTATGGAGAAATCAATGGAAAAAGAGGATAATGAGAAATATGTCAGTTAGAATTAAAGAACATAACTATAAAATGCTGTGGAGATGGTATCTGACACCAGTGAGGTTACACCAGGTTGATAACAAAAAGGACAATTTATGTTGGAGATGTAAAGATACTATAGGAACGTATGAACATATGTGGTGGGGTTGTAAATTGATAAAGGATTTTTGGGGTAGAATAGAAAAAGAGATTAATGAAATATTGGGCAAAAAGATCAAACTGGTGTCTGGTACCATTATGCTTACAGATGTGGATGGGATGAATTTAAACAAGGAAGAAAAAGAGTTATTAGAAATAATGTTAACAACGGGTAGACAATGTATTGCCAGACATTGGAAAAATGAGGTAACTATACAAACGGAGGAATGGTATAAAGAAATGTGGAATTTAGCTTTGAACGATAAATTGACATGGGAGATAAAAGAAAAAAGAGACAAGCTGAAAGAGAACAGATTTTGGAATATTTGGAAACCTTTCGTGGATCGCACCATTGCGGGCCCAGAAAGAAATAGACCTGTACCGGAACAACATTTTGGAGGTGAATAATGAAATATTCTGAGCTTTCCAGGGCAATGTAAATAAATCACAGGATGTATTTTATGTGTATTTTGGATTTTGATGGTTGTACTTATACTAAACTATTATTGAATGGTATGTTACAAATAGATTTAGTGGTAGCAATAGATAAAGATATTTGAGAACAATTCTGGAAGTAGGATAGATGTTAACTACAAAACCAGTTTTCAGTATGGGATGTTTTATTATAAATATGAGTATAAAAATGTACGGGATCAACTATCAAATATGTTAGTTATTTTTTGTGTGGTAAAAATATGTATTTTTATGATGTATTGTTACTGTATGTTTATATATTTTTGAAAAATTCAATAAAAATATTAAAAAAGAAGACATATATCCTGTCATGTAACAGGTGTGTCAATAGTAATTTTGCTGTTGCCTTGTTAGCTAAATTATGCTATTTAACATATGCACACTTAAATCACCAGTAGGATTCTTACCATCAAAGCAACAGCAATAATAAAAAAGTGTGACACTTTTTTTATTGTGATGTTTTTTTCCCTGAATACCCTCCTTATCCACTTAAATTACCAGTAGGATTCTTACCATCAAAACAACAGCAATAATAAAACGTGCAACACTTTTTTATTGTGATGCTTTTTTTTCTGAACACCCTCCTTATCCAATATTTTCATGAATTTCATGATGCATAAAATAAATAGGGACCACTTCAGTGGGAAGGTAACAGCGTTCTGTGCACTCTGGTGTCTGACTTAAGGATACATAACAATATTATGTCTACATTGTTGAAGTGCCACATGACCACGGAAACGTCTGCAGAAGCAGACAACGCTGGCTCTTCGGCTTTGAAACAGAGATGAGCACTGAACCCTAGAGTCAGATACGACTGGCTTTTGAGCAAGGGGAACCTAACCTTTACTAAAATCTTTAAATGCTTAGACACATAACTTTATTACAATCTTAAATCAGCCTTGGAGACAAAAATATCACAAATACAAACATTATAAATGCCAAAAAAAAGTGCAATGAAAATACTGTGGATGTTTGTATTTTTTTTTGTGATTGTGTGATGTTTCTTACTCTGCTTAATGGTATTAAACCTGCCGCTTCCATGTTATACATGTCAAAGAATTTTGTCACATTGATAATAGTTCTTCATGCAACATCATAGAAGAAATGAATAGGTGTAAAACTTTCTGATCTGCCTGATAAGGTTATTAGAATGGATGTGATATCAACTGTGAACATTATAGAAGGAACTAGTCAGCAGTTTTCCACCATGCCAGATTGACAGTGGCCGAAACAGCATTTGTTGGAATGTGCCAATATCTTCTTTCTAGAAGTATTGAAGGAAGTGCATTGAACCAGCCCACTACGAAAACTTTATGGTACTGTATTTAGCAATTTCTAAGTGAAATATATAGTTGGATGGAATTAAGGTTTTCCTATGATTCCTTTTTACAGGATTATACAAGACATGGGCTTTGTCCTTTTGGAATGTGACTATGTTAGATTCATTGTCTAATAAGGTGTTTAGCTTTCATTAAACCCAAGTGCAGCAGCCCTGGCAATGATAATTTGAGGGGATTGTAATTTTCCTTCATCAGTTCTTGCCCATTTTGTGGCATGAGGATCATTTGGCATGAAGGGGGCTAAACTATAGGGATTGAAATCTAGGAACTGCAGTGGTTAAGATGCTATCTGGAAGGTGGCAGGTCAGCAGTTCGAGACCTGAGTACTGCATGATGGAATGAGCTCCCAGCTCTTTCCCAGCTCCTGCCAATGTTATAATGTATTAATATATTTTTGTTACTGTATCCCTGTTGGAAAAACTTCAACATTGTAGATATAATATTGTTATGTATCCTCAAGTCAGAACTGATTTACAGCTATCCTAAAAGGATTTTCAAAGTAAGCAAAGTATTTAAGGAGTGCTTTTTATCAGTTCCATCCCATGTGTTTCCATGGAAGAGCAGTGAGAATTGAACACAGGTCTTCTAAGTTGAACCTTATTTCTCTATTCACTATACCACACTGAGTATTTTCATATTTATTAATTTAACTGTTGCTACAGATGTGAAAGTGACACTATTCAAAATTGTAACCCACCATTTATTTGAAGAAGTTTATTTCTTCTTTTTTCTTTTATGAATTAGTTTATGATTTGCTGCCATTGTATATTGGAAATCGAGTCATGTTACTTCAGAGAGTTTTGTATCTCGTAAGATAATTGATTATTTCAGTATTCTTAAGTGAGGTAAGGACTGAGGTTAAACTTGTTTGCCAAGTTTCTGTTCATGCTTATACAAATCTTTTCAGTCATTTCTTACTACTGGATGAACATTGTGATGTAATGTTATCATTGCTGTTCCAGTTCTTTTCAGCAGAAAGTCATCAAACTCTTGCAAAAGCATTAACATAATAGTCAGAAACTTGCCTGAGGTCATTCTGATTCCGTGCTGGGTGCTGTAGGAAAGACATAAAACATGTTCCTGCTGCTGTTCCACCTCTGCAGTTGTCTACTTTAGACTATCCTTGTATTGACTTGTTGGAGCTCTGTAATTTAAAAGAGATGAAAGTTTGATTTCATGAGCTGTTCTACAGTCATGGCAGCTTATATGATTGAAAATGAAGTGTCAGCTCTGATGCAACTGCACAGTCAAGCTTTATCACCAGCACCTCTGTTGCAGCAAGTTATTATGATGATGAAAGTGATTTTCAATTTAATATTCAATCATTGTCTTATGAGAGGTGTATCTTAGTTTAATGGATACCTTTCTATGTACAAGCAGAGTCTGGTATCTCTACATTATTAGTATTGTTAACTTGTGGAAGGAGCAGGGGGGAACGGTCGGGTTGTCTCTCAGTACTATTTAACGTGGAGTTTGCAACTTGCAACTTGACGATTTCCTGTAATGAAAACAGCTTTATCGTTAAAACTGTATCAAATCAAACACAACTGTTTTGAGCTTATATTGACCTGAATTTTGCAAGGTGGTTTATGATATGTTTATGAAAAGAACCTAGAAAATCATAACCTCTCTTTCAGAGTCTTTGTTCATACTGGTATTGTGAGTCATGACAGTGTGTACCCAGCACATTGTGACAGCATTTCTAAATGGCTTAGCTGTGTTTTAGCAAGCCAATATGGTGGTCAGCAGTGGGGAATCTGTGCTTTTTGAAGGTTAATTGCAGTTCATCGTGAAAATATCTAAACTTTTACAAATTCCTTATTGCAAACTAACAAATCAGCTATTAGTATATAAGTGATATACCATCAAGTCAACTCTAATTAATAGGGCTTTCAAGATAAGTGAGTTATTTAAAGAGTATTTTCCCATACTCTGGTTTCTCTTCAGATCGTATAAATCTTTCGCCTAAAGAGTATTTTCCCCAGTTCCATTCTCCTAATGAGTTTTTGTGGCTGAGCAGGGACTTGAACATAGATATCCAAAGCCTTAGTCCACCATTCTATCCATTGCACCACACTGGAAATTACCCCTGGATATTCTTATTTCTTGTTGTTTAATTTTAAAATATTCTAAAGAGCTTACCACTAGTATGGATATTTGGCACACATTATATCTGTATATTAGTTTAGCCTAATATATGGTGAGGGAGCCAAATGCCAGGATTTCTGGCATGAAACAGTTTGTGACTATGGAGATAATTTGACTGAGTTTTTAATAACCCATCATAGTTTGTAACTAACATGGATTTTTGTTATTCATTTAGAAGGATATGTGTGAAGGTGTGGCACTCCTTAAAAAAAAAACCTTCTAATTTGCAGAATTCTGCCAAGGATTGCCAAGGCAGAATCCTGAGCATTTCTGCTCATAGACACAAACTTGTGTTTCATTTCTCTCTCTCTCAGGCTGCCTCAGGGCTATGTCTTGTACAAAAAGAAAACTCCTCCAGTACTTCCTTGGAACTCTTGGATTTTCTGGGTTGTTGGTCTGTGGAAGAGGCTTCTAATAGAGTCTAATGCTGGAGTTCTCAACCTTTTAAAGCCAAGGGCCGGGTCATGCTTCCTCAGACAGCGTCAGGGGCTGGATGGCCATTTTGCTCTTCCTCCACCACATGGCACTTCCTGGTGTGGTGGAGGTGGTGGGGGCCCACACGAAATGGGGCTGCATCCAACCCATGGGCTGCAGGTTGAGAATCCCTGGTCTAGTGGCCAAGACAATCTGGGAAATTCTAAGTGAATTCCTGGAGTTGGGACTCTTTGGGTTGGGGGGGGGGGAGAAAATGGAACGCCTCTAGATAGGACATGGGAAGGAATTGTAGCTGATCCATCTCTTTGTGTACAGGTGGGACCTGTAATACAGCTTTGTGTAGAAAGCTGCTGTTCAGTGCCCTTGTGAAACAGCTGTGCCCTCTTCTGCAATTTCCCTTCCCATCAGGTTTTGCATGACCTTTCCAACTGTGGTGGCTTAGTGGTTAAGACATTGAATTTCACCACTAGACGGTCCACAGTTCAGCAGTTCGAGACCTGAATGCTGCACGACAGGGTGAGCTTCCGTCTCTGTCCCAGCTCCTGCCAACCTAGCAGTTTGAAAGCAAGAAATTGCAAGTAGATAAATAGAGACCACTTTGGTGGGAAGGTAAACGGCATTCTGTGCACTCCAGTGTCTAGTCATGCCTGCCAAATGCCCATGGAAATGTCTGCAGACAGCGCTGGCTCTTGGGCTATGAAACAGAGATGAGCACTGAACCCTAGGGTCAGATACAACTGGCTTTTGAGCAAGGGCGACCTTTACCTTTACCTCCAACAATTAGTCATTAGAGTTATAGTATGTTGCAATAATTTCAGGACATCAGTGAAAAGTTGCCGAATTGACAGTGAAAATCTTTGCAGCTTCTATAGAATTATTTTTTTTAAAAAAGTCATTCACAATTACCAAAGTTTGCTATTCCTTCTGCAATGTATACAACAAATGTTCCACATCTGACACTGTTCAGTGAACAGTCATATCTCTGTGGACATAACATTTCTGTTGTAAAATAGTACTTTTCCTGCTTTCATTTTTATCACAAACTTTTCCAAAGATTTTTGCTTTTTAAAATGAGATGTTTTGTTTCTTGCTAAGGAATTGAACTAGGTACAGTACCTGATTATGAAAAAATGTGGTAGTTGAGTTTGCAGTTGTAATAATAATTATTTGCTGTCTTTAGTTAGAAGCTTTCACTAAAAAAGGAGTTTTATTGTCAACATAAAAACATGCCTAACACTAAGGTTGCAATCCTAGGCTATCTTATATGGGAGTAAATCGTTACTGAAAAGAGTAAGATCAGCTTTTTGAGTGAACTTTCAAAGCAGTGCACCATGTATTAGCAGAACTGCCTTTAGGCTTCATGTTCAAGATCCATACCGAAGACTTTCGGTCTATAATTTTGTAAAGGCTAACGATGAACACTGAGTGGAACTCTGTCTCAAAACACTAAGCAGTAAGTGGATGGGTGGTTTTTTTAATGAGAAAGCATACACACTCCATTGCAGCTTTAAATTAAATAAAAATTAATAATATTCACACAGGATTGTTTCTGTCTTATCCTGTTAGGTGTAAGGATGAGTCTGTATCTTACTGGAATTCCTATTGGATGCTGCCCTCTGATGTTTGTGGGAAGAACTGCTTTTTGGAAGCTGCTCTTAGGTAGGCTTTGACTACTCACTAGCTTACTTTAGACATCGTAATACATATTTGAGAAAGGCATTGAAACAATTATTAATTATTGTTGTTCATTATGCTTACTAGATTCAGGAGGAGAACCTGAAACCTGTAGCATTATGGCTGAATGTAGGCAATTAACCAGAGGAATAAGATTATTTCCTTTCCTATTTTGCGGGAGGGGCACAAAAACACCCTTTTATTCTGTGAGGTAATATACCATGGTTTGATGTTACACAAACTAACCTTATTCTTTCCTATTTCCTGCTCTTCTCATTTGTATTGTTTCAGTTGGCTATTTTCATTTTAATATGAACTGTAGCTTTCTATCCCATCCGAACCAAAGCAGCAGCTGACAGGGACAAAGTGGGGAAACTACCTAACTAAACTATCTATAGAGAAATTTTTAAAATTTTGCTAATACAATCTGAGAATCTAGCTATCATGGCCAATTGTGGCACTCCAGATGTTCTTGAATCTCAACTCCCAGAAGCCCTGATCAGCAGTTGTGTTTACTTAGGCTTCTGCAAATTGAAGTTCAAGAACAACTGAAGTGCCAAGGTTGGCCATCACTGATAGGGGAAGGAGAGAGAGCATGTAAGTCCAATGTTGAAGCCAAACATTCACAAGTATGCTTGTTTTAAACATGCTAACTGTAATTTATTAATTTGAATGTAAAACAAAACTGTAGTAAATTGAAAAATCCCTAGCTTCCTGAAAGCAGAAGGCATGAAGATATTGCATATCATGGTTTACTCAACTGAATGATCACTAGCTAAACTGTTCTGATATGCTTTACAGAAGGATGTGATGTGGATTAACTACAGCATATTGAAAGAGAGCAAAGTGGTTGTCTGATAAGGCTCTTAAAATAGCAGAGGAAAGAAGGAATACAGAAGGCAAAGGAGAAAGAAAAAAAATTCAATCAATTGAATACAAAATTTCCAAGAAAAGCAAGGAGAGATAAGGAAACCTACCTAAATGAACAATGCAAAGAAATAGAGGAAAACAATATAAGGGATAGAACTAGAGATATATATATTTTTTTAAAAAATGGGGAAATCAAGGGAACATTTAAAACAAAAATGACCATGATAAGGGACAAAAACAGCAAGGATTTAGCTGATGCAGAAGAGATTAAGAAAAGATGGCAAGAGTACACAGAGGAACTTTACAAAAAGGACCACAACACCCCTGATAATCACAATAATGAGAACATTGAATTTGAACCAGACATCCTAGAGAGTGAAGTCAGAAAGGCCCAAAAAGCACTGCAAACAACAAAGCCAGTGGAGATGTTGGTATTCCAGTTGAATTTTTCAAAGCCCTAAAAGATGATGGAATCAAATTATTACATTCTATATGCCAGCAGATTTGGATAACAAAACAGTGGCCACAGGATTGGAAAAGATCAGTATACGTTCCAATCCCAAAAAAGGGTAATGCCAAGAATGTCCAAATTATCGAACAATTGCACTCACCCCACATGCTAGCAAGGTTATGCTCAAGATAATACAGGATAGACTGCAACAGCACATGGAGAGAGAACTACCAGGAGTGCAGGCTGGGTTCCAATGATGCAGGGGAACAAGAGACCACATTGCCAACATACGTTGGATCATGGAGAAAACAAAGGAATATCAGAAACAAGTCTACTTATGTTTCATTGGCTACAACAAGGCCTTTGACTGTGTGGACCACAACAAAATGTGGCAAGTAATTAAAAAGATGGGAATACCAGAAGATCTTATATGCCTCATGAGAAATCTGTACATGAGTCAAGAAGCAACAGGTAGGACAGAATACGGAATGACAGAGTGGTTTGGAATAGGAAAAGGAATAAGACAAGGCTGCATTTTGTCACCCTGATTATTCAACTTATACACAGAGCACATAATGCGCAATGCAGGGTTAGACGAACCACAATTTGGGATCAAAATTGCTGGGAGATCAACAACTTGTGATACACAGATGATACTACCCTAATGGCAGAAAGCGAGGAAGACCTAAAGAAGCTGCTGCTTAGGTTGAAAGAAGAGAGTGCAAAAGCTGGCTTGAGACTCAACATCAAGAAAACCAAGATAAACCAAGATATAAATATGAACAATAAATAAAAAATAATGGCAACCGGCCATATCAGTCCCTGGAAAATAGATAGGGAAGAAGTAGAAGCAGTGACTGATTTGGATCAAAGATAACTGCAGATGGTGATTGCAGCCATGAAATAAAAAGGCGACTGATTCTTGGGAGGCAAGCTATGAGAAACCTGGGGAACATAGTTAAAAGTAGAGACATCACCTTGCAAACAAAAATTCGCATATTCAAAGAAATGGTATTCCTGGTGATAATGTACGGTTGTGAGAGCTGGACCATTAGGAAAGCTGAGCACCGAAGAATAGATGCCTTTGAGATGTGGCATTGGAGGAGAGTTTTGAGAGTCCCCTGGACAGCGAAGAGAACAAATCAACCCTGCCTGCTCCTTAGAAGGTCAAATAGTAAAGATGAAGCTAAAGTACTTTGGACATCAAATGAGAAGAAAGGATTCACTTGAGAAAGCCTTGATGCTGGGAAATGTGGAGGGCAAAAGAAGAAGGGGGTGGCCAAAAATGAGATGGCTAGATGGTATTGTAGATGCAATGGGCACAGAGCTGGGCAGGCTGAGGAAGATGGTGGAGGACAGAGGTGCCTGACGGGCAATGGTCCATAGGGTTGCAAAGGGTCGGAATTGACTGTGCGACTGAACAACAAAAAATACCTGGAAAGTTGTTTTAACCATGGCTGAAATCCAGTAGTAATCTGCTACAAGAATAGGCCCATTTAATCAGTGGGTATATGGTGAGTCAACTCCTCTATATGTTCCACTGACTCAGTAGGCCTACTCTGGTTAAAACACTGTTTAATTTCAGAGATAGTCTATAGCATTGGTGCCCAAACTATGTCCTGTGGGCCGGATATGGCCCACAGTGCCAGTTTATTAGGCCAGTGGCATCCTCACTGATTTCAGAAATGGAAGTAAAACATGCATGTGCATAACACTGCCATAAATGACCCCCATGGCTGTCATAAACGCATTTACAACAGCCACAGGTCATTTACGGCAGCGTTATGCACATGTGCGGGCATGTTCTGCGCACATGCATGCACATTTTACTTTACTTCTGGTTGCAAAGAATTGACTCTGCTACTGAACAGCAACAAAACTGAAAGAGTATGTTTCAATATTTTTATATTCAAATTTCAGCTTAATCTTTCTTTTTGAGAAAGAACAGGGAGAGAAAGAAGCATAGCAACTTCTTAATTTTTTAAATCTTGGTTTAATAAGGTACTGTATCTTGTTTTCATTAGTATGATATGCTTATAAATTGTACAGTTTTGCACTGGAGTTCTCAACCTTTTAAAGTGATGGGCCGGGTTGTGCTCTCTCAGACAGCTTTAGGGGCTGGACAGTCATTTTGCCCTTCCTCCACCACATGGCACTTCCTGGTGTGGTGCAGGCGGCGAGAGGCCACATGAAATGGCACTGCAGGTCGCATCTGGCCCACGGATCGCAGGTTGAGAATCACTGGTTTAGCAGATAGAGATTTTGTTTGTTTGTACTGAGAATTTTTAAAGGAGCTAGTAAAGTGATTTATATTTTTATGGATTGTTAAAAATACTAGTACTGTACAAGGGTACTTACCTGATATGTCAGTAACCATATTTAGTACAATGTTCACTTAGGATGATTCAGAAAAGCTTTACTAGTGAATGTCTTAGAAATGATTTACTGATTACTGTTTTGGACAAATTCTTCTTTTATTGCAATGAATCCAAGTAAGTGGTTGAAATTCTGTTGTTTAGCTACATATGCATAACAGAAAGCTGTGTAAGCAGAAGAAAAAAATGCAGCAGAATGGAATTAGTATCCACAAAGCACTTTTGAAGACAATAGACAGGAACTTTGCAATCAGTCATGCATGGTGTGAAATACACAATCATGAACCGTGCAATCAGTGGCACAACTGCAGCATGTAACACAGACTTGTGATGTGAGTCATGTGATTAAAATCATGCAATGTTGACTGCCTGAGTGTGAGGCCTGGCATACTTTCACAGGAAGAAATTTACGTTATACCAGCTTGAACAGGATTTTAGCCTATATGTTCTTGCTGGTTCTCTGTCAAACAACAAATCTTTCAGAATAGACTGTCAGATACTATTCAGCTATCAATCCAGTTTGCATATCTCCAAATAATTAAAAATTCAAAAGATGTGCAGTACAACCAGCTGTATTTCTTATAAAGCAGAAACTATGGAATCTTGATGCTGTTCTGCGATATGCATTTATTTTCTATTTTCTAATGTGCTTGTTGAATGAGGAAGTGGGGAGTAATGCAAGAGGACAGAGCAGTATTATAAAACTGAATGATTGTGAACAAGCATGAAGATTTCAGAGTTCTGTGTTTTGATTATTCCATGGGTTATGAATCTTTTGCTGTTTGAAAGTGTTCTTGTACCTCTTGGGAATAATATACTTGGGTGGAACATAAATCAAGTTGATCCTTGAAGCCCAGCCTTAATGGTTATGTCCAGTGATGCACTGCAAAAAAATTTACTCCCCACTCGGTGGGCGTGGCTATCTTGGACATGGTTATCTGTTGGGATGGCCTCAAAACACCCCCCCCCCCCAAAAAAAAGAAAAAACCTACCTTGCTCTCTTGCTTCGCGGAGATGAGGAGGAGGAGTTCCAGAGCAGCCAGGGTCACCCCCTCACCGTCCAGGCATGCTTTCACCACCGGCGCTGCTGGGAGGTGAGCAGGGCAGGTTGGTGGGCTGGTGCTGGCCTCCCCTCCCAGTGCTGCCAGAAACGCATCCTATTCACCTTGCCCAGGGCCGAAGGCGTGAGGGAAGTGCGGAGGTGAAAGTGCACCTTCTGCCCTGGGTGAGGCGAATGAGACGCGTTTCCAGCGGCGCTGGGAGGGGGCGGCCGAGAGGTTGGCATGGCCAGCCAATGGGGTGTGGCCTGGAATTTCCGCTACCGGTTCGCAAGAACCGTTGAGAACTGGCTATAGTACATCACTGTTTATGTCCCATTGTTACTGTTGTTTTCGAAAAGTACATGTGACTACAGTCTTGAAACACCCCTTCCTTTCTTCATTAAAATTCACTTGCTTGATCTATATAGCAGAGAAATAAAATAGAAAAGAATAAAGGAATTGATCAAACGTCAGAACTATATCATTCCTGCCATGGTGCTTCCCAGGTACCCTGTTAATCTTGACTATGTTAATCTAGCCAATTTCCCAATTTCCTGTTATTGTGGGCTTTGTGGAAGGAGTATGGTAAATGACCTAAGCAGATCTCAGCTGGAACTGCTAATAAAGACAAAAGATAACAGGTTCTAGGAGTTACATAGTTATGCTTAATTGACCCTTTAAGCAGAAGATTAGAGTAAATAATTCTTGATTCACTCCCTTTGTCTGTAGGAATTCCATTAGTGAATCAATCTTGAGATTCCTGCTATCCAAACAGTGGAAATAGCAAGAGTTTGAAAGAGAGTCAAACCACAATTTAGCTACCTAGTGTTATGCTCTGAGACAGCCTGCTTTTTGCAGTTGGGTTGGTTCCAACACTACTTCAATGTACTGTATTTAGATGTTTAACTGAAGCAATTATGAGACATATTTCCTTTTCTACACTTCAGTGACTTTGGAAGAAGATACCAGGAATTATTCTCAAAATGAAAAGCTTATGAGTTACAGAATGAAATATGTGGTGATAGTATAATGAACATTTGCAAGATGACTTCCTTAGTTAAAAAGGGATTAACATACAGTATCTGGCACTGAACCTATAATATTGTATCTGAAACAAACTTGCAGCGCTAAAATGTTAGTTTCTGAGCCGAGTATCAAATGGTCTTCGGATGAATATATGCATGTGACTTTATCACTTTGACAGTATCATAGGTTTTTAGTTGATTCTGCCAGTGAAAGTTTGAAAAACTTGAAACACTTATTGGGAATTATTTCACTGTTCATTTCGTATGTTAGCACTTTATATCCTGATATTGTGTTCGTGCCCATTTTTATGGCCTATTTGTCAAGATTTCTATTGTACTGTAATATACTTTTGAACTGGCTTTAATAACCTATCTATCATGAAGGAGCAATCAAGCTTCAGGCTGGGTAGGTCATGCTGTGGTCAAATTCATAACTTTATGCAACACACTGAGGATGGTTTCAAAAGAAAGCTAGTTATGGGAGTTGCTTTCATTGACCTGACTGCAGTGTACAATACTGTCAATCATAGGATTCTGCTCCATAAAATAAACTATCTTACCAGAGGTAACAAGCTTACAGTACTAGAATCATTGGCAGCTTTCTTCAGAATCGGAGATTCTATGTGACAGTGAATGGATAGAACAGCAGATGGAGGTTGCAGAAGAATCAATTGCCCCAAGGAAGTGTACTGTCCCCAACACTGTACTATATTTATATATGCAAAATTGTTCATCTATGCGGATAACACAGCAATGGCCGTACAAGGATCAAGCTTTGATGTGGTAGCTAGAAAACTTGCTGGAGCACTTGAAGAATTAGGACAGTATTATAACATCAACCATTTGAAACCTAATCCAAGCAAGACTCAAGTGTGTGCTTTCCACCTTCAAAACCAAGAAGCAAGGGTTGAGTTGGATGTTACATGGCAAGGGAACCGATTACAGCATTGTTCAGCACTGAAATACCTCGGTATGATGCTCCGCAGGATACTGTTGCCGGGCCCACTCCCCAACAAAGAGACGGACTCAGTGCTGGGATTGAAACTGGGCCACTTTATTAACAATAATTCACTAATGCAAGCAGGCCAACATAGCACTGGTAAGGAGCGATGGTTATAGCCAACTATATTGACCCCACAGAAGCACAAATGACCAAACCTCTGCTTCTGACGTGTGTCCGGTGAACTTATAAGGCTTTGCACACTGTGTCAAGCATGGCATCACCTTGTTCCTGAGCACGCCGGATTGGCCAGGCGATTATCCCTCTATCTAGACCTCCCAGAGGCCAACCGAGTGTGCTCCTGCCGGACCCATAGGGGTCACCCAGAGCCTCCTTACCAGTGCTAGCCGCCAAACGTCCAAAAGGCACAAAAGGTACCCCACAGGAGCCCGACAGCGACAGTGTGGGATGGGCAAAACCAACAAAAACCAACAGGCCAATTGAGGTTCAAGCAAAAATTCCCATCCGGCCCCGAAGCGACCAAAACAATCACACTGTGACCTAGGGCGGGGGTGGAGGGCAAACGCTGCCTGGCCCAGTCAGCCCAGAGAAGGAAGGGCGGTCCGAGCCTCTCCCTTAAGGGAAGGCCCAGCCCCCGCCCCTTCCGGCCTCGTCCCGTCTCTTTAGTAGTTGAAGATATTTTTCCCTATGTCATTTCTCTCCATATTTTATGTTACTCCTTTGAATTTCCCTGAAATCTTAATATTGTATAAAAATAAGGAATGTACAACTTGTACAAATAAAATTTATCATACATTGTAACATTAAAATAGTCATATTTAATGTTGAACTTTGAAAACAATTACTATTTCTTTTCTTTGTATTCGATACAGTTTTGTGAAAACCGAGCCTTCTGAGAAGATGCACTTGGCTGTGGTAGCCTGTGGCGAACGACTGGAAGAAACAGTTATTATGTTGAGATCTGCCATCATTTTCAGCATCAAACCTCTACAGTTTCATATTTTTGCAGAAGATCCATTACATCACGATTTCAGAGAAATGGTAGGTATTCAAAGGGCAAAACTGTTAAGATGATTGATTGAAGCATGGATGTGGGTTTCTGGATATGTTTCACCTAGAACCCTTTCAGCAGATGCCAGCATAACTGGGAGATGCTATCAAAAATTGTCTCAACAATTGTCTGTTTCCCACACTGGCTTAAAGAGGTAATACATCTAACCAGGTGGATCTGAATTTTTGGATCTTTGGTTTCAGTTTGGGATACAGTATCCTTGGAGTAAGGCAAAAACAAACATGTAACACAGGGATATTGGCAACCTTTTTACTGCAAGGCTTAGGTGTCTTGGAACTGCAGGTGCAGGAATGGATCTTCTCACATTTTTACAAGTGCTTGAATCAGCAGCAGTTCCCAGCTCTTCCCAGCACTAAGGTTTAGAGATAGATAGATAGATAGATAGATAGATAGATAGATAGATAGATAGATAGATAGATAGATAGATAGATAGATCGATCTTTATTGTCATTGTCCTGCACAGAACGAGATTGAAAAAAAACCACTTATCGACCCAACAAAACCTAAACAAAATACAACTATACAAAATTGTAGAGATATGTTAATGTAATTTGGTCACTCTGGTATTATCCTACAGTGCTGGTCTTATCCTGCAGTGCTAACCTAGCAGTCTCCCTCTCCAGCAGTCTCCCTCTCCAGCCCTTTCCTAGCAAAGCCTGACTCCACCTTCTACTGTACATCCAAATCTATTATGAGAAAGGTAACCAGCTTGGATTTGTGTACATCAGGCATTGTGAGTGCCAGATAAGGCTAATTCTTCTGCCCCCCCTTCCAGATCCAGATTGGAATTGGAAGAAGAGAGGCTTATTGGGTGAGATTTCTGATAGCCAGATAATTAGTGTCATGCTAATTTACATTCCTAGTTCATAATTGAGACAGAGAGTGGTGTTTTCACACTGGATATAATTAACACTATGGTTTTAGAGCTTCAGACTTGTGGAAATAAGGAAGGGGGATTCTGGTTTTGATAGGATTGGGGGTCTCACAGGGGATGACATAGCCACCTTCTGGGATATGGAGGTCTGATGAAAATCACACAGGGAACAATTGTAGTGGAAGGCAAGGTAGATGACCCAACACTGAGATTCTTTCATGCCATCATAATTCACAAGTAACATTTCAGATTCCCGATTCTCTTAATTAACCATTTTAACAAATACTTGATTTATTTTATAGTTTTGAGAACATTTGCTGTAACAACCAAACTGGGAAGTAGTGCAATATAAATTAAAGCTGTCTTGTTAGTTTTTCTTATTATTCTAGTGCTTTAACAGTATGTTAATACTGGTGATCTTTTCCCCTACCCAGCTTGATAGTTTGTCATACCAAGAAAAATTTAATTATACGCTGTATCCCATCTCATTTCCAACGGAGAATGCTGCAGAATGGAAGAAACTGTTCAAGCCGTGTGCTTCTCAAAGGCTCTTCTTGCCAGTAAGTTGTGTTGATTGTCATGGAAATGCTGGCAATGTTTTTAAAAATAATAATCTTCTTTTATTAAATACAGGCCAAAATTCTGTTGGTGGTCTATATAGTCTGTAGGTTAAACACACCATGATGAATTATGCTAACTAACAAACCTTGTTTGTATTACAAGGTAATACCTAATAATATGTGTCTAGTAATACGAACAAGGACTGCAGTGGCTTAGTGGTTAACTTGATGACTGCAAGGTCAGTATTTCAAGACCTGAGTGCTGCATGACAGAGTGAGCTCTCATATCTGTCCCAGCTCCTGCAAATCCAGCAGTTTGAAAGCAAGAAAATTAGATAAATAGGTACCACTTTGGTGGGAAGGTGAACAACATTCAATGCACTCTGGTGTCTAGTCGTGTCTGCCACATGTCCACGGAAACAACGGAGGGGAAATTGCAGGGCGAGAGGCAGGAATCCGTCAGGGTTGGCTCCTCCCCTGATGGATTCCTGTCTCTTGCCCTTGACATTCTCCCTCCATTGTTTCGAGGACTATTTTCAAAACAGCAGAAGGAGAATGGCAAGGGCGAGAGGCAGAAATCCATCAGGGGAGGAGCCTACCCTGGCGGATCCCTACCTGGTGCCTTCTTCCGGAGGGAAGTGGTTTGCTTCTCTTTTGGTTGGCGAGGGCTGAAAGCTTCGGCCCATGCCAACCAAGAGAGAAGTGAAACCCCCCATAGAAGACGATTGCTTCCCTCCGGGAGGCGAAGGCGGAATGGAGCGCCATTCTCGGCCTTTGTCTCCCGGAGGGAAGTGGTTTGCTTTCCCCGGTTGATGGGAGGCTGAAGTTTTTGCCCCCCCTCCCCCCGTGGAAGGCGACCGCATGTTGGCCATTTTTTAAATGCTCACGCAGGCTGTCCCACCTCCTCCTTGCTCACGTCCTTCAGCCTGATTGCTGAGGGGTGGCGCAGCACAGAGGACGCTGGGAAGCGTAGATTTTTTTTTGTTTGGGTTTGTGGGGTGTTGGCCCCACTCTCGGCTTCCGGACCCTTGCGGCGATGCTTGCAGGGTCAAAAGGTTGTGGACAACTCATTACGGGATATTAGGGATGGGTGTGGCCACACATGCCGGACACGCACGGCCCAACCCCCTTCTTATAGATATAGATTCACTGCATTGAGTTATGCAAGTGTGATATACCAACAGGATCCTGACCATAGTTCAGCTGCAGCAGTTGTATTTGTTTCATTCTGTGCAAGGGAGATGGATGCTTGGCTTGGCAAAGTGGAACCAATGTTCAAAAAAAAAAAAAACTGGCAGCCCAAAATCAATTGGGATCTTAGGTACAAGGTTTTGTCTTGCTTCATACCAGTTTGAACCAGAGGGGGTAAATGTTTGTGTCTGGGAACTTTTGGAGCTCTGTAAGTACCAGAAAAAAAGGGTGATGGGTATGGGCTCACATGTGCACAATCAGCATATACAGTACATCTGTTTTAAACAGGGAGCTCAGTAAATACAAACTAATCAATCATCCTTTCTTGTGACATTTCAAATGGCAAGGGAGTAGATAATTTGGTTCCATGCATAATTGAAAGGAACTACATAGTGGCTGAAATCATGTCACTTAATGTAGTAAGTTACACTGAATATGCCCATTAATTAGTGGGGATTTGGTGACTCAGTCCATTTATTCAAATGAGCCTCCTGTATTTGACTTACAATGCCAAGGAAGAAGATTTCAGCCAGTGACTTACTTTCTGGTTTTACCTTGAATTGTTTGTAATTTCTAGATTTAAAAGCAATACAACAGTACCAGTACAATATACTAAAATGAATGTGGTGACATCAAAATGTCAAAACATAATTCAAAATTGGGTTGTTGTTGTGTTTTTGTCCTATTTTTAGTTTGGGTTGCCACCAATTTTTACTTCATGCTGAATCATAATGAACAGGAACTGTCAATGTTACACAGTTACTTTTTTATGTTCCATAACAAGTTTGTACATGTGAAGACTATAAAGAGTGTTCTAACAGTTTATCTACTAGGAAGGAACAGTGATCCAGTGATACTGCAGTGGTTTCCAGCAATGGCTCTTTACAGAAAAAGAGTCACACAGTGACTGTTCATCCTAAAATCCCCCCTCAAAAAAATATCTTCTATTTTGCAGTTAATTCTCAGTGATGTGGACTCTTTGCTATATGTTGACACAGACATCTTGTTCTTAAGACCTGTTGATGACATTTGGGATTTCCTGAACAAATTCAATTCTTCTCAAATTGCTGCAATGGCACCAGAACACGAAGAGCCTCGTATTGGATGGTACAATCGCTTTGCTAGGCATCCATATTATGGAAAAACTGGAATAAACTCTGGGGTGATGTTAATGAATATGACACGCATGAGAAGAAAATATTTCAAGGTATGAGACCTTGGTTTCTTTCACATTTCCAATACTTCTAAAACTATAGGTTAAAAAGATATACTTGCTAGCTGTCACCACTGTATGCATTCTGTTTTACTGAGACCTCTTAACAGTCACATGTCAGCCCAATTTAAGTCTTATAGGCTGGAACAGTGATGGCAAACCTTTTAGAGACTGAGCGCTTAAACTCAACAAGCTGCTGTCTGTGCCACAGAGGGGTGGGGTTAGCTCTGTGCTGGGGGAAGGAGGAAGTGCTCCCATTGGGCTGCTGGGCAGAGGGGCATGGCAAACTGTGCTGGGGTAATGGTGTGCGTGCCCACAGAGAGGGCTCTGAGTGCCCCCTCTGGCATGCATGTCATAAATCTACCACGTTGAGCTTTGACTATCTGGGGAGATAAAGGCAGGCATATACCATCTTTTTTGGACAATAAGACACACTTCCTCGCAAAAAAAGGGGGGGAAATGAGGGTGCGTCTTCTAGTCCAAATGCTGTCCAGTAAGGCTGTTGTACAAGGATGTTTTACAACAGCCCCAGCTGGCCGAAGACCTTCACCACCACCCCACAGCTGTTCCGGGCAGGGGAAGAAAGAAGGAGGGCGGGGCGGGGGAGAACATATTTTAAGGGCCATTACCACAGGTGGCCACAAGAGGGAGAAAATCACAATTTCCCATTTAAATGCATTGGAGATCAGTCAGCTTTTCTGTTTGTATTTTCCCAATGCATTTAAGTGGGAAACCAAACCTGTGCATAAAAAGAAAGAGTTTCATTTACCTTTTTTGTTCCTGCTCCATGTTTCCCTGCTATGTAGTCAAAATGGAGGGGGAAAGCAATGCTTCCTGGTTGCAGGGAGAACAAGAGGCTAGCCTAGAGCATCGCTTCCTGCTTTAGTGAAATTGACCTGCCCGCCCATTTCCTCTGCATTGCCACCACTGTTTGGTGGTGAAAGTACAAGTTCAGAATTTTCCCCCTTGTTTTCCTACTCTAAAAACTGGGTGCATCTTATGGTCTGGTGCATCTTATGGTCCGTAAAGACGGTAAGCCTCACGGCCAACATTTCCTTTATCCAGAAGTCATTTCATGTATTCATTGTTTTTATACATTTGTAAGTGCATTTCATCTTAATGTGTTTCCAGAGCTGCATTTTGGGGAATCTGTGCTACACTGACAGACACCTTTTCAGACATAGGAGGCAGGGCTTTTGTCCATACATCTCTGCCCACTTAAAGGCCTACAAAGATATAGAATATAACATGTGAATAGGACTACAGTATAGTGTTTTCCTCGTCCTACCATTATTATTCCTTACTTTATCTTGGGGAAAGTCTTTTTACTTATTCCTAGTTTTCGAAAACCTGGTTTTCTTACTTGTAATGTTCAATTGTATTTCTCTTCTAAGGGGGAAAAAACATTTGTTTCTTTTTATGTTGTATATTACACCGGTGAAGAAAAAGAAAAAAGGGTGGAGTGGGGAAGAAAGCCCAATATATTATATTGAATAGCTTTCTGACCAGAAGATGGTGCTACTAGACCACCTAATAAAATTATCTCCTTATTTCTGTGGAATACACTGTTTACTGGGGTGTGTGTGGGTGTGTGTGTCTCTTTGAAACCACTTGCTTAATACACTCACAAACAAAATATTTAAATTATAGTAATTGTATTTATTTCCAATAATTTTATTGCTGTAGTGCTGCAACCTAGTACTATATATGTGAAATATTAAAATAAGTATATACTGAATAATTTCACAAGGACATTTATGCTATTTGGTATATTTTATAGGATGTGATTAAATGATGATTAAACAGAATCACTGGCTATACGGCACTTATTATGTGACAGGCTTGTTCTGAAATTGATCATTCCAAAGGCAGGAAATGTAGTTCTTCAGGCTTGGTAGCTTAAATTTCCTGATTGGCTGGAAAGCTGCAGAAATCCATTGCACTGCTATGTGGTAGAAGAACTTTCTTTTCAGAGGCATTAGTAAAAGAGGACACTTTCCAGTTGTAAAAGGAGAAGAAGCTGCAGTTTGTGTGTCTTCACGTGGTTCCTTTTCTTTTTCTACTTATTGAGAATGAAAATAGAGAATATTAAAAAAACCTACTGTGGCCTCAATTCTGTATATTTGATTTGGAAATCCAATTTTCCACATAAAAACTCTAATATTTATAATGTTTCAAAATGGAAATGCAAATCTCATCTAAAAGAAACTTGCTTTACAGCTGAATGCCTCTTACAATAAAGAAATCTGCTGCACTAAATTTCAAGGAAAATCTTTTTTTTTTAAAAGATTAGCCTTCTGCTAAAACAGAAAGGCAAAGCAGTTAAGGCTGAATTAGTTTATAAAGCCAACGTGAGCCTAAAAATAAAAGCCTTTAACTTTCCTAAAAGAAAGTTGAGGATTTTGGTGGTAGCTTTCAACTAGATAATTGTTCCAGAGGCTGGGTATCAACTATAACAGCTTAAAATAGCAAATAAGTGTGATTCACCCATCTGAAATGAATGAGTGGACGTTCACATAGACAAAATAGAACTGCAGATAACTGTACATATCAGCCAACTGATGAAAGACCATGCTTCCCAAATGGATGTGACCAAATTGGGTAAAAACCCAAAGGCCCAGATGTATTATTTTATCAGTTGGCTGATATGTACAGGTGAAACTCGGAAAATTAGAATATCGTGCAAATGTTCATTCATTTCACTTAAAAGGTGAAACAAATATATGAGGTAGACACACTACATGCAAAGTGAAATATGTCATGCCTTAATTTGTTATAATTGTGATGATCATGGCATACAGCGTACATGAGATTATGTGATGATTATGGGGTACACGAGATTGGAAGGTTGGGTTTTCATAAGATGTAAGCCATAATCATCAATATTATAACGAAGTAAGGCTTGAACTATCTCACTTTGCATGTAATGAGTCTATCTCATATATTTGTTTCACCTTTTAAGTTGCATTACTGTTATGTATGTTAACTGTGTTTTCTGACAGGAGTAGAATGTATTTTTTCTCATGTATCTATTCTTATGCAAATAAGTGGATCAAAAATGTGCACACTCTGTTAGCCAATGGGCTTGTTGTTGTATTATTGTTACTGTTACTGCTTCTAGTGTATATAAGTCCGAGTTTTGCCCCATCCAAACTGTGTTCAAACTCCACTATTAAAGAGCTGAATTTCACTACTTCACTCATCTGCTTCTTCATTCCTGAACACGAAAATTACTGAACTGAATGAACATATGCACAATATTCTAATTTTCCGAGTTTCACCTGTACATATCAGCCAACTGATAAATGACCATACTTCCAAATGAATGTGGCCAAGTTGGGTAAAAACTCAAAGACCCAGATGTAATATTTTATTGTATTTTATTTCATGTTCCATTTTAATTTTAAAAAATTAAATTAAATCAGACTTTTTAATTCACCTCTTACATAGGTTAAATTATTGTGTTTTATTTATTTAATTGGGAGGTATTGAGGATAACATAAAAATGTTATAGAATAAAAAACTTAATCAGGCTCATTATATTCATTAATTAAAAAAGCTGTGGGATCCACAGCTTTTTTGTAGGCTTGCTGAGGAGATGCCATTATGCTTAAGGCATAGTCAGAACAGCAAAAGCAGCCTGAGGAAAAGTAATACCTATCATAAAAAATATGATAGCATTACAGCTCATACTGCATTTTCATACGTATTATTCCACAGATGAAAAGTGTTCAAATGAATTATATTAAATCCTTTTGTCATTCACCAACCTCTTAGCTCAGGGGTGCCCAAACCTTTCAGGCCGTTGGCTGGCCACGTGGTTCAGGGGCCTGGTCATTATGGCCCGGGGGCTGGATCTGGCCCCCAACACCAATTCATCCGGCCCACGAAGCTCTCATTGCTCCTGGAATCGGAAGTAAAATGTGCCCATATGGGCGCATTTTACTTCCGCTTCCGGGAGCAACAAGGGCTTTGTGGGCCAGATGAATTGGCATCAGGGCTCGGATCTGGCCCCCAGGCCATACTTTGGGCACCCCTGCCCTAGCTGATGGCTAAAATTTAGATAAAATTTTCTGCACATTCTCAAGTAATAAATATTAAACCTGGATACGTTAGGCTAGGGGTGGCCAACCTTGGCTCTCTAGGTGTTCTTGGACTTCAGTTCCCAGAAACCCTGATCAGCAGGTCTGCTGACTTGGGCTTCTGGGAATTGAAGTCCCAGAACACCTAGAGAGCCAAGGTTGGCCACCCCTGGCATTAGCCTAAACCTATGGATAGCAAAAATAATACTTTGCTGAATAGGTGAATGCCGAAGAGCATCTCCCACCATGAAAATGTTCTGGCTGGACCATTTGAAAGTCACTTACTAGACTTCAAAATGAAGTAGGAAGCTCAGTGATTAATCAACTAAAATGAGGCTACTTGCATACAGAACACATTTTCTGTGAATGTGGAGAAATGCAATCAATGCAACATTTACGTGCATGCAATTTATGCCCCACAGTGTGGCAAAGGAAAATTTAGTAAAGGGCGACAACACCATTGAAGTAGGCTATTGCTGGTAAAAACAGCAAAACTCTGATACAAACCAAAAAAGATGCCTAGATGCTTTTACCAGCATTTCAGACTATTAGTCATTTCTGAATAGTCCTTTGTGGACAGTTCCACATAAAATGCACTATAGAAGTAAAAAATCCTGTAGAGCAGGAGTTCCCAACCTTTTAAAGCCGGGGGCCAGGTCATGCTCCCTCAGAGAGCTTTGGGGGTTGGGTGGCCATTTTGCCCTTCTTCCACCAAATGGCACTTCCTGGTGTGGTGGAGGCGGTGGGGCCCCCACATGAAATGGTGCCATGGGCCACATCCTGCCCATGGGTCTCAGGTTAAGAATTCCTGCTGTAGAGTTTTCGTCACCCTACAGCAAGGTTAGGGAGCATGTGACCCTACAGATTTTGTTAGGTTGTCTAGAGTTGATGGGACATAACTGTTCCTGGAAGGCTATGTATTCCCCACCTCTGTGGTCAAACAGTCTTGAGAAATGATTCTTCCAAGGGAGTAGCTTCCTAGACTTTACTTCATGCTGTTTGTGACCTGCAAAAGCATTGCTACTGAGCAGCTGGCAAATATCGGTACAGATGGAGCAAAGATCTTGATTATTTATTTTTATAGCCTTATAAAAGCTGTCTTTATATTCTTCTATGTTCTTATACTTATAGTCTGATGGAAGTAGGCATATGTGTTTGCTGTATATTTTTGTTTAACAATTTTAACCAGAAATTGCTGGATCCCTGTCCATGTGCTACATCTTCTGTGTACTTGTTAGACTTAAAACTCTTATTTGTTAATCAAATGTAGTAACCTATCAAAATGGACTGGGTCCAGTTATGTAAATATTTTGCAATTTTGTAGAAGTTTATTCTTCTTGAGTCGTAATGGAGTTTTATCTTATATTATGTTTTATAGTAAATAAATCATAAACTTAATCTCTTCAATTTAAAGCTCATATGAGTGGGTAGTTAAAATGATTGTAACATTTTGATGTTATTGGAGGAACAGCTGTCTAGGTGCTACAGTTAAGGATGTACAGGGCAACGTATTATAGTAAAGAAGCTATTCAGTGTTGTAGCAATTCTGATATTTTGTTTTTCATTTTGAAGAATGATATGACAACAGTACAGTTACGGTGGAAAGAAATTCTCATGCCATTGCTGAAAAAATATAAGTTGAATATAACATGGGGTGACCAGGATCTTCTGAACATTATGTTTTTTCATAATCCAGGTACAGTAATCATTTTCTATATGGTAGTTTTAAAAATAATAATAATAAAAATATAATTGCAATTTCCAATATGACAAACCACATTTTGTGTGTGACTGAACCCCAAAATCAGCATCCCATTCTGCCTGTGACTTACATAGTCATCTGAATATGATAAGACTACTATATATTTACTTTGTCATATTAGCATGTTTCTTTAACTTGTCCATTCACACCAAAGATAGGGAACATCCAGCATCCAGGCCAAATGGAGCCTGCTGGAGTTCCACATCCTTCTTTTGTTATCTCCAGTCATTAGTGAGAGAGATAAGGGCTGCAGTGGCTAGTGGTTAAGAAGTTTGCCTTGTTAGCTGGAAGGGCGGCAATTCGGCAGTTTGATACCTGGGTACAGCTTGATGGATTGAGCATCTGTCTCTGTCCCAGCTCTTGGGGACATGAAAGTAGCCTCATTTGGGCGTCCCCTGAGTGGAGATTCTTCTGCAAAAAAATCAACCTAGAATAATTTCTGACATAAAATTATTATTATTAGTGGGAGAGATAAAGCTACTTGAATGCTAGAAAGCTGTTGCATGCACTTGAATTCTGATTTCCAGCTATTACACTGGGACACAGGTATTATATAGCATCAGATTGGGCTATGTGTGCTTGGTGCAAAAATGTCCAAATTGGAATTACATCTGGCTCTGCCTGCATGCCTGTAACCCTGTCTATTCCTAGAATATAATCTCCACATACTTTTGACAAGTTAGTATTAGGCCCCTGGGTAAGAAAAAAAATCTCCCTTCCTGATCTATACAGTAACTGCAGTATGGTTAACCTTTTACCTGTATTGTGCATTGTGTTTGTGGTTTTCCCCCTACAGAAACTCTTTTTGTTTTCCCCTGCCAATGGAACTACCGACCTGACCACTGTATTTACGGAAGCAATTGCCAGCAGGCAGAAAAAGATGGAATATTCATTCTTCATGGAAACAGAGGTGTTTACCATGATGATAAACAACCAGCTTTTCGAGCTGTGTATGAGGCAATAAAAAATGTAAGCATTTAAATCTCTTATGTCATTTAAGAATTAGCATCTTTGTTACTATTACTTTCCATGATTAAAATTAAATATTTGAAACTCATTTCTAGTTTTATATACTCATTTCTATTTTTATATACCAACCCTCTAATTTTTTTTAGTGAACACTGTTTGACCAACAGTTATTTCAGAAATATTACATTGAAGCTTTAGAAAACATATTTTCCAAAAGATGTTAATGTTCTGAAACAGTAGCTAGTATATAGTATTTGATACATTTGGAAAGGAGTTAAAATTAGGAACTTAAAAGAATTGTAATGTGTACATTTAGAGTAGGCTCTGATGGAGAATATTTATTTAATTATTTGCATTTGGAAAACATAGTGGTTACAATCTGTTGTTTAGTATAGTAAATTTCACTGGATTAGGTTCAATGAATCAGGGAAAAATTGGTGATGCAGCTTCTCCATAAATTTCAAAGATAAAAATAGGCCTATTCTAGTTGTGGCTTATTATGGTAAAAGTAGGTAGCAACTAGAGTAGGCCTATTTGGATTGGTGCAATTTACAGAGGATTTTATTAAATTCCTCTTTGATACAGATATCAACCCTCCATTCTCTTTTCACTTGACTATTGAAGTAATGATCTCTTTAAATCACAATAGGAATAAACATGAGTTTTTAATACTAATCTTATTAATCAATGTGACTGAATTAAGTAGCTGCTTCCCTAAATGTATATATTTAACCCTTCACTGAGGCACTAATGATACTCTTCACATAAACAGTTCTCAGAAGTTGAAGTCCACATCACTCAGCTTAAATAGAACATTTTTTTTAAATTAACAATTCCAAAATGAATATTGTTTAGTCCTTGACATTAAATTCATCAAGCACAGTCCATTATTCCGGTGGTACCCAACCTTTGGCTTTTGGACTTCCCAGAAGCCTAAATCAATTCCCCAAAACACCGATTAGTCAGTGTACTGACTTAGGCTTCTGGGAATTGAAGTACAAAACTCAAAGGTTGGGGACCACTGCTTTATTCTATTAATATTCCCTTCTCCCTCAGTCTCTCAGACTTCTGTCTCATACCCGGGACTCTGAAACTGTCCTCTCCTTCATCTGTTTTCTTTGGACTTTGCTACATCAGCCTCAATATTGATCTGTCCTGCATACTTTCCCTCATTATCTGGTTTCTCTCCCAGCCAATCAGAAGCACTTTCACCAATATTCCTTCTAACTCATTTCTTCCCACTGCATATGCATCATACCACATAAATGATATATTTAAATATGACCAGGCATCACACAGTTGACTCACCAAATCCCCACTGATTTAATGGATCTAATCTGTGCTAATCACTATGTTAAATCACAGGATTTCTGACACATGTTTCCCTTGAAAAAATGCAGAAATTTGCATATACCATTTGGCAACGTTGGATCAATTTTAAGTTTCAACATGAGAATGGAGCATGTAATATTGGTTCAAGCGGACACCATTAGGATATAGAACAGGCCTAGAAAAAGTGTGACTCTCTAGACTAGTGGCTCCCAACCTTTGGTTTTTCTTCGAGGCCGTGAGCATCCATACTAATGGGATGTTCCTATTAGTATGAATGCTCACAGGACCACTCGAAGAACTATGGGTACAGGTAGGTAATCTACCCTTTTTGGATTTCAATTCCCAGAAGCCTACGTCAATTCCCCAAAGCAGTGCTCAACCAATGTACTGACTAAGGCTTCTGGGAATTGAAGTTCACCAGTGTTCCACAGAACATAGTTTGGGAAACGCTACTCTAGAACAGTGTTTCCCAACCATTGGTCTTCGACTTCAATTCCCAAATGCACTGATCATCCATTGTAATGACTTAGGCTTCTGGGAACTGAAGTCCAAGAACCAAAGGTTGGCAAGATTCTGTAATAAATGTGTGTATATTGATAGAAGTACTGCTGTTAGACGTCCTATGAAACTTCTTCAGTTCTTTATTTATTGCTGAAATTAGTAAGCGGTGCTTGAATATTGAAAAGCTTATTTCTTATTTTTCTCCTACTTTTATTCATATCACATATCTGTATAATTTAGTTATTTTAATTTGTGCAGTTTATAATGTATAAATGCATGTGCAAGTTTTTCACACTTGGCATTTTCTTGTTCAGAAAATAAGATTTCTAATAAACTATTTATCAGTACTTCAGCTTATTCACTGAAGAGCTGTAAAATGCAGCAATGTTGCTTATTTTAATGTTCATCTTATCTTGTATATAACCTTCAAGGATCAATAGTATATTTTCATGGTACTTTGTTGCCTGTTGTCACATAGGTATTAAAATGAATAAAAGTACTATTGGGGGCCTTAGAATGCTGAAAGAAAATGCAATCTCATAAAAATACAATTTCTTTGTTCCTTAGAGTATTGCCAGAATTTTTTAAAAAAAGTTTAAATCTCATTGCTTTATTTATGATCAGTTTAATTTTGTGCATAATATTCAGGAAAGACATAGATCTATACTGACCTGATACCAGCAAAATTAGCAAAATTATTCTACTTTGAAGTGTTAGTTTGCACATTACTTGCTTTTTTAAATATAATAAAATAACTTGTAGCTCTGGATTAATGACTGTTTTTACTACATGTTTCCATTAAATACTGTGTATGCTTGTTCATAATTCAGTTTAATGAAAGTGCCCCGTCTTTAATGGTACTGTAGATATTCTTCTTGTATTGTTCCAACTCAATAAGAGCCATATATTATTATAAAGAATGGCATACTGTGATAATTATACATATTTCAGACCGAGGCTTCGATGTGGCAGGCATGTGATCATGCAAATTAACTCAATAATTTAGGTGCCTGACACTCATTTTAGATTTGTTTGCCTGAATGCTTATGTTGATTTTTAAAAAGTTTTTCTATCTCAAGGCAAACCCATTTTGCATTAATTGATGTTGACAACAACTGGATGTTTTGAATAATCAAAATATATTGCAAACTTGCCAGCAGAGTACTATGTATTCTACTATATTAAGAAAGTCAAGCTTTTACTTGTTCTTTGTTATATATAACTTGTGTTTAAAGAGATAATTTCATAAGACAGTATTATCGGTAAGAAAGAAAAATGGTTTCAGAAGAAGTAGATTGTTTGCTTTACACTGTTATACACCATTTCTATTTTTTTCTTCCAGTATTCATTTGGTGATGACCTCATGCATGCACTGCTCCTACCTCTTGAACTGGAACTACAAAAGACACAGCATACTTACTGTGGAAGAATATACAAAGTGTTCATACAGCAGCTAACGAAAAGCATACAGGATACTTATGAAAGAAGATCTAAAAGAAGGTGATCATTTCAGGCTCCAAATTTTCAAACTGAACAAGACAGATGTTGGGAAAATATGTGACGCTTGAAGGATCTTCATGAAAGAAAAAGCATATTGCTGAAGCTGGATGTTACTTGCATGCTGAGGTATATTTTCCAGTGAGAAGATGCTGTCCTGCTTAAATAATTCTTTTCAGGAAAACAAGCATACTGTTAAGAATGTTTGAAGACCAGTTCTTGCAATGAATTTTGTATGCAGGTTGAAACCTCAAATAGGTCAGATAAAAATGAAGGTCTTTTATACTTTATAAATAACGGCATACTTTGTTATGCCTAATCTCAAATTTTTTTTTGCTGAACTGTGAATGTAGCAATAATGGAGTAGGCAATAACCTCACTTTAAAAGTGTGAAAACAAGTTGTTTACAAAACTCAGAAGTGATTATTTTCAAAAGACTGTGATGGATGACAATCTATATGTGCCTTTTTTCATCTCTTGCATTTTAAAATATTTTGACAATCATGTTTTACACACACTACACATACAAGTTGTAAACTGAACATGATACATAAGACTTCCATTCTAAACAGTTACCTAATGAAAATAAACCTCAGCCATCTGTAGTTCCTTTCAAAAGAATAGCTATGCTCTAAAGAGCTATGTAGAGACAATGAAGGGCTTATCATGAGCATATCAGGAGTGTGGCATTATCTTCCTTTCCTCTTTAAACTACAGGTTTAAAGAGATCGTTTTTGGAAGTCTCTGTATGTGCAGAGCATATACTTTCTATGCAGCATAGACAGTTGCTCAGGAAGTACCAGATGAAAGACTTAGGTTTACAGATCTTGTCTGGTCCTGGGTCGTGGCCAGTGTTATAAAATGGCTGATAGCTGAGCCAAAATGTAGGGGAAATTATACGTGGACTACTTAAAAAAATTAAACTGAATGTGAAACCAATAGTTAATATCAAATTTATTTCATTTGAATAATATTTTTGTATAGCTTTACTGGCCATTATTGAAGGAAAATTCATATTTTGAAATATACTGTAACAGTTTTTTTTAAAATGAAGTGCAGGAACCTGAATACTAGTACTGTAGTTAAATGTATTCTTATTAATGCACTAAAATTCATTTACTCATAGAATAATGTAATAGAATTTGATTATGTTATTCATCTTTATTTCATTGTTTGTTTACCAAATAGTTACAGCATATGTGGCTCAGAGCTTTAAAATATTCTGCTACAAACTTCTGATATCAGTGGAAGCATGATGGCTATTCCCTTATGTGCTGTATTAGTTCTCATCTTTGAATATGAGAAAATTACTCTCTGTAGTTATTACAAAGTATTATATTTCTTAAAACAGCAACTTTTATTATAAACACATAAAGTGGGGAGGAAGCATAGAGGTGTTTAGAACTGATTCTAGCTTACTTAGAAACTGTATCATTTTGGTTTGGCAAGTATTTATAGCTGCTGAAAGTTTGGGATTCCAAAAATGTGATGTATCCTCTTCTTGCTGTAGCTGCTATTCCACAACATAGAAATATTTAGGGGGAAACAAACATTTATATGTGACAAGATATGCAACTTGTTATTATTAAAGTAACAAGTGGGTGCTGGAACAAAATATTGCACCGTATCTCATATAAGAGTAGAGATTTTGTTGCAGTCTTTCCAAACTTCCCATTTGTATCATGTGCTCCAGTTTCCCCCTGTAGTTGACACTCCTTTCCCTTCAAACTTTAGGATTTCACAAATACATTTGAACCCTTTCTCCTATTTTTCAGCCATCTTTTTTGGGTGCCAGGTCTGCTGGCATTCACCACCTTCAGGTCACTATTAGGGAAGGAATCAAAGCTTACCATTATGTATAATGACATTGTAATTTGCAAGACCATTGCCAATAAGTCCTGCTTATATATCTCTTAAAGTCTTTTTGGTGCTGGTCCCAATGAATGGTGCTAGGAAGACAGGGAAAAGTCCAGATGTTGTAGAGCTTGCAGCTACCATCATTTCCTATCATCGGGCTATGATGATTAGGGCTCATGGGAGTTGCAGTTCAACAACATACTTCCCTGGACTTAAAGCAATACATCCTGTATCTTTAAAAGCAACAGATTGTTCAGCAAAAGGCATTACCAGGTTTGTTACTCCTGAAAACATAGACCTCAAACTCTGTATAGAATGTGTTGATCCTTAATGTGTGTGTTGATGTTTTTCAATATTCATTTTAATGTCAATAAGCTTGTAAATTTTTTATGAAGATAAACTATTTTTTACCTAGCTTGTTTATTTCACGTTTATTAGAAAATAAAATAAAATTGGAGGCCTGTTGATATCTATGTAAAGCACTATTACAATTAGCTTTGCATAAATGGTTTTCTGATGCTCTCTCATGTTTTTCTCTCCTCAAAGACCCTACCATTTATTATTCTGTTGTAACACTTTACAGTGCCAAGGTATTTCCAGTTTAACGGGATGTCTCAAATTCCTCTTGTGAGCCTATATCAACTAGCTTGTGTTACTTCATATCTCATTGCAGGAGATATTTGTGCCTACATGAGGAAAGCCTTTTCATGTTACTGACTTGCATTTGGCGCTGGTTTTAACTCAAAATGAAACTTCTTTTACTTTTATTTCCATGGCAAAGGATTACCACAAGGTAATTCTAACACAGTCGTCATTGGCTGCAACTCGTATCCGAGTATACATTTCCCCTGGAAATTATTCTTACAGTCAGGAAAAATGCCACTGGTGTGGATTTGTTTAAGGTGGATCCCAGCTTGCCATGAAATGACCCATACACTGTGATCTCGGAGCCATCTGCTGAGGCATGTATGAAATGAGACATGCAGGATTTAACGGACTGCAATGGACTGCTAAAGCCTTGAGTCTATTATTCAGGTGCGCCTTCACAGCCAGTCCATCTGGCATGGCCTCTTCGACCTCCATTGGGAATCAGAATAGTAAAGTGGTCCCTCCTCCACTCATTTTGCCGTTGGACCCCATATGATGGTTTCCAGTGGCATTTCCTCCACTGAGGGGACCATCACCCCTCCTAAAGGGGCTCATCTGCCCATAGCTGTTGGCTCCTTTGGGAAGTCAGGTTATTTATTGCCACCCAACACTCGGCATTGAGTTGCTGGCTGTACGGCCTACTCTATTACCATAGTGGGATGTCTGGCCAGACATAATCTAACACAGTTATTTCATGAAAATACAACTCTTCTCTTTCGCACCCCACATCACAGTTTTCATTTATTCATAATATTTTTAGCCTATTCCATATTAAAGTGATAAAAGCAGCCGAGATGTACAATTTATGAGAGTGCCCTATTGCATTTTCATTACTGTCATTTAATTCTGTGGAGGTCAATTGTGCCTTGTCCTTTACTTCATTAACATCATATACTCATTCATGTAATTACAGACTTGGCTACAAAAAACCTTTATTTCTTGTATGCTCATCTCTTATGAATCTTAATATTCAGCCAGCCATTCGTGTGCACATCTTAAAGGATCAATTCATGTTAAATCAATTTCTAATACATGTGTAAATTTTAAAAATAATGGAAAGTATATGTAGAAGTTTCCCCAATTTACAAAAGCTGTATGCTTGAAATCACATTTTAGAGCACTATTTTTAAATGGAAGACATTGACTTTTTTTACTCCTAATTTGGCAGTGTTAGACATTAAAAATTAATTAGAATGGATATTTTACTTTTATATTGCTATCCTACCCTGCCTTGCTGAGCAGCTGTATCTAGAGACTCTCTGCTCCTTGAATGTTGTAATCTCAGAAAACTTTAGAACTGCCATATAAAATACATCAGGGTTGGTCCCTTGTCTTCTGTTTTCTTTTGCATATTGAAAAAGATTCATATCTGAATTTGCCCACCTGCAGTCAGCATTAGCATATGCAGGATAGGAACTGATTACATATGGAAAGTATGGTAAGACCTGATGTTTATTCTTGATTAAGCAGTTCAGTAGGCTTTTAGTTAAGTAACTGTGTAGACATTAATTAGGAATTTCTAATTAGGTTGCCACTTTTAATGAACAAATTTAAGTTTATTTGGATACCCCAGAAGAATCATAAATACAGTATTACTATTTTCTGCTAATGCAGCCCTCTTGTGTTTGAAAAGTGACAATGCTTCCAAACCAAAGACATTCCTGGTCAAAGGTCAGTGATGGCGAACCTTGGCACTCCAGTTGTTCTTGGACTTCAATTCCCAGAAGCCCAAGTCTCTGTGAATCCACACAAATGGGTTTACTTCTGGGAATTGAAGTCCAAGAACACCTGGAGAGCCAAGGTTCGCCAAGGTTTACAGCGATGGCCAACCTTGGCGTTCCAGGTATTCTTGGACTGCAATTCCCAGAAGCCCAAATAAGCTCTCCTGCTGATCAGGGTTTCTGGGAATTGAAGTCCAAGAACACCTGGAGTGCTAAGCTGTTTTGAACTTGAGTAAGAAACCTATACTGAAATTTGCATCATTGTGACCCACCAATTGCATTGAGAGTTGGATGTTAAAGAACAGTTTTATATACCACATTAATGCAGTACCAGTAGTTTGGGGGCAGGGGGAGGAGACCTTAAATAAGGGAGGGGGTTACTAGTTCCTTAAATGCCCTTTTTCTAGTGTTGTGTGTACTCTTTGTCTCTCCAGATTTTCAATATTTAATTTTAGCACATTAAATTCTGCACCAAGAAAAAGTTCAGTTCTGTGCTCTGTATATTTTCAGCAAATTTATATGAAACTAATTTGCATGAAGCATTTTGTTTTGCAAGATTTCCCCCACCCCCCATGGCACAATGATACCTGTTCACCCTCAGGCAAGACAGAAATGCATGAAGGTCCCGCATCCTTACTGGTAACCACTCACCCTTTTCAGTTCCATTTTGAATTCTGAGATTCTGAAGGATGTTGTAAATAATCTGAGTGCATATTTTGTTACCCTGGTAAGCACTTCTTCCGTGTCTAGGTCAGACATGAAACTGCCAAAATGAAGGGACCTTCTGGTGAGTTCATTCTGCTGTTCCTTTTGCCTGACCCAGTGTGAGAAAAATTAACTGGCAACACAAGGTTGCCGTTACCAGGGTATGCCCAATTGTGGTTAAAAATACAGTACTACAGTATTGGAGGAGACTCTTTCTGTGTAGCTCTTTAAACACTTACAGTCATAAAAATACTATTTTAAAGGAATTTTCACTGCATTTTGTAAAATCTTAGGAATAGAATTTATAGCCTTAAACAATTATTACATCGACACACATCAGGAATTCAAAGATGATGTTGCCAGGATAAAAATCATTTGTTGCTGGCTTCTAAGGGAATGCGCTGAAGCTTGACGTCTGGAAGTAGCGTTCTACAAAGGAAAAGAGAGGCTTGCCCTTTCACAAGGGGAACTTTTTATTGCAACAGCCACAGAGACGGAGAATAAATAGCTGCAAAGAGCACAGAAGCTTCTAAAACAGCCTCATAATTATTGATGCTTTCCAACTCCTGTCTTGATGTGACATGGAATGAACTTATCAAGAGCTCTAAGTTGCCTCAACCCTGAAGAAAAGAAGAAACTTAAAACTAGTGCTTTTTTAAGTCTCAACAAACAGTTGGGGTTTTTCATTCAGATAAAATACACTAGCCTATAAAGCTTAGGTCAGGGGTGGCCAAACTTTGGGTTGCGGACTGGTCATGTGGTTCCTCGCACTGGAAGTAGAAGTAAAACATGCCCACATGTGCAAAACACTGCTGTAAATGCACCCATGGCTGTCGTAAACATGTTTATGACAGCTACGGGTAATTTACGGCAGTGTTTTGCGCATGCAAATGTGCATTTTACTTCTGGGAATGGTGAGGGCAGCGTGGACTGGATGGAATGGCATGGTGGACCAGATCTAGCCTGCAGGCCATAGTTTGGCCACCCGTGGCTTAGGTTATCTTTAGGTAAAGGTCGCCCTTGCTCAAAAGCCAGTCGTATCTGACTAGGATTTGGTGCTCAACTCTGTTTACAACCAAAGAGGCAGTGGTGTCTGCGTCTGGAGATGTTTCCATGGACATGTGGCAGGCATGATGACACCAGAGTGCATGGGACATTGTTTACCTCCCCACTGAATTGGTACCTATATTTACTTGCAATTTCTTGCTTTCGAACTGCTAGGTTGGCAGGAGCTGGGACAGAGATGGGAGCTCTCTCCGTTTTGCAACACTTGGGTCTTGAACTGCTCACCTGCCAACCTTCCAGTTGTCGAGTTCATCATCTTAACCACAAAACCACCACAGTCCCTTCAGGTTATCTTTACTAAAGTATTAATAACCACTAGAACAAAATGCATAAGAAACAGGACTAATTCAAATGTGGATCAGTTTTTGTGAGAATATGGACTTAAAAACAGTACCAGAAAGCAGTTCCTGACTTCTGGATTTAGAATGAGGCCACCAATCTATAAAGAAGAATACTTCAGAACTTGCCTGTGTTTTTCAAGGCTTGCCCAAAATATTTTGTTGCTCAAGGCAAGGGAATTTATTTATTTATTTATTACTCATATTTCTACCACCACCCCCTCACCAAGGCAACTCCGGGCGGCTTACACATAAAACAAATAAGAACTTTACAAAAACATTTAAAAAGCATTAAAAATTAGATTTGTTTAGAAAAAAATTATTTTTTTTAATGTCCTTCCAATGCTGCATCACAAGATTTTTCAAAAGCTGACAGCCCGGGCAATACTTAAACAAGCCAGCCCAGGATGGCTATCTCCCCAGCCACCCCCCACACCTGTTGCACAAGCCAAGTCTTAAGGCTCTTGCGAAAGGATAAAAGCTCTGCCTGGAGATGAGGTTTAGTTGGCAGGAGGTTCCACAGGGCCGGAGCAGACACAGAGAAGGCCCTCCTTCTCGTGCTAGAGTGGCGAGCCTCTCTAGCAGATGGGACTATCAGAGTCCACTCTAGTGGGATGGGCAGATGTCCTTGGGGTGATGCGGTCTCTTAAGTACCCTGGTCCAGTACCATGTAGGGCTTTAAAGGTAATCACCAGCACCTTGAATTGCACCCGGAGGCACACTGACAACCAGTGCAGCTCCCGAAGCAGTGGCGAGGCACAGTCATAACGCCCGCACCCCATCTCCACCCAAGCAGCCACATTCTGGACCAGTTGCAGCCTCCAAATCATCATCAAGGGCAGCCCCATGTAGAGCGCATTGCAATAGTCAAGTATGGAGGTGACCAGAGCATGCGTGACCATGAGCAAGGAGTCCCGGTCCAGGAGCGGGCGTAACTGGCAGATCACACGAAGTTGTGCAAAAGCCCTCCTAGCCATGATTGCCACCTGCTCATTGAGCAGAAGTTGTGAGTCCAGGAGGACCCCCAGATTATGCACCGGGTCTGTTTTAGGCAAAAAAGCCCCATCCAGAACCAAAGATGGTAACTCCCATGATAACATGGGGCACCTAATCCATAGCCACTCGGTATTGCCAGGATTCAGTTGTAGCCCGTTGTCTCCCATCCAGACCCCTACAGCCTTCAGACACCTGGATAGGACTTCCACTGCATCACCTGGATCTCCACGGGCTGAGATTTACAATTGAGTATCATCCGCATATTGATGATACTTCACCCCATGGGAACGGCGGTTTCATGTCAATATTAAACAGAAGAATCGAAAGCACCAAACCCTTTGGCACCCCATATTTTAGGAGCCTAGGACTAGACCTCTCACCCTCCAACAACACTGACTGGAAATGAGGAAAACCAGGATCACACAGTGCCCTGGATCCCCAATCCTCGGGAATGATGGTACATTATTCCCCTCTATTCCACATAAAGCAAGTGTTAGAAATGTCTCCTCCCAAAGGAGCGTAGAGAGGGGGCTTGTGTGGTTTGATGAGGCTATGGGCTATTCTATGACATGTAAGGTGACCCAAGATGGACCTGCCATAGTGGAGAACTCAGACTAAATGCAATCTACTGGAGAAGGAAATAGCAACCCACCTCAGTTTCTTTACAAATTTCTTTCCTGCACATCACAATATATAACTTTTCTGTAACTGAAGTGGTAAGCTGTTGTCATTTAGAAATCCTTGTGCGTAGTAGACAATGGTGTAAATGGACATATCTGTTTCAGAAAAGTATGTGGCTTTTTGAAAATAATTTTGTCTGGGCACTCCAGCTGTTCTGGAGCTTCAATTCCCACAAGCCCTGATCAGCAGGTATGTTGACTTGGGTTTCTGGGAAATGGAGCCCAAGAAAACTTGGAGTGCCGAGGTTGGGCATCACTGTCCTAGGATGTCCACACCCCTAGAATCCCCCAGGAAGATTTCTGGGATTGAAAGAAGACAAACAAGAGGGCAAAAATAAATTATTTCTATCTCCATTGTGTTTCTCTCAATATGTATTGGCTAAGAAGCAGAAGGGAATGCCCCCTTATTTGCACTGTTTCTTGGGAGTTGACTCAGTTGTTTATGAGTAGGGTTGTCTCATCACCCAATTAGACCAGGGGTGCCCAAACTATGACTCGTGGGCTGGATCCGGCCCATGATGCCAATTCATCCGGCCCACAAAGCCATTGTCACTCCCGCGCATTTTACTTCCGCTTCCGGGAGCGACAAGGGCTTAGTGGGCTGGAAGAATTGGTGTTGCGGGCTGGATGTGGCCCATGGGCCATAGTAACCAGCCCCCTGAACCGTGTTACTGACCCACGGTCCAAAAAGTTTGGGCACCCCTGAATTAGACTTTATGGGGAGCCTTTCACCAACATTTCATGCGGGAATGAGGTGACTGTCATGAAGCAATGTGACGTCTTGTGCTTTCCCCCCATTTCCCCCCACTACACAGGAATGTGCCTTATTTTAGAACAGAAACATGTCTTCCAGAGGCATCCAGGTATATGTTCTTCACATACTTTCAAAAGAGATTGTGTTTGTGTGTGCTTTCTTGCAATCTATAATGGATTTATAAAGAATTGCTGGAATTGTTCTGGGATCATGTGGCTATACTATACACATTTGTTTTCTTTGAAATAATTCAGTTTCTTTTATCTGTATGCTTTGGGTGTTTTACTGTTGACAGTGAATGTTGCTTGCTGGTCAGTGAGGTCTTATTGGAAAATCAGGCCCTGAAAATTCATCTGTGTCTAACTGGTTCCACAATGAGAAGTGAGACGTAACTTCCTTATAAAGCCCCCGTGCTGTGGCATGAATGTATTGACAAATGACCAGACGGTCTTCCTGAAAGTCTGTGCTTGCCTGTAGTACAGCCAGGAAAGAGTGCAAATGTCAGACTACTTCTTTCAGCGGAATTGTCAGGTGGAAGCCATGTGAAACTGTTTCCATGGCAATTCTCCTCTTTTATTTATTCAATTAGTCAGTTGATGTCCTCCTCTTCTTCCTCCCAAAACACAGAACTCAAGGCAAACCAAAGTCAAAACATTGCAAGTGTTTATCAGCTCACTTAACAATTGGAACTGTACTTTTCACCTCCATACTCCTAATTAAGAGCTTGTAGAAGAGAGAAAAGAAACCATGGGAGGGTGATCTCTGGGTAATTCAATGTACACAAAGTCTCCAATAAAAATGTAGCTTCCAGCAGCAGCTATCCTGTGTTAAATGCCTCCTCAAGTGTACTTCATGTGTCCATGTGTCCAATCTAATTAATATTCTAAACTGGAGGGCTAGTGGCCAGTGGAACCCAGTGTAGTTGGTGAGAGAAAAGTAACAGAAGTAATGGCAATCAGAACCAAGAGCTGCAAGTAGAAATGGAGGCAAAAGTAGATATTCACACACAGAAAGCCATTTACATAAACACAGAGGAACTTTCAGACAAAGAGGTAGGCAAGCATGTTCTTTCTTTCCTTCCTTCCTTCCTTCGTCCTTCCTCATACAGTTATCCATGTACACATATATACAGTGGTGGGCTCCCAAAAATTTTACTACCACACTGTGGGCGTGGTATGGTGGCCGTGGCCAGGGGGAAAGCCCTGCGTTGCACCTGAATTAGGACTACTTTATTTCAAAACTTGGATGTGCAGGGCCAGCCAGAATTTCTGCTACCGGTTCTGGTGAACTGGTGCGAACCTGCTGATGCCCACCACTGCATGTATACATAGTAATGATACTGAAGTCTACTATGAGAGAAAAACAGACAGAACCCTGACACCCTAGAATAGACTAATTAGTGATAACGTAAGTCTGAGGTGGAGCAGAGGTTTGTATTCCCCAATGAGCTAGCCTCCACTGTGAAGTACCACAGATAGAAGTGGTTGCATTCTTAAAGTTTCTTAAAAGTCAATTCTTTACTCCTGCACAGCATCATGCCATGTTAAGTGGAATAGGAGTACAGTGGAACCTCATACAACAATCGCCCCGTATAGCAATGAAATCATATAACAATTAGTTTTTTGGGGGAAATGGCGTCCCGCATAACAATTTTCCCTATGGAAAAAATCGTACAACAATTTTTCAATGGGAAAAACCACTTAGCCAAAAATATCGTTGTATGATGCATCCCATAGGGAAAATCGCTATACAGCACGATGAATGCATTATATAGCAATTGCTTCATACAAAAACAAGCCCTGTGGAACGGATTAAAGTCGTTGTATGAGGTACCACTGTATATTTAAATTTAACCTTCACAGCAATCCTTTTTAAGTTTTCTATTTGCTTCTGTGAACATGGTATAATTCTGCAGGGTCCCATTTTTAAAATGTGTATCAGACTGTTCCACAATTTAAACTTTTGGATGTATATGAAATATATATAAAATTCAAAACAAATTAAAACGTTAAAACAATTAGACTGGTTTTGACCAGAAGCAGGCTACTTCAATAGAGTTTTCTCATCCATTTACTAGATTTTTTTTCTACATGTTGTGGGACACAAATAGCATGTGTGCAAATGCTGTATTGATTAAATTTCTCCACATTCTCACAAAATTCATCCTGTGTCCAAGTAGCTTCATTTTATTTGATCACGGTATTCTTTGATCTTCATACTTCACATGTCTATTAAGTAACTTTCAGGTGCTCTATCTAGAACAGGAGTGTGCTTGGCATCTTGGGAGGGCAGTGGAAGGAAGTGATTGGGGCGCCGGCGGGGGGGGGAGAGCAATCCCATACATTCCCATTAACTCTGCCTGCCTCTGGGGGTGCCAGTTGCTGGGATGCACCGGGATGAGTCCCTGTATCCCTGTGGGCCAGCACACCACTGATCTAGAATCTTGTCCATGTGAGATCACTGTGTTGTTAAAGCAGGAGTTCTTGACCTTTTTAAGCCAGGGGCGGGGTCATGCTCCCTCAGCCTTGGAGGCCGGATGGCCATTTTGCCCTTCCTCCATGACATGTCACTTCCTGGTGTGGTGGAGGTGGTGGTGGGCCATATGAAATGGTGCCATGGGCCGCATCCGGCCTACAGGCCACAAGTTGAGATTCCCTGTGTTAAAGAGACCAGTTTTCTTCAATAGCTTTTTACATCCAAGAAACACACAAAATAAGGAAGTATGCAAGTGCATGCAAATTAGATTTTAATTAAAATGTAAGCCAACCTAGCAGTTCGAAAGCAAGAAATTGCAAATAGATAAATAGGGACCACTTCGGTGGGAAGGTAACAGCACTCTGTGCACGCCGGTGTCTAGTCATGCCTGCCACATGACCACAGAAAAAACGTCTACAGAAAGCAGACAGTGCTGGCTCTTCGACTTTAAAATAGAGATGAGCACTGAACCCTAGAGTCGGATATGACTGGCTTTCAAGCAAGGGGAAACCTTTACTAAGCTTAAAATACCAGCTCTTTCTCTCAATTTGTAAATGGTCTATTTAAAATACAGGCTACACAAATGGAGAATGTTTATTTAACTCCTATGCTGTTAGAGTTCCACATTGAATACTTTTTTCCATGCCTATTGATTCTTCCTTTAATTGGGCTCTTGAATCCACTTGGCATCTTCCTGATGCAAAGTATAATTGGAAAGTCACTAATCCTTGAGCTGTCCCAATATACATATTTCCTGGGAGCAAAGTTTCTCCTGGAACAAGGTGAAGGTAGCACAGCCACAAGGGAATATTCCTCATCATGGCCGTCTGCTGTGCAGCAAATCATTTCAGTTGTTTCAATGTTTGTGACATTTAAGCACCTCCATGAGATCTACTACATTGATTGTCTTTTAGTTAGTATCTGTTCCCAGTCAACAAAGCCCTCCCCACTTTGAAAATGACTGATTTTCATAATATGCCATTTGGTGTCCTAAAGTGTGTTCTCATTAATTCTTTCTTGGATCGTACAGACATCTCATACACATTAGCGCGCATACCAGAAAATCTAGACAGTATTTGCTGCAGTATACTGGCTGTGGTAATAGATTTTATGCACCATTTGGCCAGTGCTCACATCAAAATGAAGTTTATGCAATTAATTTTGTTCAACCAACGGCACAATAGGCGTAATTACTGTTTATTTCAAACTGTAGATGTCTGAGAACCTTTGCAGATTCCTTACTGAACATATGCGGCAGATGGCGCCAGCCCTCTCTTTCTTTGCAAAGTTGACATAAAGTATTGTTAACAGAGTTTTTCAAAGCAATGCCACCAAGTCTTCAGTAGCACCTCCTAAGCTAGTGGAACAATTGAAGTAATACATTTGGAATACTACTGTAACCGTCTTCTTTTGCTTTATGGAACATAAAATCTTCACAATCCTTCTGCAAACGAACATGACATTTTAATGCTACTAGAATCATAAACTGGATATTGATTCCAACCCACCCCTCCTGAATTTGTAATGTTGTTTCTGAGGTCATAAAAATAATCATAGGATACAACTGACAACTTTAGTATAGTAGCATGAAGATTCTCATATTTTCATACATATTCCTAAAATATAAATATTGTGTATAACTTGACTGCTTTTAAGAACAAACACTATGGACACAAATTCATGCCTGCAGTGCTTAAAACATGGGCTCTTGAGTTCAGCATTGTTCTGTGGACCCTAGTACTTGCCTTTTGCAAGAGAGTGGCAACCAGAGCTTGAGTCCACTGACTGAGCAAATGGGTCATTGCCAGCCTTACCACTACCAATCGGGTGTATGTAGACCATGAAAGGCAGGGGTGGCCAACCTTTTTATGCCATGAGCCTGACCATGCCCCTGGAAAGCTGAGCAGGCCAGACAATGCCCCCCAGAAGCAGAAGTGGGTGCATTTATGGCTGTCATAAATGTGTCCACTTCTGCGTTTACAGCAGCTGCGAGCACGTTTACGCATGCGTGCAGATGTTTTATGGCTGACGTAAGCATGCCCGCTTCTACTTCTGGGTGCGGCAAAGGCAGTGATGGGTCAGATGGAATGGCATCGGGGGAGCGGGGCCTGCCCGTGGATCGTAGGTTGGGAACCCCTGATGTAAGGGAAGAGACCAGATAAACAAAATAGATGAGGTTGGAAAGGAACAAGATACTTAAAGGTATGGACATCTTGAGTACCACTGCCCCACCAGCCTCTGGAGGTCTCTGTCACCAATGGCAGCTCCACAGAAATTGGTATCAGTGATAAGTGATTAAAAAGAAGTAAGTGATGCATTGACAAATCTATTTGCTCCTCAGATAAGTTGGGTGCTCCAGCCCTGCAGCCATGAAGTTATATTTTTTTGCAGTTCATAGTACCATTAAATGGCTGTGGCAGTGCAACTGAGTTGGATCTTCAACGCTGGAAAGGAACAAGAAATGTAAAAGTATGGAGATAACATGAATATATAGTGTAGCTCAATGACTGGAGATTGGTAGCTCAAATTCCTATTATGCCTCTTAGCAAATTGGATCCTGATCATGTCTCCTAGGAGAAGGTCCAGCTAAGATCACCTGGAGCATATGTCGCTGATGAAATTACATGCCTTGCCATCTGTGTGGCCTCAGGCACATACAGCACAGTGCCAGAGTGCTGTCAGAAGAGCAGATTGGGCATTTTATACCTAGAAGACCTTGGGGGTGAGTCATTATAAATCAAAATTGACTTGGGTAGCACATAATTTTCATCGATACAATTGTGCAGGTAGAAAAGATGAAAACAAATGTAGACATCCTGCACACAGGCCATATGTTTTGAGTCACTACTGTACCTCCCAGGAGGAGAGCTAGCCTGCAAAGCTTTGAGCAAGCTGCATAGCTTTGAGCAAGCTGCCCAATCCCAGGGCATCCCCAGAATACAGGAAGGATAAATTGTTTCTGAGTACAGTACTTTATAACTAGAAGGTTGGACGGGCGTGTTTTACTTCTGCTTCCAGGAGCAACGAGGGCGGCGTGGCGTGGGCTGGATGAATTGCAGCAAACCCATTTGTGTGGATTCACGGAGGCTTGGGCTTCTGGGAATTGGAGTCCAAGAACATCTGGAGTGCTAAGGTTCGCCATCACGGTCCTATACCCTTCTCTCTATAAATACAACCCCCAGTATGGTTCTTATGCAAACTTTGTGCCTTATACCTTGCATAAAGAACAAGAAGGAGCATCTTCTCATTTCAAGCATAGAAATAAATTAGAGTGGCAATTGAATTTCACCAGAGCTGTGGAAATGGGAATCAGTAACTGATTCAGGGAGTGAAGGACTAATTCTGCTGCACATTTAATTTTGTGAATATGTGGATGCTGGAACTGGGATAAAAGAGAGTGAATCAGCTGTCAGAACTGTTTTCAGTGCAACCTTCCAGCATTGTCCAGTGGCTGACAAACTGCTGTTTGATGCCGGCAAAGTAAACACTTCTTCTGATTGCCTGGGGGTGATCAGAGTAAGCATATATTTTTTTCCTTAAACTTTTGAGATTGCTGTTCATTGCGGTGATCATTTGGAGAATTTAGGAAAATTATACTTCCCCTGAATGTCCTCAGAAAATTAGAGGAAGTGTTTATCTCATAACCCTGACCCATTGATTGGTAATCTCGCGGATTGGCTACTGTAATGCTCTCTACGTGGGGCTACCCTTATGTCTGCTACAGAGATTGCAGCAGGTCCAGAATGCAGCAGCTAGGCTGGTGATAGGCATAAAGAAATTTGATCAGATTTCCCCAGGCTTGGCAGTTCTGCACTGGTTACCTGTTGCCTAGTGTGTCAGATACAAGGTGTTAATGTTATCATATAAGACAGCATACAGTTTGGGACATTGCTATCTGTCGGAGCGTCTTTCCCTCAGAACAACTCCCTGCATCACCTGGTCATCACAGTCGGTGCAGCTCCAGGTGTCGACCCTGAGGATGGCTCAAAAGCCTTTAACTAGAAATAGAGCCTTCTCGGTGATGGTACCAACACTGTGGGAAACTCTACCAGTAGAGCTGCGCCAAGCCCCATCACTGGCTGTCTTTAAAAAGCAATTACAAACTCTCTTCTTCAAGGAGGCTTTTCAGGGTATTGTCCCTTTACCGATAAATTGTCAGTCAGGTTGTGTTCCTATGCCCTCAGATGCCAATTACTTTATTTTATTTTATTTTATTTTAGTTCAGTTAGTTCATATTTGTCAGTTGTTTGTTTGATCTACTGTGTGTTGCTGTTATTTGTTATCTGTTTGTTCACCGTCCAGAGTGGGATACTACCCAAAGGATGGTATAGAAATAATAATAATAATAATAATAATAATAATAATAATAATAATAATAATAATAATAATAATAATAATAATAATAATAATAATAATAAATAATTAGAAATAATTAGAAATAATTAGAAATAATTTGCTATTAGTGTGCAGTGGCTCATCAACTAATTAATAATAGCAGCAGCAAATTTTTCCTAGAGAAGCAAAATGGCTTTTGGACACAAGGATCACCTGAAATGGCGTTTTGCAATTTTAGTCCCATGCCACACTGGTCTAAAATTGGCCAATGTAGACAGGGCTTTACTTTGCTTAAAAGTACAGTCAGTAATAACCTTACACTCAGGTGGATTTTTTTAAGCCAAAAGGGACTAAAGCCTCTTCTTTGTATTCCAGAATGCTAAGAACTAAGACCACTCTTTTGTGAACACAGGCCAGAGTGTCTGCTTTGTAATCGCTGGATGCCAATCAGTGGTGGGCATCAGCAGGTTCACACGAGTTTGCCAGAACCAGTAGCAGAAATTCTGGCTGGCCCCACCCATCTATGTGTTGACATAAAGTAGTCCTAATTCAGGTGCAACGCAGGGCTTTCCCCCTGGCCACACCCACCATATCACACCCACAGTGTGGTAGTAATTTTTTTTGGAGCCCACCTCTGATGCCAATTCATAATAATGATGATTACACGCCATCAAGGTGGTTCAAACTTATAGCTGCCCTTTCTAGGTATAGAATACATGCATGTGGTTTACTACTCCCCCCCTTTTTTTTAGTAACACTCTGGGACTGTGAAATCTGCCTAAGACTATACAGGCTGGTTGTTCTTCTGTAAGACATTCCATATGTCTTTCTTGATATTTACTTTGATTGATTATTAATTCTTAATTTTTCATTCTCTATTCAAGCATATACAACAATTCTAATGAATGCATTTCAAGAATACTGAATGAGATAAAGCAGTCTTCTTATTTATTCATTAAATTAGAGAACCTAAAATGCACCTGTAAAGCAGGCAACATTCATCATGTTTTGACAGGCATGAACTCTTCCCTTCTTAAAAAAACATTTCCTGTCACCAGGCCTTTATTTTCTCTGAAATACTGTATTTTCTGGCGTATAAGACTACTTTTTAATCCCGAAAAATCTGTGCCAAAGTCGGGGGTCGTCTTATAGGACAGGTACTTAACTGCAGCTTGTTTCCCCTTGTTTCATATGTCCGGCGCATATGGTGGGGGGTGCCGCAGCCGAGTCCCTGCTCTGTGCGGGGAGTATGAAGCAAGGGGAAGCAAGCTGCACACATCTTCCTGTACTTCGAGGAGGAGAACGTGAGCGTGGATTGGCTCTCCACCAGAACCTGCCCATTCGACTCGGAGGGCTGCGCATCTTCGGGTTGAGTGTGGGTTAATTTTTATTTGTTGTGCATTGGAAGAGAGGTAGTCTTATATGGCAAGTATATTCCAAACTCTATATTTTAACTGGAAAGGTTGGGGGTCGTCTTATATGCCCAGTCGTCTTATACGCCGGAAAATACGGTATTTATCTCTTCTCAATTGGTAAAGTGACTTTACCTGTTTCAAAGGATAGCTGGCTGGATAGCTCAGCAGCTTAACTAGAGGATGGGAGTTTAATTCCTCTCTATGCATTCTGGGAGAAGAGTCAACTTGTGTGGCCATAGTCAAACTGCACAATCCCAGGATGTGCTCAGAAGAATGGAATGGTAAATCACTTCCATGTATTCTCTACCGAGAAAACTTGAAAAAGGCCACAATAAGTCATAACTGACTTGATGTCACATGATTCTTATGGTAATTAAAGTCACTTGAGACTTATCCCCACCAACGAACTCAGTGGCTTACATTCACTGCAAAGGGACCATTCAACAATTATGTGATCCATTTTTGGGGGGGAAATTGACCCCCTCCCCCCATGTAATCTGACTGTAATTTTCGCTTCGAACCCCCCTCCCTTTAAAATTACGTTATCCATAGCTTTTGTATCAAAACTCTAATTTGTAGATCTTTTCACTATTGGTGCCTAATGCAGAACGTATCGGTGAGGATTCTCGATGCATCACACCCTTTTGTGAAGAGATTTTTTCCCCCAGGGAGGAATGAGGATGCCAGGTAAGTTCTGACAGTGTTCTTCTACTATTTTCTTTGTAAGGATTAAGAGTCGTTGTCGTCTCCTGCTGGGGGTACATCAAGATCATCTTCCCAAATCGGATCAAAATTCCCAGAGATCATTTTTAAACCTAAAAAAGCGCCATGTTTCTTTGGTGTATGAAAACCAAGACACAGGACACAGCCTCGGGCTGGGTTAACTCAGGTTTATTGCATGGTGGTCAGAGGGAACATGAGGTAATGGCGGATCAATAGCTCTTTATATACAGTAGTAACACATTTGAACGTGGTTCCATGATAGCCCATTGGCTACTGTCTGCGTGACGTCATTGCTGGTCACGCCCTTCTTGTCCAGGTGTAGGTGGTGGCGGGAAAACTTCCCGCGCTGTTGCCTTTGATGAGTTTGGACCAAGAGAGCTTGGACGCTCGCTGCTGCCAGCTGGTGGTCATTAGCTCGCGTCCTATTACAGGGTTTATGTGATACAGCTGAAGGTTACATTGTTGCCCATAGGCAAGGTTACATTGGTTCAGATACATTGTTATCCATGTGGAGGATCAAACCATTAGGACACAACATCCCTCCCCCCTAGGATGAGACGAAGTCTCGAAACCACACTCCCCCCCCCTAGGATGAGACGAAGTCTCTCAGCCAAGATGGCTTATTTCGAACACGCTGGGGTCTCGGTGCGGGCTGCCTTCCCCCTGGTTTGCTACCTTCTCTTTGTCCCCTGGTTTCCTGCCCTGTAATTGGAGAGGGAGACTCGTTAGTGACTTGCCGCGGCTCCGCGGCGTTGTTGGGAGGTGTGTGCTTTATTGGGGAAGAACCGGGGGCACTGGGGGCTAACGAAAAACCCCTCTTCTCGCTTGGACGGGTGGGGGAACACTCCCGAAAACCCCCCCGGCTCTCAAAATCAAAATCAGAATTAAATTCGGGGGCAGCGGTCGCGAACTCCTCTCCCCCTTCCCCAGCCTCTGATAGAGCTGGCGTATCAAAAGGGTATGAGTCGGGGCCGCTGCTTTCCCCCCTTGCTTGGGACCGTTGTCCGTTGCTGTCCCCCCCTTGGGCTAAACGGGTGGGGGAGAACCCTAACGCTGAGTCCTGTCGCTGAGCTCCACTGACCGGCCCCCCACTCACTCGGTGCCTAAGTTGGTCCACGTGCCTCCTCCAGAGGAGACCCGTGCTAGTCTCGACCCGGTACGACACTGGCCCCGTCCGTTCCACAACCGTCCCTGGTACCCAGGCTGGACCCGCGCTGGCGTAGTTCCTGCAGTGAACAGGATCGCCGGCGGCGAAACCTTTCGAGACTGCCAGCCCTATGTTTTTTCCTTTGTCCTCGACTCTCGTCGGGTCTAGCCTGGACAGGATCGTGGTCAGTTTTCGCCGCATCAGCAGCTCTGCCGGCGAGTAACCTGACGCTAAGGGGGTCACCCTATACGCTAACAAAAACTGACATACTTGGTGATTTAGGTCCCCCGGGCCCATGCGCCGCAGCGCATCCTTTGTCATTCGCACCAGCCGTTCCACTTGGCCATTCGTGGCGGGGTGAAACGGCGCGGATGTGACATGCCGAATGGCGTTTGCCTCCATGAATGCCTTGAATTCAGCGGAGGTGAAACAACTAGCGTTATCGCTGACTAAAGTGTCGGGTAAACCGAACGTGGAAAAGACTCTCCTTAGCTGGCTAATTGTAGTGGCGGAGGACGTACTCTTTACTGGGATAACCTCCAACCACTTGGAGAATGCATCCACCACCAGGAGAAACATTGTTCCTCGGAATGGGCCAGCGAAGTCTACGTGCACCCTGGACCATGGCCCCCTTGCTGTGTCCCATTCCCTATGCGGAAGACGGGCCGCCTCTGGTCGGGAGCCCTGGCATGCCTCACAAGTGCCGACCATGTGCTCAATGTCCGCGTCCAGCTGTGGCCACCAGAAGTAACTCCGGGCCAGCGCCTTGGACCGGACGATGCCGGGGTGGCTGACGTGCAGCAGTTCGAGTACCCTCGGTCGCAGGGACGTAGGAACCACCACCCGTTGGCCCCACAAAAGGCAGCCCCTCTCTAGGGACAACTCTATTTTTTTTCGAAAAAATGGGTCGAATTCCGTACCTGGGGATGACGCCGGCCACCCCTTCTGTACCCATGAGCTAACTTTCTCTAGCGTTCTGTCCTTACCTGTGGCCCTGGCAATGTCGGCTGGTACTATTGGGGGTGAGTCTAAAACCTCTATTAACAAAACCTGGTGATCTCTTTCTGCCCTTTCCTTTTGGACGCCCGACAAGGGCAAAGGAGACCTCGAGAGTGCGTCGGCATGGCTGATCTCCTTCCCGGGCCGGTATTCCAGCTCATGCTGGTATGCGTTGAGAAAAATAGCCCACCGCAGCATTCTTGGGGACAGGATCTGTGGTGTGGGCTTACTTGCAGTGAAAATTCCTAATAGGGGCTTGTGGTCAGTCACGATTTTGAACGGCCGACCATACAGAAAATCGTGAAATTTTTTGGTTCCCGCTACTATCGCTAGTGCCTCCCTGTCGGTCTGTGCGTAATTACGCTCTGCTTGGGACAGGGACCTTGAATAAAACGCTACCGGGGCTTCCCTTCCGTCGTCCAACACGTGGCAAAGCACCGCCCCCACCCCCACCGGGGATGCGTCACAGACTAAGACCACTGGCCGTTTGGGATCGAAATGCGTTAGGATTGCCTCGGATGCTAGGAGTTGCTTCAACTCTTTGAACGCCCTCTCTTGCTCATCACCCCACACCCATGTTTCCTCCTTTTTTAGCAACCGATGGAGTGGCTCGGCCACGGACGCCTTCCGTGGAAGGAAGGTATGGTAAAAATTGAGGAGCCCCAGAAATGACTGTAGCTCGGTTTTGGATGTGGGGCGAGGGGCATTCTTGATGGCGGCTACTTTGGATTTGGATGGCTTAATACCCTCTGGCGTGACTCGAAACCCTAGAAACTCAACCTCAGTTTCGAAGAAGACACATTTGTCTTTTCTCAGTCGTAGCCCCGCTTTCTCGAAGACGGTCAGAACTTTATCCAATCTCTTTGCCAGTTCGGCCTCACTCCCCCCTGTTATCAACACGTCATCAAAATAAGGCAACACCCCCTCCAGCCCCTTCAGGAGGCGTTCCACAAGCGACTGAAAAAGGCCGGGTGCCGAGTTCACGCCGAACTGTAAACGCGACACCTGGAACGCTCCTTTATGTGTGACTATCGTTTGTGCCGCGGCCGTGGCGGGAGTTACAGGGAGTTGCTGATAAGCTTGAGCCAAATCGAGTTTAGCGAAACACTTTCCCCCGTTCAGCCTGGCCAGCAGGTGGCTGACCACCGGCACCGGGTATGCATTAGGGCGGATCGCCTTGTTAATTGTACACTTATAATCAGCGCAAATGCGCACCTCCCCGTTAGCCTTCAGAGCGGTTACAATTGGAGTTTCCCACTCCACGGAATCAACAGGAATAAGAATCCCCTGGCCCACCAGTTTGTCCAGTTCCGCCTCTATTTTGTCCTTTAGTGCGAACGGCACCCTGCGCGGTTTGAGTCTTATCGGGCGGACCTCCGGGTCTAGGTCGAAGGCTACAGGGGGTCCCTTGAACTTTCCAAGTCCTTTTTTAAAAACGGCGGGATGCGCGTCGCACACCGCTTGTATTGGATCCACCCCCACGGTATGCACTCCCCCTATGGACAAACCTAAGGGCTGAAACCACTGCGTCCCTAGGAGGCTACAACTACCCCCCTTAAGGACAACTAGGGGCAGCTCCGCAGAATGTCTCTTAAAACTGACCCGAAATTTCCCGACCCCCAACACCGGAATGCTGTTCCCCTGTACATCTCGTAGCGTGGACCTCAACGTTTTAAGTTTGGGTCGCACGTGGGGGTCGATTTTCAAGAACTCTTTCTGGGAAATTATAGAATAGGAGGACCCCGAGTCAATTTCCATCCTGATAGGGGCCCCTTGTACTAGTACCTCAACGAAGTAATGGGACTGTCCCGCGGACACGCTGAACACCGGAGCGTCGTCCTCGCTGTCATCCGAGATGCGGCCCATGCCGTCCTGCTTCCTCGTGGTCTGGGCGCCATCTTTGGACCTTGCTGGACGGTCCGGTCTGGTTGAGCGGTCTTGTGACTGCCTCCGGCCCTCCTTCCGTTTTCTGCACGCCTTGGCGATGTGCCCCCGACGGCCGCAGGTGTAACACTCGGCTTTCCTGAATGGGCACCTTGCGCGCTCATGGGCCGCTCCGCAACCATCGCAGCGGCGCCCCCCTTTTCGGACCCTTTGGACCTCCTCGCCGTCGCTGCCTTCCGTAGACGACTTTGAGGCCCTTCGTGTTGCGTGCACCGACTGTCCGGACTTTCCGTGCACCGAATTCTCCGCTTTGCCGGCTCTAGGACGCCACTCACGCCACTGGTGCATTTCGTCCACTCCAGCATTCGTGGACTCCGCGGCTTCCGCGGCCTCTACAACCTCCGCCAGCGTGGGTGGTGGCTCCTTGTTCATCAAGCTGCGCTGCACCTCCTTGTCCTTCAGGCCACACAGCACTCCGTCCCTGAGGGCCGTCTCTAGGTCGTCCCATCTGCAGGGGCCGGCGGCTATCCTCATGGCTGTTACGAATGCCTCAACCGACTCGTCCGGCGCTTGGACTCGCCTCCAAAACGCGCTCCGAGCGGGAAACATTGCCCTCGAGGGACGGAAACGCTCACGCAGCAGCTTCATGATGTCGTCTGCTTTGAATTCGCTCACCTTCTTCGGTGCAATGATGCCCACCAGCGTTCGCTTGGTTTCTATCCCAAGCATTCTGGTGAGGATGGCCCTCTTCCTCTCCTCATCGTCTTCTTTGACTTTGAGTTCCACCAGCGCCGCCTGGAAGTCCATCTCAAAAAGCTCCCAGTCTTGCGGTTTGGTGATGTGTCCGATTGGACACTAGCTAGAGCTGCTATTAGGGCCTATCTAGTGGCGATAGGGGTGGTGAGGCGGCAATACTTCACCACCCTTATTGCCTCCGCTGATAATCGCCCAGCCGCCCTGTTCCGGGTAACCAGGTCCCTCCTTGGTAGGGGGGGATCGGTGCCCGGTTGGCAGGGTTCGGCTGAGGACTTTGCTGACCATCTGGTGGAGAAAATCGATCGGATTCGTTCAGGATTGAATCCTGGCGTGGATGGGGAGGGTCGGGGAGGTGCCGGAGCATTGTCTTGCTGTACGATCTGGGATCAGTTCGATCCTGTTGTCCCTGATGAAGTGGACAGGCTCCTTGCAGCTGTTCGTGCCACTACATGTCCTTTGGATCCCTGTCCTACTTGGTTGGTGAAAGCCTCCAAGGAGGTAACAGGTGGCTGGATAGGGGGGATAATAAATGCCTCTTTACGGGAGGGGGTATTTCCTGCACAGCTAAAACATGCTTTGGTGCGCCCCCTCCTGAAGAAAATGTCCCTCGACCCAGCTGTCCTTAACAACTACAGGCCAGTTTCCAACCTGCCCTTTTTGGGTAAGGTTTTGGAAAAGGCGGTGGCGCGTCAGCTGCAGAGTGTCCTGGAGGAAGCGGATTATCTAGACCCCTTTCAATCAGGGTTCAGGCCCGGATATGGAACGGAGACGGCATTGGTCGCACTGATGGATGATCTCTGGCGGGAGCGGGACGGGGGTTGTCCATCCGTCCTTGCTCTTCTTGACCTCTCAGCGGCTTTTGATACCGTCGACCACGGTATCCTTCTGGAACGGCTCGAAGGACTGGGGATCCAGGGCACTGTGTTGTCCTGGTTTTCCTCATTTCTGGAGGGCCGTACCCAGTCGGTATGGTTAGAGAGTGAGAGGTCCAGCCCTAGGCCCCTCAAATATGGGGTGCCTCAGGGCTCTGTGCTCTCTCCTCTCTTATTTAACATCTACATGAAGCCGCTGGGTGAGATCATTCGTTCCCACGGGGTGCGGTACCATCAGTACGCGGATGATACACAGTTGTACATCTCGGCCCGTGGGGACCCCAGTGATGCTGTTGAAATCCTATCCGGATGCCTAGAGGCCATTGGGGTCTGGATGGGGGCCAATGGGCTTCGGCTGAATCCCAGCAAGACAGAGTGGCTGTGGATAAGGGGCCCCGCGTTATCCAGGGAGTTACCATCTTTGGTACTGGATGGGGCTGTTCTGCCCCAGACAGACCCAGTGCGCAACTTGGGGGTTCTTCTGGACTCGCGGCTGCTGCTGGAAGAACAAGTGGCGGCTGTGGCCAGGAGGGCTTTTGCCCAACTTCGGGTGATTCGCCAATTGCGCACACTCCTGGACCGGGGCTCCTTGCTTATGGTCACCCATGCTCTGGTTACTTCCCGACTAGACTATTGTAATGCGCTCTACATGGGGCTGCCCTTGACGACCATTCGGAGGCTGCAGCTGGTCCAGAATGCGGCAGCCCGGGTGGTGATGGGGTGTGGGCGATATGCCCATGTCTCTCCCCTACTTCGGGAGCTGCACTGGTTACCAGTTTGTCTCCGGGTGCAATTTAAGGTGCTGGTTTTGACCTTTAAAGCCCTACATGGCAGGGGGCCGGGATACCTTAGAGACCGCATCGTCCCAAGAGTGTCTGCCCGTCCAACCAGAGCGGACAGGAGGGGTTCTCTAGTGGTGCCACCGACTAGGGATGCACATTTGTCTAGCACCCGAAGGAGGGCCTTCTCCGTGTCCGCACCAACTCTCTGGAACCTCCTGCCAATAGACCTAAGACTCCAAAGTGAACTGCTGCCCTTCAGGAAAGGAGTGAAGACCTGGCTGGCAGGGCAGGTGTGGGGCCCGAATGGGACTATGGTGCCCGCCTGCTGGCTTGTATAAGAACTTTCTCTTCCTCCTTTGTATAGTGGATGGGATGGGTGGGTGGGACATGGGGTTTTTTAAAGGGGGTGGGTTGGGGGGTTTTTTTATAATTATTTTTTATAATTGTTTTTATGTCTTTTAAATTGTTGTGATGCCGCCCTGAGTCGGGTTCTGCCTGAGCGGGCGGCATATACAAATTTGACTAATAAATAAATAAATAAATAAATGTTGAACCCGCTCGGTGCCCTGGCTGCTCCTTGGGGATCCATTATCCCACCTTCGTCGCCAATTTGGTGTATGAAAACCAAGACACAGGACACAGCCTCGGGCTGGGTTAACTCAGGTTTATTGCATGGTGGTCAGAGGGAACATGAGGTAATGGCGGATCAATAGCTCTTTATATACAGTAGTAACACATTTGAACGTGGTTCCATGATAGCCCATTGGCTACTGTCTGCGTGACGTCATTGCTGGTCACGCCCTTCTTGTCCAGGTGTAGGTGGTGGCGGGAAAACTTCCCGCGCTGTTGCCTTTGATGAGTTTGGACCAAGAGAGCTTGGACGCTCGCTGCTGCCAGCTGGTGGTCATTAGCTCGCGTCCTATTACAGGGTTTATGTGATACAGCTGAAGGTTACATTGTTGCCCATAGGCAAGGTTACATTGGTTCAGATACATTGTTATCCATGTGGAGGATCAAACCATTAGGACACAACAGTTTCGAAACCACAACAGCTCCAAATGGATTACGTAATCTTTGACCCACCCCACATAATTTTCTGTAATTCAGGTGGCCTCGAGGATCATGTAATTGTTGAATAGCCCCAAAGCTGCCTCTAAACACATGCTTTCCAATGATTGCCATGAGAAATGGAAAGCAACATGACAAGACAGGCTTCCTGGTTTCCAGAAGTTAAATAAAAGGCACAACTTAGTTGCAAACCCACTTTTAAAAAGATAATGTAAACCTACAGAGCAGAAAGCTTTCCCAGTCAACAACAACAACAACAACAACAAAAGGAACCCTCAAGAAACATCCCACCCCCACCCCTGAATAAATGTTAAGCTATGTTGAACTTTTCTTTCTCATCTCCAAGATTTTTCAGATGTGTTGAACTGCAGTGCATTTCATCCCTAAGCAGTAGACCAGTCACCCTGCTGGCAGGGGATCATGGGACTTGTAAGTAAAGGTAAAGGTTTCCCTTGCTCGAAGGCCAGTCGTATCCGACTCTAGGGTGCAGTGCTCATCTCTGTTTCTAAGCCAAAGAGCCAGAGCTGTCTGCTTCTGCAGACGTTTCCGTGGTCATGTGGCAGGCATGACTAGACATCGGAGTGCATGGAATGCTGTTACCTTCCCACCGAAGTGGTCCCTATTTATCTACTTGCAATTTCTTGCTTTCGAACTGCTAGGTTGGCAGGAGCTGGGACGAAGACAGGAGCTCATTTCCATCCTGCAGTACTCGGGAATCGAACTGCTGACCTTCCGCTTCCCAGTCAGCACCTTAGCCACTTGAGCCACTGCAGTCCCCATGGGACTTGTAGTTTTAGACATCTGAAGGGTCCTAGGTTCACCAATCCAGGAGTTGCTTTATCATTCAGCAAACTGGCATCCACCTCGAAAGAGACATCAAACACATGTTTTATACTGATAGAACAAACCCTTTCAGTTTTACAGGCTTTTCCTGAGTTTAAGGGAGAACACCTTCTAATCTCTTTGTGTTGAGTGCTAGCGGTGTTGTGAAGCAAAACATGTACAAGAGGGAAAATGCCATCTGACTGCAGTTATTGTTGACAGCAAATGTATGTGTAGCTTTAGGCTTTATAATCACTTTCCAGATCACATCTGCTTCAATTCTTACTCTTTTGAGTATGAAGAAGAAAGGGAGACATACTCCAGGAAGATCTTCATAATTCACACACAACATATACACAAAAATCCCCCCTGTCCTTTAATATATAATACTAGCAGATTTTGCCTGGCGGTGCTGGGCTTTTTTTAAATGGTTTTGGAAGGGTTTTCCCCCCCTCAATGTTGGTAAAGAGCCGGGCTGTTTTAAATTGTGTTGTAAGGGATATTTTTTATGTAAAAAAGAGGTGTGTTGGTGGTCAGGGGTGGTTTTGGGTGTGCACAACCACCACTACCCATACAATACCACTCCAACCACCAACACACACATTAAAAATTCCTGGCAAGGCGTGTGTGTGTGTGTGTGTGTGTGTGTGTGTGTGTGTATGTGTGTGTGTGTGTGTGTGTGTGTGTGTGTGTGTGTGTGAGAGAGAGAGAGAGAGAGAGAGAGAGAGAGAGAAGCAGTGTGTGTGTGTGTGTGTATATTGTCCCCCCAACCCTTCCAGAGCCAGGGGACCCTGCAGAGAGGGGATCCCACCCCCCGCAGGACACCCCGTTATTAAAGAGAAGAAACCAAGCTTTTTCTTCTCTTTTAAAACAGAGTTTTTGGGAGGGGGGTGTATTCAATCTCCTCTTCCTGGTCCCCTGGGTTTGGTAGGGTTTGGTAGGGCTGGGGGACAAAAGGGGTCTGTCCCCCCAACCCTTCCAGAGCCAGGGGACCCAGCAGAGAGGGGATCGTCTCCCCCCCAAAAAAAACCACTCCGTTTTTAAAGAGAAGAAACCAGCCTCCTCTGCGCTCGTATCCCTCAGCCTGATTGGCTGAGGGGTTGCACAGTGCAAAGGATGCTGGGAATTTAAGTCCTTTTTCTTTGTTCACGTTCGGGGGGCTCTTGCCCCACTGCCACATTTCTCAACCCGACAGTTACCTGCGAACCCGGTTCGGGTGAGTGCAGAGAGGCTCTGTCGGGGCTAGTGGGGCCTGGTGCAACATCCTTTGTCACATTCCAACGGTTAACACACAGATTTATAGGTATAGATATTGCCAGCATACATAAAACATTCCTGCTTAATATTTCCTGGGAAAAATAAATAAGTAAAGATGCAAGACCTAAACAAGATCCTTATCCATTATCACTTGTTTGATCTACAACTTCAAACTATGTTGCTAATTATTTATATTCATTAGGTAATTAATTTTAATGGTATTGTATTGGAACTTGTCATTGCCACCCAATCCACCCCATGAAGCAAACGACAACCATCTGTTGGTCAGAACATTATTAATAACATAACAATACAATATTAACATGACCTGCAATGGGACATCCTAGCATGTAAATGGTATTAACTTATGAGTGTATCTACCCATATCCAGATTATTGATTATGACCTTGTATGGAGTGATGACATCTCACTCCATAACTCTTAGATCACAATTTCCTTCAGCCCAGCTTCTGTATCCTTGGTTGGGAGTATAAAGGTTTTCCTTGCTCAAAAGCCAGTCATATCCAACTCTGTGGTTCAGTGCTCATCTCTGTTTCAAAGCCAAAAAGCCAGTGCTGTCCACTTCTGCAGATGTTTCCATGGTCATATGGCAGGCATGACTAGACACCGGAGAGCACGGAACACTGTTACCTTCCCACCGAAGTGGTTCCTATTTATCTACTTGCAAATTCTTGCTTTCGAACTGCTAGGTTGGCAGGAGCTGGGACAAAGACGGGAGCTCATTCCATCCTGCAGTACTCGGGAATCGAACTGCTGACCTTCCGCCTCCCAGTCAGCATCTTAGCCACTAAGCCACCGCAGTCCCCTGGTTGGGAGTATACTGTATGTATATATACACCAGAGTTCCTGTTTCAGAGTGTTCCCTTCCCATATATCATCCTTGCATATGTGAATGTGGCCTTTGGAAATTTAGCCATGAAGGAATGCCTGAATCAGATTTTAAAAAAGCTCCCCATTTCTACTTTCATCACTACTCTTTCTGCTCATCCCTCTTCAATTTTCCTCTCTTTAATTTATTAGGGAAATTCTTCCGAGTGAATGGTTTTTCTGCATAATATCAGAATGATTGTTCTTTTTTGAAATCAGATTACAAGTAAGTACAGTATTTTCTTTTCTTTTTCACAAGCATAAAGAAATGATTTTATAATCTAGGAACACATATGTTTGATAGCAAGCTTTAAATTATATTACCAGCATTCATACTACATTAGTAAACCCCTGTCATTAGAAAAATTGTATTTCATAAGAGGATTGGTAATATGATACAAAGATACTAATGTGATCAAGGGATGACTTGATAACAGGATTTTTTGTCATAACAATAGTTTTTCATCCTACACCAGCAAAGTGGATTTTCCTAACACAATGTGATAACTTAGTACAAAAAGCTGTACCGTGTCAAAATGGAGATTTTACATTCAAAAGAAAAACTGGCTTGCCTGCAGTTTCAGACTGACCTTTTAAAAATTTAAAACTATTCATCATCATGGTATTGCATTTTTTAAAACTCAGTTTGCAGTTTGTATTGCATAACACTATTTTGACAAACCATCACAAACACCACAACAGCATTAGCCCCTCCCAGTGGTGCTTCCCCTCTTTCGAACGCACACGGACCGTCACGTGCCAGAGGCACACAGCACAATGGTTCTGCATGCAGCCATTCCTCACTGGAACCCGTACACATGTGCAGTTGTTTTATTGTGGTTTGTGGGGCCTGTGCCCCACCTCTGTGCCCAGGACACCGATGGGGCCCATCTGTCAGCAGAAAGGTGAGTGTGTGCGGGCTGTGACGGGGATAGAGACAGGGGTGTGGGAGCCTTTCCTGGACACAAGACCTGCACCTCTGCCTTATAGGCATAGATTTCTCCACATTCATATAGCGTGTTGTTTGAATCAGTGAAATGAAGCTTCTGCAGCCAGTTCCAGACCTGGCCTGACAAGTACTTTTTCAAGTCTTTGGAAAAAACAATACATTACTGCTAAAAAAGGTCGAAGGCAGCAGGAAAAGAGGAAGAATAGATGTGAGGTTGTTTAATTTCCTAAGGGAAGGCATAGGTGGTGAACCTATGGCACGCATGCCAGAGGGGGCACTGAACACCCTCTCTGTGGGCATGTCCACTGTTGCCCTAGCACAAAGTTTGCCAGAGGGATGCAGGGCCAGGCTGCTCCCCTCCCCCTCTCCACACGAATATCACATCACTCACCCCTCTGCCCAGCAGCCCAGTGGGAACACTTCCTCCCTCCCCTGTCTGGGGGAAGTCAGGTGGCTCACATGCAGCATGAGGGTGTGGCACAGCTGGGAGCCTGTTGCAGGTTGGAGATTCGGCCTCTAAAAGGTTTGTCATCACTGGCATATAGTTTACAAGAGCTGAGATAGGCTGGTGAGGACAATATATTTTGAAGATTTTTCATTCAGGGAGTCACCATAAATCAGAGACAACTTGATGTTATGTAACTAACAAACTGATTATAAAAAACAAATAAACAGTTAGCTCAATATGGGTAAGCACTACTTTGGAAATAATATTTCAATTATCCAATTTAGTCTAATGTGTATTTGTTTTTGCTTGACTCAATTTCATATTTCCTCTCAGGTTAATGATGGTACAGTCAAATATGGGATTAAGACAGTTTTGGTGTAGTTCTATCTATGGATTGGAGATCCTTGTTACCTCATCTACCATCTTCCATGAACTTTGAAGTACAAAGTCGGAGATCAGATGAAAACAAATACTTCAATAACTTTAACTTCAAGCAACAGGGGAACAAGAGTCTGATTCAGCATAGGAACATCTTCCCATGAAAAGTGATGAGCATCAGCTTCCACTATAAATGTCACAGTCAATGTTAACTGAAATATTGGATAATTGAAATCTAGGCTTCCCAATAATTTACAGACAACAAGAAATTATCTGGCTTGTATTATTACATTTCCTAAGCCTGAATTTTGGTCAGAATATATCCTGAATGGCCACCTTAATAATGTGGGAAATGTTATTGCCTATGCACATTTTTAAAGTCTAGATAGGGAAATGTAATGTTGTAAAACAGTTCATTTTAAAAAATCATTAGACAATGAAGAAATCCTGACTCATGAAACAGTGAATCTAATCTTAGGTAAGGAAGAGGACATATGCTCGGTGAATATCAATGTTATGTGTGTTGAGGGGAAATATGCCAAGTATTCCATGCTAAAAACATAATTCCTCAAATGAACCTTACAATCTCCAGCACTTTTAAAATTATCATTGTACTATGAATATTATATGAAGTATATCACTGCAAATAGTGTATCTTGACCATTTCCTCAACACACATAATATTGATATTCACCGAGCATATGTCCTCTTCCTTACCTAAGATTAGATTCACTGTTTCATGAGTCAGGATTTCTTCATTGTCTAATGATTTTTTAAAATGAACTGTTTTACAACATTACATTTCCCTACCTAGACCTTAAAAATGTGCATAGGCAATAACATTTCCCACATTATTAAGGTGGCCATTCAGGATATATTCTGACCAAAATTCAGGCTTAGGAAATGTAATAATACAAGCCAGATAATTTCTTGTTGTCTGTAAATTATTGGGAAGCCTAGATTTCAATTATCCAATATTTCAGTTAACATTGACTGTGACATTTATAGTGGAAGCTGATGCTCATCACTTTTCATGGGAAGATGTTCCCGTTGAAGGTCTTCATCTGCGGCATTATGCAAATCCTCCAATGTGCCTCTAAATGCGTGTAAGGGACACTTAAATATAATATGGTCCATAGTTTGCTCTTCTTCTCCACATGTGAAAAGAGTGTCCAATTGGACACTTTGTTCACATCTGTCCAATTGGAGCTGAAGAAGATTTCAAATTCAGGCCAATGCAGGCCACTTGCAACAGGAGACTAATCAGACAATTGTTTGAAATGGCTAATTATTTATCCCAAATACATGACATGTTGGGGAATCCTTGGTCCTCCAAATGTTTCAGATCTCAGCTCTGGAAATCCTTTAGAATTAGACATTTTGGATAAGGAATGATGGAAATAGTGCCTTAAGCATCTGGCAGGACCAAGGTTTCCAGTGTATCACATAGCAAAATCTATGGAGAAGTGCCAGTGATTAGATGTTAACTCTTTGCCATCTTTCCACTTCTCAGCTTCACATAGCCAACTACTATTCCCACTATGTTTACCTTGGTACATGTGTTTCATATACTTAGGGGAAAGAAGGAAAATCATATTGATGTGTAATTGTACAATTGCTCCAAATCAATGCTTTTTTTATATGGGACCATTTTCTGCAGGGTTTATGCCTGGATTGCTTTCATCTGCACCCATTTTACAGATCCGCAAAATGGGTGTCCCCAGGTAAAACTTACACAACGGAATGGAAATCCTTGGGTGCATAAATACTCTGAGAATTCTTTGCTCTTCCATTTGTTGACACAGATTTTCAAAAATGCTAAAAGGATATTTGATGGGAACATTTTGGACTCCAGTTTGTTTAATACTGTGAAGTTTAATAACTCGAGATTTCTCTTATTATGTAGAAGTGGTGTGGCCAATATATTTCATCCTATGAGGGAGGAAAGTTGTTTTATACTGAGTCAGATCAGTGTATAGTCTACTCTGGCAGCAGTTCTCTAGTTTTAGGAAGAGGCCTATCACCTTACTTTCTGTCTGGTACTATTAGCTGGAGAAGTGAGAATTTCTCTCCATTGAACATTTTATAGATTTTCTCCATGCAGCCCATGAAGAACCCAGTTTTGGGATGGGTTTAATCCATCTACCTTGTGCATATGTTCCAGGAAAATATGAAGATCAGAGCATACTTTTTTCTCGAGAGTGCACATTCCTTTAAATGTTGTGTTGCAGATCTCAACTCAAAATTCACATGCAAAATGTGTGTAATATGGACAAGTATGTAGAAATGGGAAAGTTGTGCAAAAATGAATCTATATGGCAAAGCTGTAGACAACGATGTTAAATATTAAATAATTTTGAATGGAATAATGAATATGTTGGAGCAAAATGAACACAAAATATTGTGCTATGGAAACTGCTTCCAGAATAAATGCAAATTTTCATTTAATTTATCAAAAAATGCAGACTGAAACAGAGATAGGATAGAATATAATTATGGTCATGAATATACACTAACTGAAAACAGATGGATCCATCCTTTCTGCTATACACGGTAGCTAAATATAAGAGGCATCAATTATCAGGTTTAGGATATAAATTTTGCCTCAACTAGAAATTGGCATTATTATTACATCTAGCATAGATATTATTAACACCCATGGTTTATGCAATTAGAATTTCAATTGTCTGTTCTTATGATGTAATAAAGCAGGAGAACAAAACTTAACTGGCTCATAACTTCATTAAATAGCAATAATAGTAACTTTGTAATCAGAATATGCAAATTTTTCTACTGGTGATTGTTTAGATGGAAGAGAGCTATTTGCAGTATTTTCCTGCCTATTTCCCTGAGGTTATTCACAATATACTCCAGGTAATACATTGTTTTGGAAAATCTTAGACTGGAAAGAATAGAATGTGCATTGGAGTTTTAAAATACTAGATTGCCCATTTTCATGGGGTTTAAAGCTTTACAGTTTTCAGGTGTAAAAAAGCAAAACTGGAGTGCTAAAATATCTTCAGGGGATTGCCCCCGGTTGATTTTACTTCTTTTTTTTTTACTAAACACCCTAAAAATTAAATAATTCACCTTATCTGATCAAGGACATCTTCAACTTCTCACTGTTCTTCCTTGATGGAGACTTATGCTCTATTTAATTGGGTACGATATGATCATTTTTTCACTTCAAGATTCATTGGTAAGGTATCTGGGTGTGAGTAGCACAATCTTTCCTAGAAAATAAGTATATCATCTCTCCCGTGTCTTCTGACAATCCAGCATATGTTTTTAGATGACAAGGTAGAAAACTGTCACTGATTTCTGGGTAATAGCTGGACGCCTCAAGATAACAAAACTATTACTGACTGATTAACATGTCCCAGTGTGATCTGAAATCTCCAACTGGTATTTTCTATTAAATCACTGATGAAAGTTGAGGTGAAGACCATTAGCAACAACTCCTTACAAGGTATTTCATGCTGATTGGTGGTAGTCTGTTGTCCTTTATATAAAGCTACTAGCAGGGGTTGCTCGGCATTGCTGGGCTTTTTAAAATATTGTTTATTTTTTAGAAAGGGAAAATGATGAGTCTCTGTAAAGTGTAATAAGTTGTTTATTTTTTACAATGGTTTTTTTTGATAAATTGTTTTTTTTACAATGTTTTTTTTGGTAAATTGTTTTTTTTTACAATGTTTTTTTTTGGTAAATTGTTTTTTTTACAATGGTTTTTTGTAATTGTAATTGTTTTGTCAGAAATTTGTTTTGTAATTAACTTGTTTGTAAGTTTAAATTGTAATTTTTATAATTTATCTTAGTGTTTTTCAGTTAATTTGTCAGAAAAAATATTCTTTTAACTAAATGCAGTAAAAAAATTATGTGAAAGTCAATGTTTTTAAACTGTGTTTAGATTTTTTTGAGTCAAAACTGTAAACATGATTTAATAAATGTTTTAGGAATGTTAGATTATTTCTTAATATTTTGGACTGTTTTTTCTCCTCTGTCCTCTGGGTGGTGCTGTTGTGCTTTTATTTTTATTTCATTTTCTTTCTCATCTGGGCGTCGCTTGTATGTAGTCTCTTTCCTCATTTCATTTCCAGATTTCGTGCCGGAAGGTCGTTTGGGTGAGTTCTGTTGTTTTATTTCTGTTGGGGGTTTGTATTGCAATTTTTTTGGGTGGGTGGGTGGGTTCTGTTTGTTTGGTCTTTGTGTTATTTTCGGGTTTGTTTTTGGATGTTTTTGGTTGTGGTTTTGGTGTAATTTTTCACTTTATTGTTTATTTTTGGGTTAAGTGAAGGCACTGTGTGGAGATGCGTCCGGTCTCTTTGCTTACTTGGAATTTTTTTCGCTTTCAAGGGGGGGGAGGCAATGATGCCTTCTCCCTCCCTTGTAAGCAAAACACTTCCTTGTAAACTAAAGGTACCGGGCGCAGCGCCGTCCGGTGCCTTTGGCTTGCAGGGGAATTGTTATGCTTTCAAGGGGGGGAAGGAAATGATGCCTTCGCCCCCTCTTGAAAGCATTGTGGGTGGGTGGGTGGGGGTTCCCGTTGAAGGCCAGCGGCGTTTTTCTCTTGTGGCCTGTGGGGGGGATGCGTTGTTGTGTGTGTGTGGTGGGATTCCCTTTCCGTGGCCTGGGCTCGTGGGCCGGTCCATGGGAACCTCAGCGCCACTGTAGGCGGTGTTGGGTTGGTGGGTCTTCCCTTCCCGTAACCTCAGCACCGCCTCAGGTGGCGTGTGGGGGGAGTCTTCCTTTCCCGCAGCCTGGCCTTGGTGTCTGGGGCGTGGGAAGGCAAGCACTGCTTTTCAGGCAGCATTGGGGTGTGTGTCTTCCCTTCCCGCAGGCTAGGCAGCCATGCCATGTTGCGGGAACCCCAGCGGCACCTGTATTTTTAGTTTTCACGTGGCGGATTTCTCAGAGTTCTGTGCACTCATGGCGCGCAGAACTCTGGGGCTTGTATTTTGTGTGTATTTTTCCCTTTGCGTTGGCTTTTTTCTTCTGCGGCTCATTTTTGATTGGCCGCTGCACCTTTTCCAACGTTCTTTGTGGTCGTGCCTCTCATCCTGATTGGCTGTAGCATGGCGCGATGCAAAGAACATTGGGAAATGAAGTTGTTTCCTTTTTTCGAGTTTGTGGGGCTGTTGCCCCACTGCCGCTTTTCTCAATTTCGTTGACCTGCGGACCCAGTCTGCCCATGTGCACGAAGGGTGAGTGCAGGCAAGTAAGGCCTGCAAGTTCCAACGGTTAACCCTTGGTTTTATAGGTTAAGATTGACATGAATATACTGAAATTTTTACTCTGCAAGATGGATATGAATAGCAGGATTTATCATAGAGCTCTCTTCTTTTTAAAGTTTATATTAATCAATTAATAACAACAACAACAACAACAACAACAACTACAATAATAATAATAATAATAATAATAATAATAAAGTTTTATTTATATGCCGCTTTATCTCAGCCCAAAGGTGACTCAAAGCGGTTCACAAGTGGTTCATTAAAGTCAGTTTTTCACAAGTTAGATTTTTTTCTTGGCAATACATATATACAACAATATTCACATTAAAACACTATCAGCAGCAGATAAAATTAGATAATATCAATTAAAAAGCATCCAGGGTCAACATTACATAATTCTAATAATCTTATAGGCCTCAAAAGGCTTGTTGACACAGGTAGATCTTAAGGTGTTTATGAAATATCAATAAAGTAGGAACAGTTCTTATCTCCACTGACAATTTATTCCAGAGGGTGGGGGCTATGGCGGAGAAAGCTCTCGATGTGGTTACAGCTTTTTTTTTGCCTCTCTGAGTGTAACCACTCGGAACTTACATGCCTGAGTGCTTTGAGATAACTCCTGAGGAAAGAGGCATGCCCTCAAATAGCTTTGTCTCAAACCATTCAAGGTTTTATAGGTCAACACCAACACCTTGAATTTGGCACGGAGCACGAAGGGCAGTGTTGTGTATAGAGCTTAATATATATTTGCATTATTAATATGGTCCGAAGTCTCGCGAGACTTCAGGGCGGCTCGAGAGTTCTGAAAGAGAATTGCTCAAGGCAGAGCTGTTAACGGAACAAATGGGTTTCAACTGTCAGTTACTGCCCAGAATAGCTATGGACTGGAGGTTGTTGTTGTTCGCTCTCATTACCTGTGTTGAATAAAAGTTGTATTGGCTGTATTGCTGTCTGCTGCTATTCATTCTCCGGATTTGAAATGCAAGGCCTCTGTCAGGGTGACTGCTGTCCCGGACAAGGGGGACTGCCATCCCAGGCCCGGAGCTGGCAGGGGCCCGACGATGTTGTGTTAATTTTTTAAAAAATATATTATTTTTAAATTTTTTTTAACAAATTAGTGTTACTTTTTTAGCGCAGCACGTGGTGCCACTGCGCATGCCCCACCACCTCCAGAGGGCTTCGCCTTCACCATGAGTTGACCCAGAATGGCGTGGCTGTGGCTAGGGGGAACTTGCTGGGTGCGCTTCTTTACGCTCATCTGTACTTCCTTCCTGCACACAACCTTAATCGGCAATGCCCCCATGCGCCTTGCCCACGCAGGGCCGAAGCCCAAAGGAGCACAGGAGAAAGCAGTCTTTTACTCTGTAAGATGGATATGAATAGCAGGATTTATCATAGAGCTCTCTTCTTTTTAAAGTTTATATTAATCAATTAATAATAATAATAATAATAATAATAATAATAATAATAATAATAATAATAATAATAATAATAATAATAATAATAATAAAGTTTTATTTATATACCGCTTTATCTCAGCCCAAAGGCGACTCAAAGCGGACTGGCGCGCCTCATGGACTGAAGCCTTGACCACAAGGCGCGCCGAGCCTGGTCTGGAAGAGACTGCGCACCAGGGCTGCTTCCTCATATGCACCTTTGGGCTTCTGCCCTGGGTGAGCAAGGTGTGTGGGGGCATTGCTGATTAAGGCTGCGCGCAGGATGGAAGTACAGATGAGCATAAAGAAGCACGTCTGGCAAGTAGTTCCCCCTAGCCACGCTGCTCTGGGCAAGCGGCGACAGCAGGGCAGTGGGTGGGCAAAGTGGCGGCTCCCCCTCCCCCTCCCTGGCACAGGAAGAATGTAGGCCGCCCGGCAGTTGCTTCAGCTCCTGGTGGAGGCAAAGCTGCACCTTCCGGTGAGTCTCCTCTCTTCCTCTTTCTCTCTCTGTGGGTGGAGGGCGGAGGTAGGTGTGTGTGTGTGTGTGTGTGTGTAAAATGGGGGGAATAGAGAGGGAGGGGTGTGTGTGTGTAAAATGGGGGGAATGGAGGGTGTGTGTGTGTGTGTAATGATGAGCTCCCATCTCAGTCCCAGCTCTTGCCAACCTAGCAGTTCAAAAGCAAGAAATTGCTAGTAGATATCCTTATTTATCTACTTGCAATTTCTTGCTTTCGAACTGCTAGGTTGGCAAGAGCTGGGAGGCATGACGGGAGCTCATCATTAGGAATGTAAATAGCGTTCTATGCCTGCCACATGTCAGAGATGAGCACTGAACTCTAAAGTTGGATACAACTGGCTTTCAAGCAAGGCTTAAAGACGAACTGCTGTATTTTAATGTGAGCTTTTGTGGATCAAGGCCGCTGGCTCTTTGGCTGCAATCAGAGATGAGCACTGAACTCTAATGTTGGATACAACTAGCTTTCAAGCAAGGCTTAAAGACTAACTGCTGTATTTTATTGTGAGCTTTTGTGGATCAAGGCTACTGGCTCTGGTTGTAATGAGAGATGAGCACTGAACTCTAAAGTTGGATATAACTGCCCATCGATTTCTTTTGGGAAATTGTGTATTCCACCCGCCCCCGCCACCCCAATGTGAGGAGAGAGAAAAGTGTCTCTCTCTCTGGGCCCAATAGGATTGCTCAGTACGGGACCCAGAAATTTCCAATGGCGGCCCTGTTGAAAGGCAGCCAATGCAGCCTAGCCAGGACTGGAATGATATGGTCAAACCAACCAATACCCACAACCAGCTGCATTTTGCACATGCTGAAGCCTCTGTACCAGTCTCAAGGGTAGCCCAACATAGAGAGCATTACAATAATTGATTCTGGAGATTACCAGTGCATAGGTTAATAAATCTCCTATCCTGGAAAGAGGGATCTCTTATCCAGGAAAGAGCAGAGCTGGGCTATGCGCTGCAGATGGAAAAATGCAGACCTGACCACCAATGACATCTGATTTTCAAAGGTCAAAGACTGATCAAGTTGCACACCCAGATTATGTACACTCTCCTTCAAAGGAGGAGGATGACCCCCAAGCTAATGGGGATCCTCCCTACCTGCAATCAGTTACTCCTTACCAGCATCACCTCCATCTTGTCAGGGTTCAGTCTAAGCCTGTTAACACCCATCCATGCCCTGACTGCCTCCAGGCACTCCTCCAGGCTCCAGACAGCATCCACTGCTAAGGTGGAGAAGGAGAGAAAGCGCTGCGTATCATCAGCGTACTGATGAAAGCAGACTCCAAATCTCCTGATGACCTCTCTCAACGGCCTTATAAATGCAAGACGTTACCCATTCATCACTATTAAAAATATTTCCCACTAAAATCACAACATCTCTGAAAAAATCATTCCATTTCATAATTAAAGCAACCACCAAAACTTGAATAATCAGGATTCTAATTAAACAAAGATGTAGCTTTTATAAATTCAAGTCCATTTCATTCTGTCTCATTGCATTAAATAGTTCTCATTTTTGACAAACAAAATCATTCCTAATTCTTCAAATACAATCAGTACACATGTTTAAACCAAAAAATGAACCTCCGATAATTGTACTTACTTTAGCTAGCACCGAAAAGAGCCAACCAAAGCTGTAGTAGTGCCAGAGAATCCCAGCTCTGATACCCTCTCACACCCAGAGACCAAGTCAATGTGAGTATGAACATACTGTTATCAATTTAGAAAGAGAGAGAGAGAGAGAGAGAGAGAGAGAGAGAGAGAGAGATATTGTTCATAACCTGTTGTTTCTTTTTTATTATTCACATTTAATCTGCAGTGTGCAAACTCAATTAAAAACTGGTGGCACAGTGGTTAAACTGCTATACTGCAGCCAAAATGTTGTGAGTTTAATCCTGACAGTGATCAAGGTTGTCTCAGCTTTCCATCCTATCAAGGTATGTATAATGAATACCCATTGTGTTGGGGGCAAAATATTAATTACTTTGTGAACCACCCAGAGACTATGCTAAGTGCTATGGGGGCAGTATATAAGTGTAACTGCTATATATATATATATATATTAAAAAATTCAACAGCAGTGAATGTTTGCTAATGCTGGTGTGTGTGTGTGTGTGTGTGTGTTTGTGAGTCTGTTTGTGCACAGACATGATTACATTCTCCTTTCTTGTGTTGCTTAATGTGATCGCAGTGTCTGAACTATTCTAAATAATCTGTTTTTTTTTTAAAAGTAGAAACCCCAGAGGTGGAAGGGGGAAACTATGGATGGTAGATGCTCCGGTCTAATTTGCATTTCCCTTGTGTCACGTGATCAGTGGGAAAGAATGTGAATCAGCCCACTCTAAACCTATAGTATTGCCCATATTTCCACTCCCCAGTGTAGTTACTAATCATCATGGCTAGTATTAGAGGCAGTATGCCTTTGAATGGCAGTTGCTTAGCAACAGAAGCAGGAAAATGCTGTGGTACCAATGTGCTGTTCTTGGACTTCCCATAGGCAATAGGATAACCAGTAGGGGAACAGAATGCTGAACTAGGTAGGCCTTTGGTTTGATCCAGCAGGGTTCTTCTGATATTCTTAAAAGAAGCTGTTGGAGACGGGGACTAAATTTCATTGTCTTTCCAATACAGTATTAATCCTGCTTCATCTTGAAAGGCTGCGTTTGTTTGTGGCATCTGTCACAGGAATTCACAAAAAATCAGAGTTCTCAGTAAATGCATGCAACAGGAGGCCCTGCTTGGAGAGACGAGAGTTGTGTTTTGCTGTTTTATAAACCAGCTGAATAATATTATGTATTATTTATCATCATTTTAGAATACAGTATACTTGAATTTTTCATTATAGATATTTCTTCAAAGCGCAATAGCACTTGAAGCCATCCTGGGAGGGAGAATCCTATCTCAAAGGAAAGCCATGAATTAATGGGGAGAAGAGAGGGAAGTGGCTGCTATCGCTTGAGCTGGATCTCTAAGGATGGAGTTGGGAGTTGAACAGGAACATGATTTTTAAGCACTCACTTTGGGGATAGCCACGTTTATTGTACAGCAGTTTAAAGAGAAATGAATACATGGGCTATGCGACTTTGTGAAGACTCCTTAAAGAAAGTAATATAGGAGCATGTAGGTATGATGGCAAATTGAAGCATATTCTGTTCATAACTCTTTTACGTGTGGTAAAAGTAAAGATAAAAGTCACCCTTGCTCAAAAGCCAGTTGTATCTGACTCTACAGTTCAGTGCTCATCTCTGTTTACAGCCAAAGAGCCAATGCTGTCTGAGTCTGCAAATGTTTCCGTGGACATGTGGCAGGCATGCATAAACATTGTTACTTTCCCACCGAAGTGATCCCTATTTATCTACTTGCAATTTCTTGCTTTCAAACTGCTAGGTTGGCAGGAGCTGAGACAGAGATGGGAGCTCATGCATACCTGTCAACCGTGGCTCCGGCGAATCTGGGACTTGCGCAGACCGGGTCTCTGCACGTCACGTATGCATTCGCGTGGAGGGCTACGCCACTTGTGTAGCCTTCTACGCAGGCAGCGTAGCCTTCTGCGCATGCGTGGAAGGGAGCTACGGAAGTGTAGAGCCCTTCCACGCATGCGTGCAACGTAACCTGCGCAGATGGGCTGCGCAGTGCCTCCTTTCCCCTGCTGCCAAATTAAGGGGTTTTGGCAGCGCGGGTCTGGAAATGGCGCAAATCGGCGCCAAATTACGGGGTAAGCCCGGCCAAATCGGGATGGTTGACAGGTATGAGCTCATGCCATCATGTACTACTCGGGTCTTGAACTGCTGACCTGCTAACCTTCCAATTGTCAAGCTCTGTGTCTTAACTGTTAAGCCACCGCAGTATGGCCTTTTATGTTAAAGTTGATGCAAATTTGGAAAATTGAGCTTCTTAAAAATTTCTGTTGTCAAAAAGCTCAAGTTCAAGAAAGGAATCCTCCTTCCTCTACTTTTTCCACTTCTGACTTCTTCCCAATTTTGTTGTTCAGTCGCACAGTTGATTCCGACCCTTTGCGACCCTAAGGACCATTACCCACCAGGCACCTCTGTCCTCCACCATCATCTTCAACTCGCCCAGCTCTGTGCCCATTGCATCCGCAATATCACCTAGCCATCTCATTTTTGCCCACCCTTTCTTCTTTTGCCCTCAACCTTTCCCAGCATCAAGGCTTTCTCAAGTGAATCCTCTCTCCTCATTTGATGTCTAAAGTACTTTAGCTTCATCTTTACTATTTGACCTTCTAAGGAGCAGTCAGGGTTGATTTCTTCTAAAGATCGACATATTTGTTCTCCTCGCTGTCCAGGGGACTCTCAAAAATCTCCTCCAACACCACATATAGACAACATGTATTGATTACTGAGATTACTGTGTGCGGTGCGGACACACACACAAACATGATACATCTGCAATCTTCTGGATAGTCTTAAAAATACATTAGTAAGGGATTGAATTTGAATTTTGAATTTAATTTTATATACTACTTTCCTCGTTTTGTGGATGACCCAAAACGGTTCACAGTATTAAAAAATATATAGAAATACAATAATACAGGATCACAAGGCAATAATACAAATTAACACATGCAAAATACAAAATTACATAACAATACATCATATTACAACAGTAATGTAAAAAATACAATAAGAGCAAAGCAAACTGACTGAAAAATCCCCGGCTTCTTTCCAAGCCCTCCCGGCAGACAGGGCCGGGAAGGTAAAGTCAGAAAGGACGGTGAAGTCAGTGGCTGCCCCAACTTTTCAAGTCCATGTGGCGGGCGGGGCTAGGAGGGGAAAGTTGGCGGCTCCAGGTGAGCCGTGTCTCCCATCCCAGGCCGGTGACGTGGGCCCAGGAGAAACATGGCAGGGACCCTCGCGGCGGCAATTCTGGCAGCTCTGGCGGACCCGGCTTTTCAAGTCCTCGTGGTGGGCGGGGCCAGGAGGGGAAAGTCGGTGACTCCAGGTGAGCCGCATCTCCCATCCTGGGCCGGTGGCATGGGCTCAGGAGAGACGTGGCAGGGACCCACGTGGCAGTAACTCTGGCGGCTCTGGTGGACCCAGCTTTTAAACTCCTCGCGGCGGGCAGGGCCAGGAGGGGAAAGTCGGTGGCTCCAGGTGAAGCGCATCTCCCATCCCGGGCTGGTGGCGTGGGCCTGGGAGAGACACAGGAGGGACCCTCACGGCAGCAACTCTGGCAGCTCTGGCGGACCTGGCTTTTTAAGTCCTCGTGGCAGTAAGGGATTAGAGGTTGTATCTTCTGTAAAGTTTTAAACATGAAATCACAAGGCTGAACTGTACCTTACAGATAACTCAGTATTAAAGCTGAAATCACACTAGTGTTCCATAAGAAATAATTTGAGCAGACTTTTTGACTGAAAAATCAGGCTTGCAAACAAAACCTGTATTTAAAAGACCAACCACAGAACCAGGTAATTTGCAAATAATTATTACTCATGCTTTCAGAAATTAAGAATTCTGGGTGTTTTTAAATAATAAAATTATTGTAATATACAGTGAGAGTTGTCGTAAAATATGGTACACCCCTGAATCACTCTTGCAGTGGAGCATGTTCTGATTTATATATCTGAAGACTGGCTTCTAAATAAAGATACCGTACATAAAGGCCTAGAGCAGGGATTCTCAACCTGTGGCCTGCGGGCCGGATGCGGCATCATTTCCTGTGGCCCATCACCACCTCCACCACACCAGGAAATGCCATGTGGTGGAAGAAGGGCAAAATGGCCATCTGGCCCCTGATGCTGTCTGAGGGAGCATGACTCAGCCCCCTGCTTTAAAAGGTTGAGAACTCCTGGTCTAGAGCATTGAGAAATTTCTGAGAATAATACTTGGGGTAACAGCTCCTTTCTTTTACTTGTTCTCTTCTTCTGAAAGGACACACACCACTTGATGTCCTCAATGCTAAATATTTATTTTCATGAGTTAAAAATTTCAGCAGATGGCTTTCTTACCTTTTGAGAAGTGATGCTTTTCAGCATTCAACACACAAGGCATACCTTTTAGTACACATGCTGTCCATAGCTGTCAAGTATCCCTTATTGGCTGGGAAAACCCCTTATTTTATCCTCTTTCCTGCTGTCATCCCTTATTAATTAGACTTCAATGCCCCATTGCCACCATTGGAGAGCAGCACAGGATAAGCATAGCTGTCAAGTATCCTGTATTTGCTGGGAAATTTCCCTTATTTCAAAATCCAAAACTTGACAGGTATGATGCTGTCTTTCTTAGGTGGATTTTTTTTATCAGATCTGTTTAGTTTTTTTCTGTCCTGTGATGGTGCCCATGGGGTGCTGGGATTTCCATATGCTCATTTCTCCCCTATCATAACAGAATATGGCTCATCATTACCTACTGACAGGTTCCCCCTAAATATTCTCTGACCTGCTCCCTTCTTGGCTAGAACAATTTTTGTCTTTTTTCACCTTGTGTTCTGAGAAGACAAAGCAATAATCAATAATCATTTTTAGCAGAAAACCAAAGCCCCACAAGGGCAAGCATTTTCTTTTTCTCTTCTTCTAATGGTTAACCTTTCACATTTCTCAGTTACGTGACTCCTGATGTCTGGCACCACTCGAGTCAGATACCACTGAATGAATAAATCCCAATAAATAAAAAAGGAAATACCCCTGAATCTCCATCCTTAGGATTGCATTGCTGTAGAATGCAATTAAATATTCCATTGCAACCGGTTGGTGATCAAGATGCATTCGGTTTGTATGAGTTTTGAAAGTAAATTCATATATTTGGTGCAGAATCTTCTACAATACCATTCCCTCCTCCCCCTTTACTGCAATGCTATCACTAATCTGTTTATAGGAAAGTATGTAAATAGGGACTGTGGTGGCTTACTGGCTAAGATGCTGAACTTGATGACGAGGGCACCGTGGGTTGGATGATTTGGTACCGTGGCCCAGATTCAGCCTACAGGCAGGAGTTTGGCCACCCCGTTTTATAACCTTGACTCTTGCAACTTAGTATCAGATTTATTACAAGAATTCAGAATCTCACTGGTTATGCTCTCAAGTGGCTCAAGTGGTTAAGATGTTGAACCTGACAACTGCAAGGTCAGAAATTTGAGACCCAAGTACTGCACGACGGAATGAGCTTCCATCTCAGTCCCAGCTCCCGCCAGCCTAGCAGTATGAAAGCAAGAAACTGCAAGTAGATGAATAGGTACCACTTTGGTGCGATGGTAAACAGCATTATGTGTGCTCCAGTGTCTAGTCATGCCTGCCACATGTCCACAAAAACGTCTTCAGACACAGACAGCACTAGCTCTTTGGCTGTAAACAGAGATGAGCACTGAACACTAGAGTAGGATACAACTGGTTTCTACCTATCTAAAAAGACTACAGTTCAGTAAGATATATTAATAATATCCCACACCATCTTTAAATTCATCTGGAATCTCTCCCACTGCTTTTGCCTGATTTTTTTAAAAAAACAGGGTCTGTATCACCCAGTTACTCACATTAATCATATGATATTCATAGATTGGCCCCTTGACCTTCTCAGTGGACACATACACTGGAGTAGGCATCCGTGATGGCAGGCAATTCCATAAGGAGCTGTTTCAGTGGTGGGCTCCAAAAACTATTACTACCACACTGTAGGCATGGTATGGTGCGCGTGGCATGGGGGAAAGCCCTGCACTGCAACTGAATTAGGACTACTTTACTTCAACTCTTGGATGGGTGGGACCAGCCAGAATTTCTGCTACCGGTTCTGGTGGACTGGTGCGAACCTGCTGATGCCCACCACTGGTTCATATTCATAGATTGGCCCCTTGTCCTTCTCAGTGGACACATACACTGGAGTAGCCATCCGTGATGGCAGGCAATTCCATAAGGAGCTGTTTCAGTGGTGGGCTCCAAAAATTATTACTACCACACTGTGGGCATGATATGGTGGGCGTGGCCTGGGGGAAAGCCCTGTATTGCAACTGAATTAAGATTACTTTATTTCAACTTTCGGATGGGCAGGGCCAGCCAGAATTTCAGCTACCAGCTCTGGCGAACTGGTACGAACCTGCTGATGCCCACCATTGAGCTGTTTAGTGCAGTTTGGAAATCTGTGTGCCTGGGAAGAGAAAGGGGAAGGAAAGGAACATTTAGGAAGACATATAGGATCAAGAAAAAACTGGACCTTTCAGCAAAGCTATTAATTAGCCTCCCTTTTGATTTAGACTGTTCTATTTTTTTTCCTCTCCATTGATTCTGTCAGCAGTGTGATTTTCTTCTGTGTGCCTGGTGAATGTTCCTAAGTGTGAACAATAAATATCTTCATACTGTGGGTGACCAGTGCCATTCCCCCCCCCCCCCCAATAATGGCTACCACTGAAGCATGGAAAATATTAAGTGGATTGTGCAGAGGAAACCTGCTGTCACAGGTAACAATTCTTAGACATCAGCTCTTTGGTACATGCCAATTTTTCTACCAAGGTCCCTGCATTTGAAAAGTCCTTGGAGAGTGATGGCTTTCTGGTGAGACCCAGGTTCTTCTGAAGTAAGTGAAGATAGAATGTGATCATTCTTCCTTCATTCAAGCTCCCAAGGGGGGGGGGGGAATCAGTGTGCAAGAATGAAGAGATATTCAAATGTGGGAAATCCAGTTTAAAATATGATATGAACAAACTTAAGGGGTCACCCTTGCTCAAAATCCAATTGTATCTGATTCTAAGGTTCAGTGTTCATCTCTGTTTATAGCCAAAATGCCAGAGCTGTCCGTGTCTGCAGACATTTCTGTGGACATGTGGCAGGCATGCCTAGGCACCAAAGTCCACGGAACACTGTTTACCCTCCCACCGAAGTGGTCTCTATTTATCTACTTGCAATTTCTTGCTTTCTAATAAAGTATGCGGCAGTATGACAGCCAAATTTCTATCCCAAGAACATCGGAACATCCATAAATTATCCAAATGAAGCAATGGAGAACACCTTCATGATCACTGTATTCCCAACTTGCTTCTGATTTTTCCCAAGGGGCCGTTACACTGTTAGGAGCAGAAAGTTATTTTTTTTAAAAATCCAAAAGGAAAAGAAGAAAATAGGAATACTGAGATTCTAAGAATGCTAATTTACTGTACGTCTCCAACACTAATGTCTGTTATGTCAAAATAGATGATATATTTAGTAAGTACTTAAAAGTAGTGCTCCTTGAAATGGAAGAGGACATCTCTGTCATATTAGGTGTCTTTCCTCAACAATATATCATGCGTTCTAGCATGCTTTGGTTTGGGATTAGTGATTGGAAGATAATCATAGGCTTAATGTGCAAATCTGATTACTAATGTTAAGATAAATGTATATACTGTATCTATGAAGCAGAAAGGCAGAGAAGTAAGATTCACAAGACTTTGAATAATGAAGATTAACTGCAAAGTTACATAGTTAACTAAAAAAACCACCTAATTGTGTGAGTGCATGAGTGTATGAATCCCTGAAACATTTAATACCTAGAAATTACTTCAAATAAATTAGCATCTCATGAGACTCTGGAACTTTTGTGAAAAGAACATCACCAAGTGTTAGCAACAGTGCATTATTTTTAAAAATCTAAGTAGAAAAAAAGAGAAAAAGTCACATTCTTACTGATTCTTTCTATTAGAAAAAAGGAAAGTTTTTTTTAAAAAAAATCCAAGTCATGTACTGTATATTGATTTACTACCATGTTGTGGCAAGGCGATTAGGATGATCTAAACTAGTCATAAGAGTAATAACAATTATATTCAATATTCAATTCATTAAAAAAATATGAACTGCGGCGGCTCAGTGGTTAAGAATCTCACCTTGTTAGCTGGAAGGTCAGCAAGTCGGCAGTTCAAGACATGAGTACTGCATGATGGAATGAGCGCCTGTCTCGGTCCCAGTTCCTGCTGACCTAGCAGTTCAAAAGCAAAAATTGCAAATAGATCAATAGGGTCCACTTTGGTGGGGAAAGATATTGGCGACATGAAAGGCGCCTCATTCAGGCGTCCCCTGCGTGGAGTTCCTTCAGCAAAACTCCTTTCAGAACAAAAAGCACCTGTGTGTTCTTCCGACACCAGTAAAAAAAAAGTCTTCCATTTTATATATGTGGGATGTTGTGCTTCTGTATCTAAGGTTTTAAATCCAAGGGAATCAATATTCACCCTCCCTTTGCTATATAAAGCTTGGTATCCTTTTTCTGCTGGCAACATGAACACACAGGGTGGCCCATAAATCCCTACCTGATCCGTAAGCCCCCACCCGTCCTCTCCATGGGCACACACCCCACCCCTCTGCCCAGCAGTCAAATGGAAGCACTTCCTCCCTCCTCCCAGCACAGAGTTTGCCCTGCCGTGTGCATGTCAGCTCCCAAGGTCTGGCAGGGTCAAAAGTTCAGAGTGCCTCAGAGCTCAGCAAAGTTGCACCAATACTTTGGAAGGTTCTGTGCTAGGAAGCCTCTTCAAGGCAGTTTATAAGAGTTTCTAACCGTTTTGAGGTTAATCCTTTTTGAGAAGCTTTTTAAACCTTTTAAAAACCTTTTTGAGAAGCTTTTTGGGTGATGAATATTGCGATCCCTTCATCTGGGATTTCTTCTAAACTTTTTTTTAAAAGAGCAGGTTGGACCAACCATCCTTCCTCAAGATACACAAAGCTGATCTTTTCAGTTTATTTGATCTTTTTTAAATCTGGGGTCATAAAAGGTTGCTTGTTTCTGTAGAGGGGTAAAACAATTTTATTCTTTTAAATTGTAACTCAAAACCTCTTTACCCAAATTTGGCACTGGGCAAGAACAGACTGATTGCCACATCTTTGCCACATTTAGCTCTGATCCAAAGTACCTTTGAAAGGTAGAATTTTTGTTTGGCGTGCATCCGTTTTAAGAATTGCCTTGCAGAATATTGTTTTGCTTTAATCATTCCTTTTTGTCATTTATAAACAATAAAAACAATCTTAATATTCTTCTGATTATTCATGACCATATATAAAGTTCAATATTCTCTAAATCCTGTCCATGAAGTTTGCGATGTAACTTTTTAAAAAATACCTTAGATGACAGGCTCATTCTCTGCTTCATTTTATCTGTCACAAGTGATCCAAATTACAAGGTGACCTGGGAGAATTGAACAGGACATGGAAGAGATAGCTTAGGACAAACAAAAGATCATAATGAAATTACTTGGCATGGTACATGTGGCACACCTGAATCCAATTAGAAGTAAGAAAGGGTAAAGAACAGAGAGAAGCAAATCTTGGCTGCCTAACTAAACAGACCATCATATTGTAAAGCTTTTCGATCTTTCCAGGAAATAGAAAACTGCGCCCTGCTGTTTCCGAGCAAGAGACAATGAGGTGTCAGAAACAATTCAGCAATAGGAAATGTTTTCTGCACAAGTTTAATTACAATACGATGGGGCCTAAATTGTTCTTATTAATGCGGACCTCGGTTAAGAGTTCACAGCACCACGACTTTTTATGTCGGTGAATCACTCTATTTGAAATACTCTGTACTTAGAGAGCAGGGAAAATGGCTATTAGAAATCACTGTAATAGCTTTTATGAAAGCTATGGCTAATTTAGAGCCCAATTAAATCCAGAAATCCAATTATTTCTGAATAACATAATTACAAGAAAGTAAGTAGCATTGTAAGTACCAGGCAGCTATTATGGGAGATGCTTTAATCTGTTCTGAACCAGTACAAGGATCTGTACAATTGCAATGCAAGGTCCCATGCATTTGAGTTGGTTCCCTGTGGTGCCTCAAAGGGATGAAATCCCTTGTTTGGCTCGCCTGTGTTTGCTGTTAATGCTTTGTTGAAAGTAAATAAAGAAAATGAGGTTGGAATAAATAATCCATATAGCAAGTCCCAAAGGGTTGCAACCAATGAAGATAAAGCTGTAATACCAGTGAGGAATAATTAAAAAATGGGTAATATTCTCATGTACAAAAGGTTAATTCCCATCAAAAAAGTGTATTTGTCATTTTTTACTTTTCCTTGCATAAATATTAAGTAAATAAAAGAATCCTCATATTGCAGTAACAACCAACACCAACTCCAAACAGCTGCCACAAAGTAATTTCAGATAGAAACAACATTCAGATATAATTGAATATAAAAATAAATAAATAAATTGCTAAATCTACATCTCAATAAGCAGGCTCTTGTGCATTCAAGCAACAACTATAATTAGCCTTTTCTGCGTGCTCTTTCGAATGTAATATTTCCAGTCAATAATTTACAAGGGTTTACTAAATATAAGATGTACTTTTCCTTTCCCTGTCCCCTATAATGTACAAACTCTTTCAAGGATCATAACCACCGAATATTTCATAGCTCATTAAGGAATGTGAATTAATTCCTTGTCTTTCCTACACATGAAAGAAGTGAAAGAAATATAAAAATCTTTGTTGGTGTCCTGATTCTTTCTTTCAGCCTCTTTTTATCTGTTTCTTTTTTTTCTTTTGTAAAAAGACAAACTGGTATTAATGTTTTAATCAAATTATTATTATTTATTAAATTTATATCCTGCCTCACTCGACACAACGTGCGACTCAAGGTGGCATACAACATAGGTATATAATATGATACAATACAATTCCTAATACAGTACAATCACAAATAAGAAAAATTAACAGAAAATACCAGAAAATGTAGTTTTCATCTTACAAAATATACAAGACACATACAAATTCTACAATAAAAACAATTTAAATACTGAACTAACAAAGTTAATTGCACAATACCCTCGGCTACAGACATCCACAACGGAACCCCCTGGCTCAAACGTCCACGACGGAACCCCCTGGCTCGAACGTCCACGACAGAGCCCCATGGCTCGAATGTTCATGATGGAGCCCTATGGCTCGAACGTCCATGACGGAGCCAGGAAAGAACCGGGCCCGACCCAGCCTAGGCAAGAAAATGTCCCGGCGGCTCTGGCGGCAGCAGCTTTTCACGGCCCCGTTGCGGGAACGAGGCGCAGTTGTGCTCCCACCTCCCCTGACCTGACGAGCCAGGGGCGGTAGCCGAAGATGTCACGGCAGCTCCGGAGGCTCTGGTGACAGCAGCTTTTCATGGCCCTGCTGCGGGAACAAGGCACAGCTGTGCTCCCACCTCCCCTGACTGGATGGGCCAGGGGAGGGAGCCGAGGATGTTGCGGTGGCTCCAGAGGCTCTGCTGGCAGTGGCTTTTCATGGCCCCACTGCAGGAACAAGGCACAGCTGTGCTCCCACCTCCCCTGATCAGATGGTTTTAAGTGCTTTAATTTTAAATGTGTTTTAATAACAAGTTGAATTTAAATCCATTTTAATCTTTAAATTTTAAAAAAAATGTTTCCTAGCCTTGGGGGAGAAATAAAGTACAATAGATAAATGGATAGATAGATGGATGGATGGCATAACCTGAAAAAATCCTTTCCAGGAACCAACACATAATTTTTTCTGAAATGTAGTGATATGGTATTGTCATTATTGTCATCGCTAACATGTGCTATCAAGTTACCTCCAACGTATGGATCTCCACATGTCCTGGCCTCAACAGCCCTGCTTGGCTCTTGTAAACTCAAGGCTCTGGTTCCTTGAAGGAGTCAATCCATCTTGTATTTGATCTTCCTATTTTCCTGCTTCCTTCCACCTTTCCCTTTATTGTTGTTTTTCAATAGATTCCTGCAATTTGATGATATGCCTATGTTTGAAAATTCTTTGCCTTAAGAGACAGGCTTTATTTGCTCTATGACTCACTTGTTCCTCTTTCTGACAGTCAAATCTAAGGTATTTGCAAATCTCTTCTCCAGCTTCATATTTCAAGCAACTTGACACCCCCCGACCACCGGTCAGCTTTCTTTACTGTCCAGCTTTCACACTGAAACATAGTGATTTGGGATACAAAAGTGTGGATAATCATGATTTTGATCTCAGTGACACATTCTTACACTTGACAATCTTTTCTAATATCTTCACCACTACCCTTCTGAGTTTTAATCACCTTTTAGTTTCTTATTTTCAGCTTCCATTTGGATTTATGTTTGATCACATTCAGCTTGCCTAGATTCACAAATCTTACATTCCAGGTTCCTGTGCAATATTGTTCTTTACAGCATCAGACTTTTACCATCAGACACATCCACAACTCATCATTCCCCTGTGGCTTTGACCCATCCTCTCCACTCTTTCTCGAACTACTTGTACTTGTCTTCCACTCTTCCCCAGTAGCATGTTGGACATCTTCCAGCCTGAGAGGTTAGCTTTTCAGTGACATATCTTTTAGCCTTTTGATATCATCCATGGGTTTTTTCTCCAGTAGATTACATGGGTTTCCTTCTCCAGTAGATTACATTTAGTGTGAGTTCTCCACTATGGCATTCTTGAACTACACATGCCCTCTCACCACAGCAAGGCAATAACCCTTGAGGGGCTGTACTTGAGTAGGCCCATTGAATCAGTGAAGATGTAGTGCAGGAGTTCTCAAGCTTTTTAAGAGGCGGGCCGGGTCATGCTTCCTCAGACAGTTTCGGGGGTGGTGGTGGATGGCCATTTTGCCCTTCTCCACCATATGGCACTTCCTGGTGTGGTGAAGGCGGGGGGGGGCACATGAAATGTCAGTATGGGCTGGATCCAGCCTGCAGGCTGCAGGTTGAGAATCCCTGGTATAGTGAGTCAACCTCTCTGTGAGTTTCATTCATTCAAATTAGTGTACTCTAGGTGCAACTTATTATCCTAAATTAAGTTGTAACTTGAGTAGGTCTACCTGAATTAATAGAACCTATGGAGGATTTGGTTCACCAAATCCCCAGTGACTCAGTGAACCTATTGTATTGAGACTTATGATGCTAAACAACAGAAGCCTGTGAGTCAAGTTGTTCAGTTTTTCTCATGAGGAATGGAAGCTAAGGGGGAATGATTTGCTGTCATGTCCCAGGATGACCTGGGAATTCAACACAGGTCACTCAGGTCCAGAACAAAGTAATTTTTCATAAAACAGTTGACTCCTGCCTAGCTAATACTTGTCACAAGAACAGTTGAAATAAGAACATGGGTGCTGCAAGGTTATCTCTTTTAATGTATCACAACTGTTCCTCTCTCTTCATATGTAATGCACCCCAGCTTGATGACGTCCAAGGTCACCGAAGCTTAAAAGGCTTTGTCTATTTCTTAAAAGATATCTGAATTATGAGCACTTAAGAACCTGTATAGCATTGACAGAAGGAATTTATGATTTCAGGTCTTGGACATGATAAAAGAAATGAAAGTTGAACTTTGAGGTATAAATTAAGCAAAGAAAGTGCTCAGCTCCTAGAAGGACATAAAGGGTCATCCTTTTGGCATGTTTAGGTGTAGTGTCATTATCTTTTATATGAGCAAGAAATAATGGCTCTGGAAGGAATCAGAGAAGTAAATGAAGCACCTTACCCATGGCAGCCAGGTCAAAGGTAATGAAGAGAGGAAGGCTATTCCATCTTACCCTTCTTCCCTCTGAGGCTGCTGCTTCTCCACTGAACTGGGACTATGCTGGATGCTGCTGGAACATCTCAGCTGCTTAGGACCAAGTGGTCTTCACACTCCAAGACTTCCACCTTCCTGGGAGGTAGAGGATAAAGAGGGCAGAACTTGTTGCTGGCTTCTGAATGGAGCACCACATATTCAGTATGGTACTGGCTTCCCCTGAAATTGTCATTCTATTTGCTAGGGAATGCTATTTAATTAACCTGTTGCAGTTATACATTTGCCACTGATCCTATACCTACATAAGTGGTATGATGGGTCTTTGCCCCCTCACTGGGGTTTATTTGCCCTCCCTTCCTGCCTTGCTTAGCCTGTTCCCTTTTCCAGGCTCCTACTGACTAGCATACAGGGAATTGGAAGTTGGGTAGCGTGATGTGGCCCTTTATATGCATGGTCCAGTCACTCTCAATTCACAAATCAATAGACACAAAAGGTCTCAGAGTAATTATATTTATTAAAGTAAGTTAAGAAAATGGATATAGCATGAGAAATCAAACTTGCAATGCAGTCATTCAAAAGAAAATACCAAAATAAGAAACTTAACTAATTCCCTAGGCCTCTGGCCTTATCTAGTTCCTTACCCACCTCTTGTGGGGCTCAGCTCAGGATCAGTCCATGACAAAGAGAAAGAACATCTTCAGAGCACCCAGTTTTATAGCTGATGTAACAATGATGTAACCTAAAGGTCCAGGTATCCCTGATTGGCTCAAAGGGGTCAGATGGCCATTTTATGAGCCCCCTTGCTTCCATGCAGCAAGTCACGTACTCAATGCAGGACCCTCAAAGGCATAGCCATAAATCATGCAATCAAACCTTCACATAGACTTCCCTGCAACCCGAGACTAGGAGAACAGGGAAAAAACACAGACAAGAGTTTTTTCTCTGACAAGTGGCTATGTGATTCTTAAAAGAGGAGAGGAAAATGGACTGCTCCTATTTATGTCATATCAGACAGAGGGAGATATGGCATTGGGGGTTGGACATGTCAGCTGAGGGAAAGGCAAAGTAGATCCTTTATCCCTCTACATCGGGGTGCCCAAACCTTTCAGGCCATGGGCCAGTCATGTGGTTCAGGGGGCCGGTCAGTATTGCCCATGGACTGGATCCAGCCCCTGACACCATATGGCCCGCAACACCCTCATCGCTCCTGGAAGTGGAAGTAAAACACACCCATACAGGAGCCTTTTACTTCCTCTTCTGCAAGCGATGAGGGCATCGTGGGCTGGATGAATTGGTGTTGGGGGCTGGATCTGGCCCATGGGCTGTAGTTTGGGCACCCCTGCTCTATATCTAGATTGTCCTGTCAGACATGTTCTAAGGATTGGAAACAAAATTACTGTCTCCCTCATCCTCCATAATTTACCACAAAACCAAAGTTTTCGGAAATAATTCTAGTGGCAAGCACAATGCAAAGTTAGTACCTCAGTGAGTCTAAACTGGTTTGTTAAAATCCACAGCAGCCCAATCCTTAGTTTTCATACTATAGCCAAGAAGTCTCCAGGGCAAGTGTAAAAAAGCCAAGTTTGAATGTAAGCAAACAAATCAAGTCAATTGGCTTAGAATTATGACTGCTGGTCTTCTAATGCATATTCCGAATATGCTGAAAAGAAAGAGAGAAGTTTAATTGTACCATAAAGCTGTCAGGAAAAAATATATATGATTGAATATCAAATAAAATAACAGTCCTTCAGTACAGATAATCTGTGTAAGGGCTTTTTCTTCCATTTCAGGAATTCTTGTTTCATCTTTTTGGTTCATTCTTACAGCTATAAAAAAAAAATGTGGGTGAAGGTTACAAAAAAGACCTAGACATAAAAAAGTTGCACTGAAATTAATAATAATGATGTCCGCTTCATAGAACGTCGGATCCATACAACATCGCCCAATTCTGGGGGAAAAGATGCCTCATACACCATCGCGGGACGTTGTATGAGGCATTAGGAGCCGGGTGGGAGCAAAACTGGCCCCAGCTGTGAGGCGGCCAGAGAAGCGACCATGGGGGAATCCTCCAAAATATCCAAGCGGCCCCGAGCACCCTCGCCCGAGGACAGGAGGAATGGGGCAAGGAGGAGGAATGGTGCTAACGGGGCGGCGGCCGGAGACCCGACAAGTCTCCTCCTCTTCGGGCACTGGTTGCTTCTCTTGCTCCCGCCAGCGAGTCTCGCTCCCACCTACCCGCTCTCAACCAAGGGTCACTTCCCTGGCAAGAGCGGGGAAGGGAAGCGAGAGGCAGCATGGCGCATAAGAAGACCAGCCACGCCCGAGTCTCGCTTCCCTTCCCCGCTCTCAACCAAGGGTCGCTTCCCTGGCGAGAGCGGGGAAGGGAAGCGAGAGGCAGCGTGGTGCATAAGAAGACCAGCCACGTCGGAGTCTCGCTTCCCTTCCCCGCTCTCAACCAAGGGACGCTTCCCTGGCGAGAGCAGGGAAGCAATCGAGACTCCGGTGTGGCTGGTCTTCTTATGCGCCACGCTGCCCACCTCACAACTGAAGCCAGTCTCGCTTCCCTTCCCTGCTCTCGCCAGGGAAGCTTCCCTTGGAGACTGGCTTCAGCTGTGAGGCGACCCTCGACCCTTGGTTGAGAGCGGGTACGTGGGAGCGAGACTCGCCGGTGGGAGCAAGAGAAACAACCAATGCCTGAAGAGGAGGAGACTCGTCGGGTCTCCTGCCACCGTCCCGGAAGCGCCATTCCTCCTCCTCGCCCCATTCCTCCTGTCCTCGGGCAAGGGTGCTCGGGGCCGCTTGGATATTTTGGAGGATTCCCCCATGGTTGCTTCTCTGGCCACCTCACAGCGGGTCTCCCGCCCCCCCCCAGAAGCACCATTCCTCCTCCTCGCCCCATTCCTCCTGTCCTCGGGCGAGGGTGCTTGGGACCACTTGGATATTTTGGGGGATTCCCCCATGGTTGCTTCTCTGGCCTCCTCACAGCTGGGGCCAGACTTTAGCCCCCCCCCCCGCCTCCCCGCTCTCACAAGGGGAATGACGTTATACAAAGCATCAGTGGCAATAATTTGGACGTTGTATGAGGCATCGCGGATAGGATTTTTGCATGCCTCATACAAAGTCAGAATTCATACAACGTCCAAACTTGTGGAACCAAGTTTGGACGTTGTATGAGGTATTAGTGTACCAGATTCATCCAATGAAACAGGGAAAAATATTCTGTAAGACTATGTACAGATGATGTGAACATGCAATTTCCCCAGACTAGTACTTTCCCCCTACATGTTTTAGATCATGACCTATTTGGATTTCTTGAACACATTTTACATGGGGCTGTCTTCAGTGAGACCAAAATGCTGCAGCCAAATTTTGGGCAAGGACTAGTTACAAGGAGGACACAAGCTTCTCATAACAGCCACTTTAGGAAATAATTTCAATAGCAATTACACTTGCATACGGCCCCATAGTGCTTAGAACACTCTCTGGGTGGTTCAAAATGTAATTGGCATTTTTGCTCTCAACATTGGACAGTTGGAGAGCTGAATTGATCCTGAGTACAGTAAAATCCCGAATTACCAATGACCCGAGTTACATAAAATTCAACTTACATAATGATTTTGTGCTAAAACCATGTCCTGATTTACACAATTTCCTATGGGTTTGCTTCGAGTTACATAAAGATTCTTTTTCTTATGGGTTTGCTTCAAGTTACATAAAAATAATTTTTCCTATGGGTTTGTTTCGAGTTACAAAAAAATGATTTAAGCAAAAGCCTATGGAACAGACTTGTTTTCGTAAGTAGGGGTTTTACTGTAATTCAAAGTACTGTGTATAACTTATTCTCCAGGGTGTCAGAAGAACTGCATGGCTTCACATTAGCCTATGTCAGTTTTAAGAACTGAAAGTGTCTCTATGTGGAAAGCATATCTGTCAAGATTTGGGAAATTACTGTCAAATAAGGGAAATTTCCCGTCCAAAATGGGAAACTGGACATCTATGCTTATCCTGTGCTGGCCTCCAGTCTAACTCGAGTCTAATTGCAGTCTAACTAATACGGGATGACGGTGGGAAAGAGTGTAAAATACGGGGGGGGGGGGGGTGACAGAAATTTCCCAAAACTTGACAGGTATGGTAGAAAGTGATATTGATGAAGATAAGAAATTCTTGCTTCTCCCTTGGTTTTCTTACTTATGCATAGACCATACTGCCAGCGACTGAATGCTGAGTGTCAGGTGGCAGTTAACTAACCTGACAACCCTGAGGACAAATGGCCTTGAGTGCTGAAGTCCACAGGTCCACAGGGAAGGGTGATGGTCCCCAAGTGGATTAAATTCCATTTGAATCCATCTTGATGGAGGGCAGCAGCTTCATCAATACTGGCCAGGGGCTGATGAGGACTTTGCATGCCAAAGGGGCTCAGGATCAGAAGGTTACTCATAAAACTGGATCAGTGGCATGGGTGCCATGCAGTGATGGGCTCCAAAAAAATTTACTACCACACTGTGGGCATGGTATGGTGGGTGTGGCCAGGGGTAAAGCCCTGTGTTGCACCCAAATTAGGACTACTTTATTTCAAAACATGGATGGGCGGGGCCAGCCAGAATTTCTGCTACTGGTTCTGATGAACTGGTGCGAACCTGCTGATGCCCACAACTGGTGCCATGCTGTGATGCAGAAGGCAGATAAAAGGCCACTGCATTATATTCTCAGGACAGTCTTCATGGTTGATTGCCATGATGATCACCAATATTTGGATTCAGATATGGCAGAAGAAGAAAGGCCACTGAAGTTTAAAATGTCTCAAAGGATCCAGGCCGTGGACCTCAGAGGCCTTGGAGGTAGATATAAGATGTGTTATGGCAGATGAGCCATTTATCTTTTCTCAAATAGGACTTCTTGGATAGGCCTCAGTTCTATTTTACCAAGTAAAAACAGATATAAAACATGAGAGCCAGTGCAGTATAGTGGACAGAACGTCAAGCTGTGACTACACTGGCAAGCTGAATTGGAGCAATTTGATTTGGGTGACATGATTCATGATCTCTCTTCCATTTCAATTCACAGAAGGACTGAGGATTGGCCTGGAGCCAGTCTCTACATATGGATTTGGTGCAATCTGCATTTCAGCTCACAATCCCAGTTTGTTTGCTTGCTTGCTTCCTCTGCTGATCTTTTTTATGATTCATTTTCAAGTTATGTACTTCATTTTAAAATGGCTGTACAGAATCAGGGAAAAGGCAGAAGCTTTCCAAAGTTCTTTATAATGAACACAGAAACACATACACCACAAAAACATATGTAGTCTTCTGTATTTAATTGTTTCTATTCCATAAGTTTTTTCTTTGCAGTGGTGATCTAGCACTAAACCAGCTGATCAATCCAATGACTCAGTTGTCAACTCGATTGTCCCCCCAAAATTTTAAAATAAAAATTTGGGGATACTAAGAGAATATATCATGGTAATGGGTGTTCCACCACACCACAACTATCTACAGCAACCACAACCACATCCATAGACAAGCTCCCAATCCTTTTGCATAAGGAAAAACTGATTGCATCAATTCAAATTCTTCTTCTTCCGTGTCTAGGCCAGACGTGAAAGTGCCAAAATGAAGGCACCTTTGGGTGAGTTCACTCTGCAGTTCCCTTCATCTGATGTCCTAGTATGAGAGAGATTAGCTGGCAACACAAGGTTGCTGTTACCAGGGTATGCCTGATTGTGGTTAAAAATACAGTGGACCCTCAATTAACGATGCGTTCAAATAGCGTCATTTCTGCTTACCGATGCATCATCACTTGCCATGTGATTATCCGCACAATGACGAAAAACCGCCGTTGTGTGGATTAACGACATTTTTTAATGCCATTGTGCAGATAATGACAGTTTTTTGCCGCTAGATGGCACAGCTGCCATTGAAAACCGCACAATGACGTTTCCCCTATAGCGACGCTACTTGGGGAACCAAGCAACATCTTATGTGAGGGTCTACTGTACCACATTCTTCGAGGAGGCTCTTTCTTGATTCAAATTGCTCCAGCTTGAAAACAGTAGAAGCCCACAGTGGCATGTGGCAGAGAAAGACCTCCATGTCAGGAGCAAAAAGGGCCAGGCTGATTCAAATTGGTCTTTGTATTGTATAATAAGTTTTGTATAAGAGTTCAACTCCCTGCTTGGTTATGAAACCTCACTAGGAAGTGGAAAAAATAAACCAATCCTTAAACATCCTGTCTATCTTGAAAACTTTATTAGGCCCATGAATGAAGGCATGTTAGCTCTTAGACAAAGGAATAAGTTTGAAGACCTCTCTGTTGCTCAAACAAGGTCAGGTTTTTCTGAGTAACAGTGGCATTGTCAGGGTGTCCACATTACCAGAAATACATTTGATTCCACAACAGGTATGCTGTGACTGATTCTTTATTTTTTCTTCCGCCCAGAAAGGTTCTTTCTTTTCATCATACAATCCCAGTGCCTGTTCAGCTTTTGGTTCTGCCTCTGTTCCACTCTTTCTCCCAGGCAACTCTTGCAAATATGCACACATTCCAGTCCTGTTGATTTCCTAATTGGCAATTTTCTGGATTGCAATATTGAACTGGAGGCACAAGGGCAGATGTATTAATTCAACTGCTCACTTGTACATTTTTCTTCCTCTTCTGACAGAAATATTTCAAGGGAAACAAAACTCCTGCTGTTATGGCTTGCGCAGAAGGGGATGGAAATAACCTTTTGTGTAGGTCATTGTGCTTCCCAAAGACACATGCTTATAGAAGAAACACTTGGCTATGTGTGTTTCAGCTTTTTTTTTTTTGAAAGAAGAATCGGTTAGGGTTTATATATTTTCTCCACAAGAGCTGGAAGTGTAAAAGAGACACTATCTCCAAAGTGATAGTCTAATGTCAAGCTGCCTCTTTTCATCTTCATCAGTGGGGGAAAAACACACACACCTGTAATATACAATCCTCTTGATCTTCACCAAATTCCCAAGAGGTTTAGGGTCAATAGAAAATGGTACATGACATCTGTGCTCTATAGAACATGTATCAAAAGGCTGCCTGAAGTAGAATAGCCTGCTGAGGAGAATGATAATTTAATCAGCAATGTTCGGATGGTCTCCTATATACAGAGTTCAGATTAAAAATCATGTCCAGGGCAGATCAGGCCAAGATATTTTTTTCTTGGATTCGCTTTGAATTTTTTAAATGTACATTGTGAATATTGGGTTTCATTCAGTCATGTGTGATTACACCATGCGTATGTAGAAGAGTCATACCTGTCAACCTTCCCGGATTGGCCGGGATTTCACGGTTTTCGGCACCGATTTGCGCCATTTCCCGCCCTGCGCTGCCGAAACAGTGGGAGAAAGGAGGTACTGCACAGCCCTTCTGCGCAGGTTGCCTTCTACACATGCGTAGAAGGGTTTTACGCTTACATAGAACCCTTCTACGCATGCGTAGAAGGCTACGCCGCTTGCGTAGAAGGATACACATGCGTAGAAGGGGGGTACGCAAGCGTAAAACCCTTCTACGCATGCGTAGAAGGCAACCTGCACAGAACCGTTCTGCGAAGGTCCTGGATTGGCCGGAGCCGCGGTTGACAGGTATGAGAAGAGTCCCATAGGCAGTGGTGTGCTCGCCACAGGGATACAGGGACTCATCCTGGTGCGTCCCAGTGACTGGCACACTCAGAGGCAGGCAGAGGTAATGGGAATGTATGGGATTTCTCCCCCTCTCCAACAGGTGCCTGTCCACCGCCCTCCCAAGGTGCCCAGCACACCCCTGCCCATAGGTCTCAACAGAATGTTATTTTTTCCTGTCAGTTTGCTAATATGAGCGCCACTATATTTAACGAGGCTGCATGGAGAACCATTGAAGGGACAACTCTTCTTTCTCTGACTCATGCTTCATTTGCCCCCATTCATCTTGTACATTCTCATTTCAAACTGGCTAGACCCTATTGAGCAGCACTGTACCATCTAGAACTGAAAAGTTCAGGCCTCCTGATATCTCAAGTGTTTCATTGCTTGCAAAGTAAAACACTTCCAATTTTTTCACATATGCACTCATTAGTTGAAATTATGTTGTGTAATTTACATCTGCAGATAGGATAACATCAGTGGCAAGGAGTGATTTTTGGTAATACAAACTTTCTACTTCTGTAAAGAAAACACAGATTTAATTTTAAAAATGATAAACCCTAATAATAAAGCTCAAAGAGGGCTGTTGCCCAAACAGGGAGGCATTTGTTTAAGACCATGATCATATTGCCATTAAAGTTCAGTCTGGTCAAAGGCAAAAGGCATACAAAAATAGATGTTGTATAGTTTAACTCCTCTTGAGACATCAGTGAACCTTTTCTTCTTAAAGTAATCTGTGATTGCTGTTCAAACACTGTCCTTGATATGTCACATGTTTCTCATTTCTATTCCCCACATAGTCAACTGTCTTCATTTCATGATTGTTTATTGACAGAACCACACATTATAGGCTTTAGCAAGCTCAAAAGTCACAACTGAGCAGATTATTATCATTATTGCATTTTATACCAAGCACAATATATTGATTAATTGCAGTTATGGTGAATAAAAATTATTTTCTGCCACTTCTATCCCATGGATTTTTCAACTCACATGTACCCCTCCCCCTTTCATGGTCTGGAAACCATAGGAGCTGTAAGACAGAAGAAGTCTTTTTTGAAAACAGTCACTGAGTCAGTGGCAGAGGGAGCTTTTTGGTAATTAATGTATTTCTCCTTCTGTTCAGTGGTTACCATGGTTTCTATGCAATGAAAACGATTGCACAGCAGTTGGAAAAGCAATAGGGCACAAGTAGGAAGTGTTTAATGATCCAAAATTGCTTCCTGCCAGTAACATCATCCGCATTTTGCATTGGTGATTTACACAACAGGATTCCAGCCATTGACACCTCTGTCAAACTAAGCAGTAGCATACAAACCAGTTCTTTTTCTTAATCAATGACTTTATTTTAAAGGAAAATAAATACCGGTATATGCTTGTCACAAGAATCTGAAAGGAACAATTTAGATTTTATGGAAAGTTAGTAATGTTATAGACCCTGTTTCAGTCTGATGTTGAAATGGATGGTGTTTTGGAAACATCGGAGCAGATTAACATTATTAATATCAAGAGCCATCTTCTTAGAAATAGTGGTGACAGCTTTTCAATCTATTGTGATTGGTGAGACATAGGTATTGCAATTTATGAAGTGTAATAATAATAATAATAATAATAATAATAATAATAATAATAATAATAATAATAATAATAATAATAATAATAATAATGATGATGATGATGATGATGATGATGATGATGATGATGATGATGATGATGATGTGTCAAAAATTATTCTGGGTTGAAAGGATTTTTGCTGGAGGAACTCCACTCAGGGGACACCTGAATGAGGACTTTCAAGTCCCCAAGATCTTTCCCCATCAAAATGATCCTTATTGATCTACTTGCAATTTCTTGCTTTTGAACTGCTTAGGTTGGCAGGAGCTGGGACAGAGATGGGCGCTCAAACTGTAATGAAATACCCGAGTCTTGAACTGCTGACTTGTCGACCTTCCAGGTAACAAGGCAAACTTTTTAACCACTGAGCCACCACAGCCCCCCTAACTAAAATATATGGTAGGTCCTAGATGAAAAGTCCCATTGGATATCTAAGCCATCTAAAGTAAAAACCTGAAGTACCTCTTCCAATCTTTATAATGTTTTGTTGGAATGATTTAAATAATGCATCACCAATCAGTATATTTCAAAACAAACATTACATGTATACTTTTAGAAAAATCTTCTTTCTTCAGCAAAGCCATTAAATGCTTAGCACAATCATTGTGGCCAGTATTTAGCTCAGGATATACAAACACAGAGCTCGTACTTCAGAAGCTGCTTTAGCAATTTGGAGAAGTTCTGGTAGCATGTGCTCATATATCTGAATGTTATGTGCCACAACCATGTACAGCCCACACCTCATCAGATCACCGTGCCTGATTCCACAGTTGAAGCTTCACATTGTAAATGCTGAAGAAGATGATCGGACTGATGATTTATTTCTGGAAAATGATAACTGAGTTCAGTGTAAATTGCAATTATTTGATAACTTGTTAACATTCATAGAGCTATGGTTTTATTATCATCTTTCAATGTAAGTACAAGACAATAATCTTGGTGCACAGCAATATTCATTAATCTATATTGGAATAAAAGTGTTCAGTATAAAATGGAGGCAAGTCCACTTTGGTTACCTTTTAAGTGCAAAGCACATTAATGGGAAATTAAAGGTTAAATTTCTAGACTATCTCGCTAAACTTCCAATTTTTTAATCTCTTGTCAGGAAGATTACTGACCTTCTATTTGATTCAGTCTGAAAGTTAGAACATTGAACAGTAAAATTTCAGACCTCTTAGTCACACATGAAGCTCTTTATTCAATAAGGAAAGCTTCTGCATGTGTGTGCTTAGCCTAAGAAATGAAGAGCTTTATTAAGCAGCAAGCAAGCCATAACTGGGCTTCTCTCAATGAAGAAATCTGGCTATGGAAATGATGACACTGGCTGAAAATGTAATAAATTTAACTTTGATGGAGACAGCCAAATTATCCATATGGAAATAACTAGTATAGGTTGGTAAAAACCAAGCATCAAGGCATAAAATAACAAGAACTTTCATAAAATATGTAATAAATATTTGCTGTGCCCTATAACCCTATACAGTTTTGGACTCCAGCTCTAGGAATTCCTAGTCAGCATTGCCACATGTTGGGTGGGAGACCAGAAATGTAACTTTGCTAAGCTTTGCCTGAATGATTCAGATGGCATTGTTGTTCTTCTGCAGACCACACATGCATATGAACAATGGATGGACAGTGTACGACAAGTAGATCACATGTAACACATGACACTGTAGCAACCAACTTGCTGAATTCAACTATTCTGAATTTCGCAGGGTGCATAGATCAACCATAGTCTTTTGCAGGGCAAGTTGAAGAATCCATATGTAGAAGATATGCTCTCTCAAGTGGTGAAATCAGTGTAATTGTATAAGCAAGTTAGAAGAAGTGTCGGTGGGAGGATCTCTGCAATGTAAACATATTCCTTTGCATACATGAGGCCAAACTCAGACATAATAAACTAAATCTGACTAATATGAAGAAAAGAAGATTTTCTCAATAATTTAATTTGGTTCAAAGACTAACATTTTATTTTGTCTGAGCTTTCAATCTAACTCTGAGGACATAAGAATTAACAACTACTTTCTAGTTAGCTAAAACGTATCAAGGAAATATTTGTGCTTTAGTGTTACCATTTGTGTAGATTAGAGAAATGCAAGTCAATCATCACAGATTCAAGTTCTCTTTTGTTTTCATTTTTCTGACTTTGATTTCGCATAGAATATGTTGCTTTTGTCCAGTTGTTTTGTCATCCTTTCTTGTATTTGGGTATTATATGTTTCTCAGAGAAAGAGAGAGAATGTGTAATGGTATTTTCTAGGAATGTCTCCTCCAAGGATCCACAACCTATGGCCACCGCCTCTGCCTCCTCTGCCTCCTTTGCCTCCTCCTCCTCCTCCACCTCCTCCTCCGCCGTCTCCGCCGCCTCCACCGCCTCCACCGCTTTAGTGTCTTGCACGGAAGACAAAGAAGGAGTCGCAGGAAGGACTAACACAGGTTTATTCATTGATGGTCAGCATGAACATGTGGCAATGGCGGAGGTACATCTCATTATATACAGTAGCACAATACATTTGAATCTTGCTGCACGGTAGCTCATTGGCCGCTACCGGCGTGACATCGCCCAGGTCACGCCTCTCTTCTGTAGTTCTTCTTCTGTAGTTCTTCTTCTGTAGTTCTTGATCATGCGGGGAAGTTCCCGCGGCTGTTCGTGATTTGGGGAATGTGAACCATGTGAGGTTGAACGCTCGCAGCTGCCCTCTATGGGCGGCTTGCTCGCGTTCCTTAACAGCTGAGATACATTGTGATTGTGGACTGGTTACATTCATATATTTAAAGTAACATTGTACATGCATACATAACATCCCTCCCCCCTAGGATGGGACGAAGTCCCTCAACCATTGTGGCTTGCCGCATGTGCGCCTTGGGCGTGCGGCCGCTTGACTTAACACAGGGGAGCCGGCGGCTCCTGGTTCCGCGGAGTCCTGTCCTGCAATTGAAAGGGGGGACTCATTAGTGGCTCGGTATGGCGTCTGTGGTAACCTTGCATTGGGGGACGGGAATGGAATGAATAGTTGGGAAGTGAATCCCTGCCTACCGTTTGAGAGGCTTGGGGACCCCCCCCAGTACGAATCTCGGGACCGACGAAGAGGCCCTCGTGGCCTCGCCACCCCCCGCTGCCTGTCCGGGAGTTCTAGAGACTGTGGTGGCCGGACTCGCCCCTGTTGCCTGTCTTGGGGGTGTTGGTCTCCGGGGAGCTGTAGCTATGGTATACTCTAAAACAAAAGGGCTAGGGGGACTGGAAGTACCAGGGGCTGAACTGAAACCCCTCTTCTCGCTAGGACGGGCGGGGGACCACTCCGCTCCACCCCCCTGGTACTGCAACTCAAAATCATTGTCAAACTGATCCCTCTCTTTCAAAGTATCCTCCTCTGTGTCTCCCCCTTGGGTAATGCGGGTGGGGGAGAACCCTAACGCTGATTCCCCCTCATCGGTGACTCGCCTTCTGAGTTGGTCGGCGTGCCTTCTCCAGAGTAGACCTGAACTAGTCTCGACCCTGTAGGATACCGGCCCCGTTTGCTCAACAATTGTCCCTGGTACCCACGCTGGCCCCGAGGCCGCGTAGTTCCTGCAGTGAACCGGGTCCCCTACCGAAAAACTTTTAGAGCTCTCTCCCCCTATGCTTATATTTCTCCCTTCATCCTCCACCCTGGACGGATCCATCCGGTCAAAAAGTGTTACCGGACGCCTCCTCATGAGGAGTTCGGCTGGGGAAAAACCTGATGCTAAGGGGGTTGTCCTGTAGCAGATGAGGAACTGGCACAGATGCAGGTTCAACTCACCGGGACCCATGCACCGCAGTGCGTCTTTCGTAGTACGCACTTGGCGCTCTACCTGACCGTTTGTGGCGGGGTGAAACGGGGCAGCGGTAATGTGCCTGATGGCGTTTCTCTCCATAAAAGTCTTGAACTCTGCCGACGTGAAGGTACTCGCGTTATCGCTAACAAGGACGTCTGGCAGGCCGAAGCAGGCAAAAAGCTTGCACAACTGTTTAATGGTTGCGGCAGAGGAAGTGCTGTTCATGGGGATTACCTCCAACCACTTGGAGTAGGAGTTGACTACCAGTAGGAACATGGACCCACGAAAGGGGCCAGCGAAGTCGACATGAATCCGGGACCATGGCCCGCGGGCCGTATCCCATTCCCTATGGGGTAACCGGGACTCCTCGGGCCGAGAGCTCTGGCAGCTCTCACACGTGCCCACTAAGCGTTCTATGTCCCCATCTATCTGGGGCCACCAAAAGAAACTCCTGGCCAGAGCCTTGGAGCGCACGATCCCGGGGTGGCTGGTATGCAGTAGCCTCAGCACCTTGGCCCTCAGCTTCTCTGGGATAACTACCCGCTGGCCCCAGAGTAAGCAGCCCCTTTCCAGGGAAAGCTCTACTCTGCGCCTGAAAAATGGCTTGAACTGTTCCTCGGGGGGAGAAGTGGGCCACCCTTTCCTAACCCAGGAACTAACTTGGGCCAGCATCTTGTCGGCCGCCGTGGCCTTGGCGAGGTCGGCCGGGACAATTGGGGGTGAGTCGAGAGACTCAATCAGCAGGACTTGGTGTTCCTGCTCCACCTCGCATGCAGGGTCCCCTACACTAGGGAGGGGGGATCGGGACAGGGCGTCCGCATGGGAGATCTCCTTCCCTGGGCGATAGACCAGCTCATACTGGTAGGCGTTGAGGAAAATGGCCCAACGCAGCATCCTGGGGGATAATATTTGCGGGGTGGGTTTGCCGGTAGTGAAGATCCCCAAAAGCGGCTTGTGATCCGTCACCACCGTAAACTCGCGGCCGTATAGGAAATCGTGGAACTTCTTTGTTCCTGCGATTATGGCTAGGGCCTCCCTATCTGTTTGCGCGTAATTGCGCTCTGCCTTCGAGAGGGACCTTGAGTAGTACGCTACCGGGGCTTCCCTCCCGCTTTCCAACACGTGGCACAGGACCGCCCCCACCCCCACCGGGGACGCATCACAGACTAATACCACTGGCTTTTTCGGATCGAAGTGGGTCAGGACAGCATCCGAAGATAGGAGTGACTTGAGCTCCTTGAATGCCCTCTCCTGCTTGTCCCCCCACCGCCAAACCGCATCCTTCTTAAGTAATGTGTGCAGTGGCTCCGCGACTGATGCCTTTCGAGGCAGGAAGGAGTGATAGAAATTTAGGAGCCCTAGAAATGACTGCAGCTCCGGTTTCGCGGTGGGGCGAGGGGCGTCCCTCACGGCCGCAACCTTGGACTCGGAGGGTTTGATTCCGTCCGGGGTTACCTTAAACCCTAGAAACTCTACCTCCCTCGCGAAGAATACGCACTTGTCCCTCCTCAATCGAAGTCCTGCCCTCTCGAACACTGAGAGAACCCCATCTAGCCTCTTGGCTAACTCTAATTCGCTCCCCGCTGTTATCAACACGTCGTCGAAGTATGGGAGGACGCCTGGAAGCCCCTTTAAAAGGCGTTCCACGAGGGACTGGAAAATTCCGGGGGCCGAATTCACGCCAAACTGAAGGCGCGTTACCTTAAACGCCCCCTTGTGCGTTACGATTGTTTGCGCGGCGGCAGCAGCCGGGGTTACAGAGAGCTGCTGGTACGCCTGGGCCAGATCTAGCTTGGCGAAACACCTCCCCCCATGTAGCGTGGCCAGCAAATGGCTGACCACGGGCACCGGGTATGCATTTGGCTGAATGGCCTTATTTATCGTACATTTATAGTCCGCACAAATCCTGGCCTCCCCATTTGACTTGAGGGCTGTAACAATCGGCGTTTCCCACTCCGCCGAGTCAACTGGAACCAAAATCCCCTGCCCCACCAATTTGTCCAGTTCCGCCTCAATCTTGTCCTTGAGGGCGAAGGGCACTCTCCTTGGCTTGAGGCGGATGGGCCGGATTTCTGGGTCCAGCTCAAAGGAAACTGGGGGCTCCTTGTATTTCCCGAGCCCCTTCTTGAAAATGTCCGGGTGTGCGTCGCACACGTCCCGCATTGGGTCAGTCTCGATGGCGTTAATGCCGGACAGTTCGATCCCCAGGGGAGCAAACCACTGCGTTCTCAAAAGGCAGCACCTCCCCCCCTTGAGGACTACTAGGGGCAGTTTCTCGGAGTAGTTCTTGAACTTCACCTTGAAGTTCCCCACCCCCAACACCGGGATCCCATTTCCCTGCATGTCCCGTAGATTGGATCTCATGGCCCGCAGTTTGGGCCGCTTCTCTGGGGGAATGCGCATAAACTCTTTTTGGGACAGGATGGAGTAAGATGACCCCGAGTCTATCTCCATCCTCACTGGGACCCCCTGCAACAGTACCTCTACGAAGAACCGCCGGTGCTCCAGGCCCATGCGGTTCACGCCTTCCTCGCTGTAGCTGGCTGAGACCTTCCTGGTGCCGGTCGCCTTTCGTTGTTGCGTCTGGTGATGGCTGGAACTGCCCTTGTCCTCGACTCGCCCGCACCTGCATACTCGGGCGATGTGTCCTTTTCGGCCGCAGTTGTGACACTCGGCCTTTTGAAACGGGCACCTCGTGCGGTCGTGGGCCGCCCCACAACCGTCGCAGTGGCGGTCCTGCCGCTCATGGGTCTGCCGCTTCTCACCTCGCTTCTTGATCCTCTGGACGTCATCGCTGGAGTAGGGGTCCCCTGTCATGGACGACTCCTCGGACGACGTCGGTGTGCCGGCGGGCGGCTTGGGGGCCCGACAGGCCGTCTTCGCTGATGTCCGCCGGGCCGCCTGTACTGGAGACTTGGCCCTCTCGGCCGTGGCCCCTCGGGACTTGAACAGTCTGACCCCGCTCCTGGCCTCCTCGGCTGCTTGGGCCTCCCGCAGTACCTCGTTGAATGTGAGGCGGTGGTCGCGGGTCATCAGCCTCCTCTGAAGCTCCTCGTCCCTCAAACCACACAGCATGCGGTCACGGAGGGCCTGGTCGAGGTCGTCCCATTGGCAATGCACCGCTGCAAGCCTGAGGGCCGCCGCATAGGCGGACACGGATTCGCCCGGTCGCTGGTCTCGCCTGTGAAACGCGACCCGGGCTGGGAAAATCGAGACGGGCGGCTGGAAATGCTCACGCAGTCTCTCCAGGATACGGTCGATGGGCACCTCGTCCACCTTCCGGGGGGCCACCAGGGTCATCAGGATCCGCAGTGTGGCCGGCCCCACCTGAGCCAGGAAGTGGGAGCGCATCTTCGCATCGTCGTCGACGCCTGCAGCTTCCATGGCATGCCGAAACTGGCACTTGTAGAGCTCCCATTGTTCAGGCTCGCTGACATCGAACTGGTACGGCTTGACCTTGGGATGCGCCATCGATCCCACCTTCGTCGCCAATTTAGTGTCTTGCACGGAAGTCAAAGAAGGAGTCGCAGGAAGGACTAACACAGGTTTATTCATTGATGGTCAGCATGAACATGTGGCAATGGCGGAGGTACATCTCATTATATACAGTCGCACAATACATTTGAATCTTGCTGCACGGTAGCTCATTGGCCGCTACCGGCGTGACATCGCCCAGGTCACGCCTCTCTTCTGTAGTTCTTCTTCTGTAGTTCTTCTTCTGTAGTTCTTGATCATGCGGGGAAGTTCCCGCGGCTGTTCGTGATTTGGGGAATGTGAACCATGTGAGGTTGAACGCTCGCAGCTGCCCTCTATGGGCGGCTTGCTCGCGTTCCTTAACAGCTGAGATACATTGTGATTGTGGACTGGTTACATTCATATATTTAAAGTAACATTGTACATGCATACATAACAACCGCCTCCACCACCTCCGTCGCCTCTGCCATCTCCGCAGCCTCTGCCACCTCTGCCGCCTCTGCTTCAAACCTAGTCCCCTCTGCTTGGCTTGCTGTGTCCCTAATGGTGCTCTTTAGCAGGGCAGCTGTTGTAAGCCTTTAGTGCCATTAGGGACATGCCAAGGCAGTGGTGGTGGCAGCGAAGGCAGAAGCAGGTCATGGACATGTTTCTGGCAACTGCGGGTTGTTTCCCTAACCCATGCGACACAGCTCCTCCAGGCTGGTAAACAGGGGAGTGGTGGTGGGGGGAGTGGACTGGGGGTGCTTTGGGGGGGCTTGGGGTGATTGCTGCCACCACCTTTGGAAGTGGCAGTGGGGGGACCACCAGTCCAGCCCCTCAACAGTCTGATGGAGCATGACCCAGCCCCCAGTTTAAAAAGGTTGAGGACCCCTGCTCTACTCATTTTTCATGTCCATCATGTATAAATAAAATGTGAACTACCTACTTTAAGGGGGAAGGGACTACAATGTATTTTGGAGGGATTTTTTCTTTTGGTTATTCATTCTTATTAGCAGACTATGAAAAACAACAACAGCACAGAGAAAGTGTGAAAAACAACAACAACACAGAGAAAGTATGAAAATCAGCTCAGTCTCATCAGTTCCCATCCTTTGGTGTTTTACATACAAAGTAGCACTTTCTATAACATCACTATAGAAACATTTAAAGTAGAAAAATATTTTACTTACAGCACTATCTGTAGTTACAATTAAGAGAAAAGGGGGAAAATTGAACCTCCAACATATGCAAGACCTGAGGAAAGAAAAAAGAACTATCAACAAAACAATGGAAGCAAGAAAAAAATAGGTAGAGGGAGTGGGAGCTTGCCACAAATATCAAATATCTCTGGCACAAGGAGGAGAGCCTTCTCTGTGTCCGCACCGGCCCTTTGGAACCTCCTGCCTGTGGAACTGCGTCTCCAGAAGGAGTTGTTGCCCTTTAGAAAAGAACTAAAAACCTGGCTGGCGGGCCAAGTTTGGGGTGCAGGTGGAGGGGTGGCTTCCGTTGGGTGGTTAATATAGGGGAGGATGCCTGCCCCACGGTTTCTTCAGTTCCTGCACCCCTCTCTTTTTAGGGGTGGGTTCTTATTGCTGGTTTTTATCTGTTTTATTTGTTTTTATCTGTTTTTACCCACTGTTGTGAACCGCCCGGAATCGGCTTTGGCTGAGTGGGCGGTATAAAAATTTAACAATAAATAAATAAATATAAATAAATAAATCAGAGGTTGGGAAAACGCTTTATCAATCAAATTAATGACAAAGGTTTCACAGCCTTCTTCTTCTGCTGCTTCCGCTTCCACTTCAACATCTAAGCCAGACATGAAACTGCCAAAATGAAGACACCTGTTGGTGAGTTCATTCTGTAATATATATAAAAAGGTTGAGAACTCCTGTTGTAGTATATCTGAGAGAGTGCATTCAGACATTTTTTAATGACCTCTGGTGTTGGAGTGGTCATTATAACTCCTGAGGTAATTACTTCCAATGTTGTGCTGCTCTAATAATTAGGTAGTTTTGTTAAAAAATATTCAGCTGAAATCTATTTTTGTAACTTAAGCCCATTATTATACTAAATTTTTAAAAAGGGTATAATTAAAGAAAATACGTTTTGGGAAATATGGAGACCTTTTGTAGAATATACTTTGGTGACATCTAAAGGTAGCAGTTGTATGAGGTACCACTGTGTATGTGTATAAACTCATATGATCTGGTGCTGGCCACCTTTAGATTTCACTAAAGTATATTCCACAAAAGGTCTCTATATTTCCCAAAACTTATTTTCTTTAATTATACCCTTTTTAAAAATTCAGTTCCCATGTAAGTTTGTCATTTAATGCAATTTCCCACATTTCTTTATACCATCCCTCCATTTTTAAAAAAGAATCATTTTTCCAATGTCTTGCAATACATTGTCTTGCTATTGTTAACATTATGGATAACAAATCCTTTTTGTTTGCCTCCATAGCCATATTATCTACATCTGTCAGTAAAGGCGGTACCTAACTCCAACTTTAAATCAAAACTCAGTATTTCCAATATCTCCTTCTCTATTTTTGCCCAGAAATCTATAGTCACTTTACAACTCCACCACATGTGTTTGTACATCCCCAGTATGTCCTTACCTCCATGACATTTTATAGTTATGCTCCTTTACCATAACAGACAAACTTTGCATGATCCTTCTCCTCCATTTATTTTTCCAATTTCCCATAATTTTTATACCATAATCAACCAGATTACAAGGCATAATATAGTAGACCAATAATCATGGAAGACAAGTAGTGTGAGAGGATCAACAAACAAAGCAATCAATGCCCCAACATTTGATTTGGATGTATCATGTCAAAATCTCACATCAGAATATTAAATACATGTTTTTTTAAATAAAAAATACTCTTTTTTCACATTAAAACCCCACCAGGCAAAAAGTAGATTCACGCCAGCTTCTTCTCCCACTTTGGCTAACCATTGCTACAGGTTCTTAATAATAAACTTGCATCCTAGGCTATGAGATCAAATAAATAATACAAACAAAGATTCTTCCTCCTCCTATACCTTCTCTTTTGCTTTCTCTCAGTTTGCATGAAACTACATAATTGGACACCCTTATGCCCAACAAGCACTGCCATGTCCAGCCTGAAGAAAAGTCCCACAGAACTTTAAAACTTGCCTGCTTTTGATATTTTAGATATTTTTCAATGTATTGACTGCCCACAGCTCTGGCCAATGGAACGAGACAGTCTAAACAGTGTAATTTCTAGCTGGGATACAGATCTGCTGATATGAAAGAAACTGACCACACTGATCAGCTTCATCGGAAGGAGCTGTCATGGTGAGGATGGTGAGGGCGATTATTTAATGTCCTACCTTAATGTGGTGAAAATACAGCATGTGTCATTTCTTGTTCTATGTAGTGGGCTCAAAGGTCAAGTGATCTAACCTTGATGTGCAGTGTAATTACAGTTGTACCGTGTACTTTCTAAAATGGGCCTGAGTGTTGTGCCCATAAATATTGATTATATTATTGCAGCTAGAGGTTTTATTTTAGGGTACTTTAGGTGCGGTGTGTATTATAGCTTCCTTTGAAACTTCTATTTATGAAAGGTGGTGTCAATCTTCGGTATTTTTCAAATTAAAGCAAATCCTTCCCTTGCCATCAACTCTATTAACTGATCTTTATGAGTGTCTCTCTGGAATTGCATTGCTTTTACAGTTCTGATTTAAAAGATTAATCTGAGAAGCATATTAAAGGTCAATAAGAAAGTCTGATAGAGTTGGCTGTACCAGTTATATCACTTATTCTATCAGGTACTTTTGATGCTTCACTGGGACATTCCAGCACGAATTCTGAAGAGAAGAGTGTTATTTTTCCCATAGTATCCCTATGCATGTCTTCCTGGAATGAATATCCTGCTAATTTTATTGGTTCTTGGGTTACTATCCTATACAAAGATTAGTTGGTAAAGTACATGACTGCAAGAGTACATGATAGGCATGCCATTAGCTGTCATATGTAGCAAGATACATGTTTGATTTGGGTTTCAAAACTGAGCAGGAGGGTGGGAATGTGAAAGCAAGGGGACATACATTACTGTGCAAAAGTCTTAGGCCATCATTAGATTTGTTGTCTCAGAAATGAAATAGTTATTTTTCAGTCCCTTCATTAGAATACAACTGAAAAATATAGGAAAAATATAGGAAATGTATATGCAGTATTCAAAAACAAAACAAAAGAACCAGAAGAAAACAGCTTCCAAAAGCTAAAGTGACAATAATTAGTAGGAACTTCCTTGACTCTAAGCAGGAATGTGCTGGGCATCGTGGGAGGGCACCGGACAGGGGCAAGGGGTGGCGACCAAGGGACAGGGAAGAAGGCTGCTCCTGGGAACCACTTGGTCGCCGCCCCTCATTTGCTCTGCCTGGTGTACAGCACTTTAGAATAAACCATTGCTCCAAGCTGAAGCAGGGTGCTTGGAGCAATGGCTTAATCTAAAGTGCAGTGCGCTGGGCACATAAAATAATAAAATTATTATTTGTGCCCCAGGGTATCAGAGGCGAGGGTGCACTGGGATGAATCCCCCTGTCCCAGTGGCCCAGCCCATGCCTGGGTCTAAGTACATATTGAACTCTTTTGGGGAGACTGTCCTGAAATTTTCTGAAGTCATCTTCTGATACTAGGCTTCTTTCAGCACTTCCCAGAGTTCTTTAGGTTTAGGTTTTCTTTTATTTATTTCTCTGTCAAGATCCCATACTATCCCTATAATATTCAGGTCTGGACTCTGAGGAGGTCAGTCCATGACTGCCAGGGTTTTATCAGCTATTTTTCTCACTGAAATATGATTTCATAAGCAGTGTGCTTGGGATCGTTATTATGCTAGAGGAAAACACAATTCAGTCAGGCACTTTCCAGAAGGAATGGCATGATGAACCTGTCTGTACTTTTTAGTATCTATGATTCCATCAATATGGACAATATTGTCAACACCACCAACAGGAATGCAGACCCAAACCAGGACAGACCCTCTACCATATTTCACTGAAGGTTGCATACACTCATTCATCCATCTCTCTCTCCAACTCTTCTTTCGGCTCACAAGTTGTCAATGATTGGATCAAAAAATTTCAAACTTGGATTCACCACTCCATAATACTCTTTATGCTGATCCTCATTCTAATCTTTGTGAGCTTTATCATATCTTAGTCTTTTCACCGTGTTCCCCTTCCAGAAAAAGTGGTTACTTGGCTGCTACCCTTCTGCAAAGACCATTTCTGATCAAACTTATTCAGACTGTCAAAATGTCAACTTAGCATCCTGATAATAATAATTTCGTGTCAGAAATTATTCTGGGTTGAAAGGATTTTTTGCTGGAGAAACTCCACTCAGGGGATGCCTGAATGAGGCTCCTTTCATGTCCCCAAGATCTTTTCCCATTGAAATTGTCCCTATTGATCTACTTGCAAGATTCTTCCTATTTCTTTATAACAATTAGAGCAGGAATTCTCATCCCGAAGCACCATTTCATGTGCCCCCCCTCCACTGCCTTCACCACACCAGGAAGTGCCATGTGGTGGAGGAAGGGCAAAATGGCCATCTGGCCCCCGAAGCTGTCTGCGGGAGCATGGCCCAGCCCCTAGCTTTAAAAGGTTGAGAACTCCTGATCTAGAGTAACACATCTTTAGTATCCAGTTTGTTTGTTGATTTTTCTTTGAGTGTGGATGCAAAATTATGCTACACATTTCTGTATTTTCTGTATTCTAATTAAGAGACTGCGAAATAATTATTTATGGTCATTGCTAAAATAACAAATATAATTGTGGCCTAAGACCGTTGCACAGTACTGTATATCTGATTGTAAATATTAGATCATTTTTACTGATGTTTAGACAGTTAGAAGTCTTTGACCATTTCCCCACCTCATATGGCTGATTTTCCTGCCGAAGTCCATATCATTGTATAGAACGCAGAGATTACTCTGGGCTTGACATGGTTCCATGTAGATACATGTGCTGTTGACAGAATCATAAGATAATGGAGGTAAAAGGGTTGTGTAAAACAAGTGAGTGCAACCTCCTGCTCAGTTCAGGAATCCATGTTGTGGGTTTTTGACGTTGGCAGATTGATACGCAGCAGCCAGCAGTTACAAAGCTAAACACATCTTTATTGGGTAGTATGCAATCTGAACATGTGGTAATGGTGGAGGTACAGCTCCTTTTATACAGCAACAACATATTTGAATATGGATGCACGGTAGCCCATTGGCCACCGCCTGCGTGATGTCATTCTGAGTCACGCCCTTCTTCACCAGATGTAGCCATGGCGGGAATGTTCCCGCAGCTGACAGTAATTGGGGAATTTGTACCATGTGAGCTGAACGCTCGCAGCTGCCCTCTATGGGTAGCTAGCTCACATTCTATTACAGCTGAGAAACATTGTGTTCATTGCAAGGTTACATTCTTACATCAAAGTGGTTACATTCATTCTTAAAGATATAGTGTTTCCATACACAACAGGGTGGGATGTGGCCCATGGCACCATTTCATGTGCCCCCCCCCACCGCCTCCACTACACCAGGAAGTGCCATGTGGTGGCGGAAGGGCAAAATGGCCATCCGGCCCCGAAGCTGTCTGAGGGAGCATAACCTGGGCCCCAGCTTTAAAAGGCTGAGAATTCCTGTTGTAGTATATCTGAGAAAGTGCATTCAGACTTTTTCTTGTTGACCTCCAGTGTTGGAGTGCTCATTATATCTCCTGAGGTAATTACTTCCAATATTGTACTTCTCTAATAATTAGGTAGCTTTTTTAAAATATTCAGCTGAAATCTATTTTTGTAACTTAAGCCCATTATTATATGTCCACTACTCTGGAATGATTCAGAACAAATCCTGCCCTTATTCTGTATGATAGATTTTCAAATATTTAAAGCTATTGTATTTCCCTTCAGCCTTTCCCTCCCTCAAGACTAAACATGCCCCAGTTCTTTTTATCGTTTGTCATACGGCTTGGTTTCCAATCCCTTGATAGTTAGCCTTCTCTGAACTTGTTCAAGTTGGTCTGCATCATTTTAAAAGTGTGGTGTCCTGAATGCAACACAGTACATGGCCTAACTGATGCTGAATAGAGGAAAACTAATGCTTCATTAGCACTTCAGATTTAAAAACTATACAGTCAACCATCACATAACAATGCATTCAGATAATATCATTTTCGCTTAACAACGCGTCGTTATGCACCACGTTTTTAGTGTCGTTGTCCGGACAACAACACTAAAAATAACCGGACAATGATGCTAAAAACGTCATTATGCAGGAAACTCCATGAAACCTGCATAACAACAAAATCGCTTAGCAACGCTACTTGGGGGACCAAGTAACGTCGTTATGCGAGGGTCTACTGCACTTCTAATAATGCAGCCTAAAATAGAAGTTTCCCTTTTTTGGATTTGCATTGTACTCTCAGGCCATATTCAGCTTGTAAGTTACAACAATTCCAAGATTCTTCTAGTATATAGTGTTGCTAAGCCAAGTGTTCCCCATTTTGTGATGGTGCATTTGTTTTCTTTTTCCTAGGCATGGATTTTTCCTGGATTAATGTGGGAAAATGGACGGAATCAGGCATATTGCTGCATTTTTTTCAACAGCTATGGAGTGGAGCAAGGAACAGCTATTCACCTCTAGAATGGTTTGAAGAGGAGGAGGGTGACAAATGAACCCCATCACCTAAAGCCTAAGATCTGCCCTGGACATGTTAATTGCCAATGTGCTTGGGAGGATGTTGACTGAAATCTCTTAGCAATATAATCCTTTAAGAAGCTGGGCCACTCTTTGTACAGATCTGTAGGGTGAAGAGAGGGTAAAGAAAAAGACTCATATAACTGTTTAGATATTCTTTGTGAAATGTCTTTGTTTTATCACTTGAAATGATTTACTTTTCTTTCTTTCTTTCTTTCTTTCTTCACAATTAGATCATTTTTGACCAGAAGTTGGCTACTTCAATAGTGTTGTTGGGGCCAATTAAGTATTCTGTTGTAGACATAAATATTGCATTGATTGAATTTCTCCACATTCTTTGATCTTCTTATTTTGCTTTGAAGAGTGTTAAATGATTTTCATATGGTCTAGTTAGCTAATCCTCGCAAACCAGAAGTGTTGCATGATGGAATATTTGTTTGACTGTAGAGGGCTAATTGTTATGTGGTGGGTTTGTGTTGAAGAGTTATGGGATTAGGTGTGGTCATCTAGTTCAGTGATGGTGAACCTTGGCACTCCAGGTGTTCTTGGACCTCAATTCCCAGAAGTCCAAGTCTCTGTGTACGCACAGTAAACCCATTTGTGTGGATTCACAGGGACTTGGGCTTCTGGGAATTAGTCCAAGAACACCTGGAGTGCCAAGGTTCACCATCACAGCTCTAGTACATAGCAGTTTGCATTGCCTGATGAGCATTTTCCCATTTTAACTGAGATCTAGGTACAAACAGATAATATCATTGACCTGGAGATTAGGTTGATAAGAATGTCTCTGAAAGGTCAGGATGGTCCTGATCTGTATGCCCTTCATTTGCATACAGATTGAGTCAAAGGTGGTTCCCTTCTTCCTTAGATGCATACAGTATAACCGTTCTTTCTCTCAGAACACTGTCTTGGCAGCTTCCACATATACACATGATTTGAAAACAATAATGCCAGAATATAAGGGAAGGAAGGAGGGTGGAGACAGAAAGTGATCCCATAACATTTCAGAAGAAAGGTTAAAACTCAATCGATTCTCATCTTTCCACCTCTTGCATACTGCTTTTGGTAGAAGACTATAGTTGATGGTTCCCTGGGAATATAACCTGTGTGGCAAAGAGCAACCTATAGCCATCTTTACATCAAGGAAGTCTGAGAGAGAAACTTTCAGTGATAGGTGCAACTGGGTTTATATGGTTGTGTTTATAGATGTGAATGCATGTTCATGTTAGTAACATTAAGCTGTCACCAGAGGAAGTAATTTCTTGTATTTCTACACTGTATAGTTGTTTTGAAATTCCAGCAGACTTCTACCAAATGTATTTGCTTTTTAAAGCTGAGAGTTTTTAATTTTCTAAAGCTTGCTCTTGCTCATTTGCCTCAACTCCAAACCACCTTTTTTGGTACTCAGTTCCACTTCACTAGATGACTGTTCCCTGTGTAACACAACTCAGAAACTTGGCGCATGTTTTTTGTGTGGTGGAAAGAGGTCCCTCCCCTCCACCACGCATTGCTTTTCCCCCAACTGCCACACAGTCTTCATTGGTTAATTGGTAGTCCATGGCAGCAGGAAGGGCAACAATGAAGAGAATTATTCTGCATGTACAAAGGTGAAATAAAATCATTAGAACATGATAAGAGAGCAAGAATTTTGTCACTTATTTGTAAAACCACTTGTCTGTCTGTCTGTCTGTCTGTTTGTTTAGGGGAATTTTGTATCTACTTTCATCTGTGCAAGATTTTGGATGTTTATTTGTGAGCCTTTAAAGCAATAGAAGAGATCAGACGTAAATGTTTTTGTCATTAGCGTGGGATTTTTATACACATTAAGTGCCTTTAGTGAAATTGAGATATATCTTTCAAACTGCTGAGTGCTTTGCGTTTGGAAAAAGCTGTTGAGTATGATCCTTTCCCCTACATTTTACAGTCTTGACAATATTGGTAATGTAGATTCTCAATACTACCACTGACATTTTAATGGGGCCAGTAACAGGACGGCCATTGGAAGAAGTATACAGGGGCTGAATTTCACATCTGTAATGATATGGTAATGTGAGCCATTACAATGTCGGTGGTAGTTTATTGACATTACACTTGATTATTATGAGGGTATTACAATACTCTCACAAGCACAATAATTTTGTTTCTGGAAATAAAGAAGAACATCATCCAGCAGAGTGGCAACAGTCTTGCATTTTCAAGTATCACCTCAAGACAATTAAGACCACCACAGACAAAGAAATCACCAGCATTTCATACAATGAATCATTTTGTAATGGGTCTTTCTGGAATATAGAGAACATCATAAACAGCTAGAGTAAATGCTGACAAAATTTTATTGTTGTCCAGCATTATTATCTTTTTAATGCTATTCCAGAATATGGCTTCCAATACTATACCAAACATTTCCATTCATTTCAGCAAAGAAAAATAGCCTGATCAACACAAATAATTTGGCCATCAATAATGGCAGATGGCAAACAACGATCATGAGATGGAATTCTGCCTATAGAGTCCTTGTTTAGAGTCCACTGCTTAGCTTAACTTTTCTTTTGTTTCATGTTTTTCTTTCTTTTGTTTCTTGTCTGATATGCTTAGCTAAAATAAATGTCATCTGGACTTTTGAGAAAATCCTATGGCATCATGCATGTTTCAATATGGCATGACCAAAACCAAAAAAATTGGCTTGGTTAGCATAAATTATGAGAATGAATCCACAAATCATTTTAACTTTTTTGGAGGCAACTTTAATCATTCATTAAAAATCAACTTAAAGCTGTTCATAAAAGGACACCCACTAGGGTAGATCATGGTCTCAACAAGGGAATACCTCACCTTAAAATTCTAAGAATATGCGTTCCCCAGTTTGGACTGTGCAGTATGAAAGTTTCAGCATGAGAAGCATATAACTGGCAAGCATATACCTGTGACTGGAAAGGAGTAGATAAAAGGGGAGAAAAAAGAACAATAGTAGTCCTGATGACAATGCTGTCAAGAAGGTAAACTGAGTGAAGGAGAATGGAGTCATTCAGAGGGTCCTGACTACATTGGAAATATTGGGGAATTTTGGTTATTTCTTTTAGTTAGCAGAGTAGGAGGTAGGAAAAAACCCAAACAGTGCCATATTTGGAAGTTAGTATATGAGACAAATTCCAATACAATTATATTGTAGAAAAAAACAAAGGAAACACATGGAAAACATAAAGATTGGCTTAGTCTAAGCCACTGTCTGCCTCTTCCGTCTGTCCCCCCCCCCCATAACTAGCACTTTGTGTGATAAAAGTACTCTAGAAATATTTTAATTAGAAAAGGTATCTTTACTCACAGTTACACTCTATAGTTACAACTAGAAGGTTTTTTTTTTAAACAGAAAATGGAGTATCTAGCCCATGGAGAGAACTGTTGCTTATTGTTTGGTAGGAAGAAAAATAAACTACCAACAAAATAATGAAAGCAAGAAAAGAAACAAGAAGAGATACTGGTGAAGGACAATCACATTAGGTTGTAAAGTGCAAGAGTGGTATTATCCCAATAGGAAGCTGGAACCAACACTGCTAAGAGCCAACAACTGCTGTATAATGCTCAAATTATGTTTTATTTGTTTTTCAGAAACAGAGGAGTGGCTCAGGAAATGTAGTGTTTGTTTTTATTGTGTTCATAAATCATCATTGAAACAAGTTTGATTTTCTTTGCAATGATTAAACATCTGTTAGGAGTCACAATTATTTTGTTTTAATATATGATGTGATAACCACTCTCCAAAAGCTTATCCTAATCCATTTAATTAAAGAGTTCAATTTCAAGACTATTCATTTTGTCTTCTTGAACTGCAATGTAGCCACACAATGCTTAACAGATAGTGGAAAAGTCTATAGGTTAGAGTCAGACAGGTAGGTTTCAGCAAGAATCTCTGCTGAATTTTTGGCCCTCCAGGTGTTATGTACGAAAATTCCCACAGTTTGCTACCATTGGTCATGCTGAGTTGGTCTGATGCGACTTGTAAAACATATGATTGGTGAAAACATCTTAGTTAGAGCCTGTCCATTATCTTTCCTTTCCCCAGCTTTTCCTTACCTGCCCCTTCTTTTTTACATATTTCAATAATGTAGCTCTGTTAGTCTTTTCAGCATGTACAACATTATCAAAAACACCCTAAAAACTAACATTTATTTCAGTGTGAAGAAGTGTATTACAAGTGGATTAGCATAGGATACCCGGCATTGCCGGGCTGTTATAAACTATGTTTAGATCTTTTGCGGGGTTTTTTTGAGTAAAAAATAAATAGAGGATGCTACAAATGGTTATTATTATTATTTTTTAACATTTTTTTATTCTGTAAACTTTTGATTTATTCTTATTATTTTGAGTTGTTTTTACTCTTGTGGCCTCTTGGTGGGGGTGTTAGCAAGAGGGCTGCTTTGAATATTTTTGACTTGTTTTTAATCTTCTGGCCTGCAGGTGGGGCTGTTAGTAATAGTGTTGGAACCTTTTTTTGTTTCACTTGTTTTTTCTCTCCTTGCCTCTAGGTGGGGCTTCTTCCAGTAAGTAATCTTTGTTTCTTCATTTCTGTTCCAGTCTCATGGAGGGAGGACATGCTGGTGAGTTCTCTGGTTTTCTTTCTTCTGGGTTTTTTCTTTGTTTTGTTTTTGTGGTGGTGGGCTTGGAGGTGTTTCTGTTTGTTCTTTTGTGGTTTGGCTGGGTTTGAGATTTGTTTAATTGGTTTGTTTATTTCTGGTTTGTTTCATTTTTGTGATTTCGTTGGTGTTTATTTGTGTAATTTGTGGTAGTTGTGTTGTCAGAGTTAGGTATTTTTGTGTTGTAGTTAGGTGTTTTTTCTGTGCTTTTCTGGTATTGTGGATGTTTTTGTTTGTGGATTTTGTTGTTTACCTTTTTTGTTTATTAATGCGTTTTTTAAAAAAATATTTGTGTTTTATTAATTTTGGTGTTTGGTGTTTTTGGTAAATGTTTGGTTTTGTTGTTGTTGTGTATTTTTGCATGAAGAACGGGCTGCCTGTCAGTTCCTCTTTTCCCCATTGCTGCTTCAAATTTTGGTTTCGAAGCAGCAATGGGGAAAAGGAGGACCCGGCAGTTAGCTCGCTCTTTGTCCAGTAAGGTTTGTTAGGTAGGTCGGGGGAGAAGGAGGCAGAGAAGAGCTATCTGCCTGACGATGGTTCTCTCCTCTCTGTCTCCTTTTTCTCCTGGCTTACCTAACCGGAGATCGGCAGGCAGCGATCCATAAGGGGTGGTGCTCTTCCTTGCGAATTGCTGGCTGCTGCTTTTGTATTACCTCCACCGCTGTTTCATGTTAGTTCTCGAAACAGTGGTGTCGGAAGTACAAAGTTCTGTATATAGTTTTTAGAGTTTTAGAGCTTTTTAGGGGTTAAATGTGTATATGTGGGGTGGGAGTATGTTGATAATTTTGTATAGTTGTATTTTGTTTAGGTTTTGTTGGGTTGATAAGTGGTTCCCCCCCCCCCCAATCTCATTGTTCTGTGCAGGACAATGACAATAAAGATCTATCTATCTATCTATCTAAAGGCAGCAGCCAGTCATTCGCCAGGGAGTGTGCTTCCCCTGACAAACTGCTGCCTGCTGGTGGTATTTTTTGCCACCCCGGCTCAACTGACCTTGAGGCCGGTGGTGGTCTGCCGTGTCTTCGGAGAGGGAGTCCCTCTTCTCCCCGTTGCTCCAGGAAAGAAGGCTGGCGGTGGTCTTGCCGTGGGGTTTTGTGGCTTTTTGTTTTGCGAGGCTGTGAGGTGCTGCGTCCGCCTGTGGTGGACTTGCGCTCCCGTTGCGGGAGGCCAGCGTGTTTTTATTTTATTTTTTGCACGCCGGCTTTTTCAGCGTTCTGCGTGCTCGCGCACTTCAGCCTGATTGGCTGAAGTGTTCACAGCACGTAGGATGCTGTGTCTTGGAGTTTTGTTTGTTTTCTTTGCATTTGTGCAGTGGTTTTTTTCTGTGGCTTGATTTCAATTGGGCGAGCCGCATTTCCCAACGTTCTTTTTGCTCGCGCCTCTCAGCCTGATTGGCTGAGGCACGGCACAGAGGACATTGGGAATTGAAGTTGTTTCCCTTTGTTCACATTTGTGGGGCTCTTGCCCCACTGGCGGCTTCAGAAACCCTGCAGTACTCTGCAGGCCGGGTTCAGGCGAGTGCAGGAGGCTCGGTACGGGATAGTGTGGACAGGTGCGGAAGCGTATGCTGAATTCCAATGGTTAACATCTAGATTTATAAGTATAGATTGTATGTATCATCCTTCTTTGGCCTCTGGATTCTTTTACTTTGACAAAATACTTCTTAGAATAATCAAATATTTGCAAGCTAGCAAACATTATAAAATACTTTTATCTTATTAGCTGGCAAAACACAAGATTTTTCCAGTGCCATATATGGAAGTTAGTGTATGAGACAAATATAACTATTATTTGTTTATATTCAGAGGTGCACACCATAAATGAAGGTTGCTTTATGTTGATCCTCAACTGAATAATAATGTAAAAAATGCTTGTTCCCTTTAATTTTGCTAAATCCATAGCTTATAAGATTAATTGGTAGAAACAAGTTACAATATATTTTTCCATTTTAGTAGCAATGTTGACCTTGAAACCAGTCATTAACATGGTTCGTAAAAGCACAAAGAATTCTAGTAAATTCCTCTGATACACAGAAAAAAACTTATTCATCAGGAATTATTGATAAAAATGTCATGTAGCAAGCTAGTCATTATATCTTGGGAAAACCCTTTTTTTTAAATCCATGGTCGAGGCATGAAAAGCAATCACATTCTAATGTAAATGCAGCTATGGTTTCCGACTGTGCGAAGAGGCAGTTATTTGATATATATTATGGATATGCACCAGATGTGGAGAAAAGTGTTCCAACAGGGAGAAGCACAGATATGTGTGTATTTCAGATAAGTTACAAAGGTGATTCAGGAAGTCCCCAGGGTTATTCCACATGCCCCTAGAAACCAATGTTGTTTGCTTGCGTGTTGCCAGCATACCCGTCAAGCATGGCTCCCAAAAATATGGGAAATTTCTGCGCATGTATGGGAGTGCACATGCAGAACCCATTTGTGCAAACAGGTTTTGCGCATGCACACATGCGTAGTAACTCCTTTCCCCGCTGTTCAAAATCCCTTTCTTTTAGATAACTTCACTGAATCTTCATTACACCTAAGGTTGAGTATGTGTGTGAATATGGGGTGAGTACTTGGTTCTCTTGTGTGGACTCTGATGGGATAGGTCAAAACAGTACTAGGAACTATTGTTGTCTTTCTATCTTATTACTTTGTTTTCATTTTTTTTATATCTTCAGCTGATTTTTATATGCAGCACCATTGTTTCTCTTGTTGTGGCTTCCTGTGTGCATTCCAGAGTAGAATCCTACACAGCACTTCTAGTTTGGCTAAGCAGTGCACTCACTGGGACAAGCCAGGCATTTGTTTGGGAACACTAAAGGGGAGTCTTCTCAACCAAATATGCATCATCTCCCATCCTCCTTATTTGTCTTTTATAGCTTGGTGCAGTGCAAGAATGTCTGCCTGAAAGGTACAGAAGTAATATCTGCTTGCCTTCTTCTCCGGGGTTTGGAAACAGACCTTTCTGTGTCATTTGATATCTAAGCATCAGCAGCTAAGAGGATCTAGTAGAAAATATCAGCTGAATAAGCATTCTGGGCTGATGGGAAGATTCAAAGAAATGTGGGAACTGGGAAAGGAGTTATACTCACAGTTCCTGGGATTGTGGGGAGGGCAAATAAGAAAGCCAGCTGGTAGGAATTTGATCTGTACAATCAAGTTCCTACTAAATTTTCAAAACAGATGGATCTACAATTACTTACTTGTAAGAGAAAAAGAAATAATAGGATGAACTAAATGCTATGTATTTAATGTTTTATGTAATTTGGCTCCAAATTCTTTCCTTAATCTGGAAATGGCTCAAATGTAGCCTCAAAGGTTAAATTTATATCCCTAAATCTGATGACTACTCCTAACTATAACAAATCCTTTGTATCACTTTCTGAATAATAAGTCAACAGTTCTGTAAATCCCACTAATTTAACAGATCTACTCTAGTCAGGACTAGCAATTGGATTTAGGTCATAGGGTTTCTAAACTCAGTTCCCTTCAGGCCAGCCCTCTATTGGGAACACCAACTTTTCATCTCTACTTTTTGGGAAGCTGAAGTGAAAGTCAGCTCCCTCCGTTCTACTTTTTCTCTCTTCATACTTGTTGGACAGACCCATAAGAGAAGTACTCATTAATTTTTAATAAATACTAGACAATGATGACATATGAAATGGTCGCTACTAGATTACTTTTCCCTGAGAATATATATTTGGGAGAATAAAATGGCTTTCTTCCTCCTTTCTGTACAAAAAGTTTGAACAAGGTGCCTCTTTGGAAAACAGTTTACTCATTTAGAAACCAGATAAATGATGGAACAGCATCTCTAATAAACTTAAAATATTACTGTTGACACATTTGTTTGTAAAAATAGTGCCACTTTCCTCCCTCCATTATTGCAGAGCACCAAATTGGGTCCTAAAAATTAGCATCATTCTCTGTGAAAGAGCTTTATTGATATACTTGTTAATAGTTTGTTTGCATGAATAATTCACCATCTATATGCTATTCCTATTTTAAAACTACTGTAAAGTGTATATTAGACAGAAATTGACTTCCACTACGGTTAACATCAGAATTTATTGTTCCAGGAAGCTCCAGATATATTGACTTGGAGACAAAGTCTTGAGGTTCAATTAAGGTTGATAACTATGTTTTCACTGTTGTTTCTTCCATCCTTTAGCTTAGGACAAGGGTGCCCAAACTTTTTGGGCTGTGGGCCAGTCATGTGGTTCAAGGGTGCCCAAACTGTAGCCCAGGGGCGGGATCTGACCCCTGATGCCAATTCATCCGGCCCATGATGCCCTCATCACTCCTGGAAGCGGAAGTAAAATGCACCCATTCTGTCGTGTTTTACTTCTGCTTCTGGGAGTGATGAAGGCATTGCGGAAAAGATGAATTAGCATGGGGGGGGGGGGGATCTGGCTCCTGAGCTGTAGTTTTGCACCCTGGGTTAGGACATTGTTGCATTACGTAGCAACTTCTGCTTTCTTTCAAGCTCCGGATACAGTGGAAATTGGGATGCTATCTGGTTTATGTCAGTTCCTGATTCTTTGCACTGCACATTTGCCCCTTGTATGTTTGAAAAAATGACCATTAATCTACCCCATTCATATCAGCCTTTAAAAAATACATGTGGGCTTTAAATTATTTCTCTGTATGAAGTCTTCATTTAGTTACACCATTGTTAGCTAGCCAGCTTTAGCAGCCCTCCGGCTTTAAATGATGACTTGTAGTAAAACATATGATTACAAAAAGGATCTTTTCCCCTCTTCAATCTTATTTTCTCTTCTTTTATTGTAAGGTCAAGGGGAAGTTCAGCAGGAAGATTTCTGAGGCAGCCTGGATGCTTTGCTCTCTGTCCTCAAGCTGTTCCTGTCTAGATGTAAAAGTTTCCCCTCCCCTCTGTTCCCCAAAATTGCCCTTTTTGTGTCTTTCCCCGTTTTCATGTACTATGTGTTTTGCCACGGAGCAACAATTAGCAATATGACTCCTGCGTGTGCTGCTATTTCCAATTTGTGCTTCACAAGCGTATGTTTGCTTTCACCCCCAAAGCCTAGTAACCTCGTTTATTGCTCCTGAAGCTGTTGCAGCTGTTTGAAGAAGTGCCCCTGAACGGAGAAAGAGCAAAGAACTGACAGCAGGTGTCCATGCTGCTGTGTGTGAACAAGCATAGCTGAGACTTGAGATCTATTCATATGAGAAGGGGGGATAGAAATCCCCCTCTCTAATTAGAGACGAAAATGTGGAAGTCACATGAATAGCGAACAATGAGCTTATCAAGCCAAGAGAAAGAGGGACTGATTTGGAAGTGGGAAATGACAGCGATTTGAACAGTTGTAAAAGCCACAAATGCTTGTTGGCTAATGACGCAGAAATAGACTTCCTAAATACTGTATGGAGAAAATGCTTCCTTAAGTGAATAATGCTGGTTCTATACAAAGAATCAGAGGGTGAACAGCTTAAAAAATGAGAGAATAATAGGCATGTGTGTGTAAATAAATTTGTTATGAGATTGTTGTTGGACAAGTACATGGCAGATGCCCTGTTGTTGCTTCTTCTTCTTCTGCTGTATCTGAATATGAGTCTGAATATTGGCGATCAACATCTTCTGGTTTATACTCTGGGTCCAAGAAGGGTAACCATAACATGAATAAAGGGTGAGTGAGCAGACCAGGCTGCTCTCCAGTGGCAAGGGGTTCTAAAAACTAGGGATAGCTAATGAGGAAGCATTTTTCCTCTCCCCACCAAAGGTAATGCAGAAACCTGGGCATCTACACTCAGTACTTTTCGGATCAAAATCCAGGCTAAGAAGCCAACTCTTCAAGTGAAGTAGGGGTGAAAGAATTCTAATATTAATTCTGGTTTAAAAAGTAAAAATTATTTTCTCAGTACTCTGTAAAGTTAAACAGATCAGATTGACCTATCATATAGAACTGATGACGAGGCTAAAGTAAACAGACGTCTTTGTGTCCACAAGCTCAGCACAGTTTGTACAGCTGACACAAATAATATTTGTGTGAAATGACATGATGTGACATGAGACATATTTCTTATATGACATGATCTAAATAACAGTTACTGAATATTCTGACCTGATATGAATGAAAATGTCAGAAGGTTAATTAATAATTTTGGCTTATCCCATAAGTGATGTAATGTGTAGAAATTTCCAAATTTTATGCTATAAAAAGATGGCTCTGAAAATGTATATTCATTCAGGGGGATAATTAGCTTGTTAAAGCCCCTCTGAATCTGTTTGGCCAAATAAAACTCCTAAATCTGTCTTAGCGTGTGGAATGTGATTTTGTCTAGTTCAGTATTCCATAACACAAGGGGAGTGTCACTCCATTCAGCACAGGCTGAATCTCTGTCCCCTAATTCACCATTCGGCTGACCAGGAAAACCTGTCTTGCATCAAAGTTTTTGTGGTCCAGATGTTCTTGTGGTTCAGTTTCAGTTTATTACTAAAAATCAGATGGTGATCTAGAACTACAACAGTTTTCACGTATGAAAAGAAAGGGCTTTAAAAGAGTTAGATGTCTTTTTAAAGTAAACGTACATAGAGTTCTATGTATTAATTACATTACCATGTTACTATACCACTACATATGACCATTACCCTTAAAGTCTCATTTCAGAGGTCCAGGAAGATATTAAAGTCATTTGATGATGGAAAGACATGGAAAAGACTTGAGGTGACATTGCCTTTGTGAAATAGGATGTTACAATATGAAAGTCCTTTAAACTGGTCTCCAACTTCCGAAGTTCTAAGCGTAGAACACTCAGAAAGGGCTTTCAATATCTATCTAAATGCATAGGCTGGTAGAAACAGTCTAAAGGAACATATGGGAAAATTTTCTTCACATACAAAGGTCCCATGCCTACAAGGGTTTTAAAGGGCTTTAAAGTTCGACACTAGCACTTTCAAGTCTGCTCAGAAATAGACCAGTAGCATATATTAGACTAATATAGTAGTAGTCTAGCTTTACATTTTAAATAGGACATCATTAGAAGCCTAAAAACATTCTAGAGATGTGATTCAGACAGACCTTCATGACTAAACAATCGCACTTACAGGTGAAGCTTTTGCTTCCTTCCAGATGACTAAGGGCAAAGTAAGACAAGCTAATTTGTAAAGTATAAGTTTGTCAGAAGCTCCTGACAACCAACAATTTCTAACTCTTGAAGAATCTTGTCTGGACATACCCCATGTAGTAGTAATAGATACAGTGAGGAACACTGTGTAATCAGCTCATTTGTGCATGCTCCGGTTTAATTTTTTTTAAAAAAAATCTGTCAGATAAGTGAAACATATTTCACAGTTTCTCTGCTGTTCCAAGTGGGATGTGAGAATGATTTATGAATGAAATTTGTAACCATTACATCCTTGAGAAATACAATGAATTATCCCAGTAATTATTTTGTTGTGTATATCTTTTGTCATTTTTAATGTTGCCCCTGACAGAATGGCATCTCTACTAATGTTTAGAGTCGTGGTATTCCTTAATTACCACATAAAGTATGCTTTGTATGTTTCTGTTAAATGTCAACAACATGGGGGTTTAGGTTGAAATGCTGTGATGTTGCTAAAATGGTGTCATTACCACCAACTCATAGCTTTTACTTTGTTTGATCAACCACTCAGTTTCGATGCTTTCTGTGCTTCCAAATAAATTCTTCAAAGAGAAGAATTTATATATGTTGTGTGGAGCTATGTAAAAGGTTATGCTAGTGCTTATGTGTGTGGTTGGTTTAAGATTTGAGTACTTTAAGTAACAAAGGAAGTACTAACACATCACCAAAATGGAAAACAAAATCATTCCTTCACTGATTTATGGACAGTTGTTCTTCAGTTTTCTAAGTTGTCTAGAGAAAAGAGATCAAGATGGACTATTGGAGTTTCTAGCAACCATACATTGATTATTATTATTCAGTATAGGAGCAATGAAATGTGGATTCCTGATAAATGTCTGCTTTTGAAGGTCCAATATGGTTTGGTTGAAGTTGAAAAGAAGAAAGTCATTCTGCCCTCCAATTGAGCCATAATACCAGTGATGCGCTGATCCCGGTGCCCACAGGTGTGTGGGCACTGGTAGCGGAAATTCCCCCAGGCCACGCTCACTTGACTTGCCACACCCACCTCCCTACCCCAGGCCATGGTGTGGCTGGCCAAGTGGGTGTGGCCCACAGAGTTAGCCATGCCCAGGGTGGGGATAGTAAAATTTTTTGCAGCGCATCACTGCATAATACCATCTTCAAAATGTAATAAATAATACAAGGAGTAGGAGGCACTGCTGGTAGAAGAAGACAAAATCAGCATGGAATTTGCTGTAATTGAATGTTGCATTGGATAGTTTTATACTGGAGTTATGCAACTAATACCAGCTCTTTATCACCAACACTACTTTCCAACATTGAGATTCACAACATTATACATGGTGCAAATGGAATGATATCACCATCAAAAGTCAGATTGGTTACATATTAACAAGAGTTAATACTTGATGCGAAAGCAATTCTCAACAGACCGTGCAACACCGATCATACAATTGTGTAGTTAACAGTAAGAAATTATAAAACCAGTATTAAAAGAAGAGAATCAAACAAAACCCAAGAATTAATTAAGGTAGCAAAACTCAAACAAAGAGAAATAGCAGAACAATGGCAACAAAAGGTGGAGACAGCTTTTAACCAACTGCTCCCAGAGGTGAAGAAAGTAGAGGATGAATGGAAGAGTTGCACAACTACCATGTTTAGCGCTGAAGAACAACTATATGGAAAAAATACTGGGAAAAGTTGTTATGGGTCCAAACACATTGTATGGTGGTGTGAAGAGGTAAAGTTGTAAGAAATAATACATGGAGCAGGAGACACTGCTAGTAGGAAAAAAGGCATCAGCATGGAATGTGCTTTAATGGAATGTTGCATTGGATAGTTTTATAGGGTCATTTGGCCAGCACAAACGTCTCTAGTGAAAGTGACAAGGAACTACGACATTTCTACTGTGTTTTAATATGAGCCAATACTCTTTCTGACCCAGTAGATATATGTGAAAGAAATTAGGCTTTGTGCCCTAAGAATGGGAAGGTGAGCCTCAAAATGGACAAAATGTTTCCCATGAGAATTTAGGTAAATGTAATATTTGGTTCACCTAAGCTAATGTGGTGTTATCTGCAAAGGAAAAAAATTACAGTAGTGATTCCTTGAGAAGTAACATCTGGACCAGGAATGTGGTTCTGTTTTCTCATCTGTCTCCCACTTTCTTCTGATGATACTCCAAATCAGTGTTTGCAGATATTGAGAAAGCAGGCTATTTAAAGTTTAGGATGATGTGGTTTGCAGCCTGGGTTGGTATTGTCAGGAACAGAGTGTGAAAATGTTAGCATTCACTCTAGTATATTAATACTAAATCATTAAAAGACTTAGATTTGTTGCCATTAATATGTTGAGGGAAATTAGCCTCCTAATAGTTAAATAAAAACCATTTGAAATTACCAAAATAGCCAGTTGCAAATTACTTCCCTAAGAAGGCAAAATGCTAATCAGTATTCAAAAAGATTAGCACTACTGATATTTGAGGATTAAAGTAACAAAATTTAAACATGTGTCAATGAACTCATAGAAACAAATTATAGTTTAACAAATTATTTGCGCACTTCAACTGAATTTGATAACTCAGATCAAATCGAATATTTATTACAGTCCAAGACCAGCATAGAACAGCAAAAGGGACAGAAGTTAAAATGAGTGTAGACAAAAGTTACTGCAGTGGCTCGAGTGGATAAGATGCTGACTGGGAGGCGGAAGGTCAGCAGTTCGATTCCCGAGTACTGCAGGATGGAATGAGCTCCCATCTTTGTCCCAGCTCCTGCCAACCTAGCAGTTTGAAAGCAAGAAATTGCAATGGGAAGGTAACAGCGTTCCGTGCACTCCGGTTTCTAGTCATGTCTGCCACATGACCATGGAAACGTCTGCAGAAGCAGACAGCGCTGGCTCTTCAGCTTTGAAACAGAGATGAGCACTGCACCCTAGAGTCGGATATGACTAGCTTTCGACAAAAGTTAAAATAAAAGTGCTTAAGAAGGAGCATTTCTGCTGAGGGTTAAGGAGCAGTAAAATTAGTACATAAGATCAATAATATTACTAAGCCTATGCTGTAGCGCTAGTAGTTTATTTGGCTGAAGGTCCTGCCAGGATTGTTCTTCTGAGTTTATATCTTGTGGTGCAGAACCTGGGAGTGTTGTGGGTGAAGGTGGGCCTTTCATCAGATAGCAGCCAGTGGGTATATGTGCTGTTTGACCGGCCAGGGTACTTGTGGAGCAGTGGAGATATGAACTTGTTCCAGATGTCTCTATAAAAAGGGCAGCTGCAGAGAATGTGTTCTGTGATTTCAACTTCTCCATTGTCACAGGGGCATAGTCTCTCTGACAATGGTGTCCTTTGGAACTTTCCTTTGAGAACCGCAGAAGGGAGGGCCTGGCAGCGGGCTAACGTGAATGCCCTCTGATTACTTGGTGTCTCAAGTTGGAGCAGGTATGGGGCCAGGACAACAATGTGTTTCTAAGACTCTGGAGCCAGGAAGGTAGGGGCCTTGGCTAGGTCTTCTTGCCTTTCCATGCCTAGTATTCTCTGTTTAATGGCCTGTTTTGCCTGGTTGTGACTCATGGCCTTTATGAGAGGTTGGGAGAAGCTAAGGTGCTGCAGTCTGGATTGAATTGTCTTTTTCCATGCTGACTAGAAGCTATCCTGGAGAGTTGGAGGAACTAGGCCACTGGGATTAAACATAATTTTGAGCCAAAGGTTGAGGGTAGCTAACCATAGTCTTGCCTCAACCTGTCTCCAGGCGTAGGGTGGCGTTGTATACACAGCGGAGGGCGGGGGGAGAGGCTGGAGAGCTGCGCATAAAAGTTTGGATTGTACTCTTTCCATAAGGGCCAAGTTGTTAGGTGGTTGTGGTGGTGGTGGGGAGGGGGCTGGCTGACTGGACTCCATAGAGTAGCAGTGACAGAATTTTGGCTTCAAATAGCTTGAGTGCAGCAGGAATATATTGACCTCCTTTTGTCCTCAGGAATTATAGTACGGCGAAGGAGGATCTCTGGGTTGTAAGAACAGTGTGTGTAGTATGGGCGTTCCATCAGCCTTCCCCCTCCAGAGTGAGTAACAAAACTTTTGCTGTTATCTCTGTACCCACACAAGGATTAGAACCCAACCCCACTCCTTCCACTGAACAAAAATCACTAGAGAAAGAAATCTCTGCCCAGTGCAGATGTCTGAGATTAAGGCATACCACTTCTCTCTCCCCCCCCCACCCCCACTCCCAACTTCAAAATCACAAAAGGATCTTCCTGACTTTCAGATCGAAAGAGGTCCCAGCTAGGCTTATGCATGTGTCAGCCCAGCTGCTCACATACAACCTGGTTTTCTAAAGAGTCTTTAGAGATCCAGGGATCACAAAACTACAAATAAATGACTTATCCATAAAACAGCAGTGTGGAATTTCACAGAACATCAAAACAAGAACTCAGTATGAAAACATTTAGAATTTGATAACTCATACAAACACTTAGCACTGTTTTGAATGAATGGGAAAAGCCATGTATACCTTGACATGATGACCAATGGTTTCCTCAAATGGTCTCAGGCTCTGTCTTGGAAGTTGGTGAAAGGGCTTGGGTTCCTCTGAATGAAAAATTGGACAGCTACGTGAAAGCACTAAATGTTTACCTACATGGATAATAAATGGGTATAATTTGGACAATGGTTATGACTTAATACTGCAAGATACCAGCCATGTTATTATGTCCCTCAAACTGGAATACAGTCTATGGGGAAAAACACTGGCTAATGGTCATTAATTTTCTTTCCCCCCAAGAGGAAATTGAGCACCTCTACACTGTTGAAATGTCCAAGATTATTAGTGAATCTCATTCAAGCTACTGTCTGTTCTCTAGACATTTGTGGTAGGCTCTGTGAGGGAAGCAGCTGAAGCAGGAAGCTTTATATGAGACTACAGGGATAATTTTGACTTCTGGCCTGATATAGCAGCAAAGGGAAATTCCAGCACCTGCATGTTGAGGCTCCTTACAATGCAGGATGCTAAGATTGATTCTCAGTGTCTAGGTTATAATTGATATATCTGGGCAGAACATACTGTATTCAGGTTGCTTTTAAACATCTGGATTAATGGCTTGTATCACATACTCAGCTTGCAGTATGTTGTTGCTGCAGAAGAGTGCAGTAGTGATCTTGTGCTGGCCAAAAAAATCAATATTCTATAAGGAAATTCTAGAAATGGGGCCTGCCCAAACTAAAAATTTAAACTGGACGTCAGCTCATCTACAAATTGGGCACAGGTGTAGCAGACAGTGTGCTCTTGTTTTGTGCCAAAGTTGGCCAAAGGGCTTTCTAGTTAGGATTTTTAAAAAAGTAAAACGGTTTCATCCTTCAGTTAAAAATAAATGACCCTAAATATCCCAAGATTTAAAATAGCTTTTAGAAATTGAAAAGATCAGTCTTACATACCTTGAAAGAGAATGATTGTCCCCATCTACTTTTTTATTTGGAAAGAATCCAAGCTGTAGGGGCTGGAAATGTTGGCCCTCAAAAAAGGCCTTTTAAAAGTGAGAAACAGTGATTTCCTATCACACAGTGTGGATTGAACAGGTTGATCAATGGGAACTCTGTAAAGTAGATTAGCTTTGTGAGTATGAGGGAAGATATTTAGAGAGCTTTAGGTTCCCAACCTTTTTCCACTATGGGCCTGACCACGCCCCCAGACAGCTGAGCAGGCTGGACCATGCCCCCTGGAGGAAAAAGCAGGTACATTTATGGCTGTCATAAATGCCGCCACTTCCACATTTATGACAGTTACTGGCATGTTTCCGCATGCATGGGCATGTTTTATGGGGGACAAAAGATGCACGTCAGTGTCCACTTCCACTTCTGTGTGCGGTGATGTGGACCACATTAAATGGTGCTGCGGGCTGGGACTGGCCTGCGGGCTTTAGGTTGGGAACCCCTGCTTTAGGGCTTAGTGCACTACCATTCACTCTTGTCAAAAAAACAGCCACAGAAATTGCTTTGTGTGTGAGTAAGGAGTGGTTAATGGAGGGGAGAGGAGTCAGCTGCTGGGACTTTTCCTTACTTGGTATCTCTTTGTGAATGGCAGGGAGCACAAGAGAGTATACATTTTGCTTTGAACTTTGGTTTATAGCCTGATAATCCACCTACTATACCATATGGGATTTCAATGCTGAAACTAAGGGTCAAATTATATAGTGCAGATGGGACATCATTAGAAGACCCTTGAAAATATATATTTTAAAATCAAATATTGCCTATAAAACTGGAGATGTGTCCTAAAAATAATATTATTAATGGGTATTGGAAATATGCAGATAAAATGAAATTAGAAAGAGTTGATTGTTATATTTGTTATAGCTTTGATATTGAATGTTGTTTAAAAATGGAAAGTAGATTGTGAATTTGAATTGGATGATTGGTATAAAGAGATATGGAATATAGGTATAAATGATAAATTAATATGTGAGTTAAAGCTAAAAAAAGAATTAGTAAAAAAACCTGATTTTAAAGGAATGTGGAGAATTTTTTGATTAAATATTAGTAAAAGGGAAAGGAATAAAGCCAGAACAAGATTATTATCTTTTTTAAAAAAATGAGGGGATGAATATATAAGAATTGAATGATATTGAGAACATTTAATCAAGAAAATGTTTAAGTCCCATTTGTGACGGGTGCACATAGTAATTATATTATACTATATGTAACAGGGGGCATGAAAGGAGCCTCCCCGAAGATTGCACTCAGGTGTTGAGGCATGCCTGCCACATGTCCACGGAGACACATGCAAATTCAGACAGCGCTGGCTCTTTGGCTATAAACAGAGATGAGCACTGAACCCTAGAGTTGGCTATGACTGGCTTTCGAGCAAGGGCAACCCTTACCTTTACCTAAAATATGACAGCACAAGTAGATGTCCTGAAATCTCCATCTCCATCAGAGAGAGAAGTCGTTGCTTACCACTCCACATTAAATGGAATCATTTATTATCATCAATGATAAATGCCATTGTTTTCATCCTTTGACACATAGAGGTGTTTCATGATTCCTCTCTGGAAAAACATCCCTAGGGTAACAATCAAACTGATAGCAGTGTAATGTAACATGAATCACACTTTACAGGAGGAAAGGCATGAGAAGTAGCCTTAGGTCTGTCTGTCAAATAAAAGTTTTTTTAAAAAACACAACTTAGATTGTTGCAGTTTTCATCTTGTAAAACCTTTGCTAGTGAATCTATGACAAAGTTGGGATTTTTTTTTTAAAAAAAAAACATTTCTCCTTCTGCGAGAATTCTTTTAACACTGACACTGGAAACTTTTCTTATAAATAAGCTATTAGAACTACCATGTCGGTGTTTGTAATAGAAATGTTCACTGATCCTTGACTGCAGAGATATCATCGCACTTTTGAAATAAATTTCATCCACATACACTCCTTGTGCAGCCAGCAGTTGTGACTTATACACACAAAGAGGATCTGATTACAAGCAGTTTCCCCATCCACTGCAATAGGAAGGACTTCTCTGTGCACCATCACTGGCTAACTGCTTTGGCAAATAGCTAGCTTGGCAGTACCTATTAAGAAGCAGCTGCCACATTTGAAACAGAAAATAAACTGGACGTCTTGCACTTCCACTAGGAAAGCACCTTTGAATCTAGTGTTGCTTGTGGACAGGAAGAAGGGAGAACCTCACTTCAAAACACGAGGGATATGCTCCTTCCTTCATCATGACTTTATGCCTGAATCCTTTGACATCTCAGCAAGTCTGGTGTCAGCTCTGCATTCATACAGGAAATTGTGCTGCCCAGAGACAGCCCTGGATATTTTTATTTCTGAGGAAAATGGTACATCAATGTTCTCTGAATAAGTCAAGGTGCTTAGCACCCAAGACCAGGGCAGTTTTCTTAGGGTACCCAGCTTAGAAAAATTGCTTAAGTACAGTAATTAACATGACTATCACCAGCACTTTAAGAATTAATGATTTGGTGCCCTTTGACATCTCAAATCTGCAGCTCATGTAGCCATTTCACTCTGCTTAGATGTAGTGATAGCCTAACCTGTGTCTTTCTTCTTCTTCCGTGTCTAGGCCAGACATGAAACTGCCAAACTGAAGGCCACTTTTTGTGAGTCCATTCAGTAGTTCCTTTCACCTGACCTAATGTGAGAAAGATTAGCTGGCAACACAAGGTTGCCTTCACCAGAGTACGCCCAGTTTGTGGTTCAAAAATACCACAATCTTTGAGGAGGCTCTTTCTGTGTATCCCAGCCTGTATCCTAACTCAACTGGTCAAAGGAGGATCTTTCTGTGTATCCCAGCCTGTATCCTAACTCAGCTGGTTAAAGACTGCTCCTTCAAGGTTACCTCCAGTGGTGGGATTCAGCAGGTTTGCCCCAGTTCGCCAGAACCGGTAGCAGAAATTCCGACTGGCTCCTCCCATGCAAGTTTCGAAATAAAGTACTATGTCCTAATTTGGGTGCAACACAGGGCTTTCCCCCTGACCACACCCACAGAGTAGGTAGTACATTTTTTTGAATCCCACCACTGGTTACCTCTCCAGTGTACATTGAGCTGCCTCCTGATACTTTGTATGGAATGGACAGCACAAAGATTCCCATCCATAAATGCAGTGTTTGGAAATACTAACTTTGAATCTTGTCTTCCATTGCTGGTATGATTCTGTTAATTGTCATCACCCAAAAATATAACTTTTCTAAGTTATGCAGAGAAGTTAAATTGAGATTATTTCAACATTGTCTGAAATCATTTATCTGGTTTTAGGAATTTTTGAAAGCCTAGAAAATGTGGTCTCTCTCGCTCTCCCTCTCTAAGTACTGTAGGTGAGACCCGAAATCATATGATGAGGTAGCCTATTCCTGATTTTAGCAGGCTGCAAATGAAGCATGAGACAATAGGCCTCACTATATTACCCAGCACCGCTTTGATGTTCTTTCCTCTTAAAACTGTTCTCAAGAGATGATTTCTGAAATCAAGCATCAACACAAAATCTCTCAAATAGATAGAGGCACGACAGCATGATTTTAACCTTGAAGGGAACAGACTGACTAACAGGCCACTGAAGTAGTTTTTACATATCATTGTCATTAGGAAGCCTCTTGAATAAAGGGCCCTTGGGAAATGGTGCTAAGCCAGCCGACAGTATCTGCTATTCACAAGTGGTTTTTCAGGGAGAGATGCAAATAAAGATGACTGCCATAATGAGTCTTACGCCACTCCTAGGAATAATGCCATGAGCAAATATAGAGGTCAGCATACAAAGATTCAAAAGAAATGCTCCCACTAGTATCACAGAAAACAAAGCTGGAGTCTTAAAAATTGAAGGCAGGCAGACGAACATAGCTAAAGTGTATTAATTAATCCCCTTGCTTAACAATAAAATATGCATTATTGTTTGAAGATCAGCATTAAAGTTTACACTGAAAATTAGAGATGTATGCAGAGTGGAAGAAAGAACTCTGTTTACCCATTACAGCTTATCAAGGACAACCAAAATAATCATTGGCCTAGAGCAGGGTGGGCAAACTATGGCCTGCGGCACCAAATCATCCAGCCTGCACCACCCGTCACCCGTGCTGCCCCAGAAGAAGAAGTAAAACAAGCTCTTGTGTACACAAAATGCTGCCGTGGCTGTTGTAAACGTATTTATGACAGCCATGGGTGCATTTATGGCAGCATTTTGTGCATGCTTGGGTGCATTTCACTTCTGCTTCTGGTGGGAAGAACCATGTGACTGGCCCACCCAACCACGTGACCAGCCTAGATAGGACTAGATAGGACTTTGGACTGATCAAGCATGGCTTTGTTTAGGACTAGGTTCTTGAGTAGTTGTTTTTTAAATTAAAAAACAACTCCAGTTCAGAACTCCCTATTATGTTCTAATTTAAACCTTGTTATTTTATTTGTATATTTTACTGCTAAAAGTAAAATATACAAAGTCCTATCAAGTCCTATCTAGTCACCCAACAACCAATCAGAAGAATGTGGAAAACTTACTAGCAAGAAATAAGTCCAGCAGTCACATGTCATAATTGTCCTTCGTAAGGCAGTTGCTCTAGGTCAAGGGCTCCCAAACCTTTTGGGCCTCAGGCTGGTCATGAGGTTCAGCGGGCCAGTCACATGGTTCTTCCCACCAGAAGAAGAAGTGAAATGCACCCAAGCATGCACTAAATGCTGCCATACAACAGCCACAGCCGCATTTTGTGTATACAAGGGCTTGTTTTACTTCTGCTTCTGGAGCAGCATAGGTGGTGCAGGCCAGATGATTTGGTGCCGCAGGCCATAGTTTGCCCACCAATGATTACTTTGGTTGTCCTTGATAAGAATGTTCTTGATAAGGTCTGTACCTTTTCTAATACTTTCTTAGGATTTTTTTAATATTACCAATGTATCATTTGCATACAAACTAATTTTATTGCATTCTATTCCCTCAATATTTTTGTCATCCCTTATGGCGTTTGCCAACAATTCCATAGCCATAATAAACAATATTGGTGATAATGGGCAACCTTGTCTTGTTCCAGCTTTAAGTTGAATATCTTCTGTAAAAACATCATTCACCTTCACTTTGGTGGAATCCTGTTGATATAACTGTTCAATTGTTTTTCTAAACTTTATTCCAAAACCATAATTCTTAACTATCTCGTTTATCATAACACATTGAAGTGAATCAAATACTTTAAAAATATCTAAAGACAACAATCCAACCTTCTCTTTATTTTGTTCTGCTGTATACATTAAATCCACCACTCTCCTTGTTAGGTCCACCATCTCTCTTCCTTTCAGAAAACCCACCTGATCTTTGTTTATATAGCTAGTCATAAAATAAAACTATTAAATCTATATGCCATTATAGCTGTAAATATTTTGGCACCTTGATTTATTAAAGAAATTGGTCTATACACATCAACTTTCTCCATATCTTTTCCGGGTTTGTGAATCAAAGCTATTGACTTATACCATGAAGTTGGCATCCGTCCTCTATACAAAATATAATTAAACAACTTCAAGAGTTTTGGAACCACAATTTCTTTAAATTCTTTATAAAATTTAGCTGGTAACCCTTTATCCCCTGGTGATTAACCTATCTTCAATTTCAGTATAACTTCCTTAACTTCTTTTTCCGTTATCTGTTCCTCCATTCTATTCTTGTGTTCCTGGGTTATCTTAATCTTAGACTGTCTTTTAAAATACTCCTTCATTTTTCCCATTTCTATTTCTTTTCCAGAATATAATTCTTGATGGAATTCCTTCACTATCCCAGTTTTATCCTTGGTCCAGTTAAATCTTATTCCTTGATTATTTATCAAAATTCCAATTTCTCTTTTATCTTTTTTCTCTCTAGCCACTCTTGCTAATAATTTTGAATTTTTGTTGCTATATTCAAAATATCCCATCTTTAAATATACCAAATCTCTTTTCACTTTTTCAATAGCTTTCCTTACCAATTCCATCTTTAACCTTTGCATCCTATCAAAGACCTTCCCATCTTTAGTCCTTGCCTATTCCTCTTGAAGTTGTTTTATTTCTTTTTCAGTTTCTTCTTGCTTGTCCCTAAACTGTTTATTCTGCATACTAGATAATTTAATACATTCCCCTCTAAATACTGACTTGCCACTCTTTCTTAAGGGTCAGGTAAAAACATACATTTTACTATCCTGTCCTTTTCCAGACAGGGTGAAAAGGTGTGTGTGTGTTGGCCCTTTTTGGTTTTTACAAAATTGATGTTTCTGATTCTTTGGTACTATGGTTTTCAAATTTAATATGGGCTTCTCTGGAGAACTTATTACAAATATTTTAAATTTTAAATTTTCTATTTTATCAGATCAGTAGGCTAGGAGGTGACAATATTTTTTTGGGGTGGGGGATTGGAGATATGAGGTCATTTTTGTTTAACATTTCAACAGGGAATGAAAATGACCACTAAAATTTTATTTTTGTGCTAGCAGTAAAGTCCTGAAAAGTTCCTGACAATTAATGAGAATCCAAGACTGTTAAGAAGCCTGAGGTGAAACCCTAGGCCATTGACCCAAGTTGCTTATTAAACTTCAGGGAATGCCCAGGGGTCATTACAATTATTTAGAGTGTCAACAATCCCCTTGCTGAAACTAAAGCATTTATTGCCTTAGTGTCAACAATATTATTTTTTCAACTTACTTAATCAGTTTGATCATGGCGGAAAGTCCATGAAGTTGGCAATGTCTGAAGCAAAGTAAAACCCAATCAGAGGTTGTATTTGTGAACCTGTTTTGAAGGGATTTTCCATTGGAAATGATTTTATGAATGTGCCAATTTTGTCACAAACGGATTTTTTGAATAAAACAACAAGAGTGGGCTATTAAACCAATAACATCTCATAAACAAGCACCAACTAGCTTTTGAGTTCAGCAAGTCTTTGATTAGATTGGGCATTGTAGAGCTGGTGGGAATGGATGAAGAAAGAGAAATTTGCCAAAGTCTCTAAAATAATCATGGCTGTATGTTAATGCCATACTCTCTTATTTAAGTAGGAAAGCAACTAAATTACAATTTATCTATCATTTTATCATGCAGCTGGTACAATCAAGGACAATCCATTTTCCAGGGTCTGCATGATGTATACAGGTATGAACTAGCCTGGCACCTTTCTACAGCAATCCAGACCTTTTTGGTTGAGCTGCAGGCCTATGACTTTTCAGGAGTGATTGAGATTGTATTCTTTTATGTTGATTTCTAGCTGTATGATCATTAAAATTCAGCACTGGGCCCTTAAAATCTGTGGTGGGAGGAAAAAGTCTCTTCCAGCTTTTTTCCATTCCATGTTTCTTGATAAAGCAGGAAGATCCCTGTTTGGTTGCAAGGCATTCATGTTGGAGAAGAAAGGAGTGAACTCAATGCAGGTTTTGCTTGAATAAGGATCTCTCTAAATCTGTTCGCTCCCAAAGTCAAAGAACAACTCCCAGAATCTTTTATATGTGTGTGAAAGTGTTGATTCCAGCTTATGGTAACCCCAGTGTAGTTTCCAAGGTATGTGACATATTTAAAGGATAGTTTTTTTCTTTTCTTTGCCAACCTCCAGTGAGTTTCCATGACCAAGTGAAGATTTGAATAACTGTCTCCTGAGGCCTATCTGACGATCTATCCACTGCTCTCTTTATGTTTGTTTCTATGTATTTCTCTTCAAATCACAAGGACAGTTCTAACCTTGTTGTTGTTCAGTGGTCTTATTAACTTGCACCTCAGTTCCATATGAGCAGAGAGCTTCCATAGCTGAGCAGGGATATGAACCCAGGCTTCACGATTCCACTACATTGGGTGTCCCAAGGGCCTATTGTAGATGTAACTTAATACAGTCAGCAACAGGATTTCACCATTGTAACATACAACAACATACAGTACAGTATTTTGAAACAGTTAATATTTTACCATTGAATTAACTCCTATTTTATTCTTTAGTCTCCTCTTATCAAAATTAGCCCATATTGTCTTTTAGATTAAGAATAAAGAGCATCTTACTTTATGAAGTCAGCAAAGTTCTTTCAATCATCCTTGGGCTTCATTTTAGTATCGCAAAAACAAAATCTTATTTCCTGATTTGTTTTTTTTTTACAGCTCTGGAGGGGAAGACATATTTAATATATATGTATCTCCCTCCCTCCCTCTTTCTCTCCCCCACCCTTTTTTTTGGTGGGGGAGGACCCAAATCCAGCAATCACAAATCTTCAAGAATGTTCAGCAATCTTTTCTCCTTCCTCTTCTCTTACTTCACTATCTGCCTCTTCTGGGTTTTCTTCATTTCTAGAAGATGCTGTTATCTCAAATGGCCTATTTATAATTGTGATTGCTTCGATACAGAAGTCTGTTGCTATCTGGACAAATTTAGAAAGAGAGACATTGAGGGTACACATGTCTCAGGATGAAATGGGAATTTTTTTCATTGCTTCTGTCCTTAACTGATGTGGATGTCACCAGGTTTATGACACCATCTCTGGAATTATTGCCCCCTTAAGAAGTATTTCAATTCCAGTCCATCTCTGTGGGAGATCTCCATTAAGAATCTTCTTTCCACCATAGCTTTTGTTCAACTTTGTACTTTATTTGAAATGTGTGGTGTCACATCAGTATCTTTGCCGCCAGCCAGTGGTACTTGATCTGAATTTGGAAGCTGACAAGAAAAGCACGTATATCATATTTCCTGATCTAGGGGGGTGGGGGGAAATACATGAGAAAAATAAAGGAAGATGTGACATGTATATAAATATGTACATTTAAACAAAAGCTGCATGAAATATCAGTGCCTACAATAATGGGGGATTCTGCCAAGTTGTAATTCAAAAGAGTAACTTTTACAACTTCTCAACAGAAGTTCATTTTATCTTCCTTTTTCTTTTTTTTACAATAACTCCTCAAAAAATTAATACTCAAAATTGTAAGAGGGATCCATTCATTTCATTATAGTTACAGTAAAACCTTGCATAAAGAGTATCTCACTTTGCAGGCGCACCCCCCAAAGAAAGACTCAGACACCGGTATATGGATAAAGGCATCGGGCCACTTTTATTGAATAATGCCCTAGTCTGAATTATAACTTTCAATTGGTGTAATCATCCAATTGTAATTCTTTAAAGCAAGCAGGCCGCAGTAACACTGGTAAGTTTCCTCCCAAAATGCCAATGGCAATTGGCTACATGTAACTATTTGTATCAATTTGTTTGTTGACACAAATAAATTGTTGACAGGAGTCAATAAACTATCTACTGACCCCACCCTATGACGTGTATCCGTTAAATATCAAGGTGATGCAGGCTGTGAAGCTCCTGACATCACCCCTTGCCTGGTTCGCCCTTGACCGGCCAAACCTATTTCCCCTGTACCTGTCTACGTGTTGGCCAGTCAATTGCGAACCTGCTGGATACCTATGGGTCATAAATCTTTACCTTACCAGTGCTACCCGCCAAAAGTGACCAAAGTCAACTTACCCCTTTTTTCAAACACTAGCAACAGTGTGGGATGGGCAAAAAAAGCAAGAACCAAAGAGCCAAATGTAGGTTCAAGCCAAAAATTCCCACCCGGCCCCGAAGCGGCCAAAAATTCACACTGTTCACTAGGGAGGGGGTGGAGGGAAAAACTTCTCCGCTCCGTCGCTTCTAAAATGGCAGCTCGGTTGCCTCATGGCCACCCCTTTTATAGAGGAGTGGTCACGCCCCCTAACTCACCCGGATGTCTGAGTCCAGGTGGGGGCCCCCCGCAAAGAGCGCGGTGGCCATTTTGGCACCGCACTTTCATTGCAGGCACACACCCCAAAGAAAGACTCAGACACCGGTATATGGATAAAGGCATCGGGCCACTTTTATTGAATAATGCCCTAGTCCGAATTATAACTTTCAATTGGTGTAATCATCCAATTGTAATTCTTTAAGGCAAGCAGGCCGCAGTAACACTGGTAAGGTTCCTCCCAAAATGCCAATGGCAATTGGCTACATGTAACTATTTGTATCAATTTGTTTGTTGACACAAACAAATTGTTGACCGGAGTCAATAAACTATCTACTGACCCCACCCTATGACGTGTATCCGTTAAATATCAAGGTGATGCAGGCTGTGAAGCTCCTGACATCACCCCTTGCCTGGTTTGCCCTTGACCGGCCAAACCTATTTTCCTTGTACCTGTCTACGTGTTGGCCAGTCAATTGCGAACCTGCCGGATACCTATGGGTCATAAATCTTTACCTTACCAGTGCTACCCGCCACACGGGGAGGCGTCCATGATGACTCACCCCCCCCCAGACCGTCAGCTCGGTCACCAGGCCTGCTTGCACCTCATCCATAAAGAGGTACATACCTCTAGCCGACAGGTGGACCCCATATCCTGCCTACAGGTCAAAATTTCTGTAAGCCTATCCTCAGATGTCTACTGGCTGTGCCCAAGCCGTTCTCAGCAAGGAACCGGGCAAAAGCCCTGCCCACTGACCGCCGAGACGGTCCAAACCACGGAGATCCATGTCTCCTCTAAATTGGTGTCTCGGCAAGATGTTAGACCATAGCGACCGCGTGCACGGCCATAAATGATGTAAAACACCAGGTCACTGCACCTCGACATCTTAAGGAAAGGTCAGTGATCCATGTGAGATCATCGCCGCCGAGGTGCAGCATAAGAACATCAGGCGGTCCAGCATCCCTGATGGACATCAGGAATGGCAACAGTTCCAGCCCTCTCGTGCCGCGCATACCATACCACTGCATACGTGCGGATGCACGCAGCCCGAGCTGGGGTCCACACTCTGTCGCCGCAGCATATACTGCTGCCCAGTGTACATAGCTGCGGCCCACCAGCCCCACTGTCACCGGTGTGCAGAGGCACACAGGATCTGTAAAAGAGGAGAAGAGGTTAAGGACATAACTAGGTACTCGTACAGTGAGGGGACGTACATATAGGAAAAAATTTGCGCACACCCCCGCGTGCCCCCATATATCCGCCTCAGAGTACCCAACGCAGTCGCGGTAAATGCGACACCTATCTCCAATTAAATGGGTGCCATAACGGGCCCCACACTGTGAAGCGTGGTACCGGTCACCCTCCAGCACTTAAATTTGGTAAGGGTAGACCTATCCTGGTGGCAGAAAAACAGGCTAGGGCACGCAGCAGGCACTGCCAACTGCATGTAGGGCACCAACCGGAACGATGTCAGCAAATGTACATCATAGCAGTATACACCACTGCCCACTCCATGCTGATCGGCCTTCGAGGGACGAATCCCCAACTGAGCCCGCTCTTGTTTGATATAGACATCTTCGAGTTCCAGTGCCCTACAAAACACGTCCCCCTTTGACCATGGGACCAGCTCACTGAGTCGTCGAGCTCCAGAAAAAGGCTACAGCGGTAGCTGCGTGAAAAGAGACTCCTCCTACCTACTGCAATATAGTCTATGCCAACCTCGTGCAAGGTGGGTCAGAATATCTGTGAGAATAGGGCGACGTGTGTCAGGCGGCAGCCACGTACACGTGTCCACCCCCCCAAATACATGGCGTATTCAGAAGACCCTCGCATAGTCAGGAAAGCCCCATGCCTTGGCCATGAGTATCAATGCTTAAAGCCTGGTGGCTATGGTGCGTGTAGCCAAACCAGATCACAAGGGCAGACTATACATTCTAAAAACCCAGTCGACCAATGCCGGCCACACATCGGGCAATTGCCTTGTCCAACAAAAGGCTCTAAAGTGAAGGATTGGATGCTGATGCACAGTGGCGCGTGCAAGTTACCAATATATGCCATTCGCCCAGTTCACGTCTCCTTGCCAAATGACCATATCACAGCCAGGAGTGGAGAGGATAGCTCACAAGCATCCGGAGCCCAGCCGCGGAACCGGGCGATCTGCAGGCGGGGGAAAGCATAAGCAATATCGTTATAAATGACTGGCACCTGTTTCAGCACAAGAAATGCCTTAAAGCGCATGGACCCAAGAACAATATGTGAGCTGAGGCCATGACTCCGGGGGATTTAGACATTCGGTTATTGACAATGTGCACCACCGCAGCATTTCCACACCAAAAGCAGGGCACAGAATCAGGCCACCTGTCCCCCAGAGCAAAAGGTGTACCCAGAATTGGGAAGATTTTTCTTTTCTTGTAGAAACATAAGATTGGGTAAACGATCCATGCCCTGCCATCCCCGGGGCCAATGACCATAGGCCTTGTCTTTAAATAAATTCCCCCCACCCCAAGGAGCCGGAGGCATCTGACTGTACTTGTAACTGGGGCTGACCAGAAGCTCAGACCTCCCGAGGCGACAGCCTGGAAGTCCTGTGGTAATGTGAGCCAAACCAACAGGTCCACTCGTAAACCCCTAATCAGCTGTACCCTGCGGCTTCGTTTAGCGAGACCCGCCATAGCGTGACCCAGACACTAGGCGGAAGCACTGCCTGGTATCACCACTCTGCAGGCGAAGTTGATGCGGCCCTGCACACGTGCGACTCTCTGAGAGGCACCTTCCACTTGGCCACATTGCCACAGCGCAGCAGGGGCCGCTCACCTTGACCGACAATTCGGTCACCTGGCCCTCTTGCACGTCATTCAAAAGAGAGGTGCCTCCACTCATTGACAGGTGAACCCCATCTCCAGAAGACAGGCCAAATCCCTGTAACCCTATCCCTAGACTACAATTGGCTGTCCCCGAGGCATTCTAGATAAGGAACCAGGCAACAGCCCTGTTCACTGACCTTCGGGCACGGTCCGATCGCTGGGACAAAGTGTCGCCCATGATATTGCATCGGCATGATGTATGACCATAGCCATCGTGTAGACGGCCATAAATGGCAAAGAAACGCCAGGTCACTGCACTTGGAAGTCTCTAAGTCCGGGCCAGCAATCCGTGCAAGATCACCGCCTCCGAGGTGCAGCATTAAAACATGTGGCGGCCCCGCATCCCCAATGGACATCAGGAATGTCAACAGTTAACGCCACCTCTATGCCGTGCACATCATACCACACCATTGCATATGCGCGGTTACGCGTCATCCGAGATGGGATCCCCCTTCTAACGAAGCTGCATACTGCGCCGCCCCAGTGCATAGAGTTGTGGCCCACAAGCCACACCACAACCCGTGTGCGGGAACACACAGGGTCTGTAAAATAAGGAAGGAGAATAGAGGGCAGATAAGTGAAGGGATGAATAGACAGAGAAAATTGGGCAAATCCACACCTGCCCATGCAACATATGTCAGGCTCAGAGCACCCAAATGTAGCCGCAGCTGATGCGGCGCCCAACCAGGAGGAACGGGTACCAATTCTAGTTCGGTCAGGGTAGACCCGGCCTGGTAGCAGACAACAGGCCGGGGCGTGAACCACGTGCTGCCACAAACCCTGTGGGGAAGAACCATACAGATGGCAGCGCCAGGCTAGTACCCTCTCCCGGCTGATCGGCCCTTGAGGAGCAAAGCCTCACCAGAGCCCACTCCTGAGCGAGCAACCCATAATCTAGCACCAGTGCCCTGCAAAACATGCCCCCCATTGAAGGTGGTGGCAGCTAACTCAATCTGAGAGCTCTAGATCAAGGTACAGGTGGCTGCTCAAAAGTGGACTCTCTGCATGCAGCATAAGCGTAGCCACGTAAGAGTCACATACAGCAACCAGACTTGCTAACAGGAGTTGTCACTGGCATCTCAGGGTGAGGGGCCACCCTAAGCCTAAGGTCCTGACCTAGGCTAACCATGACGGGCCGGGGAAAACAACCCTGGCCCTGCCATCATTGTCCAAGCACTGTACCATTGGAATGGCCAAATCAGGACGGGCCCTCATACATCCTGGCATGGATGCCCAATAGGCCGACAACCAATCGGCCCCATAAGGGGGGGGGTTAGGGTGCAGCGGCGGGGGAACTCCTGGACCCTGTCGTCCTGCCCCTAATGCCCTAATGGGTATGTTCACAATGCAGGAGGGGGAAACGTGAATATATTCACCAAACCACAGAGCCTAGCTAATAGCCCAGTACAAGTGGTCACCCAGGGGCATAGAGCAACCGCCGACAGCAGAACCACTGTTGGCACTGATTGTAGTGGATAAACACATAACCGGCCCTACGGGCCCAGAGAAATTAACTAAAAGCATAGGGGCGGTCACCCCAGTAAGAACCAAAGTGTAATTGGCCTGCTGAGACCATGGCCACTACACACACACACCCCAGCGTGACAAGCTAGTGTCAGAGGTGTGCTCACTGGGGGTGCCGGCCCGTGGTGGGCGTCGGAGTTCGCGATGTCCATCTCGCTCTGTGTTCAGGTGCGTCCCGGTTGGATGGGGAGCCGCAAGGCGCCAGCCTATGCTGGCCTGATGGCCTCTGGCAGCTCAACCCTGTTGGCGGCCCACTGCGCAGCCACGGCCAGCATGTGGGCCGGAACTGCCGAGTTGTCGCGCCCACCATCCGAGGTGGTGGAACAATGACCATTGATGCCTCCGTTGCCGAATTGATACGGGATAACCGATGGTAATTCCCGGCCATAATAGGGGCATGTCTAATAATACGGCCCGTGAGGGGCCGGAATGACGGTGGGGCGGAAACCCACACCGTGCCCAAGTGGGCCGCTATGCCCAAGCCGGCCAAATAAGGAGCGGGGGTAAGAACCCCAGCGAGGCAGGCCTGTGCCACCCCCCGCCCGAGCCCTCAGCCTGGGCTCATACGCGGGGTTGCCATCCGAGCCCTCCAGCCCAATGGAACGCCCGAAAAATAGGGGGTGGGCTGAGGCCAAGGGAGAACAGTGAAGCATTCCATTCTGCAGCACTCCGGAATCACACCGCTGACTTTCAGCCTCCCAGTCAGCCTCCCGGGCAGCCTCTTAGCCACCTGAGCCACTGCAGTCCGGTGCTGCGAAGGAAATCGAGCCTCTTACCAAGAGGTAAAGCTACCAGAAAGCCTCGAACAGAGGCTAGGAGGGGAGGAAGTGACGGGGAAAACTGCTCCGCTCCGTCGCTTCTAAAAGCAAATCAAGCCTCTCGCAAAGAGGCGAGAAAGCCAAAGAGAAGCCTCGAACAGAGGCTAGCAAAATCAAGCCTCTTGCAAAGAGGCGAAAAGGGGAGGAAGCGTTCTAAAATGGCAGCTCGGCTGCCTCGTGGCCACCCCTTTTATAGAGGAGTGGCCACGGCCCCTAACTACCCGGATGTCTGAGTCCGGGTGGGGGCCCCCCCGCAAAGAGCGCGGCAGCCATTTTGGCGCCGCGCTTTCATAGAGACTAACTCACTTATGGAGCAGAATTTTCTCTGAATGGTTGCCTTGCTTAACAACTAAAACCAATGATAAACTCACTTAACAACTAAATCGGTGTGTGCAATCCCCCCTGCCAGAAGTCACAATTGGTCACTTACAATGGTGTTTTGCTTAAAGAGCAAACTCGCTTAAAGAGCAATCCTGTGGAATGCATTTTGCTCTTTAAGCGAGGTACCACTGTGTTTACACTCTGTTTTTGAGATGCAGGTGCTTAAAAGATAATTGATACATGAAACATAAGAATAGATTGTAATTCGTATTAAAATAAATAAATTTAATGTCAGAAATTACTCTGGGTTAAAAGGATTTTTGCTGGAGATCATGCAGGTACATTGTTTTTCCAGTATCCTTGTTTATATAGAGAATCTCAGGGCTTACAGGAACTCCTCTTCAGACATATACAGGTAACTTTCCATATGAGGAAAGTGATGACAAAGAGGCTAAGCACTCAAACAGGAAGTGAACAGAATGAGTGCAGGTGAAAATATCAAACATTAAACCCTTTGGAGTAATGGGAGTTATGGTACAGCCACATCTGCAGGGACAAAATGGCATAGTTTTAATGGCACTATAACTCTTTCAATAGAACAGAATCTTTATGAAACTCAGCTACTGTAATGTCACCATCTGGCTTACTGAAATTCAAGAAACAGCAAGTGAGAGTATTTCCGTAGAGTTCTGCATCCATCGATCATGAAATCCCAACATCTAATAATCAGATAGCATGCTGTCATTGCCACCCTTTCTACCAGCAATTTACTATCCTTCAATGATTGGGTTGGACAAGAACAGGCTTTTTGTCTACCTAATGAAAGTTCATTTTATAACAGGTCAAAATATTGCAAAGTGAGAATTACTGTACATCTGTGTCGGCATCTACACACCTTTAAATGGAAAAAAAAGTTTCAGCTAGCAGAGTATCTGGTGGATACATAAGTCCTGTTTTGGTTTAACTTACCTCACTTTATTCCACATTTGAGTATGGGAGTGCCTTAGCCTCTTTGTCATTTCTTTCCTCAGGCGGAATGTTATATGTCTGAAAAGGAGTTTCTGTAGGCATGCCGATTCTTTTTGCAAACAAGGACAATGGAAAAATAGAGAATTTGCTTGCACGGAAATCCTCCATGTGAATTGGAACTTATTCTTTTCTTCAAATTTATCACTTACCACATGAAAAGCAGTAATGAAAAGATAGGCATTCTGCTGCTTGAATGTTGGATGAAGTGAATCAAAACTGCATAGGTCTAAAGCGGACCCAAGGTACTTGTATAATTGGTTTCCTCGTGTGGTGTTTTTACACTGTACTGACAGTGAGAAGTATCCATTCTGAACAAGCCCTGATATCTTGCCCACTTGCCTCCTTCTCTCTGGCAATTTTTTCTATAGAGCATCTGGTGGTAGATTTACAGACATGAGGGTGTCCAGGTGTGTTTCAGCATCCTTTATTTAAAAACATCACTGAAATGTGCTGTTTATTGTTTTGTGTATCACAAAAACTTCAAGAGAATTTGCCTTATTAGTCTATTGCAATAAATAACAACAAAGACCAGTATCTTACTGCCAACCTAGCAGCCTCCTGCCAACCTAGCAGTTCGAAAGCAAGAAATTGCAAGTAGATAAATAGGGACCACTTTGGTGGAAGGTAACAGCGCTCTGTGCGCTCCGGTGTCTAATCATGCCTGCCACATGACCACAGAAACGTCTGCAGAAGCAGACAGCACTGGCTCTTCGGCTTAGAAACAGATGAGCACTGAACCCTAGAGTCGGATATGACTGGCTTTCGAGCAAGGGAAACTTTTACCTTTATTTATATTAGACCCACTGATACAGTGGGATGTCTGTAAGTGTAAGGGACTGTGGTGGCTTAGTGGTTAAGATGCTGAACTTGATGACTGGAAGGTTGGTAGGTCAGCAGTTTGAGACCCGAGTGCTACATGATGGAGTGAGTATCCATCTCTGTCCCAGCTCCTGCCAACCTTGCAGCTCAAAAGCAGGAAATTGTAGATAAATAGGTACCACTTTGGTGGGAAGGTAAACAGCATTCCGTGCATTCTTGATGTCTGAAAAGGAGTGCAGGTGAAAATAGGCATCCTGCCACATGTCCACAGAAACGTCTTTAGACGCAGACAGTGCTGGCTCTTTGGCTATAAACAGAGATGAGCACTGAACCCTAGAATAAGATACAACAGGCTTTTGAGCAAAGGTGACCTTTACCTTACCTTTACCTGTGAAAGTGTTGCTTTCCTATTCAGCAAGTGACAGGATGGTTGGGATTAAAAAGAGGATACTGACAAAAAATCCTGTGTCACCTTAAAGACTAATAGGTTCATTAGTTAAGCTTTTCTGAACTGTAGCTCTCTTCTTCAGATGAAGTGGGTCACAATCCATGAACACTTCTGCCACATAAAAGTTCTTGATTTTTAAGCAGACACAAGACACTTTGTTGTATATGGACTCCGGACTCGCTGCCTCTCCCTGGAGCCCACACCACCGGCCTGGGGATGGGAGGTAGGTGCGGATGCCTTCACCCCCTCCAAGCCGTGCCCACCCGGAGGGCTTGAAAGACGCCGCTGCTGCCACTGCTGCGAACTTACTGCCTCTCCCCGGAGCCCATACCACCGGCCCGGGGATGGGAGACAGGTGCGGACGCCATCGCCCCCTCTGAACCCCGCCCACCTTGAAAGATGCCGCTGCCACCACTGCCGAGGACTCGCTGCCTCTCCCTGGAGCCCATACCACCGGCCCAGGGATGTGGAGCCCAGGCTCTGTCCGGGCTCTGCTCGTGACATTGAGCCCCGGGCCCCGTCTGCGATGTTGAGCCTTGGGCTCTGTTGGGAACCCTTGAGCCTGGCTCTGTATCTATATTTTGTATTGTATTTTGTATTGTATCTATATTTTGTATTACTTGTGACTGTAAACTGCTTTGGGTCACCCAAGGGTGAAGAAGGCAGTATATAAAACATAGTATAAATAAATAAATAAAAATAAAATATCACAGCTGGTGTGTGTGACTTTAAAAGCTACCACTGCTGATACAACGTGTCAAAATAATTTCAGTATCTTTTCTTCATGTTGTTCCCTGCTCAGAACAAGGAAGCAAATTTCTCACACTACTGCCAACTCATGCTGGAGAAGATTCGCCACATTAAAAGTGGCAAATTTCCATTGGAGCCAGATCAAAGCCATAAAGCATAATTCACCTGGCACAAACATGGAGTTGCTGAGAGGGACAAAGAGGATTCACTCATTTCCAATGTATCAAGCCAATATTTTTGAAACCAACAGGAATCTTTCCATATTGGCATCTGGGGAGTTGACAGCATGGAGGTGAGCAATCAGTGAAACTCATAATGCTCCTGAGAGAGAGAGAAAAACCTCAAGACAGAATGTAATCCAAGCTAGTAAATCCTCCATTTGAAAAACAGCAATTTGTGTTTATGAGCTCTTTAGAAATTCTATTTATCAGCAGAAGGCTGCTTGTGGGACTCTTTGTATTGCTGTTTATTAGGGTATGATCTGATATTGTCTTTGTCTAGCTATGATTATGCATGAAATTCACCACAAACAGACAGTAATTGATAGCATTTCTCTCATTGTTTGAGATAGGGCTTTATCATCTTGCAGGGAATCAAGAGAAAACAGAGTTAACTATGTCACTGACACACACACACAAAAGAAATACAGCCATCACCAGCTACCAGCACAGACCTCTTCCATCTTTCTCTCCCCTTCTGGCCTTCCCTCGCTTTTATGTTTTTACAAGAATCTCCTGGTGACTTAGATAAGCTGTTGATTCTACTAATTTTGTGATCAAACCGGCAGTGCAGCTGCATCTACAAATTTAACAATTTATTGTATTGTATAAAACAGATAGATTAGATCTCTTATATCCTGTAATTTTCAGTCAAGGGAGAATACACAGAAGGCTATTTGAACAAATTCTATTTACAATGGGCCTTTGAATCAACAGATAGAGTCTTTTTTTTTGCCTGAATCTGTAAACAATTAACAGCTTTGAATAGCAATATAAGATAACTAGCAATTCTGCTTAAAAAATGGCAGATGCTTTAGATAGATGAATTGCAAATTCTGCACATGGTGGAGTTGCAGTATGCTTTTAGAACAATGTATGTTTGTGCAGATAAGTGTGTGTGTACTGAAGTAAATAATGTACATTAGAGATACTGTATAAGTAATTTTCTTAAGTTTTCTGCTGAATAGAATATATGCAGAGAAGCAGATCACTCACTGACACTTTTACTTCATACTATTGACACCAGTGAGCTTATTATCAATTCTGATTCTCTGGCACTGCTGGAATGCAAAGATATCTTTGATATGTCATTGATGCCAAAACTGTGGTTATAAGTGCTACACTGAGCACTAGCACAGGAGGCAAAACTAATTGGAATTTAGGGTGTGATAGGTAGAAGCATGGCTTAGAAACTGCTGTGCATTTGTCACTCGTATGGGCTATTCAGTTCAAACCAATGGTGAGGAAATCCTAGGAAAGGGCTGTGATTCAGGATTTGGGTTAGAAAAAGCTGGCATGGCAGAAACTACTGTACCCACAGAGTATGATGAGACCCTTTTCACCTCAGTTTAGAATTTCATTGTGTTTGTGAATCCACATAGTAATCGTATGCATTTGCTTTTTATCTTAGGGTTTTTGAGACTGTACATGTGGAGCCCTCCTGCCAACCTAGCAGTTCGAAAGCAAGAAATTGCAAGTAGATAAATAGGGACCATTTCGGTGGGAAGGTAACAGCGTTCCATGTCTAGTCATGCCTGCCACATGACCATGGAAACGTCTGCAGAAGCAGACAGCGCTGGCTCTTCAGCTTTGAAACAGAGATGAGCACTGCACCCTAGAGTCGGATACGACTGGCTTTCGAGCAAGGGAAACCTTTACATGTGGAGCCAATTCCTCAACTTGAGAATGTCTACTTCAGTTGATAAATATATTTTGGACTCGGTTCTCATCTGATTTCAAAAAGACATTTGAATTCGTTATTTCTTCAAGCAATTCCCACTCTAGAGCTGGGCAAAAGATCTCATGGTATACAAATTGTAGCATCTAGTTTTGTTATATCATGGCTATTGTTGTTTTGTGAAGTTCTGTTTGTAATTCTGATTTTCTATAGATCTTCTCCTTCCATGTCTAGGCCAGATGTGAAAGTGCCAAAATGAAGGCACCTTTGGGTGAGTTCATTCTGCAGTTCCTTTCGACTGACCTAGTGTCAGAAAGATTAGCCGGCAACACAAGGTTGCCATTAGCAGGATACGCCCGATTGTGGTTCAAAAATACCACAATCTTCAAGGAAGCATTTTCTGTGCACCCCATTTTCTATAGATGTAGACATAGATAGCCTCATAGAACATTCAGGACTCATTATCATCCCTAATAAACACAGGTTTGGCTACCATATCGAGTTGGTTGTCTGGTTGCTTCCATTTATATCTTGCCTTTCTGCCAAAGAGCACAAGGTGTAGGGTTACCATATTTCCCTCTCACAAAAACAGTACAGGAGTAAAGGTTCCCCTTGCTCGAAAGCCAGTCGTATCCAACTCTAGGGTTCCGCGCTCATCTCTGAGTCAGCACTGTCTGCTTCTGCAGATGTTTCCGTGGCCATGTGTCTGGCATGACTAGACACCGGAGCGCACGGAATGCTGTTTACCTTCCCACCCAAGTGGTCCTTATTTACCTACTAGTCATTTCTTACTTTCAAACTGCTAGGTTTGCAGGAGCTGGGACAAAGACGGGAGCTGATTCCGTCCTGTTTGTGTAACGACGCCACAAGAAAAGGTATGCGGTGCCCCCCCTTCTTTTTTCCATGTTTACTGATGCTCACTGCTGCCACCTACTGGTGATTCCAATGGAAGTGCATGAAAAATGTGGATTTTCTCTCTCTCCAAATCAAGTGGTTTTCAACCGTGAATTTTCAATGTTTTTAATGGACCCTTGCAGGACAGTTATAAAACATGAAGTTCACGGTTTTCTGTGGCATATGGCAACTCTAACGAGGTGGCATTTGTAATTCTCTGCCTCCATGCTTTTTCCTCATAATCATCCTTTACAGTAAGTCGGTCCAGAGGAATCCAAGCAGTGTGTTTCCTGGCCAAAGAGGAACTCTTGCCATATGATATTGAATGTACTGGTGTGAATGGTTATAAAATTGAGTTTCCACTGCTAGTAAAATACTCTTATTACTAGAAAGTCCCTCAATATTTATTTAGATTATTGTTAAGGTTGGTCTTGACAAAAACCTTTTTGGTGAATTCATTCCTTAGTTCCTTCGGTTTGATTTAGTGTGAGAATGATTAGCCTGCAAAACAAGGTTGCCATTGCCCAGGGTCTGCTCGATTGTGGTTCAAAAATGTAAAATGTGCCCACAATATTCGAGGAGCCTCTCTCACCTAGTTCAAATGGCACAAGGGGGTAATGGTAACTTTGCCATTGGGTTTTCAGCAGTACATGTACAAAAGCACAGGTGAGCTTTAGTCCCCATGCAGATTGCTACATAGGAGATGCAGCCAATTGAAACAGTGCTGTGAGCATACGGAATGTGTGAAATAATATGTTTGCAAAGAAGTACCATTGTTTTGGATATTTATTATTGTTGGTTGAAAACTTTTGATTCTATAAAGTGCCATCCATCACTGCTGCATCAAGAAAACCAGCAAACAATAATGCTTTTCTTCTCCTCTGATTGATGTTTTATAAATATTATGTTCATGGGTGATTTCCAAGGTTAAACAGGGAAAGTGATATATGCCCATTTGATGAAAGGGGCAGACATTTGTGGTCAGATCAAGACTAGTACCATTGTGCTGTGATTAGTCACAGCCCATTCAAAGGGCACACACGACACTGACAAATATATCCAGTGGCAAAAGCCTAAATCATAAAATAGACAATGGCAATACTTGTCAGGTTGACGTCTTTCATATTGAGCCATAGATGACCTCTTAAAAATAATGAAAACTTCTGAAAAATTGTTCACATATTGAAGAGTGATGGAGATTGCAAGGCAAAAAGTTCATACCGGAACCAGCCATATTCTCTAAATGTTAAGATCCCTTCTCTCCATCACTTTCTAAGAACATTTCTGACAAATTGTCCTACTTTGAACATGCTGATCACCTTTGATTTTGGTTGCAAAGCAGGGTGGAACCTGATTAGTAATTAAACAGGTGGGGACTCAGTAACGAATATGGTGTTTATCCAGGTAGGCTTAGGAGAGAAATCCAGGAGAGCCATTGCCAGTCAGAATCCATGTAACTGGGGTAGATGGTCAAGAACTGCTGGATAGTTCAGTGGTTTAGGTATCTGGCTGTGGAGTCAAAGATTTGGAGTTTAATTTCCCACTGTGCTAGTATGATAAAAGCTGAAATCAAAGATCCTTAGAATCCTTTCCAGCTCTGCAGTTCAAAGATATGATGATGATTTGATGCAATATAAGGCAACTCCCTATGACATTTCTGGCTCACCCCCAAGCTCATACTTTTTGAAGATTCCTGGTGGCACAGCTGTTGAACTGCTGTACTTCAGTCAAAATGTTGTAAATTTGATCCAGATGGGATCAAGGTTGATTCAGCCTTCCAACCTCCCAAGGTTGGTAAACTGAGTATCCAGCAAGTTGGGGGCAAAATGCTAATTAACTTGTGAACCGCCCAGAGAGTGCACTAAGTGCTATGGGGAGGTAAAGGTTTCCCTTGCTCGAAAGCCAGTTGTAACCGACTCTAGGGTTCAGTGCTCATCTCTGTTTCAAAGCCGAAGAGCCAGCGTTGTCTGCTTCTGCAGACGTTTCCGTGGTCATGTGGCAGGCATGACTAGACACCGGAGCGCACAGAACACTGTTACCTTCCCACCAAAAGGGTCTCTATTTATCTACTTGCAATTTCTTGCTTTCAAACTGCTAGGTTGGCAGGAGCTGGGGCAAAGACGGGAGCTCATTCCGTCCTGCAGTACTCAGGAATCGAACTGCTGATCTTCCACCTCCCAGTCAGTATCTTAGCCACTTGAGCCACTGCAGTCCACATGCAGTCCTTAGCAATAGCAATTACACTTGTGTGTGTGTATGTGTATGTTTATATATGGAGGTATACAAGTGTAATTGCTATTGCTAAGGTGATGAAAGCATATTGCTAAGGTGATGAAAGCATTCGTTCCCATGGGGTGAGGTATCATCATTATGCTGATGATACCTAGCTGTACATCCCGGCTCATGGGGACCTGAGTGATGCAGTCAAGGTCCTGACCAGGTGTCTGGAGGCTGTTCGGGTCTGGATGGGGGACAACGGGCTTCAGCTGAATCCTGGCGAGACTGAGTGGTTGTGGATTCAGGGTCTTGTGCTGTCCTGGGAGCTTCCATCTTTAGTTCTGGATGGGGCAATGTTGCCTCAGACAGACCTGGTGCATAATTTGGGGGTCCTCCTGGACCCGCGGCTTCTGCTCGAAGAGCAGGTGACAGCCGTGGCTAGGAGGGCCTTTGCGCAGCTTTATGTCATCTACCAATTATGCCCGCTCCTGGACCGGGATTCCTTGCTCATGGTCACTTACGCTCTGGTCACCTCCAGATTGGATTACTGTAATGCACTCTACATGGGGCTGCCCTTGGTGACCATTCGGAGGCTTCAACTGGTCCAGAATGCAGCTGCTCAGGTGGTGTTGGGGCGGGGGCGTTATGCCCCTGCCTCACCACTACTTCGGGAGTTGCACTGGTTGCCAGTGTGTCTCCAGGTGCAATTCAAGGTGCTGGTTTTGACTTTTAAAGCCCTTCATGGGAATGGGCCAGGTTACCTTAGAGACCGCATCTCCCCAAGGGGACAGACCCGTCCTACAAGGGCAGACCGGAGGGGCTCGGTTATGGTCCCTTCAGCAAAAGAAGCCCATCTTGCAGGGACCAGGAGGAGGGCCTTCTCTGTGTCATCCCCGGCTCTCTGGAACCTCTTACCACTCAAACTACGCCTCCAGACGGAGCTGCTCCCATTTAGGATACAATTGAAAACATGGCTATGCCAGCGGCTATGGGGCATGGATTCATCAACTTCCCAGACCCGCTGGCTTATTTAGCCAATATTGGGTTTTGTCCTATTCGTTTTTTAACAGTGTTGGGTGGGTGGGAATCTTTTAGATGGTTTTAAATGGGATTTTAAATGGGCATGTTAAACTGTTTTTATTGTCTTTGATTTATCTTATATTGTTGAGCCACTTTGGGTCACTTTCGAGTGAGGGCAGTGGGATAGAAATGTTTTAAATAAATAAATAAATAAAATTTGTGCTTAAACTGTTTAATTAATTTAATTAATACGCTATTTGTACAATTCTGCACATTGCCTGATCTACATTTTTAAAGGTCCTCTGAAGAGGAAGATGCAAACATCTATCAGCTGGATGGGGGACAGACAATGCCTTATTTGTGTGACCTATCCAATTAAGTTCAAACGTATTACTCAGAACAGTGCATTAATATTTCTGCAAGATTTAGCATACCAACATGAGTGAATCAGTAAAACAATCTGTGGTTTGGCCAACCTTTTCCATCTTGGTGATGAAGGTACTGACATTTTTTAAGGTGTAATAAAACTCAACTTTAATATAAACTCATTCACCGACAGGTTTGACTCATTCCCAACTATTGCCATTAAGAAGGGGTTAACAGTTTCTTCACTGCCCATGCACTCCAAATCTCTCAGAGTCTCTTTACTACATGCTGTTGGCAGTGTGGGCATTGGGTTAGGAATCCACCTTGCTGAGCTGCCTTCTCTCCCTTTTCTGCTAGCCCATCCCATCTGCTGGGCCTCACAAGCTTCTGCCCAGCATATTTCCTGCTGTTCTCCCCCTCCCCAATCTGAGGACTTGTAGGGATCTTGGTTCTGGTTTGGCATACTGCCTCCTCCTGAGGCACCTTCATCTGCACCAGCTCACCAGTCCAGAGGTCTTCCTTGAATATAAAGGTCCAGCCCAGTGGTAGATACAAATCCTCCTGATCCATGTGCCTTTGCTCACTTGTCCTTCCACTGCCTTCTCCCTTTTTATCTCTTTCTTTTCTTCCTGATCTTTCTCCCCAACCAATCCCAGATGCTCTATCCCTTCTCTGATCCCCTTTAACTAACTTCTCCTCTTCCTCCACTATTCTTCCTCCCTATTATTCTTCCATTCCACTTCCACCACCTTGAAACTCCCAGCCCCCTCTGAGTCATCCACGATCCACAGGAGCTAGAGGTCTCAAAGCCTGGACACTCATCTGCCAGGAGGCAATGGGCCACGTCCTGCTCTGTGGTCTCCTCCACATAATCATCTTCTACTTTTGTGTCCCGATCAAAAGTAGAGCCATTCCTGGCTCTTTGTGGGGCCTGGACTTGCTCCATCCATGCTTCTTACTCTGGCAACATGGGGTTGGGCGGCTCCGACAGGGAAGATCTGACCCTCGAGGTATGCTGGCTGCTCCATCATCCTGGTTTGCTGGCTGATCCAGGCATCCCAAGGAAACAGGGGCCACCACCGCCGCCAAGCCCACATGCGGACAAGAGGCACTGATAGGATGATCGGTGGCAGGACAATTATGAGGAAGAGGAGCAAGTCAGCACAAGGGCAGCTGCTGACTCAGCCTCACCCCACTCCTGGCCGCAACTCCAAGCCCCCAGAGTGGGGTGAGAAGAGGAGGGGACGGGATGGTAGGCGTGGCCATCTGGGTCTACTACCAGTTCGCCTGAACTGATCCGAACTGGCTGAAGCCCACCAGTGACTACTCAAGAACATTTGTTCTTGCCAAAAACCTCTTCCTGCATCTGATCTGGCAGACCTGAGGCTCATATCCATTCAGAGAATGTCAAGGGTCATTCTCTTGCTTAGTTCTCTTGGCATCTGCTGCTACTTCTCTCCTGGTCTTAGGTGGAGCGATACCCACAAGAGGGTATATTTTCTCAAGTGGTGTAGGTTTGAGGCATCCTGTCACTATACACATGGCTTCATTAACAGTTACTCCACACAGCCATATTGCAGAATGCAAAAAAGCTATCTAACCTACAACAGACGTCTTTCCCTTTAACCTTGTAGCTCTGCAAAAAGGTTGACAGAGTGGCTGAAAGGGGATACAGATATACTCAGTGGTGAGCTCAAACTGAGCTCCATAGCATCACAGTGGTAGGAGTGTCTGCTGCCATTTATTTTCTCCATTAATGCCAACATTAATATGTTTCCATATTTCTTTAATTCAAATTGCTGCCCTTCTTTTTAACCCTACATGGGTACAAACAATCTATTATGCTGTTGCCCTACTTTATAAGTGAACAGGTGCTCTTTGCTCTGTCCTGTTGTGACTACAGAATCACGCAACTACTCCTGGTTAGACAGCACAATGCCTAATTGGACATACCTAATTGGAAGCAATAACCTTTTCAGCGTCTTGATCCTTCGCTCTCCTAAATGTCACAAGAAAGGATTCTAAGAAGCCATCTTGTCACGAGGAGATTGGAACAGAAGTGACGCTGTTTAGCTCTCAGTAGTGGCCCCTCCCTGACAAACATCCAAGTCAGCAAACAAGACACTAAATCAGAAAAAGAATAGATGTAGTTTAAACATGAGTGCATTAGTTACAGAACAGGTATATTTTCTTCCATTTGCTCACCCGAATGAAGGTCTCTTCACTTCTTTCTACTCCTTCCAATTTTTTTGCCTAGATTGTACACACTTGAGGGCAGGAACTGGTTAATTATAGTTAGCAATATTTATAAACTACTCTTGGATGCTTCCTTGGTGGTGGCAGTGTTTAAATAAAGAATCAGTTATATAACTCCTCTTCAGATGAAGCCATTAAATAATTAAAGGTGAAGAAAGATGGCTTTGGAAAGGGTGCAAGGAATGTAAAGGTAAATGCAAAGGTTTCCCTTGCTCGAAAGCTAGTCGTATCTGACTCTAGGGTGCAGTGCTCATCTCTGTTTCAAAGCCGAAGAGCCAGCGCTGTCTGGAGCACACGGAACACTGTTACCTTCCCACCGAAGTGGTCCCTATTTATATACTTGCAATTTCTTGCTTTCGAACTGCTAGGTTGGCAGGAGCTGGGACAAAGACGGGAGCTCATTCCATCCTGCAGTACTCAGAAATCAAACTGCTGACCTTTCGCCTCCCAGTCAGCGTCTTAGCCACTTGAGCCTCTCATTCAAGGAATGAGGCAGGCAAATTCATGTCTGCTGGTCATGTATACATTAAGGCTTTTTGACAGGCTGCTGCAAAGGTTCTTCAAACATGGCTGTTAGCTGTTGTATGAAACATTCATGTGTAGCTTTCTTTGTACATTGAGTATGCACAGAGAAGGATCCATATGAAGAAAATATGCAAGTCCCTCAAGAACTTATGTTACACATACGTCTAATCAATGGCAAGACAAAACTGAAGCATGTCATGCAGAGATATGGATAACATTTATTATTTAAATGTGGGTTTATGTGGCTTTTTAATCCTAAAATAGTAATGAAAAACTATTACACATGAATACGTGGAGTCGATCAATCTGATGAACATTTTAAAAAGAAGCCATTGTGTCTTTCTGGCATGTACCATAATCATGCTTTCAAGCTTATTCTCGCAATCATAAGAAAACAGAGAAAGTACACTGAGTTGGAAACTTTTGTCCTCATCTATTCATTCAAAAGTGAGAGGCAAGTAGCAAAAATGATCACTGATACTCTTTACTGGCAGTGATAGAATTCTCAAGCCAAGCTGTAAATAATGGATGAGCCTCTCAAAGAGGGTTTCTTTTATTGCTATTTGTTGATAAACATGGTATCTATTAATGGCATCACCTTATTTTTCAAGCCAGTCAGTTCAATATCTGACATTCTATTTTCTGCAAGTTTCCATAGCCACAGATGCACGGGAGTCTTTTCAAAATTGCCATGATTTTACAGAGATATTGCCTGTTAAGTTATTTGTAGGAACTGTAAAGCAAAGTGAGGCAACTTTTTAGGCCTTTCTATTTGACTGTAAGTCTGCTTAGTTCTCTCCCCCTTTAGCCCAGTTAATAAACACACTTGGACTAGATGCTTGAGAGAAAGACAATTAGCATTTACTCACAAAATCAGAAGATACATGTGCTCCAAAAGTCTTGTTAAGGTGGCATTAGGTCAATAATGAAGACAGGGAATTCAAGTTTCAGTTATCCCTATTAAGTCACATTTAACCTCCCAGACCAAGATTTTCAGTTCTTCTTATTATTTCCCCCACCTCTTGGACATATTCCTATATAGATGCTGGAGATTGTGTTATTTGTGACCTGATTTCCTTCCTACATTTTCTGTGTCATTAAAAAATCAAAACCAGTAAGAGCTATAGATAGAAAGGAGCACGTCTTTTTGCAGCATTTTGTAAACGATGCAATGGTTTCTTCATAACTCTTGGAACAATACTACAGCTTAAATAGACATGAATTTAGATATAAGTTGGCTGTGCTCATTCCACTATTCTGCTACCCGGGATTAGTTCTGCACCTGTGCCTACTGGAGGAAATCCACATGTGTGTGTGTGCCGTGCAAGTGTGCGAACCATGAGCCAACACCCTATTTGCAAGCTGCACCTATATAGCATCCGAGTAGCCGTTACCCAATGCTACAAGGTAGCAACCTTTTTTGGACAACCTTAATTAACCAATCAGTAGTGCTATATTTAAGCAAAAACGAATCTTTGCTAGGTTCCAAAATAGTACCCAAGCAGGTATCACACATTTGTATAAGAGCACGCATTGAACCGGGGAAGGTGCGCCAAAATTGCCTTTAACTAGAATGGCGCGAATTGCCATTTTAAGATGCAATAATAAGTAATAATAATAATACTAATAATTATCTCAATACACAACAGACATGGAAAGTGTGTTTTACTCTGTGCCTAACAAGAAGAGTCATAAATCATTCCATTAATTCTGTTGCAAGTGGGTTTTCCTTTCAACATTTACTTGTGCCAGTTTGGGGAGAAGCTTGGAAGCAACATGTGAGTCTTGATACATTTACTGTATATGGTGGACCTGATTAGACTTCCTGCCCCCCCCCCCAAAAAAAAAAAAACCACCACATGTCTATTCAGGGATGTGAGTGTCTTTGAGAAGATACCACATTTCACGAAGAATAAGGAAAATAAAACTTTCAGTGAAAATCAGTGGTCTACAATGGGATCAAGAGTGTTGTCTGTATTTTATATGGTAGTTTTACAAGAGACCTCATGCAGAGGCTTGGTACCTTCATACAATGGACCTGACTGGGCTCCAAGTCCACCACCACCACCACACCACACCCCCCAAAAAAAGAGAGAGATGAGTCATCTCTTTAGGGATGTGGGTGTCTGTAAGGTGAGACTTTAAAGTCAATTTGAATAAGTGTGATAAAAGAAAGCCAATTATAGGAGGCCAAGAAGTTACTCCTTGAAAATGATAAAACAGTGGGGAATCCCTTCATCCACTTCACAATCACTACTGAATTCATTTCTTATTTTTAAAAAAGGAACTACGGTAAAACCTTTGACATGGACAACCATTTAATTCATCAAATATATGTCTAATGAAAAGTTCAGCTCGTAATAAATCCTTTCAGAAGAGAATGGGATGTATATAGGACAGATTAAAGTAGCAGAGGAAAACCACAGAGTTGATAACCATGAGGGTTATACTTCTTTTAGGTTTGTTAATGAAGGGAACTAGAATATATGAGAACTATTCTCAATCGTTTCCTGGTGGCATTTTGCAAAATCTTGCTTATGATTAAAGGGGGAAGGTTTTATGCTTACTTTCTGTCTCCCTGGGCCCAGAGGTATGTCTGCATTTAATCATATTTTTGCACAAAGTAAAAGTCACAGAAGAGCTAGGGGAGAGGAGGAGGAGATAAAGAATGGTATAAGATATATCTGAAAGAAAAGAGGAGTTATAACGAGTAGGAGAATTTCATTTTTCATTGTTATATATTTTTCCTCTTCTGTGCATTCCATTTTCTTATGTCTTCCTGCAGCAGTCTAAAATTTATTCAGACCATGTGAAATTAGATCTTTTAAATAGGTATTTTATATAGTAATCTATAGCTAGAAATTTTAAGTCTCTGTATGCAGTATTCCTAATTTATAGCCCACTGCTAGCTTGACTAGTGCTACTGTTTACATATTCTCATTAAGGTCTAAACATGTTTTCTCTGTAGTATTATTAGACCAGCAGGAGAACAGAGGCACATGGTCACTCTTAGATTGTGCTTTTAGCATTGCCTTCTACTTTTTAGATCTGAAAGCCTACACAGCAAAATATTCAGTTCAGTGATGTGTCAGAGCTTTTCTGTGTTCATGTGATTATATTACCGTCATTGAAATTGCTGGATCAAGTGACGCATACCTTTTAGAACTATGGTCCTTGGTGAGGATTAACAATCGATAGTTCCATTATTTAGGAACTCTAAAAAATACAATGTGACTGGCTTTCAAACAAGGGTGACCTTTACATTTACCTACCTTATGTTAGTATTGTACACAATCCTATAATTTACAATCCTTTAAATTAGGGCCTGAGGGCCGTAGTGGCATAGTGGTTAGTAGGCAAGGGGGAAATTAGGTCCTACAGATATTTCACTCAGTTATCCGTTTGGATGAAATCCACTACTCTATTGGCAGTCAAAGCAGACTGCCATTCCTACCTTGCTTCAGACTTTGCTACCACCTGAACATCCATGCCAAAAGCTTCCTCAACCATTTAGAGGTGGGGTGGGTGGGGAAAGGACAGTGGACAGAAAGAAGGATACTTCATGGTTCTGTGGGATCCTGCTGGTCCACCGGTGGAATGCTAATGCTTGATACTAAAGGTTACTACACATTTACTATACCGGTGATACTGAGCATTCCCTTTTTAAAGAAACCTAAAACATATAAAAGAGGAAGAGGTTCCATACAATTTAAATGATTCATTTGAGAAGACAACTTTTTATTCAAAATTTATTAACTCTGTTTATATACATTTTTCTAAACACTTAGAAAAAATAGTCTAGAAATGGGACAGAATAAATTTGTTTGAAAACTTAGAAACACTCGGAATTGAGTGGAATTAAAACTAACAGATCTGCCTATCTCTGTTTAATATGGATTGGATGACGATCCTGTTTCCTGCACCACTTATTTGTACAGTGGTACCTTGGATAAAGTCCGATTCAGATAAAGTCGCGGTTTTCATGCACACATGATGCATCGCATAAAGTCCAAAACCTCTAAAAAACGGACGTTATCCAAGGGATTTGGTACAGGAACCTTGAATAAAGTCCATTTTTGGATGTTATCCGATGCGTCGCCCATTTGATTCGGATAAAGTCCAAACTTGTGGAATAGAGTTTGGACTTTATCCGAGGTTCTACTGTATATGTATCTGAGTCATACTCTGTTGGATATTATACAAGATTTCCATGGAAGAAAACTAGGTTATCAAATCATACTACTCATGTAGCATTTCTTTAAAATTTAGTCCAAGAAGCCACTGCTTACTATTGTTTTAATGCCCATGAATATCCACCAGAGTGGTGTGAACATCTGTCAGCTACCCCAATTTTAATGTTTTCAAAAATGTTAAGGCTGATTCTTAAAGTTTCCAATGAGAATGGTTAGTTGAAACTAAACTTAATATTCATGGATGACTCACCCAATTATATTGCTTGGTCCTTGAAATGCTTTTCATTATTAAGACTTCATTTTTTATCTAATAGAAACTGTACAAGATTTCTTTTTCAGAATATTGAGCCATCTTATCATACATTGATATTCACTCACAATTCTCATTAACATTAGCAGGAGTTACATGAAGATATCAAGGGAACAATATAATTCCTTATATGATAGCACTTCCATCTCTAAACAGATGAAGTCATTAGTAATATGTACTGTATGTGATTTTCTTTGTATTATTGCTTCTTGATTGTGGAAATGTGGTCATTTTCCTTTATAAGATATGCTCATTTCCATTCTGTGTTTCTCAGTATGAGTACATTTAGTTATTAGTAGTCAGGGATAGAGTATTTCAGAAAGTTAGATAAAAAGGGTTAGAAAAGGTAAGTACTATTTGTTAATGTCTCTGAGCGTAGGTTGTAAGTTTATATTTCCATTTAGCATTATGTTGTGAAGCCAATTCCAGGCCACATTGTCCCAGTGCAGTTCATTGGAGAGATATGAGTGATGTTTTTTGTTATTTAAAAAAATGCTCTAACCAACCATTCCTGCAGTTCCAGTTATCCACAGATTTAAAAATACACATATGTGTGTGATGGGCACGCATGCACAGGAACCTCTTTCCCCGCTGTTCAAAATACGGGATGGTGGCAGGAAAGGGGAGGAACGAGCTCTAAAATATGGGAAATCCTGGTCAATACAGGATACTTGACATGTGTTATACAGAGGATGGCAAAAATGTATACACATTTTAAGATATGTTATCTATGTCTTACTTTTTGAAGCTGAATCGAATTATGGTTGTAATGTGTAGTATGATGTTTGCTCAAAATAATTATGTATCACCATGCAACAGTCAGGACAGTCATAGAAAATGGTGGAAGCATGGTTGTTGTTCAAGGAGTGTAAGACATACCTGTCAAGTATCTTGTATTGGCCGGGATTTCCCGCATTTTATCACTCGTTCCTCCCCCTTCCCACTGCCGTCCCGTATTTTGAATGGCAGGGAAAGGGGTTACTGCACATGCTCACCCATTGCAATGGGGTTCTGCACAAGCGCAAAGTGTTCTACACATATGCAAATGGGTTACTGAGCATGCGCAACTGTGCATGCAAGTAATTTCCCATATTTTCCAGAGCTGCACTTGACAGGTATAGTAAGACCATTTTGGAGTGGTTTTTAAAATTTGAGAACGTTGTGGAAGTACAATGACTTAAGTACTCCTGATTTAACACCCATTGACTTCTACCTATGGGGGCATTAAAGGATGTGGTGCACCATAGAAAACCAGCTACACTGGGAGTACTTTGAAAAGGAATTGAAATAGCATGTGCAGCAATACAAGTGGACACTTTGCTCAACATTGCTTAAGCAGTAGTTCGTCATAATCAGAAGTGTCTGAATGCTGATAGGACTTTGAGCACCTCTTGTAATTGCAGAAGTCAAATTTGAATTGTATTCAACTTTTGTTATCAGTATATATTGAGTATTACAATTTTAATATAGTTTTTTGTTTCTTAAAATGTGTATACATTTTTGCATCCTCTGTATATGTATCTTTATGTTGTATTACCAGATCTCGTCACTAGAGGACACTGTCTGCAATGTAATCTTTAAAAGGAACAAAGGCAGACATTTTGGTAGTTCTCCTATAGAACAACAGAGATATTTGAAACCCCTGCCCACTTTTATTAGCCAGGTACATGTGTTAGATATAGAGTTTACTGTTACCTGTGGTTTCATGTATCCACAGAAGACCTTGGGCCATATCCCCACAGATATAGTCTATATATTCCTCAATATCACTTAACACAGCTGGGCCTATACTAGAGTAAACATGCAAAAAACAACAACAACTGAATAGTAAGTTTGCCTCCAACCTTCTAGAAATAGTTTTGGGGCTTTTCTAATACACCTTGCTTCAAAAGCCAGACAAAGTGACAACAGCATTCAGGATGCAGAAAATAGACTTTAGCAATGCATGGAGGTCAGTCCTATTTGGGTCCAATCCTTTATCCACCCATTCTGAATCATGTACTCTCCAAATAGGTTGCTCTATAGGTCCTGGAACCCAACACACCTGAAGGTCACCAGTTCAAAGGAAACTAGTCTAATTATAACAGCACACCTGTGGAAAGGTGTGCTTGCCGGTCCCATCTTTGCCCCTATTCCCTTACTTTAGCTATATATTGGTTATGATGGCTAGAGCATTCTGAGACATGCTGTCAAAAAGGACAACTTCTGAACTCTTCATCTAAGAAACAGGCTTCCCCAATCATGTAGAATTGTGATTGCACAGGAGTCTGTTATGGGAGGAATGCATGCAAATGATGCAGGCTTCCCACTTTAGATCCCCTCCCTCTTTTATAGATGGCAAGGTCAATGGGGATAAAATAATGGGACTGGAACACACCACACATTTATAGCTGAGTGGACACAATATTCCTCAGACAGAGTCACTATTAAACATTTCATATGGAGCCAAAGCTGCAGTGGCTTAAATGGCTAAGACGATGACTTGAAGGCGGGAGGTCAGCAGTTCGATTCCCAAGTAGTGCAGGACGGAATGAGACAGTGCCTGCTCTTTGGCTTTGAAACAGAGATGAGCACTGAACCTTAGAGTCAGATACGACTAGCTTTCAAGCAAGGGAAACCTTTATATTTATGAACCATTGCCCAGTGCCAATTCAATTGTAAGTTCACTGAGTGACCTTGAGTGAGGAATCCCCCTTTCTCTCAGGGTTCGAGCAAATGAAAAGGGTCAATCTACATTTTCATAAGGAAGGGCAAATTGGGATAAAAATGTGGTAAGGACTAAAGTCTGTTGCCATTTTCATGTATGAAATGCTGAGCATGTAATGTACGCAAGACTCAGATCCTTCAGTCTTTGAAGCAGAGCTTTGAAGCTGTCGACAAGTTAATTAGCATTTTTGTCAATCAACATGCTGGGTACTCTTTTTACCAACCTCGGAAGGATGTAAGGTTGAGTTGAACTTAATTCCTGTCAGGACCTTTTTGGTATCTGCCCTGGCCCTATGGAACCTCTTGCCGACGGGCCTCTGCCTCCAACCACAAGTGCTGGCCTTTAGGAAAGAGCTCATCCCGGTGCACCCCAGCAACTGAACGCCCCCCCCCCCCAAGGCAGGCAGAGGTAATGGGAATGTATGGGATTTATCCCCCAAGCCCCTGAATAAGTGCCCCCATCACTTCCTTCCACCACCCTCCCAAGGGGCCATTCAACAAATATGTGGTCCATTTTTGGAAAATTGACCCCTTCCCCCCTATGTAATCCGACCATAATTTTAGCTCCGACCCCCTCCCCCCTTTAAAATTACGTAATCCAGAGCTTTTGTATTGAAACTCTAATTTTTTAGAGCTTTTCACTATTGGTGCCTAATGCACAACAGCTCCAAATGGATTACGTAATCTTTTACCCGACCCCTGACCACCACATAATTTTTACATAATTCAGATAATTCCCCCTTTCAAGGATCACGTAATTGTTGAATGGCCCCTGAGATGCCCAGCACACCACTGACTCCACTCCACTGGCTCATATGACAATCTGACAATATTGTTATGGGGATTTTAGATTTTTTAGATTCAAGCTTTTGTGATTTTAAGATTTTAGAGATTTTTAGTGTTTTTATAATGTTTCATCCATATGTATGGGTTGTTCTAATGGGTTATGTTGGGGTGTTTCTTACATTGTAAGCCGCCCGGAGTCGCCTTGGCAAGGGGGCGGCTAAACAAGTAAAAAAAAAATAAAAAAAATAAAAGGAAATGTCCTATTTAAATATCTCTCTGTGTGGTGAGTTATGAAAGATATGCTGTTACACACAAGCGAAAGATGGCCAGTGCTGCTGGAGATTGGGGAAGAACGCATAGAGAACATCATTTAACAGACAGTTGAGTGCTTAGTCTGTTTTGCTTAAGCACTCAGCTCTTAAGATGTTTGTTGTGTGTTTACAGTGCAGCAAAAGCTCCCCAGAGAATGGATCATTTGACTGAAGTTGTCACTTGCAGAGAAAGTGGCTTAGACAAAATTGTGACAGCTTTATGTAACTTTCGGCTGAATATTTTAAAATGAAGAAAGTGAGAGCAAGTGCAAATTAAATGGGGGACCCACCATGACCCAGTTTTTCCTCTTAACAATGGGCTACTGTACTAAGCAATAAAAACAATATGGAAATAGAAACCAGAGGGAAATGTGGGCATCAGATGAGGCCTAAAATTATGCATAACAGTGATTACCAATAAAAATCAATAACCAGTGGAGTTAATACAATAGAATAATTGACTATCATAAAGTCACTCAAGTGTGTTAAATTAGTGGATAGGCAACGTGTGATGCTATCAGAGGCCAAAGAGATTAGCAATTCTATAATGGCAATCTATCTCCTAAATACCATGATTTTAAATATGAGGGCTATAAAAGAAAACAAAGTGTGCCAGATACCAAGGGTCCTTCCACATTCCTCTGCCGCTGTCTGGACCATTTTGATGAGAGTAGCAATATGACACAGGAAGCGTAAGGAGTGGTTTACATTTTCTTGAATGTATGCAGAGACACCTCTCAAAGTCAACCTCCATCTATCAAAACTTGGAATCTGATTTGGTTTAAAAGAAACTTGTTCCATTTTCACCACCTTATAGCAAACAGGTTATGATTACTGTTATCACTGTATTTTTGCTGAAGTATTTTGTTACCCTGCTTTGTTGATATCTTGTTATTCCCAACAAGCTAGAAAAGTGCAAGGAAATTCTTTCTCCTCTTGTGGCCAATTCTGAGATTGAATTTCTAAACTACTGCGATTCTATTGAGGCTCACCACAAATGACACTTCTATGAGACTGTGAAGTACTTAAACTTGACAAGTTACTCCATGACAAAAAATAATTACCTAGATTATCTAACAAATAGCCTATCCAGCTAGTTCTTTTTGTTTCTGCAAGAGTCACAATCACATTTCTTCCATCTTTTATTATATGTTTGCTAAAAAGATTTTCGATGAAATGTGAAGTATAATTTAAGTACCTCACATCATGAAATTAATGCATTCTCCATGATGTTTCATATTATGAAAAATTTGTAAAGTGAATTTCCCATAGGAATGGATTGAAAACCAATTAACCCGTTCCTAAAAAATTCATAATGTGAAGCATTGTTGTCAATGGATTTTCATTCATAATGCAAAATTTTTGTTAAATGAAGTGTTCATAATGCAAGGTACCACTGTATTGGGCTTGTGTTTCTAGAGTGAGACTTGGGATATAGTTGCTCTGGTACTCTCTTGGAATGGAGGAACAAGAACATATGGATGGATGGATGGATAGAAAGATAGATAGATAAATCTACCTACAAGCCAGTAGACTTATGGCACTTTAAAGACTAATTTGACACTAGTTTTCATAGGTAGGCTACTTCTTCAGATACAATGGGATATGAACATTTATGCGACAATATGTTTTTCTTTGAGGCAAAGGTTCTCAATGTTTTTGTGCTGTGGGCCTGACCATGCCCCCTCAGAGAGTTGAGGGGGCTGGTTCTCCTACTGTAAACACTGCCATAAAATGCATCTGCATGTCATGGGTGCAGTTATGGCACGTTTATGACAGCCACAGGTGCATTTATAGTTGTCATAAACACATCCAGTGGTGGCAGTGGGCCACATGAAATGGTGCCATAGGCCGACTCTGGCCCATGGACCGTAGGTTGCAAACCCGTGCTTTAAGGTGTCACATATCAACAGGACTATTTTTCCAGAAAATCCTAGAAATGCCAACAACCAGAATATGTTGTTGAGAAACCTATATTTATTTATGTCAATGGGTTTCCAAAGAAAGAAAATAAAAATGGGAATATTTTCTCCCCCCATATGTAATGATGTAAGAGAATAGTTGCTAGCATGGTATGTTAATGTCCTTTTAAAAATCCCACTTTATGAGTTAGAGCAAAACTACAACATTGAACAAAAGAAGTACCTTTTGAGTATCTGATCTTAGCAAAACCACTGAGAATAGATAGGAAGATGTACAAGTCGATAAATATCTGTTTTGATCTATGCTGATTTCACAGAAGTTAATCCAACCCCAAGAGTCTTTCTGCTAATTTCAAAGTATGAGAAGAAGATCAAATAGAAACATCTAGACAAAAACATAAAAGTTACAAAGACTACCCGAGAAGGTGACAAATCTTTTAGCCACAGGAACTATAATCTCTTTCTGATTTTTCAAGATGAAATCATAGTTGAATGTTTTCTCCAACACATTCAAATAACAAGGCCTGTTTCAACATATGCATGATGTCATATATCTTGTCTCATTCTGTTCTCTTTGTATTGACATTAGTTATGCAATATTTACAGTGTGGTAGTGGCCAGAAAATCCCAGGAGTAATGCCATAGTAAATTAAATAGTATTGAGTGATGTTGACTATATTTCCCATTCTATATTTCTAAACAGAAGATAGTTTGTATTGTCTACTCATCCTCTCATCCATTTAATCCCTGCATAGTGTTGGGTTTGTAAGCATTCATTAATATTAGGTGAGAGTACTAGTAAGAGATGTGATTGTTTGATCAATGCAATTGTAGGCTACATGAACTTTGAAACAATTCTTCCATAGTTTAGAAACTGCAGTGGCGGAGATGAAGCTACTTGGGAGCAGTTACTTCTGTTATTGTCCTAAACATAATTAATAATGCGCTATTTTTCTTCAGTTTATCCAACTTCACTTGTGTGAATGCATCAGATAATTGTAGAGGTAATGGACATGAAGGTCTAATATGCATTCCTCTTGGATACTACAACCACATACCATCTCTACACCATGAAAAGCTTTCCCAATTTCTGTCAATTAGAAGTAACTAAGGGTCAAACTACATTATATGTAGGCCAGAATCCTGTTTGGCTTCCACACATAGATTTTCTGGGCATAGATAAACACTTATGCAAGTGAGACTACTTCTGTTAAGCCTTACTTAAAGCAAAAAGGGTCCACACAATTTTGCACACCTGATCTGGTGACATATGGCAAATAAGAAGGGGGGAAACTGTTGCACAATTGCCCTTGCATGGGTAGTTTCTTCAGTTATGTAGGATTTTAGCCAAAAGACACGAAATTTTCATATCCCCTCCCCCCCACACACACTCTTCACCAAGAATTCCCCCAACCTTAATTTTAACACCTGCTCCAAAAAGAATTCCACCTAATTAATCAGATAAGTTTCAGTACAGACAGCTGATGCCTAGCAAGTTCTTCTCTGTAACCATTGCAAAGAGAGAGAATGGATGGTAGTTGCTAAACCATCTCATTCTCTGCTGCACCCTTCTCCTTTTGCCTTTGATCTTTCCCAACATCAAGGCCTTCTCGAGTGAGTCCTCTCTCCTCATTTGGTGGCCAACATCCATGGGTGAATTTGAAGGGAGTTTTTCCTGCTTGGATGAGGCAAAGGCTGAATCAAATTCCTCCATGTATTTTCACCCAAAGAAGATTTTTTCTGTGCTAGGGGTAGCAGTCTACATTTTCATATCAGTATGTTTCAGTAGATTTGTTTCAGTGTCGATGCATTGGATGTACTATGGAGGGAAGAGAAGGGGGTTTCTGTAGGTGGTATTTTGGTGATGTTTGTTCTTTGCAGTGATGTTCAGGACTGTAGTAACATGCTATCGCACTCGCCGATGACCTGAGACCATGGCAAGGAGGCTGGGTGGGTTCAGTAAGCTGCGCTTGTTAGACTTGGCACGCACATTCCCTCCTGCAGCATTTACTGAAGCCTCTCACTATCTGTTCTCAAGTCCCGGGGTGGATTCTCTTAACCAGGGAACATGCAGTTTTAGTTAGGTATCATGAAGGCAGAGCGCTGGATAATAATTGTATTGCCTGATAGACTGAGTTCCACTCCTTCCGTATAGCAGCAAAGTTTTATTTAGCAAAGTATCTGAAAAAGACAAAGTACAGAAAACATAGAAATACAGAGTTAATCAGAGGATCACTCTGGCATAGCCAGATATTTAGATATTTAGTCTCCTCTCAGAGATGGGGGGCAAAATCCTAATAAAACTCTTGGTCTCAAGCTAGGAGCCCAATTTGAGTTGTTTGATGCAACTCCTTAAATAGGAAAGTTGCTCTACCTTGGAGGTTTGGTCCAGATAATTGCAACCTATGAAAGTGAGCCACTCCTATATCAGACAACAGTTTCCAATCAGATTTATCCTCCCACTAGATAAGGATACCCAATAAGAGAGATCTGCTCCTACCCCCTCCTGTCAGGTAGAGGTGGAGTATTTCATGATTAGCTAGGGACTTGGGGACTCTCCAAGTACTCCTGGCCCCCACCTTTGCTCTGTCCTTGACTTCAAGCAGCCTATGATGGAGTCAGAAAGTAAAATGGATGCAGTGTTTCCTCTATTCTGATCATCCACCTTTAAGAACAATAATATCTGAAAATAGCAGTACTGTGTAACTCCATATCACTTTATCACAAGGTCCTTGATCTTATGAAATGAATGGTCCTGCAATGTGTTTGGAATGCTGTCATCTTTTCCAAACACTGTGTAACCCTTTTAAAGCTAAAGGGCAACACATTTCATTTCCTCTCAATTGCTTCTTCTACTGCAGCTGTCCAGGGAAGGGACAGGGAGATAAATACAGGAAATAGAACAAAGACCTAGTGATAAGGTGATATATTATAGTGCTATTCTCATCTATATAATTAACAAATAATAATTGAAAGAACTACAGGTGGAGGCAGGATCATAAGAATTAAAGAGAAAATGATTACTGTGGGCTGAAATTAATGTCAATGTCATCACTGGTGTGGACAATGAACCTGATTAAATCTGCAAGTCTATTGTGAGAATTTTTATAAATTCAGTCTGAGTTAAGGCTGGAAATCAAACCACAGCAGACCCAAATTGCTCTTATTTTGCTGTCCAATGTAATCGTATCTTAAGAATGATGGGAGTTTTAGTCCAAAAGCATCTGAAGGTTCACATTCTGTGTTCTTATGAAATAGAATGTAAACCTCCATATATTTTCAGATGATCCACAGATATGATGGCATCAATGTCAGGATGTGAAATGTTAACAAAGATTTTAGGCTCATGAAACAACATGCAAAACAAGTAAATATTAACCTATTTTGTTCTATATGTACAAGAATTTATATTATACATGCATGACTATTGTATTTGATCACTTTGGAAACATCATTAAGCAAGCGATGCCTTTCTCTGTATGTAGAATAACTCTCTGAAAGGACTTTGTTCATTGCATCTGGCAGTAAATGATCACATTATATGCAGCATCCTAATGTTGTGCAGAATGCGGATGCCAAGGAGGATAATGAATAGGGCAATTGGTGAACCAAATTACATTTCCTACTTACAGCCCTGATCAGCCCTAGTTAGCATACTCATAAGTAAAGAGTTAGTTATGGGAAGGGTGGTGGTGATTAAATGAATGAAGAAGCCCATCTGTTTCATAAAGCGGAAGGCATGGTAATAAATGGCAGTCTTGGACAGAACTCCCGGCGGGCAGAAGTGGGTTCTGTGAAAACTCTGTTGAATGAGACTCATAATTTTGTTTTATTATTAATAGTTCTTTACTGTTTCAAAGCTGTTTATACATGCAATCCAGCATTTCTCCCCATCTGTTTCCCACTAATCTAGAGACCTGGCTAGAGTCTGTCATTTTCTAGCTATTGCGTAGATTAATAGTTGGTGTGGTCACTTTAAAGTAAGGAAATGTGAGACTGAATGAATGAGAGTTGAGCTGTTCCTGCCTGAAATAAGTGTTTGATCTTTTCATCATATATCCTGAACCCAGCTTTCTATACTATTACACATCTGTTCAGCTCGATCATACAACAGGGCAGTACAATACGATCCTTCAGTAACTGATTAATTCAGATCATGGAAAACATTCAAATTTGGGTCACTCCATTATTTACTAGTTACCAAAAGATTTATTGAACTGTCTCTTTATTGTAGGACATATAGGACTGCACAACTAAAATAAAGAATGTTTTCCTTGCCTCCTTCTTAAAAAGATCTCTTCACTAATAAAGGAATCTGTGGCCTTCAAGGTGCTTTTGCTTATAACTCTCATTGCCAACAACTTACATTATGCTGATGGTGAGGGATTATAGACTTAATTAATTACAGAGTTAAACAGAGGGGGTGGGGAGAACACCAGAAAGTCTCCACTTCTACTATAAGCAGGTTGCTTCCCAACCTTTCTGAAATATGACTTTAACACAGACTGCCTATGTGCTGTGATCGCCACATCTATCCAATTTGGAGTGTCTGATCCACTATTTAATATAGTCTATTGCTTTGCCTAAATGATTAAAAAAACCATGAAATCCAGCTCTCACCACAACACATTCATTGCTTGTGAATAATTATAATGTGCCTTTAAACAATGAAAGACTCAGCCCATTTGTGAGCTGAAACTAAATTAGGCCCATCAAATGAGTGAAATCATTAAGTCAGCACTAACATTAAGCTTATTAATGTTTGAATTAACAATTGGATTTAAGTTCCAATATAGTTTGTCAGGCAATATACATTGTGGAAAATACCATCTTCCATCAAATCAGCTTGATCAGGTGACTCTGAATTCTAGTTTAATAAGAAAAGAAATATCTGCACACTCTTTCCACAAAATGATGTACATGGTTTATGAACATCTTTTATATTTTGCTTTTAAATGGTCTTTTTCTTCCTAAACTATTGTCCCAAATGCTTCATTCTTTCTTTAACCATTTCCCGCATTATGCAATTTGTTATTCTGAAATCTGCTTTGCTAAACACCATCTATCAGCAACATTGATTTCCAAAAGAGATTTCAAGTGTATATATCTCTTTATTGCAATCGACTGAAACTGTAGCTATAATGGATGAGCAACAGATATAAATTCTTCTGTTTAAGTGCTGTCGTTGGAATGGCTACTAAAATTGGAAGCTACAATTCCAGGAAGTGACATTGATAGCTGTGCTACTGAACTGATATCAGTTGAACACAGTGAAAATGTATTGACTTGCAAATATTGAAGAATCATGTCTCCAGAAACAGGTACACTGAGGTCTCCTCTTTCTTTCTTTTTAATTTTTTCTAATTAGAATACATTTAAAAATACATTGCTGATTTTTTGACATCCCTCTTGCTTCCAATGTAATTGACATCTCTGGTGAATTTTCATTTATCTGACCAGGAATCTAAAGTTGGTTTGCCAACAAGATTATATTATATTTTTTATTTATTTGTTTAGACTTATATTGCTGCCCACTCGCCATGGCGATTCAGGGCGGCTTACAGTCAGTAAAACAACAGTCACAGTATAGAATCAAATCACAATACTATTACTAAAGTCAGTAAACTTAAACAGCTAAAATACACCTTGTAATAACATCTTTAGATGGTTAAACTAAAATCCCCAGTGGCGGATTATTTAGAATAGTCATATGAGCCTGTGTGTGTGGGGGGGCTCCTCCTATCGTAGCATTTTTTATCAAATGCAAACATCAAATAGGGTAATAATAGACTCGACTGTGTGACTGAACAACAACAACTTGTTCTCCTCCCAGTTTAGTCTGATGTCAGGATCTATAGCTGTTAGTACAACTATCCTAAATAGTCTGATTCTGAACACTTATGGTACTTATTCATATTTTCTTATTATGAACATTTATAGCCCAGTATTCAGTGTTGTCATGATTTGAGAGTAGCAAAACAGGACACCCTAATTGCTTTAGAATTTCCTGAAACTAAGATCCAAACCAGAAGAACACAATTAATGCAGCGAGCAATAGTGTGAACACTTTTAACATGTGTTATAGTACTCAATAGTAGTGTATATTTAGACTGCAAGTTAAGGGAGTGTTAACATGTTAATGTGTGGAGGATGGTGGAGGATAGGGGTGCCTGGCCTTTAGTAGTCCATGGGGTCGCAAAGGGTTAGACTTCATTGTGCAACTGAACAGCAACTATGTGTTAATGTGTGTGTGTGAGACTGATCTGTGGTCTGAATTTCTGTTCATCTGAGGATATAACATCAACTGATGAAGACTAAAATGCAGGAGATGTTTATGTGGATAAACCTTAGCCCCTGAAGAAGCCGTCAGTGTGAAGGAAAGAATAAATGGGAACTTCCTTCTGTTATAAAGTTATAAGTAACTAATGTAGCCCCCCCCCCCCCACACACACATATTTTCTCAAGATCAGCAATACATTGGGGTAAACAGAAAAAGCCTCCTCAAAGATTGTGGTAGTTTTTGAACCGCAATCGGGCATACCCTGGTAACAGCAACCTTGTGTTGCCGGCTAATCTTTCTCAAATTTGGTCGGGCGAAAGGAACTGCAGAATTAACACCAAAAGGTGCATTCATTTTGGCAATTTCACGTCTGGCCTAGACGTGGAAGAAGAAGAATCAATACATTTAATGACTGAAGTTAAGGAACCATCTGAGATAACCCTGATTTCCTTTTGAACATTTATGTTGCTTTTGCCTTTGAGTTGAGGTGTTGTTGTTGTTGTTTTTTTGGGGGGGAGTAAAAATAGGCTATATTGTATTTACTTTAGCTAATTTGCAAAGCCTTAACTACACAAATGGTCCCCTGTGAACCAACCTTGATCTTATTGAATACAACAGGCAGGACATAAAACCATCTGATTTCAATAAAAGATCCTTTGGGACTGATTAAAAAGGTGAGGCCTTTCCACTGTGTTCCTGGTATCATTAGTCCTCAACTGCTGATAGCTTGTTTAAGAATTAAGAAATTGTTCCTTCAAAGATTTGCAAAATCTCATTAATATCTACTTAATAGTAGCTGCATGCTTTCTTCCTGTAATTTGATTGCAGTCACTCTCTATATATTTTTATTTCATCTGGTGCTGACATTTGAAACTCCTATGGCTTGAAACCACCAGTGGAATCCACATATGAAAATCTATGCATATCTTTCAGGGAGATCTTTTTCAGTTCAACAACTGTTTGACTATATTACATATTTTTACACACACATAACCAGAGCAGAAGCTTCCCATGCTCCTTTATGAGATTTGTGCAGTTTGAATATGGCTACCAATAGCCATCTAGTCTTGGAAGACAAAAGTGAATGGCCATTTGAATGGTAGCCATGTGCAGCAGTTATATAACCTTGTGCATGACAATATGCAGAGCGTGTGTGTGTCCCGTGTGCGTTCCCACACCCCTGTACCGAAACCCTTGCAATTTGGCACACTGGCCTTTGCTGTTCCGGTTAGTCACTGATGGGGCGGCATGCATAAGCGTGCATGCCCCAGGCTAACTGCTGCGACTGGAGGCCGCCAGCAAGACAGCAGAGCAGGCTGTGGGTGGAATGATGGGGCAGCGCATGTAAGCGCAATGCCCTGGGCTAACCGCCATGCCAGAAGGTAGCGGGCAAGACAACAGAGCAGGACGTGGGCCGAGTGGGCAGCAGAGGAAAAGCCCTTGGCAGGGCCACGCTGTGGAAGGGCCAGGCCGGCAAGTCCGCAGTCGGCAGGGGACATGGAGGACACCAGTCCAGCGGGAGCAGCGGGCAAAGACGGTGCCGGAAAGTGGTTGTCGGTGGGAACAGAACCACCCTACAAAGGTAATGAGGATGGAGACTTGGACCTGAGGAAGGGGGGACGGGCCCAGCCAAAGCCGGGTACTAAGTTAATAGATCAATAAATGTGTAACTACCTTCATTAATATGGGGCTTGCTCTCAACCATAATGCTCACAGTAAACCAGTAAGACACTTCAGAGTAGATATGAACAATTATGACCAAACATTTTGCTTCATTCCAATTCTTTTTCTTTAAAGCAATTGTACGGGTAGAACCCAGCTCCTGCCAACCTAGCAGTTTGAAAGCAAGAAATTGCAAGTAGATAAATAGGTACCACTTCAGTGGGAAGTTAAACCCTGTTCTGTCTATTCCAGTGTCTAGTCATGTCTGCCATATGTCCATGGAAACATCTGCAGAAGCAGACTTTTTGGCTATAAATGGAGGTAAGTACTGAACAAGATTGGCTTTCAAGCAGGGGCAACCTTTACCTTTAATCAATGTAACCCCTATTTTCAAAACCTATTTATCTTCAATGATTAACTATTTTCTCTCATGTTGATGATAAGTCTGGTCTAGATGGATCTGTAGGTAAAATAATTAGAATAATTAGAATACAAAACCTATCTAGTTGAATGTTAGTCACATAAAGTTTTATTAAAAATAAAATTAAAATAATATACACTTCTAAGTTTCTGGAATAGTATAACGGTAAAAATTCATTTTTAATGGATCACTGGTGGGACACTGCTTCTGAAAATACAAAGAATAATAATTATCCTCAACAATAAGAAAAATACAAGGAAGAAAGGAAACTGGACATAAACAAACATTTATCAAATTGATCAACAGGATATGCTTAGTGCTTCCCAAAGAGTTTACCAGTCCAAAAATGATTAAAACAATATGAGATGAGTACTAAGGTTAATATATAATACTTAAACATAATATTCTGAAATTACCCTAGGCATAATATATTGTTATACTTAGAATAAACACTATTAGGCAATTAGCTCCTATCCTGAGAACAAATAAGTCACCTTGCCATTTAATTAGCAATTGATCATGATTTAATATGATTTATGATTTAATTACCGCTCTCATGATTGGGGGGAAGGGTTTAACTATTCCTGACGATAATGTCAGTCTTCCTTCTTCTGGAAAGTATCCTCCCTAAGAAATTTAAAAAAAACCACAGGCAATGCGCCCTAAAACTGTGTTCTATTATTTGCTGACACTTTTCTCATGAAGAAAAAGTAAATTTTCCTTTCTGTGTGTCTAGTCTCATTATCCACAGTCCCTTTGTCCACAATGGAATGATTCTACACAGCAGTAGAAATCATATTAAAGTGTGTTTTAAAGATTGTAGTGGGGATGTGAGTGGCCAGCTAACAATTGAAATGTCACGTAAGCAGTGACCCTCAAATAATACTAAAGCTCCCACTGAAATGCTTACCTGGGATATACTCTCATGCCAATGCATCAGCTCATGTAGTGATAAAATTATTGTGTGGAATGTCACTGAATGAATCCGTTCATCAAAGTACTTTTTTTATTTTTGCACTGGGTAAAAATGAGATGTTGTCAAAGACCCTTATAATGAATCCACCTCATTAACTTGGGGAACCATTTTGAGAAAGAGAAGAAACAAATCCTTGATTGATACTTGGTCAGGCACACCATTTTGTAAAGAGAAAGAAGTAATATACGAACTGGATGAGCAGCCCCCGCCTCTCTATCTTTCTCTTTGTTTTAAATGGATGATTTCATTGCATAAGCCATAAGCTTCTCATACAAGTAGTAGAAGACTCCACTCTGTTCCCATTTGCCACAAAAAGCTTTTTTTCATTATTACTTCTAAACTGCTCCCCTGATACATTCATTGAGGTGGGGAGCAAGGCTTTTGTGTATGGGACCAAAGACACCAGGACAGCCGAATAGCTGGCTTAACACAACTTTATTACATGCTGGTCAGAGGGAACATGTGGTAATGGCGGACGAACAGCTCAATATATATAGTGGCTATACATTTGAATGTGGCTCCTTGACAGTCTATTGGCTACTGTCCGCGTGACGTCATTTCAGGTCACGCCCTTCTTGTCCAGGTGAAGGTGATGGCGGGAATCTTCCCGCGCTGTTGCTCTTAGGTGAGTCTTGGACCAATGAGCTTGGACGCTCGCTATTGCCATCTGGTGGTCACTAGCTCGCGTCCTATTAGGGTTACAGAGATGCAGCTGAGGTTACAATGTTACACATGGAAAAGGTTACATTGGATACACATGGATAGGTACATTGTTTAAAGGCACTTGCTTTAGAACACAACAAAGGCAAAGCAGTTATTACTTTTCATCCAACACATTCTATGCAATGAGAGATATCAATGAAAAAAATAATAATCACCATCCTCATTGCAGGACAAAATCAAAATAAAAAGAAAATTGCCTTTCCCCTTTACTTACAATTTCCTCTTCTTGAAGGATGACAGCATTCATACATTCAGGCTGCCACAGTAATTACAACTAAAATTAGTGCCTCGTCTATAGATTTCATGGTAGAGTTTAATATAGGAGTTTGCTCCAAAGCTTCACTACTAAGACCTGTAGAAAATGTGTCTTTTTTCTCTCTCTTCAGATTTTGAATGTGGATTTGTTTCTTTAGCTTTGTACATGAGCTGAAAAAACTAGGAGGTTATCAAATCAGATCAAAGATATGTCAGCAGGAGCTTATCAGATCAGACCTAAGCTCTGTGTCAGGTGTCTTTTTAAGGCCTCAGGGCTAGCAACAAGGGGGTGTTTTCATGTGGTGACAGAAACTCATAGATCCATGCTGGCTCTGTGCATAACCTCAAAAGCCAGCAACTGTGAGGTGACTATTTAGTTAAGCTGCAATAGCTGCCTTGGTGAACAAAATATGTTCTGTATTTTTGTAGGTAATCTTAATATATAAAATTGAGGTGTTGTGCTGTATATTAATCATAAACGCCGACACCCCTGCACCCAGCCCCATGGGACCTACACCCATGCCTACCTTAACCTTCTGGTGTGTCAGGCGCGGGGGACCAGCAGCGCCCTTCGGCTTCCTTCACCCTGAAAAGGGGGCACAAAGGGGGCGCCTCCACCTGCCAGGG